>JAQPPZ010003356.1:19240000-20440000 GCA_028583015.1 Wollemia nobilis
CAAGCTAGAAACCAAGGGTTAATCTGAAAGCAATAAGGAAAAATTGTGTAACAATGGTTTCTTCTTAGGAGCTTGTTTATTTATAGTAGGGTCAATATTTCCTTGGAATTATTTTAGACTTGCATAATCCCCTTAAAGTGGACATAATAGCTAAAATCTCAACAAGGAAAAATTATTGAAAGCAACCAAAATTTCACTCAAAACTTGGTATACTTTGCTCAACAAGTCATGATAGCCTTCCATATTGGAAGATTTTATCATTATTGTTTCATTGTTCATTGGATAAGTCAACAACATTTCACCTATCCTTTTTCAATGGTTATTCTCTTCTCCAATCACAACAAAACTTGTTCCTTCAAGGATGTAAAACTATTTACATCATATTATTTTTATTAAAGGCTAATTATAGAAACATTCAACATGAAATAGTCCACCATTTTATCACCAAAATATCACATCCAAAAACAAATCCATCACATGGATAAGCTTACCTAGGGAGGGTCATGACAATATCAGCTTATACTAGACTATGCTAGCACCCATTCAATAAAGGTAGTAATGTTGAATAATTCAACTTTATAACTTTTTAGAATGATAAAAAAGAGCAGCCATAGGGGATGTGTTTTAGTAAGTCATGTTGTAAAGTAGGCGCATCCGCAATATGAAAGTATGTGAACTAAAATTGTTAAAAATAGGGTAAGGAAATATTCAACATTGATTTGGTAATAGAATATTGTCCCACGATCACAAAAAGAAAGGGGACATGTATCATTCATTACATGCGAACCAAGACAATTGTATGCTTGAGAAGAATGGTAGAGATTGCATGCCTCCTCAAGTTCATGTGCTAATAAAACTTCATAATGTAATAACACAAGGATATAAGAATAAATTGAATCTTATGTTTGAAAGATGCACCATGACAGAGGTTGAGTCAAAACCTAACACAACTAAGACCATTAAGCAAAGTAATAATAGATTTATTTCCATTTTAAATAGTTACATAAGATTCCATGCATGCTCCCCATACAACTACCCTAACCAACTTAGTGAGAACATGTGTCCTCTTGTGCATCAAAACCATGAGAAGTTTAAAACTATGATAGGATAGATGATAATACTTAATAGCTATATTCATACAATATATTATATAATTTTATCTTTGAGCTAGTAAATATTAAATTAGTTATTCTAGGAATAGAATATTAAATTAGTTATTCTAAATTAGTATCTTCTAAAATAAAAAGCTGTGTCTTATTAAAATTCATTTCTAAAAAATACATCATTGTACTCCTTTATAAGACTTGATATGAATAATATTGGGTGTGAATTTTCATTGAGAAAAGTCTTGTTTTCATTATTTTGTTCTATTCATGCATGTTCATGCCGATTCTTACTTGTTTCAACTAGTATCAACAACCAATCATGATCTTGGATCTGGTCTTCTAAAAGATCATGCCACAATATTCACCCAAATTCCTCATATCAAGTTGCCAAAGATATATCCTCCTTAAGGATTTTTCATTAAGTACAATACTCCTTAATTATCATAATGTATCAATATAGGAGTTCTTTTTATGCCCATAATTGATAGTATATACCATAACCATACTGCTTCACAAATTCCATCTTTTGCTACACGATATTTTGCTTTTGTAGATGAAAGTGTTATTGCATGTTGTTTTTTACCGTACCATGAAATAGGTCCTAAGCCAAGATAGAAAACATAGCCTAATGTAGGTTTTCCATCATCTATAGACCATGTATAATCAAAATCTAAATATCCCTATAGATAAAATTTGTCATCATCCTTTCTATATGTTACTCCATATTATGTAGTCTTGTTAACATATTGTAGTATTATTTTTTTAGCTTTCCAATGACTTTTCCTAGGTTCTTGCTAAAATCTTGAAAAATAATTTATAGCAAAATATATATTTGGTCTGGTATTAGTTAAATATAGAAGACTTTAAATTAATTGATGATACATAGTTGTTGATACTAGAGGCGTCTCATCATATCTAGGCAATTGTTATACTTACTCCATAGGAGTATCTTTGGGTTTATAGTTTTGCATCCTATATTTTTGAGTAATGACTTTGCATACTTTGTTTGTAATATTGTGATATTATTTTTATTTTGAAAAATTTCCAAACCAAGATAATAATGAAGTCCCAAATATTTCATTTCAAAATCCTTCTCTAGATCCCTTTTAACTTCATTTATCAAAACATTTGAGCTTCCTCTAATTATTATATCATCAACATATACTACAAGTTTTATTTTGTCATATCCAACCTTTTTGTATAGAGATTTGGATCTGATAAACTTCTTTTAAAACTATGTTGTAATAAATTATTATTATTATTTATATACCATGATCTTGGTTCTTGCTTTAGATAATATAAGGATTTATTTAGCTTTCAAACAAATTTTTCCTATCCTTTGATCACAAATCCTTCTGGTTTTGACATATATACCTCTTCTTAAAGATCACAGTTAAAAAATGCACTTTTTACATCCATCTAGTGGAGTTTCCATCTATGATGTGATGCTAAAGCATAAATTATTTGAATAGTAGTTATTCTTACTATTGGTGCAAATTTTTCTTCATAATTAATTCCTTTTGTTTGAGTATATCCTTTTGTAACTAGTCAAGCTTTGTATTTATCAAGTGAACCATCTACTTTATATTTGATCTTGTATATCCATTTACATCCTATTGTTGACTTTCCTTGAGGTAAATAAACTAGATTCCATGTTTTATTTTTCATTGAGTTTGCATATTTTGATTCCATGGTTGCCTTCCATTTTGGATTAATTAAATCATTTAATGTAGTTGTAGGTTATACCATAGAACTTATCAAAACTCATATGCATTCTAGTTAATATATGAGTTTGAGGTCTTGTATTAGTGAGATTTGGCATTTGTTCTAGTTTTGAGTCCTTAAGTGTATCTCTAAGCCATATTGGTTCTTTCCTTTGTAGTGTTGTAGCAGTATTTGAGTTCTCAATTTGTTCATCATATATATCTAATTATGAGTCTTCACTTGATGAGTCTTCTTCTTAAAATCCTAGAATTGCCTTTGAATCAACTTTGTGTTTTTTAATAACATATTTGTTTCCTTTGTCAAATACTACATCTCTACTTATGTAAATTTTTCTTGTTTTTGGATCAATTATTCTATAGCCTATTGAATCATCATCATAACCAAAAAATATTCCACACATGGTTTTGTCATCTAGTTTAGTTCTTATTTGATTTGGGATATGTATGTATGTCTTACATCCAAATATTCTTAATTATTCCACTATTGGTTTTTTCCCTGACCATACTTCTTTAGCAGTAACATTTCATAGTATCCTTGTAGGGAATCTATCCAATATTGATGATAAAGATAAGCTTATTTTGGCATACTACAAACCATTTCCATAATTGATCTATTTATTCTTTTTACAATACAATTTTACTGTGGTGAATATGTTGTAAGTTATGTTTTTATACCATTCATTTCTAAGAATAGGTTAAATTATTTTAACAAAATTTCACCTCCTCTATTTGATTAAAGATTCTTGATTGATTTTATTGTTTCTTTTCCACTAATAATTTGAATTGTTTGAAACAATTTAATGCTTCAAATTTGAATACCATAAAATACACCTATATTTGTTTAGAGTAATCATCAACAAATAGTTGAAAATATTTGTCCTCCAATACTAGTGATGTTCATTGGACCACATAAATTTGTATATATTAATTCCAATGGTTCTTGAGTTCTATGTTGACTGAGTTCAAAAGGTATTCTATGTTATTTCCCTACTAGAAATTCTAGACATATTGTAGACTCCTAAGAAATTTTAGGTAATCCTTTAACCATTTGATGTTTACACATCCCATTTAGTGAAGATGCACTTACATGTCCTAGCCTTTTATGCTAAAGTTCTCTTGTTTCTGGAATCTCTAATGATAGAGCCTTTTTTGACAATGTATCTAGAGTAAAAAAACTATTTTTATATGAACCATAAGCTATAACTTTGTCTTCTCTAGTAAAAAGATATGTATTTTTGTCTTTAATAGTTTTGAAATCAACTACTAGATTTTGGTCAATAAGTTGAGATGAAAGAATATTAGTAGTTATTTCAGGCATATATAGCACATTGCTAATTATTATTTTTTATTTGATAGATCAATTAATACATCTCCTAATACTTTGACCTCATAAGTCATACTATCTGCTATGACAACTGGTTTTTCATATTTCTCTTGAAAAGTGTTAAACCATTGTTTATTTCTAGTCATATGCCTACTTTCTTTGAAGTCAATATACCAATAATCCATGATAATTTCCTTTGAAGTTGAAATCCTTATATCTCTAAATTTATATATGCAATATGAAATTTATAAATTTTAAAATTTTCTAAACCTTTGATGTAAAATTCTTTTTAACTCCCTAATAAATAAATTTGCAAAATTTTAAATTTCAAAAATTCAAGTTTTAAAATTTTCTAAAATAATTTAAAAATGTTCAAATAGCTTTAACTCTTCAAAATAATTCAAATAAAAAAACTTAATAACTCACAAAACTTAAAAATTTAACTCCTTATAACTCCACTTTCTAATAAATTTCTCAAATATTAGAAAAAATTTAAGAAACTTCAATAACTTAATCTTCCATTGCTTTGCCCAATTCCAGAAATGGGATTTCTTGGGAGCCACCCCCCAGGGTTGGTTTAAACTAATTTTTTATGGTGCATCCAAGGAGAACCCGGGAAGAGCTGGAGCTAGAGGAATAATCAGGGATCATCAAGGAAATCTGGTCAAGGCTTTCATTGAACCGTTGGGAATCAGAACTAATAACAAAGCAGAAGTTTGAGCCCTTTGGAGAGGGTTGCAAGTAGCCCAAGCAACTCAAGGTAACTTGATGATTGAAGGTGATTCTATGAACATCATCAACCTATTAACCAATGGAAAAAAACCTCCATGGAGAATCGAGGGAGTCATCCATGAAGTGAGGATTCTTTTTGCGGCAAGACAGAACAGGAGGGCTCGTCACATGTACCGTGAGGCCAACAGGTCAGCTGACAAATTATCCAACATAGGTGTTGATGTTGGTAGTTTGGTGACATGGACACAAGGTGTGCCACATGAAGTGGAAAACATTATTAGTCATGAAAAGAAACCTACCCATTAAGGAGAAATATGAATGGGTGTTCTTTCCCCATGGAGTTGGTAATAACTATGGGGTTTCCCTCTAAATCATACCAAATTGGAAATGAAGGTAACAAGGTGTAAGCCTTGGAAGATTTCAACAGAGAATAGGAAATGGGCAAGCAATAGGTTTCACAAGTGCAAAGTTCCAAACTTCAATTTCCTATCAATGTAAGTAATGTTTACAGTTATGTTTAGGTATGGGTGTGCCTTGTTAGTAAGGTGTTGTAGAGGATTCAACACAAGTTCTGGTAAGAAAGTTTCAAGGATGACTAGGATCTACAATATCAGTAGAAGGCTAGATATTGTAATAGGTTTTGGGTTAACCTGCAAAACTCGGTAATTAATGAAGACTTTTTTTTACCAAAAAAAAAAAATCTTAAATAAAGCTTATTACTCCATATCGTTCAAATATAATATAACCTTTAGAAAGAATAATAAGCATAAACCTTATAACTCCTAATTTAGAATATTTTCAAACTTAATTCACTCCCTCCAAAATTAATATGTGCCTGTATCGCTCCAAATTTTTTGCATCCTTACCCTCAGGCTATAGGATCCACGCCCGGAAGGGGGATGCGAGAAGGATGGGACAATACCTCGGATTGAGAGGCCCTTTGAAGGTCCCGCCTCTCAGGGGAGGAGTATAAAGGTGAATTTTTGATGGATGGTGGGTTCACCAGGAAACTTTTGAGTGGCAGTTTCCACGCCTAGGTTGAGAATGGGTTTAATGTGTTCATTTTGTACTTTAATCATTCAACTCCTAGGTTTGGCCAAGATGAATCTAAACTATTCTATATGCCAATACTGATTTAAATGGATACAAAAAATAGAAATGAGTGCTAAACACAGAGAATATGCAAATTAGGACAGATCATACCTGATTTCGGATGTTTGATGAAGGTTCTGAGTCTTGTAGCAGTCCAGATCATCTCAAACTACACATAATCATCTGAAATGAGACAAAATCATCTCAAATCATAGTCGGTCATCTGAGATCAGACAGAATCATCTGAAATCTGATGAATTCATCAGACGAATTCGTCAGAAACCTGCAATCACAAAAATAGATACAAAATACCAAATATGCAACTATAGAAGCAACAAAAAATGATAGCAATAATAGTAAACATGCCTAAATAATGGATTTAAATAACAAACAAGAGAAATGCAATAGATTTAATGTTTGATTTTAACTTTATCATGCGGTTATGCTAAATGAGGTGAACTCCAAGATGCATAAACATAATAACTTAAGATAATGTAGAATTACAAATGGGAAAATACAGAAATAGTTTAAGAAAATGCAAACTCCAGGCTCTGATTGCCCCTAATCTAGACTACAGTCGGGATCACCTCCAATCGTACGAGATCATCTGCTCTCCTCGACAAGATCGTCCAAAATCATCTGGGATCGTTTGCGACGATCCGAGCTAGCTTCGACTAAAAAATAGTAGAGTTCCTACAAGAAAACACGAAATACAGAATGCAGACAGTAGTGCGAGGATGCTCTAGTGTATAAGGAACTAAATATGCAGGGAAATCCGTCAGCTAGGGGGTTCAGGAGAGTCAGGGAAGGGGAGTCAAGGGGATAAACTAGAAAAATCCTAGTTTATATAGGATTAAGGGGAGGCTAGGAGGTTGGAGATCATCCCAATCTGGGAGATCTCCAACAGGGGAATCTCCAACTACGCAGACGCGCTTCTGCCAAGGTTGGAGAGGCTGTTGAAATAGAAGCTAATTATGAACATTCAGTTTTAGGACGAAATCATCTGGACGCTCTGTTCTAGACGAATTCGTCAGATCGGGGACGATTTCGTCTGATATGCGACGATATCGTCCAATGGTCAAAACAAATCCTAAAAATGGCACGAAAAAGAAGGGAAGCGGGTAACAAGCGATTTTGGGGCGGTTTTGGGGTTAAAATTTAAATTTTTATCTTTTATCTTTTACTAAGGGTTTAACTGTGCCAATTTTAGGGTGCTACATTTTGCCCCCTCTTTAGCAAATTTTTCGAAGAAAATGCGTTAAAGACGAGTTTTTTCCTGTTTTACGAGAAAGCAAAAATTTATTCAATTTTTTAGACGATGATTCTAGGTCGAATCGTACGACTGCTGACTATGGTGCCCCCTCCGTGTTTTTACCCAAATCGAACGTTTGAGGTAAAAACACGGAAAAGCAAAATTAAAATGTTGTTGATTTTGAATAAAATTAAGAAAATTAGAAAAAACCCTAATTCATTTTTTACTATTCATTTTTACTGTTCCAGAGCTCTGCAGAGAGAAACAATGGTGGAGACAGCGCACAGAGCGATAGAGGTCCGGCGCGGGCTACGGGTAAGGATCTAATCCTAGTAGATTAGGTTTGATTTTACTTTGTGCAATTTTTTGTTTTAAATTTTGACTGTTTGGGGCATCGCGGCCGTTTCTAGGCCATCGACGACGTCGGGATGAAATCGTCCCGATTTCATCGAAATCATCCCTAGATCATCGATTTCGTCGGATGGCAAAATCGACGAACTAGGGGTGATCCCGTTCAACAAGGGGCGATCCCCAAGTTGTGAAATTAGAGATGATTTAGTCCTAAAAAGGATGATTTTGCCCAATGTGGGATGATATCATTCAATGGTGGACGATATCATCTTTAAGATTGATTGAAATGTGTTTAATTTGATTGCAATGATTGGTTATTAATGAAATTTTGTTGTTTTATTGTTTGTTTTGTAGAAAGGATTACTAAAGAGCCGGGAATGGAAATATGGTGGGCTAAGAGACGACTTGGCCGCTCTCGACCAGGCAGAGCATGATCGACTAGCACAGGTCGGGCTACGGCATGTGGTAGAGATGCCACAAGTACCGATGGACATAGGGCTTCTGACAGCCCTAGCAGAGAGATGGTATCCGGGGTCATCCTGCTTCCAGCTATCGACAGGGGAGATGGCTCCCACACTAGAGGACGTATGGAGGATCATGAGGATCCCCATATAGGGATGGCTCATGATGCCTACGGCCAATCAGGGCTAGGCGATGATGAGACTGATCGGAGACCCGAGCTTTGCCCTAGAGAAGGGCGAGGTGAACATTGAGTCTCTATGGCAGATGCCTGGGGCATCCAGGCTGACTCGGGTTTTGGCAGGGGTGGTCGGTGGCTTACTGTTGTGCCACCAGAGTGGGTGCAGACTACCGTGGGTGCTCTCAGACATAGTTTGTGACATGAGAGACCATGGGTATAGGTTTACATGGGGTAGCTTTGTACTATGTCACTTGTATAGGATCCTGCATGGGGTCGTATACAAGGGAGGTCGATGTCTGGTCTTGACATCATTGCTATAGATTTGGTGCTGGGAGCACATTACGATGTGGAGGCCGATAGGGCTCCCATTGATAGGGGTTGACCGAGAGAGGCCCCGGGTTTACTATTGGTGGCTACAGAGAGGGTCACAATGGCGGATAGATCTGTCGATGTCATGGAGGTTGCTAGACGACCTCATCCTTGACCAGATCACCTAGAGGCCATGGCGAGAGCACCCAAGGGTGGGCAGAGGATGGGCAGGAGCTGGCTCGCATCAGGCGAGTCTGTTGGCTGAGGATGGAGTGGGGAGAGGTAGAGCTCCACCGCTATGATCGGGTACTATGGCAGTTCGGTCTACAATAGGGGATCCCTTCTCTCAGGGATTATGAGTACTCCCAAACTATTCGAGATAGTACTACGCTGAGCGGGGCTCCAGACATGCAGCGGTTCTGGAGCCAGGATGTTGACAATGCCCCCATCCAGCCAGTGGATGGTGACGATGTTGGGGTGACTGATGGATATGATGCCTGGTACGTAGGCATCCGTCCTCCTCGGATGATGAGGGCATAGGGTCCAGTGCATGTCATGGTGCACCGGATGGGGAGGTGGTGCCAGGCTGCCATTGAGGCAATGCGGGGTCACGATGGGAGAGAGTAGCGACGGTCTCCGTAGGAGAGATGCCAGAGGATGGCACGGGCTCCACAGAGGCCATAGGAGATAGGGCGGAGGGAGGAGAGACTCCCTTCATAGCAGGAGGAGAGACCACCATCACCTGATAAGGGCAAGGGTGTCGATGTAGGGGAGAGCAGCGAGATGACGACTCTCCGGGCTGAGGTTGCCCACCTCCGAGCTCAAGTGCAGACGCTGCAGGATGAGGCCACACGGCTCAGAGCTCGGGGTGGAGGAGCGAGCACTCAGGATCTGGCATGGTCTATTGCTCAGACCACATTCTACCAGGGGCTATACTATCACATGGTTCCAGAGAACCAGAGGGTACCACTGCCAGCCTCGATTGCGGAGCCGGTCATGATGGGATCATCGAGGACATCCTCATGATCAATGATGAGGACCCGAGACACAACCTCGGACCTCTATGGGACCACCTCCTCCACGTTAGGGCAAGGGAGTAGATGAGGTTGAGAGCTCGAGGGCTTCTCAAGGATAGCTGGCTATAGACTGCACAGAGATTGTATAGATTTTTGAGAGGATTGAGTATGCCAGGGTATAGATTGTGGCATACCAATCCAGTTTTGATATGATGTACATAATTTGATATATATATATATGGTCTTGTTTTTGATGATATGACTTGTGTATATGTTGTATGATGCTTTAATTTGTGATTGAATATTCATGTAATTATGTCATTTTGAAATATTATATTTTTGATATCATGGCATAAAATTGTAAATGAAATAATCTGATGTAAATAATTTGGTTGTTTTGGTGTAATTTGAAAAAAATAAAAAGGACTTCTAACAATAATTTCAAAGGACATTGTCATTGTTATAGACCATTTCATGGAGTCGCCGCTCACTAGGTCGTCAAGCTAATCCCAGGATAGAAATATTGTTAAAAGTGAAAGAGTGCTTAAGAGACTGTCTTAAGACTTGATGTTGTGATGATGAAAATGATGATGGTGATGATTTGTTTTCAGATTTTCATAAAAAATATTATGCGTGAGATAAAAAGAAATATGATTTTTTGCTAGGCATAAATTCCTAAGTGTGATAAAAATTGTGCATAAGTTCCTAGGAACTATACCATCATTGCAAAATTGAATGTTGACATAATGACCTGAAATAAGATAAGTGTGCATTCATTTTAAAGCTTAGTTATGTAACATAATGATGTAAGCCATATGTGTTTTTATTAAAATGAATGGGAAAATAAAATTAGAACAATGGTTTGCGCTAGGCATAGACTTATAGGTATAGACTTATACCATCATCGCGAAAGCCAAAGAAGAAATGGATATTTTAGTTTTATTGCAAGATTAATTTTTGACTTTTAATAAACAGAAAATAATAATATGAACATGTTGTTTGAAATCATTTTGTGATTTTTTGAAAACAATGTATATAATTGTTTTTATACAAAACAAGTTCTGAAATAAGAAGATAAAATCTATTCCAAAAGAATTACAAAAATATTTTAAATTATCTCAAAGACAAATGTAGGTTTATAAGGGATCCTCATGTGCAAATGTGAGTTCATTACCGATCTTGATTTATCATAATGATACAAAATCTCTCAAATACAAATGTGTGTGCGATTGTATTGTTCATTCACCAATTTTGAGCAAGATAATTTGATACAAGTAATTTGCCTTAACCAAATGAGTGTTCCTTAACCATGATTTATATGCATGTAACCGTACCAGACTACTATGTAAGTCGGGTTATCAAGAGCTAGCTAATCCATAAGCTGACATAGGTCTATACAAAAGAAGGTCGCTAATGTGACAGACATATCACCACGCTAGGAATTACCCAAGGCCAAGCGGGTTGGGCACAAACCACCTGTTATGGGGCTTACCTCACAGTTTTCGAATAATTGAGAATTCCAGGGATTCAAGCTCATTCACCCTTCTTTTCTTTTCAAGGGGTAGGGAAAGGGATTTATTGCATTTTGCTTTTGCCTTTGCTTTTTCTTTGGCTTCTCTTTTTTTTTTTTTTGTATTTTTGCTTGGAATATTGTTGCGATGGTACAAAATGATATTTTTCTTTTTCTCATTTTCTTTGACTTTTCTTTTTCTTCCTATACTAGGGATACTTGCTCGGATTAGTTTGTAGAGCAAGGGATTTTTATTTCGGGTAGGGGTGAGCTTGTCCTTTTGTCAATTCTCAAAGATTCTAGACCATGTGCATGATAGGATAGCAGGGGAAACTTTTCGCTCAAGAAACCACTTCTACTATGTAGCATCATATCGAATTTGCAATGAAATCATTTTAATGTGAAAAGATATACTTGGTTCAAGTAAATAACAAGATCAATTCTCTATGCTCAAAACTTTATTTAATTCAAATGTGGACTTTGATATAAGAGAGATTAATAATCATACCAAATAAAATCAAGATATTTATTCATGTGAGTGTGAAAGTGCGGGATTCCAAATAAATGCTAATTTATCCAAAATAATTGAAAATATAACTGCAATACTTCAAGAATTGACAGGTACGAAAATAAAATATGTTTTTGAAGATTTTGATGTTTTTATATTTTGATTTTAATTTATGAAATTGGTGGTATATACAAGATGATCTATATACACTATACAAGGTTATTTGAGTATAGCATGTCTAAGGTTGCTTCAAAATCAAAGGAGGTTTTGAAGGATAATTTGGTTGTGGTGAAGGTAAGAACAAAAGGTGATGAATAAAAGGTAGTGATAACAAAAGCTTTGTTATAATGTAGAATAATGTAGCAAAATATTTTACTTTTATATGTGTAAAATTGATCATGTTACAAAATAAAATGTCAGAAGGATAAGAAGGTTCTTCATTCTTATCACTATCTTCCAAGTCTTGATAATATGGAGGGAGCATATGTGAAAGATATGCATGGGTGTTATTTGGTAAACAAGGATGATCATATATGGATGAAGAAAAGTGATGGATAGAAGTTAATCGTGACAATGGAGAATGTATAGAACTTGATGTTTCAACCGTTAAATATTCTTCAAATGGTGTTGGGTCATTATGTATGGTAACAATTTTACTTGCAAGTTCAAACTTTAAACATTGGTGAAGAGTAGAAGGGACAACCCTCATCGTATGAATCCAAGGACTTCTGAGAAGTAGGTTGTAAGGTGAAGGGCAATATGCTACATAAAACAAAGTATCCAGGATCTTGGATCCAATATTAAGGGGAAGAATTATAGTACCTTGAGCTTCTTGAATTTCATTGTTAAAATATTTTATAATAACATTTGATTCATTAAGATCTTCTTCCTTTAATTTGAGTTTTTGGAATAATTGATAAGTGCATAAATCAAGAGAGGAGCCATTATCTACCATGATAGTTTTAACAGGTGTTTCTTTACTAGATCCTGTAATGTAAAGAGAGGAGTCTTCTTGTGGAGTAGAGGAAGGAATCTCCTCATCATAGAATGAAATATGGTTAACCTCAAGAGGGCTTACACCATTAATTATGTTCTTAGGGAAAATATCATGAGGAAAAAATTGTTGGCTAGGTATCTTGAACAAAGTTTCCTTATGAGAACTTTGTAATACTTCTAAAAGGGATATCTTTGCTTGAGGATTAATCACTTGTTGTTGGCTATCAAAGTGGATTTCAAATTGAGATTTTGATTCTAAAGATGAGCTTTCTATGCTTACATTCCATTTTGGATCATTCTCTAGAGCCAAAGATAGTTTTGAAGGTTGGTCAAATGAGGAATCCATATCTTGAATATCAGATTGAGTTGATTGAACTTGAGGTTGCTCATTTGTAGTTTCTATTACAATATTAGTAATATCATCATGATGGGACACATTAACATGCAATATTTTATTGGTTTCCTATTGTTGATAATTGAATAGGGGTTCTTGGGAGATCCCCATGTCTTGATTGATTATTGGTATTTGTTGTGTAGGAGTTTGATTGTTTACTGGAGATTTATAATCAGTTGTAGATTGTAATTCCTTTATATTAAAAAGACCCTCATCAATCAAATCTTGAATTGCACATCTTAAATCTTTACAATTTTGTGTCATATGTCCATCTACTCTATGATATTCACAATGTAGCTCAGGTTTAAACCAATCTGCTGTGGCATCAAGTTGTCTTATGGAAGGGAGTTCAATCTTATTTGTATCAAGTAAATGCTTGAGAATTATATCCATTGGTTGATTGAGCTTTGTAAATTTACGTGATGAAGGTTTTCGAGAGGTTTTTGATAAGTGCCTTAGGAGTTCAGTCATAAAAGGACCTAATGGTTTTTTACCTCTCTTTTCTTTATTATGGGTAGAATGATGATAGGAATATTGTGAAGTATGATGTGAGTGCATGGTAGGATTGGAAGAATAAGTATTTTCTTGTTGAAATGGATGTGTTGTATTGAAAGAAGAATATTGAAAGGGTGGAGGAGGATTGTATGTGGATTGATAGACATAATATGGATATATGGGAGAATAGATAATATCATTATGAAGAGGATTGGAAAAGGGATTGTCCTGTTGGGTTAAGGATGAAAAATGAGAAAAGTGTGATGGAGGTGATGTTGAATAGGGATGAGGTTGGTCATAATCAACAAATGTATTTGGCTGAATTCTTCCAACATTACTGATGGGCTCATATTGATTTGAGTAAAAACTCATGGTTTCTTTAGTACTTCTAAAAGTAATATTTAGTATCTACTATTTAGAATTGAATCTAAAACATACAAACTTGAAATGATGATTTTGTTTTTATTTTTCTTGTATACATATATATATATTTTTTGTTTTTTATATTTTTGAATCAGAAAGATGCCTATGTTATTCACGTCGGGTTCACCAAAATGTATCGCTCCAAATTTTTTGCATCCTTACCCTCAGGCTATAGGATCCATGCCCGAAAGGGGGATGCGAGAAGGATGGGACAATACCTCGGACTGAGAGGCCCTTTGAAGGTCCCGCCTCTCGGGGGAGGAGTATAAAGGTGAATTTTTGATGGATGGTGGGTTCACCAGGAAACTTTTGAGTGGCAGTTTCCATGCCTAGGTTGAGAATGGGTTTAATGTGTTCATTTTGTACTTTAATCATTCAACTCCTAGGTTTGGCCAAGATGAATCTAAACTATTCTATATGCCAATACTGATTTAAATGGATACAAAAAATAGAAATGAGTGCTAAACATAGAGAATATGCAAATTAGGACAGATCATACCTGATTTCGGATGTCTGATGAAGGTTCTGAGTCTTGTAGCAGTCCAGATCATCTCAAACTACACATAATCATCTGAAATGAGACAAAATCATCTCAAATCATAGTCGGTCGTCTGAGATCAGACAGAATCATCTAAAATCTAATGAATTCGTCAGACGAATTTGTTAGAAACCTGCAATCACAAAAATAGATACAAAATACCAAATATGCAACTACAGAAGCAACGGAGAATGATAGCAATAATAGTAAACGTGCCTAAATAATGGATTTAAATAACAAACAAGAGAAATGCAATAGATTTAATGTTTGATTTTAACTTTATCATGCGGTTATGCTAAATGAGGTGAACTCCAAGATGCATAAACATAATAACTTAAGATAATGTAGAATTACAAATGGGAAAATATAGAAATAGTTTAAGAAAATGCAAACTCCGAGCTCTGATTGCCCCTAATCTGGACTACAGTTAGGATCGCCTCCAATCGTACGAGATCGTCTGCTCTCCTCGACAAGATCGTCCGAAATCATCCGGGATCGTTTGCGACGATCCGAGCTAGCTTCGACTGAAAAATAGTAGAGTTCCTACAAGAAAACATGAAATACAGAATGCAGACAGTAGTGCGAGGATGCTCTAGTGTATAAGGAACTAAATCTGCAGGGAAATCTATCAGCTAGGGGGTTCAGGAGAGTCAGGGAAGGGGAGTCAGGGGGATAAACTAGAAAAATCCTAGTTTATATAGGATTAAGGGGAGGCTAGGAGGTTGGAGATCATCCCAATCTGGGAGATCTCCAACGGGGGAATCTCCAACTGCGTAGACGCGCTTCTACCAAGGTTGGAGAGGCTGTTGAAATAGAAGCTAATTATGAACATTCGATTTTAGGACGAAATCGTCTGGATGCTCTGTTCCAGACGAATTCATCAGATCGGGGATGATTTCATCTGATATGCAATGATATCATCCAACGGTCAAAACAAATCCTAAAAATGGCATGAAAAAGAAGGGAAGCGGGTAACAAGTGGTTTTGGGGTTCAAATTTAAATTTTTATCTTTTATCTTTTACTAAGGGTTTAACTGCACCAATTTTAGGGTGCTACAGTGCCAAATGTAATTTCCATACATTACTTGAGAATGCATTCTTAAAAATGTAGCTGGATAATCTTCACTTTCAATGCTATGTTATTGCTTTCAATGATATGTAATGTCAAATGGAAATTTATAATGTTTAACATTTCTCAATGCTTATTTTCCACCTTATTGTATTCCAAATTTTGTACAAGACACTACCTGGTTTATGCATTGTGTCAATGTGGAATTTTTGCATGGACACTTGGCTTGACTTTAGGTTTATTGTCCTCTCTCCTATGGTTCACTCATTTGGTCATTTGCCCTCAAGTGGCCTAATGTCTAGTTTACCTTTTCTTAGATGACTTGCACTCGGGTGATTTGGTTTCTGGTTTTCACTTTTCTTAGGTAGCTTACCTTTAGGTGATCTTCTTTCTAGTTTACCCTTTTCTCAGGAAGCTTTCCTTCATGTGATTAAATGTCTAGTTTACATTTTTTGAGGCGGCTTGCTTCTCTATCTTATACTTCAGTAACATATTATCTGCTTACTTTATGAAAGCTAATCTTTTATCACCACATTCTATAATCTTGGCTTACTAGTGCGTTCTTTCCTTCAGTACTCTATGAATATCTACTATTCTTCTCTAGTACCTTATGTGTATTTTTCTCTTAGTGCTTTATGATATCTTCTCCTAGCGCTTTATAAGTGCTTATATTCCAACACCTTATATGTGCTTCCTCTAGCACCTTTCAATTTATTTTTCTATAACCTTTCAAATGCTTACTTCAATACATTTTGAATGCTTGATATTCTCTCTAGAGTCTTTCAAATGCTTTTTATTTTATGCAGTGTTTTGCTTGTTGTATGGAGTTATACTATTTTGTACTCTGATTCTCTATGAGTTTCTATTGCTTGGAATACTTCTGACTGAATATTATTCTTAAATAATACTACTTCAAGGTAAATTTAGTCTTGGCCTATGATGCTCCTCTATCCTTGGAAGCCAAAATGCTTTTCTATCTCTATTGGAAGTTATTATGCTTCTCAATAGCTTGAAGCAATAATAGTCCTCTATATATCTAAAATAATGTTTTCTTCAATGTATGGTAGCAAAGATACCCATATATCTATCTAAAATATTTTTGCAATTTCTCAGGTTGCACCTAAGAACCCAATATGATTCTACTCCTTTCTAGAGAACCCAATATCAATGTTAAGGTGACTCTGAATGTCCCTGAATGACAAAATTTCTCTTGAGTTAGTTCTTCCTCAAACTTCAATAGTGATTCTCCTCTTCTTCTCTAGAGAATCCTAAATGTTTTCAAGGTGACTTTGTATATCCCTAAATTTCCAACTATCTTTTGATTTGTATTCCAATCAATCAATGTCCAATTTTCTTTTGAGTTGGATTTCTCTATAAAATGTCCAAATTTTCTCCTGAGTTGAATTTTTATATCAATATAGTTAATTCCTAGTCTTCACTGCTTTTCCTTCAACCAAGTGGAAAGGCCCTAGCATCCAAATCAGAGTGATTGATCCTTATTCCCTCAATCTCTACTCAATCAAACCTTTAAAAAATAGAGTTCAATTTTTCACTTCCTGCAAAGTGGACCAATACTATGAAGAATGGGAAGATTCAAATATTAATAATGGTGGCTAATAAAATAACTCTATAAAAAATGGATAGATTTAGGTGGTAGCTTTGATACCACTATTGGATTTTTAATCCTTACTACCACAAAATATCATAGGTCCCAATATAAAATAGCCACAATATTAAAGGTCAAAATAATAATAATGAATTGGTGGACTATTGAGGATGGAGAGCGGGAATGCAGGCGAGCGAGTGGCGGATGGAGAGCGACCGGGAGGATGCGGCAGAAAGGAGGCAGGATGGTCAGGCGAGGGTCCAGGAGGGACAAGCCATGGCAGTGATGATGGGGCAGGGCCCGATGCAGCAGGGGCCCAGGCGGATGGGTCGGACAGGAGCGGAAAAGACCCTCCTGACAAGGAGGGACCAAGAGGCGGGGTAAACCTAAACCAAAAAGGATCCTACGCCCAGGTACTAAGTCCAGGATCCCCAACAAAGCAACCCACCCAGGAACTGCTTCCTTGTGGAGCATATTTGGTCATCCCTGAAGACCTAATGGACAGCTACCTGGAGCTTGAGCATTTCACTCTGATTGGCAAGTTCGTAGGAGGGCGACCAGACATGGAGACCATTCAAAAATGGGCTTTTTCCAAGTGGAAGACCAGCGGCAACATGGAAATTGTTGCCCTCTCTCGAGGGTTTTTTGCCATCAGGCTCAACACTCAGGAGGACTGTTGCAACATCTTGGTCGGGGGACCATGGTTCCTAGGGTGCAGGAGCCTTTTTCTTCGAAAGTGGGGAGAGGATTTCAACCCTGAAACCCAAAACATAAATGTAGCTCCTCTGTGGGTTAGGTTGCCAAACCTCCCTTTCCAATGCTGGCACGAGAATGTCATCAGAGGGATAGCCCGGTCCATAGGTGAGCTCGTTGCCATTGATTCTTCCACCAAGGTCCGATCCAGGATGGTCCATGCCCGCTTTTGTGTCTTCGCTAACCTGGAAATAGAGTTACCCACTTTCATAAACTTGTATAGAGGATCACGCATCATCAAGAGGCAGCCCATCGAGTACGAAAACAAGCCAACCTTTTGTACTCACTGTCGCACTCAAGGTCACCTCCTGAATCAGTGCCCTGTCTTGAGGGCCCAGAATCAAAAGGTGATAGGTCCGAACAAGGGCATGCAGAGGAACCAGGGTATTCCCCCTCTCAACAAGGAGCCGGTGCTAGGCCCGAAACACATCATGCGTAATCCCGCCCACCAAGCACCTCAGGAGGAAGGTCAGAGTGATGTTCCAGATCAAGGCAAGCAAAACCATGAGCGAGGAGAAGCCTCCCCGTCAGCCCAAAAGGAGTAGGAGGTGCTCTCAAAATCCTCGCTTCACACCAGTCCTAGCATAGAGGATCCAGTTACCCAGGTACAGACCCTTCCCAAAATTGTTGTTCCAAATTATTTTATGGATGAGTACCTAGCGGGCAATAGGAAATCCCCAAACCGCTCGAATAGGGGTGAGGTACCCCTTTCTCCTTTCTCTAAAAAAGAAGGCCCATCCGTCTCTGGGAGAATCAGCCCTAGAAACACCAGGAGTAGGAAACAGGCCATTGACTATGGCAGCGAAAGGAAAAGAGGGAGACCCTCTGACAATGAGAAGAGAAACAAGGAAACGATGGAGGACATCACAAATGGAACCCAGTTGATGCTTTTCTCTGATGATTTCGACAACCAGAATGACAAGCAAGGAACCAAACCCCCTTCCAAGCTGGTGAAGGGAGGTAGGAAAAACCCTAAACCCTCAAAATGAAGGTCCTCTCATGGAATGTGAGGGGCCTCAATGGGGCAGCCAAGCAGCGGTTGGTGGCTGACCTAAGGAAAAGGATCAATCCTTCCATATTCATTATGCAAGAAACCAAAATCGATGAGCTCTCTTCTCGAAAGTCTGCCAAGGCCATTTGGGCCAAAGGAGAGTGCCTTATCAGTCCAGCTCAAGGCACGTCAGGTGGGCTCATGTGCCTTTGGGACCCTACCCTAGTTGAAGGAAGGCTTTTGTCATCCTCGAGCAGGATCCTAAACATTTTGTTTCACTCCAAGACCAACAATCAGTCTTGGATCCTGTCCAACATTTACGCTCCAAATTCCCCCATCGAGCGGGCCAAAATGTGGGAAACTGTAACTCAAATGAGGACCACCTTCAACACCTTTCCATGGATCATAGGAGGAGACTTCAATAGCCCGTTGCATCCATCTGAGAAGAAAGGAGGTAATGACTCTTTCAGCAGAAGCATGGAGGATTTCAGAGGTTTTGTCAATACCAATGAGCTCATGGATGTTAAGCTCAAGGGGTCCTCTTTCACTTGGAGCAACAGGAGGATTGATAGTGGGCTCATCCAGGTGAAGCTGGATAGGTTCCTCATCTCTCAAGAAGCTATCCCTCTATTTGGTGATGCCACCCTGTTGGCCTTACCTCGGATCGGATCAGACCATAGTCCCATCCTCCTTGAAACTGGTAGGCCTCCCTCCTTCAAAACTCCTTTTCATTTTGAAGCCATGTGGACTCTCCACAAGGATTTCAAAGATCAAGTGTCCTCATGGTGGCATCAAAATTTTGGAGGATCCGCCACTTCTCGGTTGGCTCAAAAACTGAATATGGTCAAAGAAAACTTGAAAATCTGGAATAGGGAGGTTTTTGGCAACCTTTTCACCAGTAAAAAGGCCATTACTGAGAAACTTCAGGAGATGGAAAGGAGAATCGAAGTTGGGGACCACAACAGCCCCACTAGGGAGGAGGAAAGGAACCTCCTAGCAGAGTTCCATAACATCCTGGCTAGAGAGGAAACCTTCTGGAGGTAGAAGTCAAGAGACCTGTGGGTCAAGGAAGGTGATGCTAACACCAGGTTCTTTCACGCCTCCACTATGCGACACAGGGCATCCAACAAGATCAGGGAGATTGTGTGCAACAATGGATCATCCACCAAGGACATAGTTGAGATCAGGGCTGAAGCGGTGTCCTTTTTCTAGAACCTCTTGGGAAGTGCCCTAGAGGGTGACAACCAAGCTCAGGATACTCTCCTATCAAATATTCCTTGCATCGTTCCTCAGGATGCGAACCTCAGACTGGTGGAACCTTTCTCCCATGATGAGATTAAGGAGGCCTTATTTTCAATGCAACCTGATAAAGCCCCTAGGCCGGATGGTTTCTCTCCGAGGTTTTTCCAAACCCTATGGGATGTGGTGGGGAACGATGTCTGTGAGGCCATTAGAGAGATCCAGTCAACCAAAGTTGTCCCTCATAGTTTCAACTCCACCTTCTTGGCCCTCATCCCGAAAGCCTCTGACTGCAAATCCATCTCTGATTATAGGCCTATCAGCCTGTGCAACGTCATCTACAAAGTGTTGACCAAGGTTATGGCCAACAGGCTGAAGCCCATTCTCCCCCTTATCATTGATCAGTCTCAAGGCAGTTTGATGAAAGGGAGGAACATCCTGGATGGGGTCATCTCGATCCATGAAACCCTACATTCTACCTCAATGACCAAGAAGGCTGCCCTTTTCCTCAAGCTTGATATGAACAAGGCCTTCGATAGGGTTGACAGAGGTTTCCTTCGAGAGATCCTCCTCAAGTTTGGCTTCCATCCCCTATGGGTTGACCTCATCCAGGGCTGCATTTCCTCCCCCTAGTTCTCTATCCTAGTCAATGGCTCTCCTATCGGTTTCTTTTAGAGCTCAAGAGGTCTACGTCAAGGGGATCCTCTATCCCCCATCCTTTTCATCATCCTCGTAGAAGCTTTGGGAAGAGCCCTCAAGGATGCCCAACAATGGAAGAAGGTGACCGACATCCTCCCTGCCTCGGGGATTGAGGTGATCACCCATCAATAGTTTGTGGATGACACGCTCCTATCCACCATAGCATCAGTAGCTCAAGCCAGATCCATCAAATGAATCCTAGGACTCTATGAGAGTGTTGTCGGTCAAAAAGTTAACTACATCAAAAGCAAGATATTTTTTCTCAACACCCCTATCAGGCATCAAGTTCAGATTGCAAGGATCCTGGGGTGCTCTATTGACTCCCTCCCCACTACCTATCTTGGCCTCCCTCTCTTCTATGGGCGTGCTAAGGAAGGGATGTGGAACATGGTGCTCGAGAGAATCCACAAAAAGTTGGCATCATGGAAAGGCAAGTTCTTATCCCAAGCTGCCAAGGCAACCCTCACTATGGCATGCCTCCAAGGGATTTCGACCTTTTTCATGTCTATTTTTAGATTGCCTGCCTTGGTTCTTCACAAGATTGAGCAGACCCAATGAAACTTTCTTTGGTCAGGCAATGAAGACAAGTCCAGGTTTCCTTTGGTGGCCTGGGACAAAGTTTGTAGAAGCAAGAAGCAAGGAGGATTAGGGTTCAGGAGAATGGCCAAGATGAACCTAGCGCTCATTGCCAAACACACCTGGAGGATCCTGGCAGATGAACCGGCAGAATGGGTTAGAATTGTCAGGAGGAAATACCTCACTAACACTTCCTTTCTTGAGGATGGGATTCCCACTAGGGGGTCGGCTTTCTGGAAAGCCATTGTCCAATCCAGGTAGCTGATCCAAGATGACATCAGGTGGATCCTTGGGGATGGTCGGAGCATAGATTTTTGGAAGGATAGGTGGGCCCTAGAGGACCCTCTCTCTGAGCAGACTGGGTTGGTTCACCTTAAAACTTTTCTTGATAACAACTTTGGGCAGAGGGTGGCCAATTTCATTGAATGGAGAAATGGCTCCCTACAGTGGAAATTCATTGATGCAGAGGGGCTAGAGACTGAGGCCGACTTCCTATCCTCCATCCTTAAGGACATCATCATACCCACCAGCAGAGGTCCAGATCGAATGATTTGGAGGGGGACCGATGATGGTGGATTCTCTATCAAATCTGCCTATGAATTCCAATGCAAAGGGCTGAAATCAGACTTTCCTTGCAACGTGGTCTGGAGGAAATGTTTGATCCCAAAGGTAAATTTCTTCTCATGGATTACCTTTCAGAATAAAGCTCTCACAATTGACAATCTTCACAAGAGGGGGTTTGCTATTCCCAATAGGTGCTATCTGTGTGAGTCTGCCTGTGAGTCCTCTGACCACCTATTCCTGCACTGCATTTTCACTGGGTTGGTCCTTGGCTCCATCCTCTCTACCTTTCAGATCCAATGGATTCCCCCAAGACCATTAAGGAGGCTTTCTTCCAATGGCCCAATCCTTTTAAAAATCCCAAGCTCTGTTTCCTGTGGAATGCTTGCTTCCACCATTTTTTGTGGTAGATATGGTTGGAACGCAATGGTCGGGTCTTCGGTAATCCTCCCAGGGATCCTCCCTCAGTCGCTCATAGGGCCATCACCTTTGCCATTGAGAACTCCAAGCTTATCCCCAACCCATGGCCCAAGCATGTGTTTGAAGAGGGTTTGTTCAAATCCTTGAAGTTATCAGGGGAGATCAAGGAGCGGGAGGATCCATGGTCATCCAGGAAGGACGTCAGGTGGGTCAGGCCTCCTCAAGGATGGTTGAAGTTAAATTTTTATGGGGCCTCTCGGGGTAACCCAGGGGTGGCCGCTACGGGTGGATCAGTTAGAGACCATAATGGACAGCTCATCCTGGCTTTCTATGAAAACTTGGGGTTTCAAACCAATCATGTTGCGGAGGCCAGAGGACTTCTGAGAGGACTCGAGCTCATTTCGGAGGATCCCCGACCCTTGGTAGTTGAAGGGGACTCACTGAACATCATTAACTACATGATGAATTCCCAAGATCCGGCGTGGAAGGTTTTCAATGTCATTTCTGAGGCCAGGAACCTCCTCCTCCGGAGGAACCTGGTCCAAGTCAAGCACACCTATAGGGAGGGCAATGGTTTAGCCGACCACTTGGAAAATAAGGGATTACTATCCACATGTCTCGTGGTGTGGCGGCAGTTGTTTTCGATGGACGTGGAGAAGGTCGCCAACCAGGATATCGCTAATGATTCCACATAAGCAAGAAGAGAGGATCGGGCTTGGGTGGACGGGCATGGGGAGCACCGTGGAGAGGATATTCGGTTTTTAGAATGGATGCATCTATTTCTTTTTGTTGTTTTTTCAGCATGTTTTACCTCCAGTTTGAGGTTTTTGATGTAGCCCTCCTGGGCATTACTATGTTTTTTTTTGGTAAGGTTTACTATGGTTTCTACTGTACTAGCCCAAGGGGCTCCTTTTGTTACTAAGGGTTGCGGCCTCTCATGTTATAAGGTTTTGGGATCCTCTTAAAAAACCCATTTTGTATATAAAATATCTACTTACCAAAAAAAATAATAATAATGAAATATATCATATAACAATTTAAAAATACTAAAAAAATACTCATAATATTATTATAGAGTAAAAAATATACAATCTTGAGTTATGTTCAACATTCTAATACATTTTATAGATCTTTATCTCCATAATATAGCTTTACAAGGTAACTCTTCAAATTATTGATTATTGCTTTCCATATGACCTTTGAAATTTTATCTTACCACTTGCATAGAAGACTCTTAGCCTTTTTACATGACACAATAACATATTTTGCACTATCTAACACAAATATCTATCCTCCTTAAGGGTTTTCACATATTACCCTTTCTAGATCTCTATTTATTTTTCTCAAAATATATCACTCTATTTGCAAGAGCTATATATTTCGTTCTAGAAGTAATATTCATAATATTGACACACCATTACATAGATCATTTTGAGTACTACAAAAATAAGTGGTCATATACCAAATTTTGATCAATATTGAAAAGTTGTGGATGTTTGAAGTTGGGTAACAATGTTCCTTTTTTGTTGTGTAAAACATCATCCAAAAAACCTTGATCTTATTTTTAGAAAATAAAATGGGTGCTTTATTATTTTCAAAAGTTTTTAATTACTACAGTATTTTATTTTACAAAGGGGACTTATGTTATGAATTTTACTTAACCAACTGTGCAATTGTGATTGTAAACAAGGTGCATTATTGGCAGAGTTTGACACCTTTACTTATTTTCTTCCACATTTTTCTAAGTTTGTATGTACTATTTTTTAGCCATTCCTTATGCAATGGATCGTAAGAAAGATACCTATCATGAGGATACGTTTGAAGTATTAGTAGATATGAGTATAGTCCAACAAATTTTAGTAGAGAGCCACAATTGTTTCATGCAAGATCTTGTGGCAACATTTCAAGCAATGCTCCAACATTTAGCACCTTGTATTACTCATCAACCTATGGATGATAATACAAGGAATTTTATACCCTCTACTATGGGATATTTTGTTGAGTATTACTTAAATGTGAACACTTATGTAGATGGAAAAACTGAGATAGTTACCTCCACTTATGCTATAGGTGTAGTTCTTAAACAGGGAAAACAACAACAATTTCCCCTTCCTATATGGTAATACCATCAACCAATTCAATGGTTGTACTCTTAAGTGCAACCATCCTAACATCCTCTATAGTATTTGGATCATCATATTCAAACAATATAGGACAAGGTGTAGCAATAGTCTTCTTTTGGTCGATTATCATCACCACCGCCATTGCCTTTGTATAATCAACTGTTAGTTTCATAGCCTCAAGTGCAACCACCTATAACCCTTGATCTACAATAGGTTACACAACTATTTTTCTTCTTGCTCTTCATTAACAACAACATTTTTTTCTACCTACTCTTTTAAAACAACCATAGTACCTATCACAACCACAATAATAGTTTTCTCTACAAGCATAGTCACTCATGCAAAAATAGCCACCACCACAACACCATGCACTACCATAGTCCTATTATTATTTACAAAAACAAAATATGAGTACCCCTACATGGTTGATGATACGATTTCACTACCATACCAAGCACAAGGGGACTCTATGTTAAATTTTTGGTAGTTTTTTTCATATTTTCAATAGCCTTTTTCCCCTCCTTTGATGAAATTTGGGTCACTTACCACAAACTAGGGAGGAAATGATAAGACTCAGCATCTATCTTCATGCAAGATAATATTTAATTAGCTATTATAAAATAATATTGAATTAATTATTATAAATTAGTACCTTATAAAATAAAAAGAATGATTATTAAAAAAGGTATCATTGAACTCCTTTGTAAGATTGGATATGAATAATATTGGATGTGTGAATTTTATTTGAGAATTGTCTCTCTTTAATTTTTTTTTCTATTCATGCATGTTCGTACCTATTCTTACTCATATGGATACATAATATCTTACATCATGTAAATTATATGTTATCACATGCCTATAAACTCACCAACACCAATGAAAATATTTTACATGTGCAATAAAGATTTTTGATGACCAACATAAAACATCCACCCCTACTATAGTTCTATCATGTGTTAAAAACATATTAATCATACATGAAAAAGGAAGCATTTATCATTTGCTTAACTACAAGCAACATTTGTAAAGAGACAATACCAAACAATTGTAATGGAAATATTTGACATCATCATGTCGCAGCAAAAAAATTTATTACCAAACAATTGTAGCAAAAGGATACTATGATGGGTAAGTGGCAATAGAAGATCCAAGCAAATAGAGTATGTAGTTTGCTATAAAAAATAATTTCTCCATTCTTAATAGTAGAAAAAATAACTAAAACATCATGGGGGGAAGAAAAGAAATTAACACCTTAGAGCTTGACCAATGCCTAGAAAAAGTGAAAATATTCTACCAAGCAGGATGGATTAATTTTCTACATAAATTTAAAGGGTATAATGAAATGCTAGAAAAATATTTCACACTCAATCTTTGGGAGAATATCATAACAGTTAAGGGACCACAACATATGTAACTCTAGAAATCCTTATCTAACTCTTTCGTATTTCATGTGAGGGTGAGGATATTTTGAAAACTAAGATAATGTTAGCATATTTGATATTATTTCATTATTTTATTGTTAGGCTGTTCACTAATTGTTTAGCGGATTATTGTTGGGATCCGCTTCTCCTGGGCTAATTGAAGCTTGCACTATATTATTTAACTGATCAATACAAAGCATTATTAGTTCGTTCTTCCTATAGATAACACTTTTTTAATTGATTAAAAAATTTAGATATAATAGTGATCCTTATCCTTAGTACACAATAAAATACACATTCTGTAAAGTAATTAAATGTCTTATTTTAATGGCACAATGGGATAATGTGGCCCAGTGGATCATGAATTTTATTACTTGTGATGACCAATATCATTTTCTTTTAGGGCCACACATGAAAATATTATCACATCTCATACTTATTGTCCATAAACCCAATGTGAGGGTTATTTTACCCTCACACATATATGATAACTTGTATATTATGGGGAAAAGAGTATAAGAAGGTAATGGTTCCTTGAGACACCATTATTTAATTAAAATTATCTACAAATATTATTTCACTCAAAATGAAGAAGATGAGGAACTATGGCAATAATTCCTCAGTTAGTGGACACCAACCAAAACACCTAAGCATCTAGCCCTATAGTCTGGTAAAGGTTCCACTAGTAGAAAAAGGTATCATAAATCTATAGTTACATAAATTTTTAATCCAAATGGGTGAGCAATAATTGCAATGGTTGTCTCTAGTAGAATAATATAAAGAGGACTCAAATTGTTGATTCAATAAAAATGCAAAACAAATATGAGAAAGAACCAACACCTGACATGTATGACATAGTTCAAAGCATGAGCAATAGAACTAGATATACCAAGTAGGTGAGAAATTAAATGCCTAGCCAATACGATTGTGTGCTAGAATATTTTAAAGCAAAATCAAAGAATCAAAATACATAGAGATTATTAGTAGTAATGAGGAGGAAGTACCCCCACTACAAAAATAGTCTATACCCAGTTTTAATGAAACAACTAAGCACAAAAAATCATTGTCTAAAATTAAGGAACAAGGAGTGTCTGGTGGAAAGAATACACCTAGGTATGCAAGGATAAAAAAGGGAAGGTGCATATTTTCTACACCAAAAATGATAGCAAGGATAGAACAAATGATGGATACATCTAGTACTAAAAGGAAAATAAGAATAAAGATGATAATAAGAAGTGATGATGATGAACAAATTTTTGAAATACCTAATAAACCATAGGAGCCTCCAAAAACAAAAGAAAATATCATTGATTTGGATGTATCACATGAGTCTCCAAGTCCAAATGAAGAACAAGGTATGGATGTAATATAAAACTAGACTCAAGATCTTGATAGGTTAACTTTGGCATATGCCCAAGTAGTCATCAAAATTCAATGATAGTAACTATAGGAAAAAGATAGTATATTATTCAAATTCTACAAGAATTAAAAATATTAACGAATAAAAATATTCAGCATAAAGAAGACTCTTCAATTGGATGAAGCCCTAGGTCTAATAATGTTACCATTTTAATAGATATAGGCTATATAATTAATGAACAACAAGAAAAAATGCAAGGATGTATGCTTGAGAGGTAGCGATAAGAACTATAAAGCCCTAAATTGATGACTAATGCACTAGAATTAGGGGAAAGGGTGATAGTAGTAGAATAATCTAACAATAATGTGTCAAAATAATAGGAAACATCACAAGGTATAGGGTAGGAATTGATGAAATCAAGGGAAACACCCACACAATTACTAGTAGAGCCACAAAACATAGAGAGGAAATCAGAATAAAAAATAGAAAAAACTACAATAGTACCTAGCTTAATAGAGCAAGGAGTATAGACTAAATATTGGGAAGCTACAAGGAAAGTAAGAATTCTCCCAAACACAATTACTTTAGACAATTACAATATGATTTTTGAAGGATGGATGAAATGTCGCTACTATTTGGAACAAAAGACATGAACCTCAAAGCCCTTGAGGAAAAGAATTAAAACCTAAATAAATAGGTGAAAAACCTATAGAAAATATTCAATGAGATGACCTCCATAGGTGTATAGCTTATTTCTATAGGAATAATATTATAGGTGGAAAATATTAAAGATACATTATGACATGGGTTATTATTTAGATTCAATTGCAAGGTTCCTTGATGCATTTCAATCCAAACCACACAAAACAAAAGAATCTGCTTTGTAAATTTCATGTGCATAAGTGTTCACTATCAAAAATAGAAAATTTCTCTCTCATATTTATGTGTTGGTGATATCCAATTATGAGGCTTTATATTCACTTTTAAAAATCAAATTATTAGAGACAACATGTTATCATAATATGAAATCAATGAGATTGAAGTTGGACTACTATTATGATTTAATTTCCCTAAAGTAGATGTACTTGTTCAAATGAATTACACCTTTATGGCTATAAATCATATGAGGGAGTACTATAAAATCAATATAAATTTATTATTAAATAATTTAATGAATGCTATGATAAAAATATTAAAAAATCTTAGATAACCTATAGGAATAGATGGTAAGAATCAAGTCCTCTATCATGTAAAAGGAAACCTATTTTCCTCATCAATTTTGAATGGTCATATTAAAGAGCCTTGCCAATGGTTAATTTTATACAAAATATTAGGCATTAATGGATTGTACTTATATTTAGACCTCTTATCATTATATCTTGTTTCTCCTAGTTCAATTGTGTTAGACCACAAAATGAAAAAGAATTTAGAAAATAGCTAAGATAAATTCAAACTCACAAAGGGTATCAACCTAGGATAGAAAACCTCAAGTTAAATCTACATAAAGAACTCAATATTACTACAATAGAGGAAATTAATTCATGACGACATACCTTTAAATAGGTTAGGGGGATGATGAGGCCTAAAAATACCTTATTGTATACAACAAAGTAACAACTTTTTGCCATGTTTTGTGTTGCTATAACATATATATAGATGGAATAGACCATTATTTATGTTAATATTTTAGTTAATTGTGGTAAATAAAGGAGAAGCATTATTTAATTATTTAAAAAAAATTCATGTGTTCCAATTGCATTTTGATTCCATTTAGGAAATGGTTAGGCAATTATTAACTTGTAGGTTTTGCAATTCTAAGATAACTAGGCCTTGAATAGATTGCCCTAGAGCTAAAGGGGCCACTTTTTAAAAATATATTCTAAAAGCACTTTGTATGCACATGCACTAGAACCATCCTTGAATACTTGTGCATAAAAAATTTCTACTATGACTACATACATTAGGAACGTTTGAGAATACCTATCCATCGACAATGTCTATTGTGTACATGCACACCAAAATATTGTTAATCTTATGCACACCAAAATACATATTGCATGCATATGATAGGAACAAATGATGTGTGTTAGATATGATAGAGGAAAAAGTGCAAAAGAGTTTATAATCTAGTTATGCCATGCTAGATAAATCACACAACTTGAGATATTGTATTTCTAATGATTAGACATGTTTGTTTGTCTTATCTAGAGAATTTGCAATTTATTCCTTTTTATGATCCATGGAAAAGTCAAAATTTGTCTAAGTCTATTTTGATTTGTTCAATTATTATTAATATGAATTTTTCCTGGTATATATAGATCCACTAGTCTTTTGGACTTTTGATTGGATAATGCACATAGTGGATAGCATTTCTAGTTAAGGAATTATTTATGTGTATACAAATGTAATAAATATAGATGATTGTTAGATAATATATAAATTACAAGTTGTACTATTTAATGTAGAAACAAGACTCTATCTTCTCTTTAATTCCATAACCTTTTAGGACTAGTTTCTTATAGTATTTTACCTCCTCCCATTGGACTCCAAAGCAAGGACCCACTTTGTTGAGAAAGTGGAAGGGATTATTTTTAACATTATTGTAGGTATAAATTATAATGAATGATTTTTTGTCTTAATTATCTATTAATATAAATAATCATTATTTCTTTTATGCAACTACTTAACTAGGATATATACTCTTGGTCCAAAACCCACCTAAGTGGATGAGTTGCATCCTCAAGACCTTGGACAAGATTGGATCACATAGAAATAGGGGTATTTGATTCAACCTTAGGAGAAGGCTAGCTCCTTTAGGTCATAGATAATATAACTAATAGGGGGTTGCAAACTAAATAAATAAATGCAAGAGGGTTAGAAGGATAAGCATAAATTGGTATGAGTTTGGCAACATCAAGAGACATACTGTAGAGAGTCTCGTAATCTAAACTTAAACTAAACTACCAAACAAACCAACATACTTTCCTTATGCTTTAAAATAATTAATCATAATAAAATCTTAATAGTGTTAAGTCATTCCAAAGCTAGAACAATAAATCCAAGGAGAAATCCATAAAGAAGAATAATTGTAACAAAATTATCTATTCATAGCTTTAATAGAAATGCTTAATGACTCAATGAGACATACATACATGTTTTGAAAAATACTTGAGCAAGAGGCTAGAAAATAATCCAATCTTCATTCAAAAGGCATATAGCCTTAATCATACAATTATTTCAATTGTAAATGCTAAATATTCGACCATTATAATGGCTTACATTCTAGTATATATATATATATATATATATATATATATATATATATATATATATATATATATATATATATATATATATATATATATATATTATAATACATTATAGTATCTAGTCATGATTGTCTATAAAGCATATTGTAGGCCTATAAAAATAGGTGTAGAATGTGGCTATCACACTCAAGTAAGTTATTCTTAACTAATTCAAGAATGTTTTATTGATGTATGTGGGGCATATTTTATTGTGAGGTTAGCTTACATGTTGCATCATTGGATTATAACTATCTGATGATGGTTCATTCTTTTCTATTAAAGTTAGCCAGTTCATAAAGGGTAGATGTGTGATGGAGAAGGTATCAACCATTGAGATATTTTTATAGCAATTATGCCTAGTGGTTGAGTGGCACGTGCACTACTATTGATTAGAATTATTCTAGACAATTTATATAGAGGTTGGTAGTATGAATGTGTATTACTTATTATTGATAATTATCTTGGCTGAATCTTGCTTCCTTTGGCTTTCTCCTCATGTTGGGTGCCAAGTGTTATTTTCTACTTAAATGGCATCATTCCTCAAAAATTCTAACAACCATATCTCATAGTGTTAGATGGGTTTCTTTACTTTGGGGTTTGATTCTTTGTTGTCAGGTCCCCTAACTTAAATTTATTTTGCATCCAACATTAATTTTGGTTTATTGGTTGTTTAAGCTTTGGATGATGATATCACTACCTTCTAAATTCCTATGAGATCCTTGTAGATCATGACATCAGATGTATAATGTTGAATGCCAAGTTTCTTACCTTTGAATATTTTTTTATTGGCATTGCTTTACATTATGATAAACATATTATGTTGTCTTGTTGACATCATCATTATTATTTATCTACCTAGATTCATTCTTTTGTATTTTTCTACAATGTCGAGTATCAAAATCTTGAGCCTTCATATACTTTGTTTTTTCTCCTTCTACTAGATGTCATATTTTTATTGTTCTCTTGATGACATCAAATTCTCAAATATCTGGCCAACTTTCTTACTTAGCGAAGTTTTATGTTTCACACTTTGTATTGTTGGATCCAATATCTTAGCATTTTTACCATCTAGTAACTTTCTTCTTACTCCTCTACTACTTGCTTTACACATTTCTAATTTTGGTCACACCTTTCTACTTTTTGCACCTCTTTGCAACCCTTTGGTTAGATTTAGATCTACCATAGTAGCATCATCTAGTTCTCTTATAGTTGCCTTCTAAGTTGTTGTATGCAATTTTGTTTGCCACTACCTTAGCAAAATAATCATATGGTCTAAACCATACCATATAACGGGTGTAGGTAATGAAATTTACCTATATTATTGGCAACTTATATGGATTTTTGCATACAAAATTGAGAACTTAGTGAGCCTTATATATGGGGGATGAAAAATTTGAGAAGAAATGGAGCTAGAAGATAAGTTTATCGAGCACAAGGATTATTGTAATGGGAAATGCTTATGGCTATAAAAAATAAAAGAATTTTAGAACAAGGATGGGAATTGATGTGGGAAAAGGGAGTGTGATGGAAGATAATTGGAAGGGTAAAGGCTAATTTAAATGGGGAGGGAGCTACAAGAAGTGAGAAAGGAAAAAATAGAAAATAATATTAATGCTAGATTTTTGTGGTAATATATTCAAGCATATAAGGAAATAAGATGCTTATGGAGGTGATTGATAGGAAGATATAGGAAGAATATACATAAATATGGGGGAAATAGTAGTAGAAAAAGAGAGAGCAAAGAAATCAAATATACTTGTGTGTAGGAACCTCCTAAAAAATTGAAAGTTCCCTAAGCATATTCTACTATAGCTAATCACTATTTCAATCCAAAGTAGTAGCTTTAGGTAAATTTTCACCCATGTAGACTATATTCGGTAATTATTTCAAGTGCTTAGAAGCATCCTCTCTTTCTTTGCTTTCTTCTTTGCAAAATTGCATAGGTAGACCTCCTCTATGCTAGTGGACTCCATTTAACTCATTTTTTATTCAACAAAATGCATGGATGCTCAAAATGATCATGGAGTTATATGCATTATATGGCCTTATACATCCCTTTATAGCCACATGTTGAAGGCATTGGCAGATGGATTATTAATTGAACCAGGATTTTATTAGTGCTTGCACTAATTATTTAGATATCATTATCTATGTGATAATCCCATTTTACTTTAGTTCATATTTTGTTTCTCCACTCATATTTTTATGCCACGACATTCTTTTTAATATAATATGTGCTTGCTTTTATCATCTTTGTACCACAACACATGAATATCGACTTAGTATGATGTTTACCTTCTCAAAATTTTTGTTAAGAGTTATATGTATTCAAGATGCACATGCCAATATGCTTCATGACATCACTATAACAATTTCTTATACCTACTCTCATCATGGGGATACTAGAAGCCTCCAATCTACACCTTACCATAGTCATATGAAATGATTACAGTTGCTTGTGAATGATGATTTGGGAAATTGTTTCCATTGGGCTATGGAATCATGGTAGAAGAGGGAAAGGGATGATTTAGGGATGAGATAAGGAACATGGAGAGAGTTTTAAATAAATATATAATAGATGAATGAATGATTTATTATATTATTCTACAAGAATACCACTTAGCTATTATGCCCATAGTAATGAAATAAGGACACAAAAATGAAGGGCACATCTCGATATTATTTGAAAACACATGTTTTTATGCTTAGCAAACATTTTCTAGGTAGCTATTACTTTTTACTGGTCAGCCTCATAGTCTCTTCAAATTGCCTCGTTCCTTTCCCTTATTATTTTACCTCTTGACCTTACTTCTATTACAACTTACCATGCTTTAGGTAACAAAAAGTAGGAAAATAAAACGGGATGGTTAGAAAGGACAGTCCATCATTACACCGCTTCTTCCTCTACTACAAAACCCACTGGGAGTTGAAGATAGTGGAGTACTTTGAGAGAATAGTGCTTATTATAGGCTTCATGAAAGTAGAGTTGCTTTCTCATTGGCTATTGCATTCTTTGAAATATCATGCATGTTATTATCCTTAGTTCTATTTTCAAAATTTCCCTTTGTGTGTCATGTTGTCTTTATTTAGTTCCACATGTATATTATAGGTTTTATTTATGTGTCAACTATTTACACAAAATTATGGCATACTATTTCACACCATTGGAGCAATTATGCTTATTCACTGGAGTCTGCAATGGCTTGACCATAATATGTCATATTTGAGATTTCTTCTCTAGTACATAATATTAGCCATAAATATGACATTAGAATGCTCCTAATATTGATATAATTTTGAGAAAATTATATTTCTAAGAAATATCTGACACAACTCATGAGAAACCAGTGCAACGAGTTGTAGTTTTTTAGATATTTTTCTTTTATGGATCATATTAGCAGTATACATCTAAAGGGTTTCTAAAAACACCTTTTCTATCTAATTTGGGTCTAGCATATCATTTTTTTACCACATTTAGATATTTTAGTGATTATTTTTTAACTTCCCAGTATGTCTATTTTTTTTATGACTTTGTAGACCCTAAGCCTGGATGTGCTTGGATTTTAGGATTCGATGATCTCTTCAATTTGAATAGGTCTACATATTGGGATAGTGAGTGATCAAAATATTAGTAGTGCTATATTTTTGCTTAGGATCAATGAATATGTCCACTTGTATATTCTTGGAAATTTCTTATACTGGACATGCCTATTGCCTTTTATATCTCTTGATATGATACAATTTGATTTTTTGGTTGAGAATCCTAACCATCCCTTTGACCCATGGTATTTCAATGTAAGTGTGGTCCAAAACTAGGTAACCACCTAATTACTCCAAAAATTCCTTGGACAAGCATATTCTATATGATGGTGGAAGATCAACTATTACAATACTACTACAAATTTTGAACACTTATGCAATAGGATTGGAACCTTCTCTATGATGATAATTGTATAAACCTGAATACCCTTGTAGAGTAGAGTTCTAGAGTCTAGACAAGACTAATTCAAGCCTATATATTCATAATCCACCTAAGGCATGATTGTGATAGTACTTGTTGGGTCTATCATACCATATGTACAATCTAGCTTTCCAGGCACAAAGACATGTAGAGTAGTGGATATGGAATTTTATGCCATCCAAGAAATGATTGCTTCGATGCCAATTAATTATCTTGGCACACAGTAATTTTATTTGTTGATTGTCTAAGGGTCACTTTGACCAAGTCCACCTGTTTTGTAACCAACAAATCTTCTCTTAGTTTTTTGATGTCTTTGACCATACTATATTTTTTCTTCTGGGACACCATTTTGAAAATTTTTATGTATTGTTGAGCTATTTATATCCTCTATTATTTAGTTATTTATGGGTAATACAAATTTTTATAGGTTTCCTTTATTTTTTGGTTGATATCCTATGGTTTTGAATTCAATTTTTGCTCCCTTGAGACTTAAATTGGTTATTATTTTATCTGCATATCATGCACCATTCCTAAGTTATCATTCCTTTCTTGCCCAACTTTGTACCCTCTTACTAAGATATCCCTAATATTTTGAGTACATGTTTGAGAAAAATATGCCCAAACTATGTTAAATATTCTGGATAGAGCATGGGGGTGTCTTCTATTGCTATATATGGATCTTGATCTACTACATAGGCCATGAAATCTCTTGGACTTAGATTTATGATAATTTCTTTACTTTTTTTAGGATCTACTTCATTTGGCCCCACTATATCCATATCCTAATCCTTTCCTAGGGTATCCTTTTGATCATATGCCCTATTTTTTGCCTCACTATTTTTTTGTCTAAGCTTGTTGGAAAAGCATTGAATTATATCTTTTAATATATCAATTTTTGGATGCTCATTGATTGTGGTAGTGGGTATATTTTATCCTATTATATGTTTAAGAGGGGTTACTTTTGGGAGAGTTAGCATATTGTAGGCAAGGTATGGTCAGGATAATAGTTTGGGTATTTATTTGATAAGCTTCATGGGAATCTGGGAAGATATCTTTTGGTGGTAATTTTCCTACTAAGATAAGCATATTCTTAGCCATCATAGCTAGGTGGAACACTTGCAATAATTCCTTTTCCTTGTTTTGTATAATTTGCAGGCTTAGTCCTAGATCTAAATCTTGGATGTAAAACATATAATCTTATGCTTGTGATGGACTCACTTCAAAGGGAACTCAATTCTAAATATTTATTAATTGAATATTGAAGTCTACGAAGCTTTCCTAGGCCTATCTCTGGACATAGGATAACTGAGTGAGCAACAAGAAAGGATTAATTAGATCATAAAATATTATTGTGAAGGGTTTGGCTAAGTCCATCCATGTTCTAATGCTATTATCTTCCAAGGATTTATACCATGCCAATACTTTTCCACAAAATATTGAGTCAAAAACCTCACAAGCAATTTTTTCATTGCCATCATAAATAGGTAATATCTTTAATGTAGTCTAGAGAATTTCATGGAGAGCTAAAAGGTTGAGTAATCCAACACTATTCCAATCTAGATAAATTTGTCCAACCATGGCTCAAAGACCTATATTAATGTGTTTTTAGAGCCATATAATTTGTACACAATGTAATATCTTGGTTTTTTGGTATTTTTACATGTAATAATTTATTTGGATTCTTGCTTTGTAGTGGAATCACCAGGTGAACATATAGTCTCACATGTGAGGTCAAGACTATTCACCAAAATCTTGAGTCCTTTGGGTGATTGAAATAGGATCTATGAAATCCTATCCCATTAGGCATGCCAAAAATATCTTGGTAGCATGGTGGGTAGATGCTTTCTTCAAGTGGGACACTTGTGTCCCACTAAGCATGCCAAAAAACTCTTGGTATGTTGGATAGATTTTGAGTTTTTGAATTGAATTTTTTTTATCAAATAAATGCTACCTAATCAAGTGATTATGGGATTTGTGTCCCATTGGGTATGCTAAAAAAATCTTGGTCTAAAATCCACCTAAGTGGATGATTTTTACCCTCAAGACCTCAACCAATATTAGATGCCTCAAAAATAGAGGTCTTTGAGTCAACCTTCAGAGAAGGCTGACTCCTTTTGGTCCTAGCTAATCTAACTAATATGTGGTTGTAGAGTAAAGTAATAAATGCAAGAGGGTTAGAAGGCTAAGCAAAAAGTGGTACGGGTTCAACAACATCAAGACACATACTAAAGAGAGTCTCACAATCTAAACTTAGACTAATTTGTCTAAAAAATCAACTTACTTTCCTTATTCCTTAAAATAATTAATCATGATAAACTTTGAGTATTGTTAAGTCATTCAAGAACTAGAATATTAAATCTAAAGAGAAATCCATTAAGCATAATATTTGTAACAAAATTATATATTCATAACTTTAACATGAATGCTTAATGATTTAGAGAGACATACATGTTTTGCAAAATACTTGAGTAAGAGGTCAAATAACAATCCAATCTTCATTCAAAAGGCATATAGTCTCAATCATACAACTATAAAATTGTAAACACTAAATAGCTAACCATTAGAATGGCTTACATTCTAGTATATATAGATTTTATAATACATTATGTTATATAGTCATGATTTTCTATAGAGCATAGTGCGGGCCTATCAGAATGGGTGCAAGGTGTGGTTGTGACCTCAAGTCAATTATACTTAATTTATTCAAGCATGATTCACTAACATGTATAATGTAGATTTCATTATAAGGTTGGCTTGCATGTTGCATCATTGGAATCTAACCATTTGATGATGGTCCACTCCTTTTTATTACAATCATATAGTTGAGTAGAGGTATATTTGTAATGGAGAAGGCTCTAGCCATTAATATCTTTTGAAAATAGTGATAAATGGTGGCTAAGTGGCATGTGCACTCCTATTGATTAGGATGATTCTAGATCATTTGTATAGATATTGGTGATATTAAAGTGTATTGCTCATTGTCGGGTGATTTTCTTGGTTGAATCTTCCTTCCTTTGGCTTTCTCCCTATGCTAAGTGTTAGGTGTTATTTTCTACTTTGATGGCATCATTTCTTAAAAATTCTAGTAGCCATATCTCATGGTTTTAAACTTTGGGTTTCTTTTCTTTGGGATTTGATGCTTTATTATTGGGTCCTTGACTTAAATTTATTTTACATCCAACATATATTTTGGTTTGTCAAGCATTTAAGATCTAATTGATGACATCATCACCTTTTGAAGTCTAGTGAGAGCCTTGTAGATCATGATACCACATGTTGAATGTCGAGTTTATTACCTTGCAATATTTTTTTCTTGGCATTGCTTTACACTACATAAGACATTTTATGCTTCCCTATTGACATCATCATTATTATACGTCCAACTAGCTTCATTATTTTATTTTTTTCCATAATTTCGAGTGTTGGATTTCAGAGCCTTCACATGCTTTTCTTTTGCTCCTTGTGTCAGATGCCATATTTTTATTTTTCTCTTACTAACATCAACTTCTCAAATATTCAACCAACTTTTTTACTTAGCCAAATTTTATGTTTCACACTTTCTATTGTTGGATCCAATGTCTTAGCATATTTTACCACATGATAACTTTATGCTTTTCACAACACCTTTCTACTTTTTGCACCTCTCTATAACCTTTTGGCTAGCTTTGGATCTACCACAATAGCCTCATATAGTGCTCTTCTAGTTGCTTTTTGAGTTGTATGCAATTTATTGCACCATATCCTTAGCTAAATAACTACATGATCTAAACCATACCACATAGTAGATGTAGGTAATGAAATTTACCTATAAATACACTTCCAATTGTTAGTTGTTTTTTGTTTGTGATACACTTTCATTTATAAGTTTTCTATTTAAGCAAGGTGTGTTTATTTTCATAAGAATGCTTATTTTATATTACTATGTTTAATTTTCTTTCATGTAAGTATAGAAATAGGAAACTTTATATTAAACACTAGATTTTTCACTCTAATGCAAATATCCATTAAATTTTTCCTCAAATTGATAATAATAAAAGTGAGAGCATAAACAAAACTCATTAGCTAGAATTGAAGCACATTAAAATTCTCATTAGAAGTTAGTATATTTCCTTACTCAATATGATTTTCAAGCATGCCTATTGGGAACCTAGTCCTTTAGCTTTTAATTTGGCTAAATTTATTGATTTTGATGCCAACTCTACATTCCACCATGAGTGGGAGCAATTGGTTTAATATTGAAGGAATTTTACCATGTTTTAGCAAATGTACCAATTTGCTCCAAATTAGGAGTGATTCCCTCCATTTAACCCAATCACTTGAAAATAATCCTATGTCTATTTGTGGGAATGACTTGGCCCACATTGCTAGTGATTTTACTTTGAATTTATCAATATTGCACTACTTGAATCTAGAGTCATTTATCAAGGTCACAAATTTGATTTATAAATCCCTATCCTAAATTAACCTCAAATTTCACATTTTATTATTATTTATGTTTGATTTTCATGCATGCTATCTGAATTATGACTTCATTATGAAATTTAGATTTTGTGAAGCAAGAAATCAAAACTACATTAAACCTACAAGATATGTCAAAATTGACTCTAATTTTGCATATGTCATAGGCAATAAGTATTTAGATTAAATTTTGAGAATACCAAAGAATAAATCAACAAGGGATTCACTCCATCCATCTAGATATTTGCTCCAAAATAGTGAAATCTCTACAAGTCCAATTTGAGGACCAATTTGCTCAAATTTCATGAACTGATTCAATCAAAAGAAAAAATTTCTTTCTAAATCCTTCAAGGAGATTGATTCACCCTAGAAATAAAGTGATTCATTTTGAGTGATTTTCTTGGTTCTCTGGTTGTGAATTTTTTTAAGTTTAATTTTTACTAGTGAGTCACCTAAGTCTACTAGTGATTCACTCTAGTTTGATATAAAATCACTCCATAGACTAATTTTTTGGTATTTTCTAGATTTTGATCCTAAAATTTTATACATGTAGTTACATATATACATAAGATCAAGATTATAAATACATACTCTAAAATGTAAATATCATGTAAATAACATCAACTGCAAAAGATAATTGCATATCTTTGAAAGAATATAAAAGGAAAAATGAATGAACAAATCATCATGTGAATACATCAAGATGATAATATTGAGGAGGTTCCTACATCTAACCTTACTTTATCAAAAGGAAACATTAAATGGACAATACTATCATCCAAAACGCTACATCTAAAGACATTGGTTTTGTTGGTTATCAACTTAGTTATTCATCTACTCTCACAAACCAAACTTTGGCAAGTACTAGTCCTATAATTACACATACAATCCTTCTTTATTGAATTACCTTAAATGTAAATAACCCCACAAATAATCCATCATTTTTATAATTTTTTAACACACTTAATATAAACCAACCTCCATTATCTAATGCTTAAGTCACTTCTACTAGTATGACTTAATCTCAAAGTCCACCTAGATCTAGCTTATCTAACACATAAAATTTTCCTTTGAGTGATTCATTCATGCAAATATAGGTTCTTTAGTATAAATGTTTTTCCAAACTAAATCTAGGACTTTTATCCAAATATGCAAGGGTTAGTTGGTCAAGTGGGAGTGCAAAGAACTTAGAGAAACCCCAACTATAAGTATTGCCTTCAATCAATTCAATACAACAACACATACAAAAATTCCCTCATCCTCCAAATCAATAGGTTCCTCCATAAGGATTGCAATAAAATCCTTCAAACCAATAAATTACTCCATAATGACTATAATACCCTCCTACATTCCCAAATTTATAAGCTCCTTTAAATCAACAATGAGTCTCTTTGAATCCACCACCTTGTCCACTCCAAATTCCAAATTATCCTCATATATCATCTTACTATAGCCCATATCAATTCCCTTAGATCCATCCATATTCACTTAGGGATATGAAGTCTATCCTTATCTAGTGAAACAAGGTGGTCAATCTCCACATATTAATGCAACACCTGAGCTACCTAGGCCTTAAAACTAACATTCTAATTATACCTATTAAGGTTTATTCAATTTAGAATCCTATTCCATTATCCCACTAGTTGATATAGAAAATTTATCAAACTTTTATGAAAGTGAGAATGAAATAATGTTGAATTGTCTCAATAAGCTATCTACACTAAAATTGATTAATCATATTCAAGAAGAAGATATAATGACTTACTAGTTTTTTGTTTGTGAAAAAAAGCTACATTATGGTATAGAAGTTTGTGTGATATTTCTATTACTATTTTGGCATCAATCGTAGAACCTTTCATTCATAGATTTGGTAGTATATGTAATGGATACACAATTTGATGCTAGTTGAATATAATTCAAACACATTATTAGGGAAGAATTCATGATTATCCTACTAACTTCTTGGAGACATTAAATTTGATTCTATAAAATATTAGGTCAAAAGAAGAAGAAAAATTTCCAAATCATATTAAAGATATAGAAATTAACTTGGCTTTGATTGTTTGTAATGTGAATCACAATACTCTAGTTGTAGATTTTGAAGAAGTAGCCTTTGCAAAGGATGCTTTGATTAGGATAGACAAGTTATCACCTATCCCACCAATCACCTATATGGTCATGTTACTTGTAGACACCAAAATCAAGAATATTAAATACTAATTAATTAATCAAAATTAATTAGTATATTTAATATTAATTAATATTAAATTAAATATCCATTCACCTAAGTATTAATTAATTAATTAATTAATTAATCAATTAATTAAATTGGTTAGTTAATACCTAGGCTACCCATCCACCCCTCCTTATAGGAACATTACCCCTTTCCATTCCCCTTCCACATCATCTCCACTTCACTTCAATTCCACCTCACATCCCCCATTCCAATCATGCAAAAGAAAAGGATTAATCCTCTTCCACCAATGAACTTTAGTTTACTGCACATGATTGTGTACCTAGTTTAGATTGCACACTCAGTTTAGCTTGTACACTTAGTTCATATTGCACACTTAGATCACATTGTACACTCAGTTCAATGTGCACATCCAGTTTACTATGTGTACATGTTTGGTGAAGATTCCAAGGAGCACATCTATTTCATTTTGCACATACATTACGATGATAACTCTGAGATGTGCATATTTGGTTATAATAACAAGGTAAGTTTATCTTCATTTTAAAAGCATGCATCCTCAGTGATAATATCAATGCAAAGGGAAACTTCCAATCACACCACTTAATTGGTTGAGTCACCACCTCATCCATTCTTCTCTAAAAGTTCTATAAATGCACCTTGTTTGCTCTCATTAAGCATGAGGATGGTATATGCATCAAATCACTATTAAAATACTAAGCCTATTTTGAATCCAATCATCCAAGTAAATCATTCACACCCATCCTAATATTGTGATAGACATCGATCACATCATTTTGTAGGCATTGATTTGTCTTTTGACAATGATAGGATATCACAGCCCATGGTCATATGACCCCATATGGTCTTAGGTTGTGATCATATAGACCTAAATGGCCAACATCCAACCCATGTGAAAACTTCTATATATAGCATGATATATCCCAATGTAACACGATGCAACACAACAACAATAATAACAACTAGGAAGGTGATATCGGTTTGGATTTTCTTTCCTTGCATACATTTTGCACTTATTTACAAAATAGTTTGATTTTAGTTTATATTATTGAATATGGGCCTCACTTTGAGAGGCACAACATATACTACTGATACATTTATAGTTGAATTGTATTTATATACAAATATTCAAAGCCCAAGGATCTAGATATCAATCTAGATCTACCAGATCTAGACTTAGATCCTCCAAATTCACCAGACTAAGCTCTTAGTAGTAGCAAACTCTAGCTATTGATCATATAACATTATATGGTTGAATATCTCAACTATACAGACCTCAAATGATCAAAAGATAAATTTATTGCCCTCCCTAATGGCTAGAATCCAAATCTAGATATAGACATAGATATAGATACCTCAGATCTAGCATACTCAAATCTAGCAAAGCAGCGATCCTATCTAGTGTTGTAGTGAAAAGAAGATACAAGCACCATTGCATCTTGTAAAAGGGATCTATCCCTTTCATACACTTGCACAATAGTGTGAGGGTCTAATTGTAATCAAAAGAGGATAAAATATTCTATAATACATATATATTTCCTACTTTATTTATTTTATGGTGCATATTTTTATCGTCTACAAGATAACGATCATGATGTGACCTTTCCTTTGATTTTTAATACACAATGTTCCAATTTGTTTGCTATTTTTTATGCTTTTTATAGGAAATATTGTTGCATTTTGGTATTTCTAGCCATTTTCATGTTTTGGGTTTTACACAGGTTGTAGACAACACATATAGACAAAACCGTCTGACCCAAGAGATCCTCAGATTTTAGTCGTCTTACCTGGTATGATCTAAGATATAAGTTTTTTGACCTTGGATGGTCATAGAGCATAGTAACTACCAACATTTGGTCTTCGACACAGCATAATATCATAGGTAAGAGGATTTAATTCTTTCTATTTTAAGCTTGAAATAATGTTTAAATTAGACATTTCTTTTATTAAGTGAATGGTAGATAATAATATTTTCTTTCTTTTGAAGGTTTGAATAGTTGTAGTTTTTTTGTTCTTTCAGCTATTGAGTTTTCCTTTCTTAGTTTAGAAGTAGTGTCCTTATTTAAGATAGGATCCATTGCATAGTAGGGAAAAGTGAAAAATCATTTTAGGATTAGCATTTATCTTTTTTGCATTAATAAAGTTGCATTAGGTATTTTAAAAACAAAACAAAAAAGGCAAAAAAAAAGAGAAAAAATCATGTCACACACATTCATGGCTCATAAACATCGATGACATTGGATTTCATCACCAATCATCAATCTAGACCAATGGTTTTGGAATTCACCTCCTTCTGTTGGCTCACCTCCTAGACACTATAGCAGCCCCCACGAGTGGTTTTTTAGACTTCATCACTAGGAAATCCCCCACTCTTGAGAACATATCAATGTGGTTTAGGTTCGATACCCCTTTGTTCATGGGTTTTAATAATTTGTGGACTTGTAGTTATCGTTATTATCCAGGCCCATCCGAGGGTGAAGTAAACATCTAGGTAGACTATTAGCAAGACTTAGATAGCATGATCTCTTTAGAGAGGGTATTTTTTCCCCTTAGTATACCTCACACCATAACCACCATCCTAGGAAACCATTTCAGTCATTTGTGTACCATTTCTTATAAGAGATGTGGACAATAACACACCCGGTTAGACTGCATTCCACCACCATATTTGTAGTTTAGGTATAATTCATCAAACACACAAAAAAGAACAAAACAAAAATAAAAAACCAAAAAAATCCCAAAAAAATTCAAAAACATTAAAAAATAAAAATAGTCCCAACACATCAACTTAGATATTAGTGCACTAAGATAAACAACATTAAAACTATTGTTTTCTTGATTGTTTTTGTGTAGATAGAGAAATCCACCCTCACAAACACCATCACCATCACACCTCCAAATCCACATTCCATCCATTTTTCACTTAGCTTATGGTCTTGACTCAAAGTCAAGTCCAAGCCCAAGCTCGATCTTATGTTGTTGCCCAAGTTGCAGTGGACCAATCTAGTCAAGCTTCCCATTGATCCATCGCTCCTCTAATTTAGTAGGAGGTAACCTTACAACCACCCCAAGGTAGCTTGTGTAGCTACACCCATTATCACACCACCAACTCACCTGAGACATATAGCTTGGGTACCACATACCACCATATCCCCACCAACATCCCTAAATCCACTACACTAGGGAATCATGTATCCTTGGTCAACCCCAACATCACACTCATTGATAGTGATGTTGCACATGCCCTCCATTGTGGCTCGTTTCCCCTATTGAATTCACCATGACCATCCCTACCACCACTGACCATTCCATCCCACTTAGTTTCTCCCACTCCCCAAGAGTAGATTTATGCTCATGCAACCCACACTATAGAGTCGCATCTCGAGTATTGCATACCTGCAAAATTATTTCCACTTGGGGGACTTGATACCCAACTCAATGTAGGTCACATGTACACATTTGTGGATCCAAACCAATACCACTAGGCCTATGTTAATGCAGTACCCCATTTACCTATATATACCCACTTCATCCCATCCATCCCAACCACAACCTCAGCTACCAACCCCCCCACCTTCCATAGAGCCTCAAGAATTATTATTTGCATAATTCTCATCATGGGCCACTCAACCACCTACCATATAGGCTTTAATTCCTCCACAATAATACCACAAACCATTCACCCAATCACCAGATTCCAAGGCCTACGACTAGTCTCCCCTTACTCAATAATACCAAAAACCTCCATCGCAACAATACCAACAACTATTACCATAATAATACTAGCAGCCTCCATCATAATAATAATAGTAGCTTTCACTACAACAATACTAGTAGCTTCTATTGCAACAATACTAGTAGCCTCTATCAAAATAATACCAGTAGCCCCCTCCACAATAGTACTTGTAGTCCACCCAAGCCAAGAAATTTGCCACCAATAGTTTCCATATTAATAGTACCACCAATAACCTCCACCTACACCATAGTACCAACAACCACAACTTTAGTAGTACCACCAAAAACCTCCACCCATGCCATAGTACCAAGAACCACCACTTCAAGAGTACTACCAGCAACAACCTTCACCCATGCCACAACATGAAAAGCAACCACCCATCTAGTACTAACAACCACCACTGCAACAACAACCTCGACCCATGTCATAGAATCAACAACAACCATACATCCAATACCAACAACCATCACTACATCAACAACCTGCACCCATGTCATAATATCAATCGTAGCCACCCATCCAGTACTAAAAACCACTACTACAATATCAACCTCCATCCACTCTACATCATCAACAATAACCCATTCAAAACCAAGTCACCCAACACTAATATCAATAACCACCCATTAAACATCAACAACAATACTAACAAACACCCCCCATACACCAAAAACCCTTCATCCAACACACATCATTCAACCCCACATACACCCATCGCCAGTATTCTCAACACCATCAATATCCACCTTTGGATTTTCAAGTCGCATCTCACTCAATCCTCTCAGTTTCTTTGGATAAATTTCAACTAGTGGCTAATAAGTTCAATAGTTTGGAATTACAATTTATGGGTCCTTGATATCAAAAATCAATGTTCAATCAACTTTAGAATTACCCCATCCATCCTTTGGTACCATCACCACCATATCCTCCCCTGTTAGTGATGTCAAAATTCAAAAATTTCAATGGGAAGGAGGACCCCTAAGAACACATGAGCATATTTATCAACACACACTATATTATCAATGAAATTGATCCCCTCATGCTTCACATATTTTTACTATCCCTCAGGGGCTCTTTAGATTGGTTCAATCACTTGCCCAAACATAGCCTTTATAACTTTGAGCAATTTTCCATTCTATTTATAGAACATTTCACACTCATTATCAAAAATAAGATTATATGTATTGATCTTTACAATCTTCATCAATTTGATGATGAGTCTATATTGTATTATGGTGCTTGATGGAGAGTTGTAATAATAGAACTCCCCTTTTCTCTCCCCATCATGGAGTTGACTCCATTATTCAAGAGGAGTTGTTCAAAGACATTATATCTACCATTACAAATCCAATAATATTGTACATATGAGGAGGCTTTAGCACAAGCCAATACTATTGAAGACATCAAAATAAAAGAGGGGGAAATAAATCTTAAAAAGAAGTAATGGAAAAACAAGAATTTTAAGGGAACTTCCAACAATCAAACCAAGCCCAATCAATTAAAAAAGTGGTATTGAGTGGCCCAAACATTCCTAATCAACAACTTCAACAACCATAGTAGTTGCAACCATAACAATTTCAACATCTACTATAGCAACCAACATACCATACCACACCACCTCCTTCCCAATTGCAAAATCCTCCACAACTAGATAACCATCACAAGCACCTTGCTAGGCCCCCTCGCAATTTCACTCCATTTTCTAAGCATTATTCGATCATATTTCAATAACTTTATCAAGCACAAGCAATATCATTGCCAAAAATAAGACCAAAGAACCCCAATAGATCTAAACCCAAATCATACAAAAAATATCACTATTATTTTTAATATTATTTTTATCATAGGCAAATGGGTCATGACATCAATGATTGCATAAAATTTAAACATCTGTTCCAAGACCTTATTGAGAAAGGGGTGATTACCATATATAGTCCTCTCGTGCTAACCAATTAGAACCTTGATATTTATCAAGACTCCTTACCTCAACATGGGACAAACCAACAACTTCATTCACCAATGATGTCCAACACCCTCAACCAAGTTAACCACCTCAACATTATCCCATAAAACCAAAAATTTTTAGGAATGATCCACATTGTTACTTAAAATCAACACTATCTTAATTGAACAATGTAATCAACTACCTCCCTCAACATACCTCCATCCTCTACTTTGCCACCTCCACCAATGTAGGCCGCACCTCACCCCCCATGACCAGTCATATCCTTGATAAACCACCTCATATAGAGCCTCGAGATGGCATCAACAAAAATCTCAATTTATGAGCTCATTCAACAATCACCCCCACATCACGAGGTATTTATGGAAATTTTAAAATCCATTGATCTCCAAACTCAAGATCCAAACATCTTTATAAACTTTGTGGGTAGTGTTAGAACTTGCATGGAGCTTGCAATTACCTTCTATGATTATGATATTAAAACTTTACCAATAGATGCATCATATCCTCCACTGTATATTGTAACTCATATATACCATAAAACTTTGAAACGAGTTCTGGTCGATATCATCTGCTTGATCAACATCATCACCTCTATTTCACTCCAACACCTCCACCTACCACCTTCACACATAGCCTCATCCACCTTCACTATTCCAATGATGCATTATGCTCAACACTTGGGATGGTCATTCTATCTATTCAAGCAGGTGGAAAGACCATTCATACTTTATATCACATCCTTGAAGGATAAATGCAATACAATATCTTGCTTGGAAGGCCATGGATTTAAGATATACGATGCATCCCATCAACATTACATCATTGTCTTAAATATTTTCATGAGGGCTTTGTACAATACATTCCCATTGATGAAGAACATTTAAAGTATTGTCACATTATATCCAACTTATACGAGCTTCCCCTACCTTCCACGCATTTATACCTTACCCTGGCATTTCCCGAACCAACCCCTCAACTAATGTCATCTCATCTTGACCTATCTTTTCCACCACTAATTACCCATCCACCTACCTATCCTACACCACCCAATTAACATTTACCTTCTATTCTACCACACCTAGATCACTATACTACCCGAATTCTTTGTACATTCCCTAGCCTCCACCATCACTTTCATATTACCATCCACCTACCTCAACTTCCACTCAACCTCATCACATTGGGTAAAATATACCCTACCCCAGCCAATCTTTTTCTTCACAAATTATCCCATTTTACCCTCACATCAATCCCACACCTTCCACAAGCACCTAACCATTTTCAAATACCCCTCCACCTTCACCTACACCTTTGCATCCCCCACCTTGCTCATCAACCGAACCATTTGTTCACCAACCCCAACCAACCACTCTCACTTACCCACCTCCTCCATCCATAATTGCCCAAATCACCACCACCACCACCTATTCCTTCACCCTAAAATCCTAGAATATTCCCCCCACCATGCAACATGAGCCACTACCTCAATCCACTATTGGACAAGTTACCACAACTTCCACCTCCACCAAATTCATCCACTACATGTCAATCCATTCTGAAAACCACACCATGTACATCTCTTGCATCCACCTCTCAACCAATGTATATCACAATTCACATGACTAATCTAGGTATAGGCAAGTATCTAGTGTGTAACGTCACATTCACGCCACCAATTATTAAATTAGTTAGTGTAATAACCCTAAATTACCCAACCAAAACTAACCATCACATCCATCTATTTTTTATTATTATTACATACACATGAGAGTCTTTTATATAGTTTTCCATTGAGCAAGTAGTCACATGAGTTTCCAAGGCTATGCACCACACAGGAATCAACTTGATCAGAGTTTATCCATGTGCATGGGAGTGGCTAGTGTCCCATAATGATCAGTGAGAATTTTCCAGTCTGTTTCAACCAGAACGCACATTTCCCTTAGTGTTTAACCCCACGTTAAACTAGTTCCAACCATAGGTGTCTTTCAACCTAACCTTAAGCGTGTGCCTTGTTGACTACTCATTGTTTTCCAATGAGATAATATTTTTAGGTGCAATGCTTAACCAACTAACCATACCACATATGGTTTGTTAAGGGAATCATCCAACAGATTCTCATAGGCATATTGTTGCCTACCATTATGTCTCATAGACTTCTACTCTCTAGATCTCTCAATTATGAATTCTTTGATATGTTTATGTTCCTTCTATGCTTCCACATTTTCATTGATAGGAAACAAAGATCTAATTTATTCATATATAAACAAAGCATCCACTTGAGAGTCCAAGTAACATAACAAATCAGGTAAATAACTTGTTTTCCCATGAACATAAAACTTCAAGAGATTACATTGTTCTTATCCAATACAACCAGATACTTGGGAGTTACATTTTTGATACTTTCTACAATAATTCATAAGCTCCTACAAGCTATTACATTATTTCTTCTACAAGAAAGCTTTTCATGTTACAACAATAGCCTCATCGAGTTGAATACAACATCAACTTTCTCTAATCTTCAACTCTCTTTCAGGTTCAACAGGTACTTCAGGTACTAGTTGCCTCAGTTCCACCAGTACTAAGTGATTGGTTACTTGGGATCAGGACAATCCAATTTATGAACATGCATATCTAACTACAAAATGCCATGCAACAATAATCCATAGAATGCAAAATAGTTTTCCAACAAACAGGCATTCAACGCAATTCAAGAGTAGGAAATCCCATAATTTCCTAAGAATGAAACTTTTCCCATTCCTTTCATCCCATATCCCATCACACAGGAAACATGCTCTTAAATCTATACTAACTGCATCCATTGACATGGCCATGGAGAACCCCCATAAGTTCCCGAGAAATGCAACCCAGTTACCTTTTCTCCCATATTAGACTATGCCCTCATAATATTTTATTCCTCATTCTAGCATGCATGATTGCATATACATGATTCTATTTGTTCAATGCATTGTAACCACAATATTGCAAATATGCTATTCTTTTCTTCATCTAGGTTATCAAAACTTTAAGATAAAAGCACCCAGAAATAGCATTTAAACAAACTTGTACACAACATAAAATCACAATATCAAAGAGAACATTCTTTCATTCAATCCCTTAAGTGTGACCACATTCCTAAGAGAGATTTTCTTTCTTTTCAAGATACTAGCTTCTTCAAAGAGCATTCATCATAAACAACCAAAATTTCTATGAGTAGGCTAATCTATATTTGCCTCATATAATCAAACCTATAAATGTCTACTCTATTTAGAGTAAGTCAATCTAAGTTTCATCATAGATTTAACTTCTTTCACTGAGACATATAGCATTAGATTCCATCAAACAGGTTTGAGTCATAACAATATTGTACAAGGCTAAGGATATTCATAACCCCATAAATATTTCAAACCCTACTCAATAAATGGACATGGTGCAAATATAAATTTTCCTTTGATGAACTTTAACTTTTTTCTAAAGTCTTAATCTGAGTCTTTTTAGGATAATTATCTAATACTACCATTTAGATCCTTTCACCCTTTTTATATTTATTTTAATATAAATCCAAGACCCAAAGTTGTTATCATAAGATAACTTAAACAATCCAAACCATAAAACTTAGGTCTATGATTCCTATCCATAAACCCTGTCATACCACTTTATTTTATTTCACCACCCATACCTTAGTTTAACTTAAAACTTATCATACTTCATAAAAGCAATATGGTGACATTATAGTTAGAGAAATTCCTCCCTAACATTTTAAATATTTGCAAGGGAGGGTCTACGTTAGGTGCTAGCACCTTAGCCTAATGGCTAAGCGCTTAGCATGTCAATCGAGGTGATTGCCTCCCTAGACCCCACAAGCATCATGGACCCTAGACCCTTGCTCTTGTGGAATAAAATTCATGCCCAATGCATATTTCATCATATATGGAGTATTCAAACCCTAAGCATCTAACCAGATAGAGACACATGGCATGATCTATGCAACGAATGGGTTTCATCGATGATGATTATGGATTTATTATTTTTTATTTAGAACATTAGGGAAATAACCCTAAAATTAAATTATCAAAAATCAATGTCATTTCAGGCCTTCATAGATCAACATATGTGCTTCTCACCAAACATGATCTGCATCACATAGTTTTTCTTAAAGGACAACCTAAGCCAAATTGGAAGTCCCTTACGCTCAATGAATAAGACCATGGCTTCGACGTTCATCCAGAGGACGCATTGCTTCTCATACAGATGGCGATGTCTAGGGATTATCATCATAGGTGTCGGACCATAGCATCTATATTTTTCATGGCACACACCTCCTAGATGGTAAACAAAGCTAAATAAAATCAAAACACAATACGTAAACCAACAAGACCTTCACATCTGCAAATAGAGAGATTTCCATCCTACATCTCACAACAAGATCATTTGATCTATGCATTGGCTACCCAAAATATTCTTCACATGACACAAAGGTCCTATAATGGAGTCTTGAGTGCTCTTACCGAAGGTAAACCTACGCTCAAGATCATATAGCAAGGCTTCTTCTATAGAAAACTTGAGATCACTCTATCTCTAACAAAGTCAAGAGTCACTTTTTTTTATTAAAACCTAAACATAGCCCTTGTACCTACTATACGTAAGCTTCTACCTTGCCCATGCAAGCTCACATCAAGCCATACTAGTTTTCATAAGATCCTTATAAAATGATCCATCAAATTTGAGACCTACAACTTATTTAAAAGGACATTTCTATATATTGCTAATGCAAACCAAGTTTCCAAGGGAAGAACCTCACAAATTGTAGAACAATATTATTTTTATTTACACAGAGATTTTCTTTTTATCCCATTAAAACCTTTAACCTTTACAACAGAAAGGCTACTACTATATTATTATTTCATTCACCAAAACAAGCATACTCAACATTCATACTATAGTTGGGATCTTAATCCTAACCTGAGTCTTTCACTGACTTTCTCCGATCCAAGCTCCGGTAAGTCTTCCAATTCTTTGACTTACACGTGACTCTTTTTCTTTTAGCAAAGTAACAAGGTGAGGAAAAACTATGGCAAATCACAAGGCCCTTCTAGTTTTTGATCCGAGCAAAGCCTGGAGAGCATACTCCCTAGGAACCTCTAGATTTCCAAAGCCAATTTACGAAGAATGCGAGATTTCTGGTTTTTGATCCAACTCTATTGGAGAGCATAATCCTTGATCTCACTCCACAAATATCGCTATCCCTTTGCCTTCCCAAATACCTCTATTTATAATGGAATTCACCCTCCCCCCATAACCATTTTTTTATTATTAAAAATTGTTGGGGATGAACCCATCATAAATGCTATCTAGAAATTGGAGTTATCTTTGACTTTGCAACCGAGGTGGTCCAATCATAATCAAACACATACCAACTCTTCAACTAATCTTTACTTCATTACTAAGCAACTAATTAATTAACCTAGTTAATTACAATTAACTTGTAACTAATCTAGGGATAAAATAACACTAAATTTAATGCTTCTTCAATGTTGTCCACTAATCAAGCTTAACACAAGTTAAAGATCTTGGTTAACCAAATAAACCAATCTTAGCAATTAATTTCCCAACTAACTAAGGAGACAAAGAAACATTCCAAGTAAATGCCTTAAATGCCACTAACAATTCATGTTTAGCATCAAATTCTCCTAATTTAGCAAAACATACTTAACCATTTCTATTTCATAATCACCTCTATGAAATCAAACCTTAAGCTATATAATGCAAACACAAAGTAGGGTAAAAATTGGGATGTTACATACTCCCCCCATAGGCTAAACACAATCCCCTGTGTTTCATTCCCAAGGTTAGTCAAATGCATTTCCATTCATCATAAAGAACAAATCAAGCATTGAGCTAATATTTTGCAACCACATTCAAATCATGCAATCTATTATGCAATATGATCATGCAAACCCCATTTCCACACTATTGTTTTTTCCTATGGTTGGCATTTTTAAGATAGTCAACTATCACCATCCCACTAGGAGACTAGTCTAGGACATCATGGTCCAATAGTGTAGTCATGGTGATGTGAGGGCAAATTTCTCTGCTTTTTTTTACCCTCTAGATTGTCTTTGTCATCCTTTCCCTTTTTCCAGTTCCTCATTCCTGGTGGTTGAGAAACTCCTTCTTTCAAATGAGAAGAACAACCTCTTCCACCTGACGAGAATATCTAGACCTGAAATGTAGTAAACAAACATCAACAGTACCATATTCAAAAAATATAAAGCACTTATGTTGCATAATCATGTTTCAGTTTTACATAATAATGATCATTACTTCATCAAGCATCATCAAAATTTAACTAGTCCATACATAACATAATAAGATCCATCAGTCTACTTAGTTTGCATAAGTATCCATCATGCTAACACAAAGTCTTAACTGAAATCAGGCACTACATAGTGTCCTCAAATAAGTACGAAAAATATTTTTTCATGTCTTCCACCTTTTCCCAGGTGGCATTTTTCTCAGAATAAAGATCCCATTGGACCTTACATTGCTCCAAGTTCCATTTCCTCATCTTTTTAGTGTGAAACTCGAGAATCTTCATGGGCTTGACCTCGATGTATATTAGATCCATCATCTGCAACTTAGAAACATCCACAACATGAGTAGGATCATATATGTACTTCCTAAGCAGGGACACATGGAAAGAATTGTGGATCTTTGCCAAGTTAGGTGGCAAGTCGAGTCTGTAAGCAACAGGACTGATCTTTTCCAGTATGGTAAATGGTCCTACATATCTGGGATCCAACTTAGTGGACTTAATTGCACTTTTCATAGGTTTGACTCTTAGGAACACCTTGTCTCCCATGGAAAATTCCAAAGGAGTCCTTCTCAAGTCTGCATATTTCTTCTAGCGGTCCGAAGCTTCTCTGAGCCTCTGAAAAATTATCTTTAGTTGCTCCTCCATCTCCTTCAAATATTTTGGTCCAACAGTGACCCGATCTTCAGGATTATCCCATGATAATGGAGTTCTGCACCTACGACCATACAAAGCCTCAAAAGGAGCCATTTTTAGAGAGGCATGGTACCCATTATTATATGCAAACTCAACTAGATGCAAGAAGTCTTCCCAATGAGACTTCTAGTCCATGCAGTACATGTGAAGCATGTCCTCTAACACCTGATTGACTCTCTCAGTCTATCCATCCATCTCAGGATGATATGCAGAACTTATGTTCAGTGAAGTACCAATTTCTTGATGGAGAGCTTACCAAAACTTTGACGTAAACCTTGAGTCTCTATCCGAGATGATCATTTCTAGAAATCCATATAATCTAAAGATGTCCCTAGCAAACCTATTAGCAACAACTACTACATCATCAATAGTACTACCAAGAATGAAGTGTGCAACTTTGGTCAATTTGTCAACTATTACCATTATGGCATCATGTTGATACCTAGTCTTTGGTAGTCCCACAATAAAGTCCATAGATATCACTTGCCATTTTTTTATGGGCACATCATGAGGATATAGTAGACCAATAGGATGCTTATGTTTTGCTTTCACCTTTTGACATTCTAGACACTTAGCCACAAAATTAGTAATATCTTTCTTCATTCCAGGCCAATAAAATATTTTCTTCATATTCTCCCTCATCTTAGCTCCTCCAGGATGAGCAGAATAAGGAGATCTATGAGCTTCTCTCATGATAAGTCTATGCAAATCATTTATTTCTAGAATCACAACCCACTCTTTGAAACATAAGAAGCCATATTTGAAGCCAAAATATTGAGCTATCTTTGGATCCTTCCTTATTTTCTCTTGCACTTCCCTACAATATGGGTCCTAAAGTTGAGCTCTTTTAACCTGGTCCATCAGGTCTACATGACTTCTAGTTAAAGCAGTGATATGCCTTCTTCTACTTAGTGCATCTACCACCTTATTCTCTTTACCCTTTATGTATTCTATCCCAAAGTCATACTCTGCTAAAAATTTGATCCACCTCCTTTGACGTGCATTTAGAAATGGTTGAGTGAAGATATACTTCAAAATTTGGTGATCTGTTCTTAGTTCAAAGGGTCTTCCTAGAAAGTAATACCACCAAATTTTCAAGGCATGCATGACTATGGCCAATTCTAAGTCATGTGTGGCATAGTTTACTTCATGCCTCTTTAGTTTCCTAGACTCATAAGCCACCACTGCTCCATCTTGTGATAAAACACCTCCCAGACCTTCTAAGGAAGCATCGGTACAGACTAAAAAGTCACCTTGAGGATCTAGAATCCTTAACATGGGAGCAGTAGTCAATATTTGTTTTAGCAGTTGGAAAGTAGTTTCACATTTGTCCATCCATTTGAATGACTTCCCTTTTCTTTGAATATTGGTTATAGGACAAGCTATTTTGGCATAATCTTTCGCAAACCTCCTATAATACCCAGATAGACCCATAAATCTTCGAACCTCCATTACATTTGTAGGGGTTGGCCAATCTAAAATAGCTTCTATCTTCTTAGGGTCAACTGCAATTTCATCTACAGAAATGACATGTCCCAAGTAATGTACTTGTGACACATAGAATTCACATTTTGACAAATTTCCATATAGCTGATTTTCCCTCAACACCCTTAGTACTATCCTCAGATGTTTGTCATGCTCCTCCTTGCTACGAGAATAGACCAAGATATCATCTAAAAACACCAAGATAAACCTGTCCAACTACTCTTTGAACACACTATTCATTAAGTTCATGAAGGTTGCGGGTGCATTTGTTAACCCAAATGGTAAAACTGTGAACTCATAGTGTCCATATCGAGTTTTGAATGTTGTCTTATGTGTATCCTCTTCTTTGATTCTCAACTGATGGTAGCCAGACTTCAAGTCTATCTTTGATAAAATAGTAGCCCCTTTCAGTTGATCAAACAAATCCTCTATCCATGGTAAAGGATATCTATTTTTAACTATTGCTTTATTCAACATCCTATAATCGATGCATAATCTCAAGGATCCATCCTTCTTCTTGACAAAAAAATTGGTGCACCCCAAGGAGACACACTCGGCTTAATTAGCCCTTTATCCAACAACTCTTGTAGTTGCACTTTCAGCTCTTGCATCTCTATAGGGTTCATCCTATATGGTGCTCTATGTATAGGTTATGTACCAGGTATTAGATCGATAGTAAAATCGAATTCTCGCTTAGGGGGCATTTTTAGTAATTTAGATGTAAAGACATCCTTGAATTCTTGAAGGATGGGAAATTTCTCAAATATTTCATCCTTTTTATCATCCTTAACCTCCTTTACCTTGACCACATATACCATCCCTCTTTTCCTAATCACCTTCTTAAGTTGCATAGCAGAGATTAATATGGGTTCGAACATCCTTTGCTCACTGTACAACCTAATTCTCTTCTCATTTTCATCAGTGAATTTGACCCATCTCTCCTGAAATTTGATCAAGGCCTTGCGGTCCTTCAACCAATCAACCCCTAAAATTATGTCAAAGGCATGTAATGGAGCTACATAGAGTTTCCAAGTGATAGAATTTGTGGGTAGGGAGATTTCTATCAAGGGGTAATATTGATCTATAGAGTAGGTCTGCCTAGAACCATACTCGAATTTCCACCCTTTTTCCAAAGACTTTGGATTCTCTGGCATGTCCCTGACCAAGCTACTAGAGATAAAACTATTAGTAGCACCACTGTCTATCAAAACTCTAACATTTTTATCAAAAACCTTACCCTGTAAAAGCATAGGGGTCACCTGTCCATCAAGATTATGATTTCCAGTAGCAGCATAAATCTTGTGTCCTTTATCGCTTACCTTCTGGTTAGCTCCTATACGACATGGATAATTTCTTGCATAGTGAGGTCCTCCACACTCATAGCACCCAACCTTCGAATTCTGAGTCGAACCTTGAACTAATTTTTCCTTACCTTTAGCAGGAGCTGGTTCTACTTGATTCACGGGTTTGGCCTTCTCCGCATTAGTAAAGTTTCTATCCTTAGACTGAAACTTCTTCTTAAATATTTTTTCTGACCCATCGTTTATCTTACCAAACTTAAACCCTTCTTTATTCTTTTGAGTTGACTCATTATTCCACTTTATTTTCTATGGATTTTGGTAGTTCTTCTTGGGTCCTTGGATGGGATTATTGCTCCTTTTGTGGTTATACTCTGCTTGACAAGCCAGATCATATGCAACTTCTAAATTGGTGGGTTTGAACATGTTGACAGAGATCCTGAGCTGATGATCTAACCCTAAAAGGAATTGATGCACCTTCATTTTATCATCATTTTTGTAGGTTGGAATGTACTTGAGAAGTCTAGTGAAGTTCCTATAGTATACATCCACTGACTGCTCTCTTTGCCTTAGCTGAGTGAACTCATCTAGCTTCCTGGCGTAATATTGCTCAGTAAGAAATCTCTTTCTAAAAGCCTTTTCAAACACCTCCCATTCGCAATGGATTATATTTATCTTTTTGTCCTTGCAGTAAGTTTCCCACCATTCCAGTCCAACTTCAGTCAATAGTCCGATGACGAAGACTGTCTTTGTGGTTGAAGAGTAATTTCTCATGGAGAAGTAAATTGCTAACTCATTTAACCAAGATTCGATAGAATCTCCACTTTCCTTTCCTAAAAATTTTCTAACCTTAACATGCTTTAGGTCTCTTTCCAATTCAGCATTGATTCATGCCTTAGCTACCTGATCAGGATCATTTGGCTCCTCCACTACTATCTCAGTAGGAACTTCTAGTGCCCTATCATTTCTCCTAATCTCATCTCTAAGGGCCACCAACAGGTTATTCTGTTGTGTCATCTACTCTCGATAGGTGGACATTTCACCCTACATATTCTGAACCATATTTGTGAGATTTTCCACACCATCGAGGTTACCTGAGCTTTCTCCAACATGACCCTCTCCAAGGTTTTCAATGCTAGCTAACCGAGACCTTCGAGGAGGCATCTTTGACCCACTTCCTAGCTTGGGTGGCATATTCCTTAGTTTTTAAGAAATGCGTTAGTTCGCAATCTTACACCAGAGTCTTTTCCTAATATGCACTTGCTCTTATCTAGCTAGTTAATTTTCTTGATGGTTTAACTAAGTTTGCTAAAGTTTTTCATCAACCTTCACCTTCTATATGATGACTTAAGTTGAATATAAACACCTTGACTAAATAAGGAAGAGTCTTGGTTTAGAGCTTCAAATGGCAAGTATGATCCCCAAAAGAGCATCAAGTACACCACTTAAAACCCACGTTAGTGGAGGGTTCATCTAGCTCTTCCAATCTGATTCACCAGGGGTTCAACATGGGGGGCAAGACTTGCACATTTTCCACATCCATACCTTTTCTCTTTCCTTACTTGCTTGTGTTTGCTTTAGAGTCATCAAGTTTGAGAGTTATGCACCTATCTAAACCTAGGCTCTGATACCAACTGTAATAACCCCAAATTACCCAACCAAAACTAACCATCACATCCATCTATTTTTTTTAAACTTACATACTTATGAGAGTCTTTTTATATAGTTTTCCATTGAGCATGTAGTCACATGAGTTTCCAAGGCTATGCACCACACAGGAATCAACTTGATCAGAGTTTATCCATGTGCATGGGAGTGGCCAGTGTCCCATAATGATCAATAAGAATTTTCCAGTCTGTTTCAACCAGAACGCACATTTCCCTTATTGTTTAACCCCATGTTAAACTAGTTCCAACCATAGGTGTCTTTCAACCTAACCTTAAGTGTGTGCCTTGTTGACTACTCATTGTTTTCCAATGAGATAATATTTTTAGGTGCAATGCTTAACCAACTAACCATACCACATATGGTTTGTTAAGGGAATCATCCAACATATTCTCATAGGCATATTGTTGCCTACCATTATGTCTCATAGACTTCTACTCTCTAGATCTCTCAATTATGAATTCTTTGATATGTTTATGTTCCTTCTATGCTTCCACATTTTCATTGATAGGAAACAAAGATCTAATTTATTCATATATAAACAAAGCATCCACTTGAGAGTCCAAGTAACATAACAAATCAGGTAAATAACTTGTTTTCCCATGAACATAAAACTTCAAGAGATTACATTGTTCTTATCCAATACAACCAGATACTTGGGAGTTACATTTTTGATACTTTCTACAATAATTCATAAGCTCCTACAAGCTATTACATTATTTCTTCTACAAGAAATCTTTTCATGTTACAACAATAGCCTCATCAAGTTGAATACAACATCAACTTTCTCTAATCTTCAACTCTCTTTCAGGTTCAATAGGTACTTTAGGTACTAGTTGTCTCAATTCCACCAGTACTAAGTGATTGGTTACTCGGGATCAGGACAATCCAATTTATGAACATGCATATCTAACTACAAAATGCCATGCAACAGTAATCCATAGAATGCAAAATAGTTTTCCAACAAATAGGCATTCAACGCAATTCAAGAGTAGGAAATCCCATACTTTCCTAAGAATGAAACTTTTCCCATTCCTTTCATCCCATATCCCATCACACAGGAAACATGCTCTTAAATCTATACTAACTGCATCCATTGACATGGCCATGGAGAACCCCCATAAGTTCCCGAGAAATGCAACCCAGTTACCTTTTCTCCCATATTAGACTATGCCCTCATAATATTTTATTCCTCATTCTAGCATGCATGATTGCATATACATGATTCTATTTGTTCAATGCATTGAAATCACAGTATTGCAAATATGCTATTCTTTTCTTCATCTAGGTTACCAAAACTTAAAGATAAAAGCACCCAGAAATAGCATTTAAACAAACTTGTACACAACATAAAATCACAATATCAAAGAGAACATTCTTTCATTCAATCCCTTAAGTGTGACCACATTCCTTAAGAGTTTTTCCTTTCTTTCTTTTCAAGATACTAGCTTCTTCAAAGAGCAATTCATCATAAACAACCAAAAACCTTCTTTGAGTAGGCTAATCTATTTTACCTTACATAATCAAACCTATAAATGTCTACATTATTTGGAGCAAGTCAATCTAAGTTTCATCATAGATTTAACTTCTTTCACTGAGACATATAGCATTAGATTCCATCAAACAGGTTTGAGTCATAACAATATTGTACAAGGCTAAGGATATTCATAACCCCATAAATATTTCAAACCCTACTCAATAAATGGACATGGTGCAAATATAAATTTTCCTTTGATGAACTTTAACTTTTTTCTAAAGTCTTAATCTGAGTCTTTTTAGGATAATTATCTAATACTACCATTTAGATCCTTTCACCCTTTTTATATTTATTTTAATATAAATCCAAGACCCAAAGTTGTTATCGTAAGATAACTTAAACAATCCAAACCATAAAACTTAGGTCTATGATTCCTATCCATAAACCCTGTCATACCACTTTATTTTATTTCACCACCCATACCTTAGTTTAACTTAAAACTTATCATACTTCATAAAAGCAATATGGTGACATTATAGTTAGAGAAATTCCTCCCTAACATTTTAAATGTTCGCAAGGGAGGGTCTACGTTAGGTGCTAGCGCCTTAGCCTAATGGCTAAGCGCTTAGCACGTCAATCGAGGTGATTGCCTCCCTGGACCCCATAGGCATCATGGACCCTAGACCCTTGCTCTTGTGGAATAAAAATCATGCCCAACATGTGTTTCATCATGTATGGAGTATTCAAACCCTAAGCATCTAACTAGATAGAGACACATGGCATGATCTATGCAATGGACAAGTTTCATCAATGGTGATTATGGATTTATTATTATTTTTTAAAGAACATTAGGGAAATAACCCTAAGGTTAAATTACCAAAAATCAATGTCATTTCAGGCTTTCACAGAGCAACGTCTGTGCTTCTCACCAAATATGATCTGCATCGCGTAGTTTTTCTTAAAGCACAACCTAAGCCAAATTGGAAGTCCCCTGTGCTCACCAAATAGGACCATGGTTTCAACGTTCATCTAGAGGATGCATTGCTTCTCATACATAGGATGACGTTCAGGTATTATCATTGTAGGTACCAGACCATCGCATCTATGTTTTTCATGGCACACCCCCCTAGATGGCAAACAAAGCTAAACAACACCAAAACACAATACGTAAACCAACAAGACCTTCACATCTGCAAGTAGAGTGATTTCTATCCCACGTCTCACAACCAGATCATTTGATCTATGCAATGGCTACCCAAAATGTTCTTCACATGACACAAGGGTCCTATAATGGAGCCTTGAGTGCTCTTACCGAAGGTAAACCTATGCTCAAGATCATGTAGCAAGGCTTCTTCTATAGAAAACTTGAGATCACTCTGTCTCTAACAAAGTCAAGAGTCTATTTTTTTTTAAATAAAATCTAAACATAGCCCTTGTACCTACTATACGTAAGATTCTACCTTGCCCATGCAAGCTCACATCAAGCCATACTAGTTTTTGTAAGATCCTTATAAAATGGTCCATCAAATTTGAGACCTGCAACTTATTTAAAAGGACATTTCTATATAATGCTAATGCAAACCAAGTTTCCAAGGGAAGAACCTCACAAATTGTAGAACAATAATATCAAACCAAGATCTAAAGATAAATCAAACCAATGCTACTAAAACTAAAACTTGATAATAGCAATATCTTACAGATAATATCTCATGAAATATAACACAATATACAGAGATTATATTAATGATACCACTTTATTACAATGCATGGAGCTTTACATCCAATATATCCTTTTACATGACTTTTAAGTACACTAATTTTTGCTCTTCCTCTTTCATCCGAGAATTGTAACCTTTCATATTACTCATAAAGACAACTTTCATTTTACCACATATCATGTGACTCTTCATACTCTTGATATTTTGCACTCTTTCTCATATTGCCACATATATTATAAAATATAAATCATCTACCAAACTAATATTGCAAGGGGGATCAAATAATGTAATATCTCCAACACCACCTCGTATTACATTATTTTGTAAGAAGGATTTTTGCCTTGAATATTTGATTCTTCTTTCTATACAATCTTCAGCTTTGACTCTATCATGGCTAGATAAATAATCTGTGTCTATCTCTAGATCAATGTATATGAGTTACCTTTGGATCTATCTCTAGGTCATTGCCTCTAGGTCACTTTCATTGGTTTTACCTCTGGGTCACTACCTCTGGGTCTCTACCTTTGGATCACCTCTAGATAATCATTATCTCTAAGTCACCCACTATAAAATCATCATATCTATAGGATCATCACTATAAATGCTCTCTCTATGAACCATGTTCTAAGCTATGCTTGGGTCTTATTTCTTTATGTTTGCTATGGGATCTCTTTCCATAGGTATCCTTAATCTATTTTTTAATTTCTTATAGATTACCTTCTATTTTGAATATATTCTTGGAATAGGTAAACTCAATCTATCTTATAATTTTCCTAAATTGATTCTTTCTCAAAATTCTAAAACTTATTCTTCACTAGTTATTCTTCAACCTAGTGGTATTAATCATTTTCTTCACTAGTTTTCCTTCAATCTAGTGGTAATACTTTTCTTTTAAAAATTTCAAGTTCTATGTAAGCAAACTATACTTGGTTTTCTTCTATAGAAACCATACAATATTCCTTTCATCTTATCCTATCATCTATGTTCATCCATCCACAATCAACTTACTTTGTAGTCTTTCTTTTCCTTTTGTGGATAAAATATTTGTGAATGATTATGTGCTCCACAAACTTTATAACTATGGAAATTCTAACATATATCTATCTTATGTCCATATCTACCACAATTACTATATCTATTCTTTATTAATAAATTACTTTGATTATTATATTCTTTATTGCAACTGATTCTTTCAATCCCTATCACTGATTTGGTATCACTATTTATTGTTATAAATTTAGTTCCTTGCTCCTTGTTGCTAGTCTAACCTGTATACTCATGATTAGAAGACCAACTAAAAGGTCATCTATAGGAAGTATTGAAGGATATCCGAATAAAATCCTCACTTTGAAGAATTTAGCACTTGTTGGAACAGAGTATGGAGGATAAATGTAGTAAGGTTTATATTTTTAAATTTTGGGAAATATTCATATAATTTGGGTGAATTTGGATTGCTCCATGACATGTATCTTGGAAATATCTTTTTGAAACTTTTTAAATCAGTCAAAACGTACAATCGAATCCAAAGTTATGGTCAAATTACTGAACCACGAAATTCTAGAATGTATGGATCGACATGTTCAACATTGCTTATAGAGGTATCTTCAAAAGGCCACAATTTCTTTGTTACTGGGTAAAATTGGATGAAACTAGTACTGTTAGAAATTTGGTTTTGAGGAGCATATTTCTAGAGTGATTTCTTGGAAAATAGTGTTCAACACAAAAGTTACAGTATTCAAAAAAGGATTACTCATAATGACTGAAAACTAGTAACTTCTAGAATTCAATGAGTGGGTTTTAAATACCAACACTCATTTAATAAAATGGGTTGGATTTAAATATCAACACTCATTTAATAAAATGGGTTGGATTTAAATATCAACACTCATTTAATAAAATGGGTTGGATTTAAATACCAACACTCATTTAATAAAATGGGCTAGATTTAAATACCAACACTCATTTAATAAAATGGGATGGTTTTAAATACCAACACCCATTTAAGAAAAGAGGCTACACATATTTAATAAAAGTGGTAGATTTTTGCACAACACATGGTGGTAGATTTACATTGTGATAGATTTTTACACAACACATTGTGATAGATTTTTGCACAACACATTGTGAGGGCTTTTTACATAATATATTGTGATAGCTTTTTGCAGAAAACTAATTGTGAGGGATTTTACACAACACATTATGAGGGCTTTTCAGATAACACATTATGAGGGTTTGATTTCCACATCTATAATGGGAGGATCGAGAGGTAGAGGAGGAAGAGTCCAAAGCAAATATTGGGGAGAACAAGCTAAAGAATACAACCAACTAAATATTAGTAAGGATTTGTAACAACTTTGAATTCTAATAACAATCTGTCCAATTTATTTGGGTCCTAGTTTTACAATTTTGGATTTCCACATTAAAAAATATTTTATCCTCTATAGTTTATAATTGTGTGTGTGATTTATTTTTTGTAATATCTGAGTATTAATTTCAATTTGATAAGTAGATCAGATATCACATACAATATAAAGCATACAATCTAAGCATGGATATATTTTACTAACCTAAGCTAAAATATTAAGCAAAATATGTGATCTATTTGAGGAAAGAGTCAATTTTTGGCTCTTTATGGATAAATTTTGGTATTGTTGGAAAAAATTTTGAATATCCTTCTAATATGTCATGTTATTCAAATTTCTTGAGACCCACAAGTAGATATGTGATCTCTAGTAGATTCACCACTTCATCCTAGGATAACTTAGAAGCTAAATAGGCCAGGTCTAGACACCCTAATATGAGCTTACGATAGTGTTCATTAAACAAATAGCCCAACCAAATTAATATAGACTGTATGAAAAATAATATTGACCAAGCATATAATGAAAGCATTTTAGTAGTTAAAGCAGACTGATGCCTTATCCATTTTAGTTATCATAGCAAGTTTAATCATCCACATGAAAAAGAATAGAAAAGTAAATAAATATTGATAAATCCATGCTCATTTGAATATCACAATCAACATGGATTCTTAAATCAGCAAAGAAACGTTACCTACAGATTCAAATAATGTAATATGCAGGCAAGAAAACATACACACCTTGCACCAAAAATTGCCAAAAAGCGAAAACTAGAGATTTAGTATTATATTCAAAGTAAAATATTTATAATGATGAGACCTGATAGAGTACTTAGGTATTTTTAATGAATAAAATACGTGAATCACCCCATTCAGATGTCGTAATAGGGGATTGTTATCTACTATCCTAATTGTAGTGACATATAGACTCTAGCTCCCTAGAACAGCTCCTAGAACTAATGTCAAACAGACTGCTTGACTTTTGGTAATACCTGCACAAAGGTGGGATGAACTTAAGAAAATGGCTAAAATAAATAAAAATAGAGTAGATATGACAACCCTCATAGAAACACTCAGAATACCTCACATAAGCTTGCTACGTGATTGCTTGATGATGAAGCTTGGTTGCTTTGACTCCTTTTATAACTAGGTTGTTCAAAATAAGTTATAGATGCTTGGTGTAGGTGTTGCCACTTGGAAAATCTTCAACCACTATTTTTTTGGGTGCTTTAGAGGTTGGCTCGATCTCTCTCACATTGAAAAAATTAACTGTACTCTGCCACCTATTCTTGAGACTGCTATTTCTATTGTTTTGGTATAGTGGTTGGTTTTATTTTTTCCTAAGTCTCTATAGTGGGGGTGACGTCGATTGTTTCTCCCTAGTCTTTTTCTATGGGACCCGCTTGGCTATCATATTTTTTTTCTTCTTCTATATTTTTAACTTCTAAAAGTTTGGTAATTTGTTCCTAGGCTTCATTTGAAAATGTGGAAGTTGACCTAACCTCATGTTCGATGATCTTTGTCTGATTAAGGTACTTTTTCATCAATGACCCATTTTGATCGACAAATAGGATTGCTTCTATGTTTATCAAAGCCAAATATTTAAGTTGCAATGCCAATTCCTTTTCATCCTCCCCATCACATTTGAATTCCATTATTTTATTAGTGATGAGTGCTTCCATATGAGTTGATGTAGTGACTTCCCTGAGTGTCTCGATGTTTTATAGCCCTACGTTGCCCAATTCTTTTGTCCATTTGTCTATTCCTTATATGGTATCTTCTTAGTGGAGTCTTTCACAAGAATAGTTCTTCAACTTCTAGAATTTAGTATAGCATTCATACACTCATCCATCAGAAATGGTGACTTATTCCTGTTGTGACGTCCTTCACAATGACCCCAAAAAATGGGGACCCACTTGAAAATTTAAAATTTTATTTCCAAATCATTGCTTGAAATTCATTTTTCGTAGTTACCATCATAAAAATATTAGTTCTCAAAATGGTGTCATAGCAATGTGCATTATCAAAAGGGTTGGTTTCCATTTGGATAGTAAAAAAATACACTGTTGAATTCATCATGTGCTCACCGAGCCTCTTTCATTTATGCTTCCAAAGTAATTTTGAGTAAATTTTGATGTTCATGTATTTGTTTATGGTTATGTTTTAGGGTTTGTTATTTTTATTTATAATGTGGTGTTTATTGGTTAGGTATCATGTGTTATGTGTTTTATTTATCATTTTGTGTTATGTATATGTTTGTTTGTATGTTATGTTTAGTTATGTCATGTTTTAAATTAATTAAATTATAAAGTTTTATAAATTTATAATTTAATATAGTTAGAATGGTTATGTTATAAATGTGTTTTAAATTAATTAAATTATAAATTTTTTATAACTTTATAATTTAATTATATTTAAGAATATTATTTTATAAATGTTTTATATTCTAATTAATACTTGACTTATTGGCAGGATTATAACTTTTGAATGTCAATGAGGAGAAATATTAAATCCTTTGAAAAGGGTTTATTGATATTAGGGTTTCAAGAATTCATTTTTTAAATTGATGAAACGAAGCAAAATAATGAAGAGGAACGAATTTCTCAAGTTATAAATGGAGAATTAGAAACCAAAGAGAGGGTTAGACATTTTTGCATAAAATAAGAGAAGGAAAGTTGAAGGAGAAAAAGAAAGGAAAAAATGAGCTACAGAGAGTTGGAAATTATAGAGAAACAAATTCTATTGTAAGATCGCGACACTTTTTCTCCTTTGGCCACGACGATGCAACATGTCACAATATCGCGACACTTTTTCCTCTTTTGGCCCGACGATGCAACATGTCGCGATATCGCGACACTTTTTCATCCTTGCTTTCTCCCTTTGCTTTGGACCGCGAAAATGCAACATGTCGCGATATCGTGACACTTTTCTCCTTGTGGTGTTTTGCTTTTTCTTTGATCTTTAGCATATGGGCCACTTCGGTCTTCTTGGAAAACATGCAAAAAAGTTCTTCTAGTTGGTTCCTCTAGGCACCTCTACCTTAGGTAGCCCCTATTGTTTTCAGGCTTTCTCATTCTGTGTCCGCCGTTCTTCCCCTTTGCCTCCCTCTTCGGAGGCCCACAGTTGTTTTGTACAAGGTTCAGGGACCTTTCAACACCCTTTCAACCAATAAAAAAAAAAAGATCTTTGATTATATCAAAATATATTAGGGATTCAAATAAGCATCATTTTGGTATTTGAATTATAATTAAAATATTTGGTATGTTTTTCAATAATTAAAAATTCCACTAAAGATTGCATCATATCATTGTTCTATTGGGTGAATACTGGTGGGTAATGATTTGGTTTAAGTCTCTGTGATTATTTATGTTTGTAGCATTTGTCTGAGATAGAATAATATTTCTTCTTTATAGAACTTTTGATTATTTATTTGATATTCAATTATGTTTGCATAGCCTAGTTCAATTTCATAAGAATTAAACCTTACACTAGGTTATCAATAATTTATTTAAATATTAAATTGTTTTAATATTTAAATAAATAAATATACAAAAGATAAATGAGTACTCTGGTTTCAACTTTGATTTAATAAAGTTGAGAATTAGAGTTGATATATTTTATTGAAATTTGTTTGGATTTCATGTTTCAAATACCGTTTTATTTATTTACCGATCCAAACCCTACATTGAGAGGATTATATTTGTTATTAAATATTTTATTCCATAAATATTTAATAAGCAAATAATATGAGAAAAACATATTTATGAACTTGATTTTCAAAGTATAAAATTCATAGTTCATAGATTAGTTTTATATTAAAACCCTATGGATTATAATTATAAGATTTGAAAATCTTATAATTTTAGGGTTAAACATTATTTCATTTTCCAAATATTTTAATGTTGATTTTATATTTGGGATGAATAAATTTTTTTATAAATAAGCATTCTGGTTCTAACTTTGATTTAATAAGGTTGATAATTAGAAGTGATTTATTTTATTAAAGTTTGTTTGGATTTCATGTTTTAAGTATAATTTATTTATGCACAAATCCAAACATTACATTGGAAGATTATGTTGGTTATTAAATATTTGATTTCATAAATATTTAATAAAAAAATATAATAAGGAAGTACATTTATGAACTTGATTTTAAATCATAGAACTCACAATTCATAAATAATATTTATAGCAAACCCTATGAATTTATGATTAATAAGGTTTTTAAAACCTTATGATTTTGGGGTTAAACATTTTTATTTTTTATTCATTATCCCAAATAGTTCAATGTTAATTTTATATTGGAGATGAATAAAATCTATTCATTGATTAAACCATAGGTTTTAAAGGTGAATATTTATAATCATGGTTTATATCATCATTTTGAAATTTCACATACTTTAATTTTTATTAAGGTAATTGAAATTTCACATTAATTAAAATGCTAAGGCAAATTGTTATTTCAAATTAGTTTTGAAAATATTTTAATCAATGGTATTGTTAAGTTTGCATCAATAGATCTTAATCATAAGGCATATTTACTTTATCATTTGGATAATAGAATTTTGTGAAAAGCATGTTTTACATGATAAACTTGAAATCATTTACTTAATTCCCAGGCCCCTTGTTAACAAAAACTTGCAAACCCAAGAGTTTATTGAGGCACTTATATAAACATCTATGCATGATACATAAAATATTAAGTGAGAACCTTGGAGAAATATTACGTTCTTTGCAAGAGAGAATTTAAATTCTAAGTTGTCGAGTGGTTTTGTAACCTGACAAAATCACACCTCAAAAAATTGGTGCTAGAAGGAGGGCCTGAAAGGTAAATATTTTTATTTTTAGCATGTGCAATTTGTTATAAAAATTTATTTGAAATTTTTTATTTATGTTGCATTAATGTTAATCTGTCATAAATTCAAAAATTAGGTTATGATGCAACTTTTTATGAATTTTCATACATAGCCTTGCATATTAAAATTGGTTCCATGGCAGAAAATGATTTACCGTTTTATAAGCATGATGGAACGATTACGCCAGAAGAACATATTCAGCATATAAAATATTATGCTTCATTTTCAAATTATGGGAGAGTTTTTTGTAGAATGTTTCATACACATTGGATGAAGTTGCTAAAGATTGGTTTATCAATTTACCTACAGGTTCTACCACTTCTTGGAATCAACTTGAAACAAGGTTTCTTGAACATTTTGGAACATCGGTTGATATAGATTTGTTATCAAATCAATTTGCCTCTATTTGTAAAAAGCCTAATGAATCCATGAATCAGTTTAATGATAGGTTTCATAAGTTATATGCTGAAATAGAGGCACATTTTATTATTTTAGAAGAAGTTGTTCAAATATATTTGGAAGCTTTAGATCCTTTTACGGTTAAGTGTTTAGAAATGTTTCCTAAGGATTTATCCTTATCTAGCATGTATGGTGGTGCAGTAGTTGTAGAGCAATGGTTGATTTCAAGAGGAATAGATGCGGGTAGATTATCATTACATCACCCTAAGGTTTCAAATCAAGTATCACCTATGAGTCATGATATGCATTTCTCGACACCATTGAATGAAATTGAATGTCCTAGTTTTTCAACCACTTTCGATATTATCCAAGAGGAAGTGAAAGTTTCAAAGCCAATATTCATTGATGAGGATTTTAGTAATCAAGTTTATCAAAATGCAGAAATGCATGAGTCTTCAGATATTGGAGTTTTAGATTTAACTAGCTTTGAAACATATGATAGAATAGAATTTTCCATAGAGTTGAATGAAACAACTGAAGCTCCATAATTGAAATATTCTAGAGGTAGTTTCATTATGATTGATCATAAAATTTTATTACTTGAGGAAGATGAATTTCTTATTGAGGATAGATTTTTCGAAAGTGAGGAAAATGAATTTGAAAAGCATTCAATTGTTGAATTTACAAAATGTGAAGATATGGTTGAATCTCACCCTTTAGCTTTAGAAGATAATTATTATAACGGATGGGGTATGTATGGTGTCTCATTTTTTTCTCACACTCCTACTGATAAAATTTTTGTTTCACTTGCTATGCAAGATGTTGAAACTTCTAGTTCAAAAGAAGGTTTCGTAATTCCTATGCAATCAAAAAGTGATATGCCAATTTTAGAGATAGAACAGATTCCAAGATTTGATCATTTTGAACATGAGTTTGTAGAACATTATTTTGCAATAGAAAGGGAAGAAATGGTAAATATTTCTTATGATTCATCTATTTTATATGAAGAAGAGGTAAATTCTTTTCTTTCATTCTCGAATACTGAATATTTGAGTGAAAATTTTCATGATTGTATGGAATACTCAAATGAAGAAACTTCATGTATGGCTAACAAAGAACTAGAATTTCCTATTCATATTAAAGAAACTATTGCTTTGTTTGATCAACAAGATTTATGGTTTGAAAAAGATGGACGTATTCTTGATTGGATGCCTAATTTTTATGCTTCTAAAAAATAGGTCATTGATGAAAGAATACGAAATGATGGTGGTGATGATAGATATTATAAAGGAAAAGAGAATATTTCAATGGCTCATCGAGTAGTGGTAAATGAAAGTGCACAAAAGGTAGAATCTTATCCTTTGTATTCAAACATTCAAGAATCAAGTAACTTGTTGCACAACCAGTTATTGGCTTCTACTGTTATTTATGATGAGATGTCATTAGAGGTCGATAAAGCAATAGAAGGGGTTCTCATTCCCACCACCAATAGGATTGCATTATCAAATGAAAAAGAGGATATGCTCGAATCATTGAACCAAGTTCATCAACAACTAACAATTCAATCTAGGATATAAAACTATAATGATTCTTATTTTGTAAATATCCTAGATTCTTGCAAATTGTTACATGAATATGATTGGTATAAAAACATAGATGATGATATTGCTTTAAAACTTTTAGAAGTTGCTTCATATTTGAAATAAATCATATATGCTTGTGAAAATGAGAATTTAGGTCAAAATGATGAATCAGGGTTTGAAATTCCTACCTTGTGGAATAAGCATAAGATCATGGAATATCATGTATTTGCTTGTAAGGTTAATGAATCAAATATTAAACATAGGTTTGCTTATAAATTTGAATCAAATCAATGGGATGTGAAAGGAAAAATGAAGGTTGCATTATTTGGATTAACTTTATTTTGGTTAAAAATATGTAAAGCGTAGAATGCAAATCATGAGATATGTCTTTCAAGGTGTGTCTATCATGTATGGGATCCAGGGAAATGATGGTAGAAATATTGTGATATCTTGTACATAATGTATAGTTTTGTAAATAGGTTTTTTGGATTGTGTGTTTGTTGTGTTGTTGATGTTGTTCATGTTTAGTTTTTGTTGATGGTTTGTTGTTTTGTTAAAGTTTGGTCACTTTTTTGTTGTGTCTTGTTGAGTATAATGACAAATTGACTTTGCCAAATTTTGTTGGAGTTTCATGATTTTGGTGTGTTTCAAATTGATGCAAGTTTCAAGTTCGGTTTTCAAAAGTTGAGATATTGGTGATGGAGACACTGGTCATGTGTCGGTTGTGTTTGGTTTTTGATCCTAGACCACATAGGATGAAGTTACCTATTTTGAAAATCTGTGAAACCTGGAGAAAAAGGAAAATGAGATATTGGTTTATGTCCTCATGAATGTGAACTAAGATAAGGCAAATATGAAAAATTGGAATTGTATTGCAAAAGCTCCACGAGTATCATAAAACACATTAAAGAATATTGTTTGAAATTTGGATGCGTGAAGTTGTTGGTTTTGCAAATTAGGGTGAAATATCTTATATACTCTTTATAGCTTTACCTCATCTCCAACCCAGGTGGCAGGTGGATTTGTTGCAAAGTACCATTCTACCGGATGTAAAAAGAGAGAAATAGAAAAGAGATATATAAAAAAAGAGAGTTGGAAATAGAGTCAAATATATTACTAAAAAAAGCAATATAGTCTTCACCGGAGCTATAGATGCTCGGTTGGCAGTGAAGCAAGGTCTAGAAGAAAGGTCATGAAGAGCGATAATGATAAATCTATCATCCATAACTAAATAATCTTCATCGGAGCTATAGACGCTTGGCTGGAAGTGAAGCAATGTTTAGAGTAAAGGAAATGCAACATCCACCTAATATTTGGGTATTTCAAATAATCTCTACCAGAGCTATAGATGCTTGGCTGGCAGTAGAGCAAGATCTGAAGAGAATCAGGTAGTTTGTTGTTTGAGTCCGAAATGTCCAGGGATATTTACCAGTAGAGTCGCCAATGTTGTGACGTCCTTCACAATGACCCCAAAATTGGGGACCCACTTGAAAATTTAAAATTTTATTTCCAAATCATTGCTTGAAATTCATTTTTCGTAGTTACCATCATAAAAATATCAGTTCTCAAAATGGTGTCATAGCAATGTGCATTATCAAAAGGGTTGGTTTCCATTTGGATAGTAAAAAAATACACTGTTGAATTCACCATGTGCTCACCGAGTCTCTTTCATTTATGCTTCCAAAGTCATTCCGAGTAAATTTTGATGTTCATGTATTTGTTTATGGTTATGTTTTAGGGTTTGTTATTTTTATTTATAATGTGGTGTTTATTGGTTAGGTATCATGTGTTATGTGTTTTATTTATCATTTTGTGTTATGTATATGTTTGTTTGTATGTTATGTTTAGTTATGTCATGTTTTAAATTAATTAAATTATAAAGTTTTATAACTTTATAATTTAATATAGTTAGAATGGTTATGTTATAAATATGTTTTAAAATTATTAAATTATAAAGTTTTTATAACTTTATAATTTAATTATATTTAAGAATATTATTTTATAAATGTTTTATATTCTAATTAATATTTGTCTTATTGGCAGGATTATAACTTTTGAATGCCAATGAGGAGAAATATTAAATCCTTTGAAAAGGGTTTATTGATATTAGGGTTTCAAGAATTAGTTTTTAAAACTGATGGAATGAAGCAAAATAATGAAGAGGAACGAATTTCTCAAGTTATAAATGGAGAATTAGAAACCAAAGAGAGGGTCGGACATTTTTGCAGAGAAGAAGAGAAGGAAATTTGAAGGAGCAAAAGAAAGGAAAAAAGGAGCTACAGAGAGTTGGAAATTACAGAGAAACATATTCTATTGTAAGATCTTTGATTATATCAAAATATTTTAGGAATTCAAATAAGCATCATTTTGGTATTTGAATTATAATTAAATTGTTTGGTATAGTTTTCAATAATTAAAAATTCCACTAAATATTGCATCATATCATTGTTCTATTATGTGAATACTGGTGGGCAATGATTTGGTTTAAGTCTCTGTGATTATTTATGTTTGTAGCATTTGTCTGAGATAGAATAATATTTCTTCTTTATAGAAATTTTGATTATTTATTTGATATTCAATTATGTTTGCATAGCCTAGTTCAATTTCATAAGAATTAAACCTTACACTAGGTTATCAATAATTTATTTAAATATTAAATTATTTTAATATTTAAATAAATAAATATATAAAAGATAAATGAGTACTCTAGTTTCAACTTTAATTTAATAAATTTGGGAATTAGAGTTGATATATTTTATTGAAATTTATTTGGATTTCATGTTTCAAATACCATTTTATTTATTTACCAATCCAAACCCTACATTGAGAGGATTATATTTGTTATTAAATATTTCATTCCATAAATATTTAATAAGCAAATAATATGAGAAAAATATATTTATGAACTTGATTTTCAAAGTATAAAATTCACAGTTCATAGATCAGTTTTATATTAAAACCCTATGGATTATAATTATAAGATTTGAAAATCTTACAATTTTAGGGTTAAACATTATTTCATTTTCCAAATATTTTAATGTTGATTTTATATTTGGGATGAATAAAATGTTTTATAAATAAGTATTTTGGTTCTAACTTTGATTTAATAAGGTTGAGAATTAGAAGTGATATATTTTATTAAATTTTGTTTGGATTTCATGTTTTAAGTATAATTTATTTATGCACAAATCCAAACATTACATTGGAATATTATGTTGGTTATTAAATATTTGATTTCATAAATATTTAATAAACAAATATAATAAGGAAGTACATTTATGAACTTGATTTTAAATCATAGAACTCATAGTTCATAAATAATATTTATAGCAAACCCTCTAAATTTATGATTAATAAGGTTTTTAAAACCTTATTATTTTGGGCTTAAACATTTTTATTTTTTATTCATTATCCCAAATAGTTCAATGTTAATTTTATATTCAATATGAATAAAATCTATTCATTTATTAAACCGTAGGTTTTAAAGGTGAATATTTATAATCAAGGTTTATATCATCATTTTGAAATTTCACATACTTTAATTTTTATTAAGGTAATTGAAATTTCACATTAATTAAAATGCTAAGGCAAATTGTTATTTCAAATTAGTTTTGAAAGTATTTTAATCAATGGTATTGTTAAGTTTGCATCAATAGATCTTAATCATAAGGTAGATTTACTTTATCATTTGGATAATAGAATTTGGTGAAAAGCATGTTATACATGATAAAATTTGAAATCATTTACTTAATTTCCAATCCCCTTATAAACCCAAGAGTTTATTCAGACACTTATATAAACATCTATGTATGATACATAAAATATTAAGTGAGAGCCTTGGATAAATATTACGTTCTTTGCAAGAGAGAATTTAAATTCTAAGTTGTCGAGTGGTTTCGTAACCTGACAAAATCACACCTCAACAAATTCATTAATATTTGGAATAATACACATCTATTAAGGAAAAAGGAATAAGATGGATTCTCTACTTTAGCACATAAAGTGGAAGAACCAGAGCTGATGTCTACACATTTATACAAAATGAATATTATAAGGCATAATTGGTATTTGTATTTCAATTGTTTGAAGCAATAAATATTTGAAATAATAAATACAAAATAAAGGATATTGCATAAGTTAGACAGTTGCAGATTAAATCCTTTAAAAGGTTTCAAGCTTTAATTAAACTCTGGGTTACAATTATTTAGGTATCAAATACCTAATATTTAGAGTTTAATAAAATATTGAGGATTTGTCTTTTATTCGGATATTTTAATTTGATAAAATATATGAATAGGTAAATTATTGAAAAGTAAATAAAGTCTATTTTATGATATAAGTTGAATTTTCTTGATTAAAAACTTTACAATCATTTTAAGATTATTGAAATTTCATAAAATTTGAAATACAAGTAAAGGTTAATGAAATTTCAATAGCAGTTAAAATGCTTAGTTTAAGTTTGTTAATGTAAATTGGTGTTAAAGCATTTTAATTAATGATCTTAGTGGGTTTACTTAAAAGAGTTTGTTTCATACAGTAAACCAAATTTATCATTTAAGAGATAAAATTTAAATGAGATATGCATGTTAGCGTTGATAAACTTAAATCAAATTACCTAATCCCAGGCCCCTTGTAAACAGTAGTTCACAAATCCAAGAGTTATTCAAGTACGTATTGATGTATACAGATATGAAACGTCAGATATAACATAAGAACCTTGGAGATATGTAATATTATTTGTAAGAGAGAATTATAATTCTGAGTTTGTCTGGTGGTTTTGTGACTGGACAAAATCATACCTCAATAGTTCCTCCATGATTGGTGCAAAATTTGCCTTTGGTTACGTTTGCACCTAAGACTTTACCAACATTGAATGACCGGGTTTAACACAGAGATTACCTGGTTCAATCTCTAGAGAAGGTTGGTTCCTTGCTTTGTTATAGGAAAATGAGATAGATTAAAGTGCATAAAGAAAGGGAAATATAGCTATTGCTAGGATATTTAAATGGTACATGTTAGACAACAACAAGGAAACACATACAATTTTTGTAGATAAGCATTCTTTAAACCCTCAAATAATCAACGACTAATTCTCTAGTGTAGATTTAAACTACCATTAACCAACTAGAATTGTTAAATTTATAGTGCATAGAACATGAACCATAAAAATCCAAAAATAGAATTAAAGCGAGTAACATTCAACATAGTTTAAATAGAGTTCAACATTCATACATACAAGACTTAGCACCATTGAGCCAGAAGCCAGAGCGAAGAGTATATTATTGCTTTCAAGAATCTGTATACATTGCCTTGTAAACATCCAAGAGCCGACCCTTAGTTAGAGTCGCTCATCCTATATATATACATTTTTCCATAACAAAAAAACTAAAACTTGTTACAACAATATGCCCGTAGGCTCATTCTGGTAAATTGGTGGTTAGAAGAGTATGGGGTCTTCAACAGCAAATGGTTGAGATCTTCTTGTTACCGCATATCTGGCTTGATCCTCTTAGAGACGTCATGGCCCAACTATCTTCCACTTGTTCATTTCTGGATTTCTAACCTTGGCCAGCGAAAACCTGGTCGATCATGAAATCGTGACCATTTTCTGCCTTGCACTCCTTTTAGGCCCTTGGCTAGCGAAAACCTAGTCGATCGTGAAATCATGACCATTTTATACCTTGTACTCCTTTCAGACCCTTGGACAAAAAAAAATTGTTTGGTCATGAAATCATGACCATTTTCTACCTTGCGCTCCTTTTGAGCCCTTGGCCAGCAAAAACCTGGCTGATCATAAAATTTCAACCATTTTCTACCTTGTGCTCCTTTCATATCCTTGGCTAGTGAAAACCTAGCTGGTCATGATATTATGACCATTTTATGCCTTGCACTCCTTTTAGGTCCTTGTTGAGTGAAAACCTAGTCGATCATGAAATCGAGACCATTTTATACCTTGCGCTCCTTTCAGGTCCTTGGCCAGTGAAAACCTACCTGGTCATGAGATCGTGACCATTTTCTACTTTGTGCTCCTTTCAAGTCCTTTGCGAGCAAAAACCTTGACGATCATGAAATCATGACCATTTTCTACCTTGCACTCCTTTCAGGTCCTTGGCCAGCAAAAACCTGGTCGATCATAAAATCGTGACCATTTTCTACCTTGCGCTCCTTTCAAGCCCTTGGCCAATGAAAACCTAGTCGATCACGAAATCGCGACCATTTTCTATACTTAGAAAAATTTCAAGAAGAAATCTCCTCTCTTCCCTTGGTGTAGTCATTTTGACCTACATTATTGGTGCCTCCTGGGGAATTTTGCTAGTTGAATGTTAGAATCCATAGCCTTTATCCATTGGGGAACGGAGTAGAAAGAACAAAAGAGAGAAAGGGGAGAGATACGGAGCAAAATTGTGTTTCTTCTTCTATGCAGCTACTCATCAAGGGTGTCTTCTTCAGTTGATTTTCCTACTTCTATTTCTTCTTGACTACTTGTTGAGGCTTTTTTGGTCTTCTTATGCTTTTCTTTTGTTTTCTAAACAACTTTATTATAAGAAGCATAAGCTTTATTCCAAGTCTCTTCATTTGGGTCAGAAGTCTCCATGAATGTTAGGTATAAATACTCTAACTCTTCTACCTTATCATAGGATAAAACTTTTGACTTCATGTACAACTCATGTAGATAGGAGTTGATCTGAGTAAGATCTTGAGCCATGTTGAATATTTGATCTTCTTGGATTGGCTCTTCCCAACTATCTATTTTTTATTCATCTTCTATAAAAGTCTTCCAAGAAGCTTTAAGCCCATCTTCTTCTAAGATATTTGAATTGTCATCCCAGAAGCTTGGTAGGCCATAATTCTCTGCTATGCTCACATGTTTTAAAATTCCTTTAGCTTCTGCTTTGAGTTCTTGCATTATCTTGGTGCTTTTCATCACAAGTTTATGCCTTCTGAAGAAACTCCTAGTAGCTATTTTGGCTTGGGACCATGTTTGATCTTGGGCTTTGTTTCTAACCTTTCCCTGCATGCTCTCTACCAGGACTTGGATCTTTGTTGTTGTAGATAGCCTTTCTTGTACGAAGGTGATGGATGCAATAAGCTCATCTTCCACTTGACCCAGTGTCTCCTTCATCCTAGCCAGGTATAACAATGTAGGCCTTGCCTTCAAGCCTATCTTCTGGATGTTGTTGAACATCTCTTTTTTGACTACCTTGGCCTTTTCTTTGGACAACCCATTGGTGTTTTTGGTGCCTTCTTGGAGTTTTTTTTGTAGGTCCTCCACCTGTTTGTTCAGATATTGAATTTTCTCAGTAGCCTTCTTCACTTCTTCTTTATATGGTGCTACTTCATAAAAAATTTCTTGCCACTTCTTTGCTTCATTCTTTAGGGCCTTTTCAATGGTTTTTTGTTTGTTCAAGGCCACCTCCAAATGTTTTCTTACCTCTTCAGCTCTGAGGTATTTCTCTTTGTAATATTTAGCATTTAAGTATATGGTCCCCATGTGAGCTTGGGCCTTTCCCCATTCATCTTCCATAGGCAATTGAGTGATGTCTTCAATGATCATTTCAGCTTGGTAATCCTCTAGAGTCATTTCTCCCTTTGGCTGTTGTACTAAGGGCGTCATATTCATTGTTGAACACTGCATACTGATGGGATCTAAAGCTATTCCCTCTTTGGTATGGGCTATGTTCTTGGAAGCTTGGGTACAGTGAGACTTCCACCAGTATGAGGCATTCTGGTTAGCTTTCTTCATCTTTCTTAGCTTGGAGATGGTGGGGTGACTTTTAGAAGAGGAAGTGGGGATGGATTGTAAGTTAGGGAAATTGACTACATGAAGGAAAGGAACGGTGGCTATTGTGGTATCCACATTTGATGGTCCTATGAGTGGGTCAGTGTGGGCAGTTGAGGATGCTTTCAGGTTGGATTGGGTTGATGGTGGCGATGGTGGAGATTTATGATTGGAAGGAGAGGAAACATCACCTTCTTTTGTAGAATGGGAAGGGGAGTTTCTTTGGGATTGAGAAGAGGATGAAGTAATATTGATAGGAATCATACCTTTTTTTTGATAATTTTTATAATTTTTTAACATCAGTACTTATTGACTCCTTTGTAGGGACTGATCCTTCAGCAAGAGTTGTCCCTTCGGTAGGAACTGATTTGTCAGCAGGAGTTACCCCTTCGGTAGGAGTTGACCCTTCTGTGGGATTAATTTTTTCAACTAATTTTTTTAACTCCTGGATGTTGACATCATGATGTTTAGGAGGAGGTTCTAAATTCTCTTCTTCTTGTACTCCTTCTTGTAATTCCTTTTCTTGTTCATCCCCTATTGTAGAGTCTTCATCTATTTTTTCTTATCTGCTCTTCTTCTTCTTCCTTCCTACTACCTATTCTGATCTCCTCTTTCTGGAGATGAGAGGACGATCATCATCAAAAAATTTATTGGATGTAGAGGAGGGAATGAATTTACGAGCTACTTTCTTTGGAATTTCTGTTTGCTCAATAGCAATTCCTTTTCCTTTACCTTGGTTAGTTTACCCTTTTTCGTGGTAGGCAAAATATTGATGCCATTGACACTTGGTGGAACCTTGTCTGCAAGAGTCTTAGACCACGTAGCTTGATACTTGTCATACCGGGTGGAGAATTCATGATCAGCTTTTAGTCCCCACTTAGAGGTTAATTCAGTTTGCACCCTCATCATCCACCAAGCCATGATTTTTGTTGATGTCCAATCATCTCCCTTCCTCTACATTCTCTTAATAACTTTTTCTTCTAACACATGGCTTGGATTATCTTTGGGGTTCCAATCCATCACATGTTCATAGAAATCATGCCATGGGACCAACGACTGCATCTGCTCTACATGTCATTCTAGCACTTCATCTTCTTTGTTATTCCTGCCCTATTTGTCAATTTTCCTTTTAGATTGATGGAATTGTTTGAAGGGATTTGTATTTATGGAATCCTACATTTCTAAAAACCTATAAAAGGTATCATATTTTCATTTATGTGACAATTCCATTAACTTTAGGTTCTTCAGAGCTTGGGTGATTCGCTTGTGGTCTCCCTTGCTATATACAGTGACCCTTTCGAACTGGGAGGGCATAAGGCATGTGCCAGTCTTACCATTCCCTATGATAAAAATTTTGTTGATGTATTTGGTCTGCCTTACATACTCCAGGGCAAACAATCATTCAGTGACATAGTATGGGAGTAAGAAAGGTTTCCTCATGAAACCATATAGTCTGATGACTACTCCCTATGTTAAAATGAACCAATCCCCTTCTTCTACATGAGGGTGTTGTAAAGTGTCTCGCACTTTCTAGGGAAGTCTATGTACTTCACCATACATAATTTGTAAAGTAGGGCCTAGAAATTCCATGTTGAAATAGTAGTATGATTCGGCCTTTGAGAGCATCGTTGTCCATTCATATACAAGTAAATGTTTTCCTTATTTATATTTCTGGATTGTAGGAATGAAAGGGAAGTTTTTAAATTGAAAGTAGAAGAAAATCCATACCAGGTAAGAATAAAACGTAAAAGCCTCCTGAGAAATCCTTTGTATCTTGAACAAGCCTGCATGTATTTGTTGGGACAGATATGCTAGCCAATCAAAAAAAATTGATAATGTATTCTTATCTACAATAGCAACGTCATAGAACTTAGGGTTTGAAATACATTATGCCACTACAACCTACCACCCATAAACTTGTGCATCCGACTCTAACCCTACCACCATAGCTAACATGGAGAACAATTCTTTACTTTTGAATTTTGACAAAGGAATGGGTGTTTCTAGTAGAGCTCCATCGAGAGGGGGTTATGACAAGTGTGTTTGTAGAAACAACTTAATATTAAGGGTGGGGGTATAATATTTGGCCTATACAACTGGGTCAAGTGGTATGGAATTTACAACAGGCTTTATTCCTCAATTGAAGACACACTTGATTGCATTGGGATCTAGGGTAAACATGACTTCACCCCTAGAATTCCTAACTATCCTATGTTTAACATCATAAAACATCATCATGGCTCTGATTAGCTTAGGTTAGGGATGGAAAGGAGTGCATACATGCCATGAAAGTAAATAGTAGAAAGGAAAAGTACTTGGAGTCAATGACTTGATACCTTTTGCTATTCTAGCCTCAATATTTTTTTGAATTTTCTTTGGATCTTTCCAGGTAATGATTGTATCATTTATGTAGGCATCTGGGTCTATAAAACCTCCTTTATTTTCTCTTTACTTTGCACGTCTTCACAATTACTGAAGAAGATCCTACCATGGTTGCTTGTCTTGATTTCATCATGCAAAAATTTTGGAAGTGCTTCAAGAAAAATTCAAAAATTTTGAGAGAATTTGGAAGAATTTGCTACAGGGGAATTTTAGAAAATAGAGGTGCAAGGAAAAGAGCTTCCATGATGTAAATAAATGTGCATGCATGCATGAAGGTGCCATGCAGTAATTGTGGTTGGTGGTGCATGTACTACAAATAGTTTTGAACGTTACTAGGTGTCTTGTTTCATGTGCCACCCTCTTGAAACCAACCGCTATGCATGGCCATCTCTTTTGGACCAATAACTTTGCATCACCTTTCTGTTGGTCCTAAAATTTTAAGAAAACTAAATTTCTCACCAAAAACGAAAAGGTATCATTATTTAACTTTCATAGTTGAATACCAAAAGTTGCAAAATCATGACCATTTTTCCTAAAGTGACCTCTAAATACCAAAAAGTTGTGAATTGTGATCATTTTCCCTGAAGTAGACTCTGAATGCCAAAAAATCATGAAATCACAACCATTTTCCTTTAAGTGGCCTCTGAATGTGAAAAATTCATGAAATCACGACCATTTTCCCTAAAGTAGCCTTTGAATGCCAAAAAGTTGCAAAATCGCGATGTGACCATTTTCCCTAAAGTGGCCTCTGAATGCCAAAAAGTCATGAAATTGTGACCTTTTTCCTTGGAGAGTGACTTAGTAAAAAAAACATATTTACATATAATACAAGTGGGGGGAGGAATTTTATCTTACTTGAAGTACAACTTCAGGTGGAAGTCGTTGATAGGGATAGGTTGTACTTGGCCCTATTCATTTTTTAGTTGAAAGGAATTCTATTGTTTTTCTTCCATTATCTCGAAAGGTCCTTCCCATAAAGCATCAAATTTTTGGTGGTTCCTAGGTTTTGCTTTTTTCTTGTTCCACCTTAGAACCAAGTCTCCTACTTTAAATTTCTTGAGAGTAGCCTTTTTATCAAACCATTTCTTCGTGTCTCCCATGTGTTTCTGATAATGGTTGTAAGCTTGTTATTTCTATTCTTCTAGTTGTAGGAGTTGTATCAACCTGTTCTCCATTGGTTCTGCTTCCTCCATGCCAGTATGATTGAGTAATTTTAAAGCAGGTATTTCTATGTGTATTGGGAGGACAACTTCCTTACCATAGACTAATGAGTAAGGAGAGGTATTGATGGATTTCTTGATTGTGATCCTATTGGCCCATAACACCTGGTTTACCAAAGAATGCCAAGATTCTCTTGTTGTCTTTCAGAGTCTACTTTAAAATACAAAGTAAATTTTTATTCGTTGATTCAACTAGACCATTTCCTTGAGGATAATAATTTGAAGAAGTCTTCAAATAGATCCCATATTTTCTAGCAAAATCGATCATTTTAGCACCTATGAAGGATGTTCCATTATCTATGACCAATGCATCAGGGATACCAAACCTTGTTATTAAGCTTTCAATGAATTCTATCACAACTTCCTGATCAGATTTCTTAGTAGGCACTACTTTAGCCCACTTAGTGAAGTAATCAGTGGCAGTCAAAATATATTTGTGCCCAGCAGATGAGTTAGGTTTTATCACCCTAATGAAATCTAACTCCCATTGTTGAAAAGGTTCTTCAACCTGAAAGGATTTCAAAGGCATTTAAGCATTTCTATTTCTCCTAACATACCTCTAGTATTCTTCACTTTTTTTTGTTACTTTGAATGCATATAAAAAATATATGGCATATAGCAATCAATTTTGATTATTTTCAAAGTCGTAGTCCTTCCTGAGTAATGTCCACTAGATGGGCCTCCATGAAACTCTTCCAAAATATTTTGCTTCTAATCATATTTTATGCATCAAAGTAATACACCATCCATATTTTTTCTATACAGTCCTTCAGGTAGTAAGGTATACTTCAAAGCTTGGATCTTGTATCTTCTTCACTATGAAGCATTTAAACTTATAGGGCATTTCCTAGTCTAAAAATATCTGATCAAGTCATCGGCCCAGTCTATATTTAGATATTGATCATCATCTAGAATTGGTTCTTGCATTTGGAAAGCTACATACTCTGATGAGGATTTGGTGAGTTCTTAACATAATACTCTACCTCTCACTAGCTTGGTTAGGTGGATCTCGACATCATATTATTGTATCTTTGATACCCAACTAGCTCTTTTCTCACCAAGCTCTCCCTGTATGATGAAGTTTTTGACATCAAGGTGAACTACGTATACAATAGTCCTGCTCTATGAAAGGAAATGCCTAAAATTTTTCAATGATTTCATGATTGCATAAACTTACTTTTTGATGAAGTTGTATTTTTCCTCGTGTTCCTGCATGGTCTGACTTAGAAAGGCTATGGGCCTCTCTTCATTGTCTATCCCTTTCTGAGTAAGGATTGCAATGTAAATTTCTTGTTCTCCTACAGCATACAAGATGAAACCTCTGGAGTAATCTAGATTTACTAGGATAGGTGCTTGGGATATTGTTTACCTTATACTGGAAAAAGCTTTCTTTCGTAAATCTATCCATTTGAATTTTACATCTTTCTTCAATAGCTCTATCATGGGCTTGAAAATTTGTGCAAATTCTTCTATGAACTTGCGTATAAATTTGATCTGCTCGAAGAATGATTGCATAACCTTCTTGTTTGGAGGTAAAGGAAGTTCCAACAGTGCTTTCACTCTGTTAGGGTCTATAGCTAGTCTAGATTTAGAAATGACATGACCAAGTAAAATCCCTTCTTCAACAACAAATATGGACTTCTTCGGATTCAAAGAGATACTAAATTCTTGATATTTCTCAAAAACTCTTCTGAGGTGTTCAACGTGATATTCTTTGTGATGAGAGAACACTGTCATATCATCTAAGTATATTACTATAATCTTATTGATGAGTTATCCAAAAGCCACATCCATTGCCCTTTGAAAGGTCACTCCAGCATTGGATAATCCAAAAGGCATCCTCTGGTAAGCGAATGTTCCCCACTTGGTAGTGAATGTTGTTTTGTATTGGTCTTCATATTTGACCCACACCTGGTTATACCCTAAAAAACCATCCAATAAGGAGAATATCTCTACTCCCACCATAGTATGCAAAGTCTGGTCAATTTGTGGAAGAGGGTAATGATCCTTAAACGAAGCTTTATTGAGATTTCAGAAGTCTACATATAGCCTAATATCTCCATTCTTCTTCCTAATTGGAACCAGGTTGGTTACCCATGTAGAATATTTTATGGGATAGATAATCTTGGCTTTGAGTAGCTTCAGTAGTTCTTTCTTCATTAGAGCCTCGATCTTGGGGTTCACCAGATTTTATTTTTGCCTGAAGGGTTTTGCACCTTCTTTGAGCTCAATGGTATGATGTATGGTCTATTTGGAATAGACCTTAAGATCACCATAAGTCCAAGCTATTATATCAAGGAATTATTTGCATAGTCTTTGAATCTGATTCAACTCTTCATCTGTGCAGTTTACTCCAACTTTGATAAACTTTTCTAGTTCCAACTGAACCTCTTTATACCGGTGTTTATCAACCTTCATCTTGTGACCGATTGACCTATCATTGTTCTCAAACAAACTTTCAAGGGTGATCAGTCCTCTTGGGATGTGATTATTTTTCAATTGGATCATACCTTCATCTTCTTCATCTTTCTGCACTCTGTCACTTGAACAGTTCATTTTATGGATCAAGAAATATACTATCTGTTGATCACTCTCAAATACCTACCAAAAGGTATCTTTGTTCAGCATAGAAGGTCTATATATAAGCCTAACAATTTAGACTTTTGAATGACATTTCTTATGGGATAGAAATTTGCACCTACTGATGCCAATAGGTCAGCATGGGTATTCTTTTCTCTAGGGATTGCCTTGATGTTTAGAGATTCAAATTACTTTGATTAGATCCCATACTTTATGCCTATAAGATTTGATATAGTGTTGCTTACTAACACATTTTTATGACTTGATTGACAATCAGTTCTGAATCTCCATAAATTTGTATTTGCTTGATTTCAAGTATCTCGGCTTTCTTAAGGTCGAGGCAAAGAGCCTCATATTCATCTGCATTGTTAGTGCATCTCCAAGTTATTCGATAGGAGAAAACCTTTTCCTCACCTATTGGGGAGATTAAGACTATGCCTACTCTAGCTCCATTCTTGCATCAAGCACCATCAAAGAAAATTTTCCACTTTTGGTTGGTAGATGGGTCGTCTTCGTGTGAAGGGGTGGGATTACACTTTTCAAGTTTTATGATTGAATAGCTTCCAAGGTCTATCTCAATCATGGTGTTGAATTCTTGGAGGGAGAATTAATCTTCTTCTTGTAGTACATTCAGGGCTTCTTCCATTAAGTTTAAATCTTCCAAATCTTCAGTCATTATGCTCATTGTATTGGCCTACTTCCCTTCCTCTTCAATTTTTTTGATATGGAAGGTAGATGGTTTTTCGTTGAATATTTTCACTCTTTTACCTTTGAATGGGATCTCTAAGTGTGAGTAATCCATAGACAGGTATCCTCCTATCTTGGATGTGAATTATCTGGATAAGAACATACCAAAATAAGGTTCTAAATCCACTACAACTACCTCTTGTATAATTGTAAGTTGAGGTATTTTGTGTAGAACTATGGGAATATATTTTATCACCCCCATGGTTTTGATCAGAGTCCCATCTAATTACAAAATACATAGATTTATTCTAGTGTATTCCATCCCCATGATGTCACACACAACTTTGGGTATTACGGTAGTTGCATCCCCTGAGTCTATCATACAGTTATGTACCACCCATCCTTCCATCTAAAGAGATAAATAGAAGGGAGGAGGTCTATTTTTTCTTGTAGAGGATATCAATCCAGCTTGTGCAAAATTCAAATGAGTGGGAGTTTTACTCTTGCTCTTCATAGACCTCAGGGATTCCTGTAATAAGTCGATTTATCCTAAAAATTGCAAGGCATCATACATAGTTGCTTTAGGAGTCTTTTTCATTTCTTCTACTATGTTAAAGGGGAGGAGATCGACACATTTTCTCTTTTTATTTTGTAATAGTGTCGTACTTATTCCTATACCCTTGAGTGGCATCTATCCTTTGATGCTTGGTAAATGAGGGATATCTCAACTTATCTCTTGCCTGTTCCTATGTCTCAACTTCCTTCTATAGGGGAGCTTCTTTTCGTATTTCTACTTCTTTCTGACCTGATCTTTGGGGAACTTTCTCATAGGAGGCTCTTCTCTCAACTTGGTTTCTCATAGGTGAAGGCAACTTCAAGGGCTTAAGCTCTTGGGGGTCTACATGAAAGGTTTTCTTATCCAATCTGGTCATAAATTCCACTTGCTCTATCGAAGGCATCATGAGATTGTGATTTTCTTCCCTAATCATGTTTAGTTGCCCTTTAAGAGTCTTTTTTGCACTTTCAACCTCTATCTTATAGAAATAGTGTTGATCGATCATGCATGAATTTTCATCGTGTGGATCATTACATGTAGAACACCAAAAGTTTGATTCTATTTCTGATTTGGTAGGTTCACCATCTTCATTAGCGTAAACCACATTTGATATTTCTTGATTTCTATCGCTTGTGGAAGCTTGGTCTCTTATTACTTATGGAAATATCCTTAGCTTAAAACTCCTCTCTATTTATCTTATTTCCATTGAGGTCATCTTATTATTCAGAGTATTCATTACTAATTGTAGATCTTGTAAAGTTGCAAGTTGAGGGTTAGGAGTTGGTAAAACTGTTGCTACATAAAGTGCAGGAATGACAAGTAACATGGGAGGAGCGGAGGGTGCCTATATCGCTGGGATAGTAGGTTGCTTGGTCTATTTTGGGATACCTTTATTAGAAGTAGAAGCAGGACTTGGAAAAGTAGTATTGGATTCTTGTGACATATTTGGAAAGATAGGTATTATCTTTGAATGGAACCTCCCAATAGCAATGAGATATTTCTTATATTTTTGAGCTTCTTGGAAGGTTTCTAGGAAGGTAAACACCTGAGACTACCTGATTACCATGCTTATATCTGAATTGAAATCTCAGGTAATAATACATTGCTTTATCATGTTTCAGTATTAATCCATCAAACACTCTCTTCCAAGTATGGCTGAACTGAATATTGAAATCAACTATTTCCTACTAAGGATACTTTTGAATAACGGTGAATTGATTGAGCAAAGAAAATGGATTAGCCTGTTCATTAAATTATTTGATAAATTTACCAACAATTTGAGCCCAGGTGGCTATGGTCTGATTAGGAAGATATCTCTACCAATAGAGCATTTTTCCTTTTAAGAAAATGGCTAACATCCTTATCATCACATCTTCCTCTATGATGTTATGTATCAGTGCCAATTCGACCACATCTTGGCAGTGTTCATAAGCCATTTTTCCTATGTCATCATACTAGGGTAGCACTTTCAAAGTCATTTTAGGGATTTGATGTTGAGCTATGAGATTCAGGGGGGCCAAATGATTCCATATAGGATATGGCATATTTGGTTGATTTACAGCCATTATAGTATCGATTGATATTGTAGCAATATGGACAGATGTGTTTAATGATCCACTAGTAGTAGTACTAGAGGAAAAAGTAGGGGAAGTATTTGCAAATCTTGTAGTGATGATTAGAAGAAGAGGTTGATCAACTAACGAGTATAGGATTAGCTCTAAGGCTACCAAGGTGCAACTCAAAGAACTCGATGGGTTCTTCAAAATTTTTTGCTTTAGATCTGGTTTTCATATATATCTATATTTTTTTAGAAGACAAATAAGGTTTTTCTGGGGTTTTATTTTTTGAACATAATAGCCAAGTGATTTATAAAAAATGGACAGGACAAATATAACCACTAAAACTTTGGTTTGTATATATAGTGGGATTGGGTCCCACCAGGTGTGCCAAAAACTATTGGTGCAAAATTTGCCTTTGTTTATGTTTATGCCCAAGACTTTACCAATATTGAATGACCTGGTTTAACACAGAGATCACGTAGTTCAATCTCCAGAGAAGGTTGGTTCCTTACTTTATTATAGGAAAATGAGATAGAGTAAAGTGCATAAAGAAAGGGAAATATAGCTATTTCTAGGATCTTTAAATGGTACAGGTTAGACAACAACAAGGAAACACATACAATTTTTGTAGATAAGCAATATTTAAACCCTCAAATAATCAACAACTAATTCTCTAGTGTAGATTTAAAACTACCATTAACCAACTAGAATTGTTAAATTCAGAATGTGTAGAACATGAACCGTAAAAATCCAAAAATAGAATTAAAGCGAGTAACATTCAACACAATTTATATAGAGTTCAACATTCATACATACAAGACTTAGCACCATTGAGCCAAAATCTAGAGTGAAGAGTATATTATTGCTTTCAAGAATCTATATACATTGCCTTGTAAACGTCCAAGAGTTGACCCTTAGTTAGAGTCACTCATCCTATATATATATATATATATATATATATATATATATATATATATATATATATATATATATATATATATATATATATATATATATATATATATTTTTTTTTTTTCCCATAATAGAAAAACTAAAACTTGTTACAACAATATGCCCATAGGCTCATTCTAGTAAATTGACAGTTAGAAGAGTATGGGGTCTTCAATAGCAAATGGTTGAGATCTTATTATTACTGCATATCTGGCTCGATCCTCTCGAAGATGTCATGGCCCAACTATCTTCCACTTGTTCATTTTTGGCTTTCTGACCTTGGCCAACAAAAACTTGACCGATCGTGAAATCACGACCATTTTCTACCTTGCGCTCCTTTTGGGCCCTTGGCCAATGAAAACCTAACAAGTCATGAAATCGTGACCATTTTCTACCTTGCACTCCTTTGAGCCTCTTGGCCAGCAAAACATGTCTAGTCATGAAATCATGACAATTTTTTGCCTTGTGCTCCTTTTGGGCCCTTGGCCAATGAAAACTTGGTCAATCGTGAAATCGTGACCATTTTCTACCTTGCGCTCCTTTCGGGTCCTTGGCCAGTGAAAACCTAGCTGGTCATGAAATCATGACCATTTTTTGCCTTGCACTCCTTTCAGGTCCTTGGCCAGCAAAAACCTAGTCAATCATGAAATTGCAACCATTTTCTTTGTTGCACTCCTTTCAGGTCCTTGGCCAGCGAAAAGCTGGTTGGCCATGAGATTGCTACCATTTTTTACCTTACACTCCTTTCAAGTCCTTGGTGAGCGAAAACCTAGCTAATCATGAGATCGCAACAATTTTCTGCCTTATTCTCCTTTCAGGTCCTTAGTGAGTGAAAACCTGGCTAGTCAATAAATCATGACCATTTTCTACCTTGTACTCCTTTCGGACCCTTGGCCAGAAAAAAATTGGTTGATTGTGAAATTGCAACCATTTTTTGTACTTAGAAAAAATTTCAAGAAGAAATCTCCTCTCTTCCCTTGGTATAGTCATTATGACCTATATCTTCCTTGTATTTCTAGTAAATATGAGAAATTTTTATAGCTCTTTGGTCTATTTCTTCCATAAGGTTTTCAATCGATTGAGTTGTTTTCATGATTTCTATAAGATCTTTGAAAATATTCGGTATTGGCTTGACTTGGTCTTTGGTCAAGTCAACCAACCTTGATTTGAATTGATCAATGAGCTCTTCTTTATCAAAAGTTATTTTAGGTAAGACTGGTGATTTCTACTTCTGCAATTTATTCATTCCTTTCTTTAGTCTGCCTATCTCAGCTTGAAGTACAAAATTCTCACTTTGCAACTGATCATTTTTATTTTCATTTATTCAAATTGGGTCTTTATTGCTCTTAATTTTATGAGCTCTCCTTCCATGACTGTATTTGTTTGCATATGGACTGCCACGTCTACTTTCAACATATCAATATTATCCCCTATCCACTTTATTTGTTTGGTTGCGGGGTCAATAAAAAATTTAGTAGGCTTTTCAGGCAAGGGCAGTGTAATAGTGACTTTGGTACCAGCCTATGTGATGCTTTTTTTAGCCAATAATTACTAAGAAACCTTCTTATCAATGATTCCTTTGACCACCTCTATTTGTTGTTCTTCCTCAACATTGAACTGTATATCAATTTCTTTTACTTTTATTAGTACTTTGGAGTGAAAAGTTCCATAAGCTGATCTAGATTTGATACGATCTCTTTTGGTTGGCGGATAACCATGGGGAGATGCTTCTTTAGGCACCAATTCTCTTAAAATATTTCCCAGTCCTCCAGCTCGAGTAACCTTCTTCATGGCAGCCTAAGGAATTTTTTGTTTCTCATTATTTACTATTAGGTGCATGGTGGTGGTACTCTTTGGCATTTGTGCTTGAGAGCTTATAAGTGATTTTTCCATTTCCTCTACTACTTGAAGTTATAAGGTTGAGGCATCTTCTGCTATTGTTGAGGGACTTACTACCTGAGATATGATTGGCTCTTTTTCTTCTTCAGCCTAATGGAATTCGCTTGGAGATTTTTCTTGTGGGGCTTGCTCAATCTATGGCTGGTTCATTTCAGTAGTAGGTATTTCTTCGATGACTATTTCCAATCTTTGCAGGTCTTTTTCTATTATCTACAAGAAAGTGTCTTCAAGTTCTTCAGGTCTAGTCACTGGGACTAGTGGAGCATAAAAATCAACTATGGTTGCTCTTAGTCTATTCAATTCTACCCTGTACTTTCCCACTTCTTCCAAATGGGTATATGATCTCTTTTCTATTTTCTATACCTCTCTGATATGATCTCTACTTTTGATAGAGGTCTACATTGAATCTTCAAAATCATATTTCTCATGACCCATGTGTAATTTCATCACCTTTTGGATTTCTTTGTCATATATTTCGTCTGGGTCATAGGCTCTCCAAGTAAGTTCAGCAAAGTAGTAATCATCCATCCTCCACATAGCTTTGAGAAGACTGAGGTATCCTTTGAAAATATAATGTCCCATTTTGAAAGGTAATTTGAGCCAAGGGACTCTTGCTTTGCCTATGTTCACCCTCATTTTCACTTTTTCATCTATCTACTTCATGATATCTAAGGTGGCAATGGACATTGGGTAATACTTTGGGAGTACTTTGGGTGGGACATTTGCACCATACAACCTGATGTAAGTAAAATATTCTGCAAAGAAGAACTTCCCAGCCTTGGTCTGGTTTAGAAAATTAGTTATTCCTATGCTAATCCTTGGAGGATCTTCACCATAAATATCATTATGAATGACAAAAATTAATTTTCTAATGAATTTAATGATATCAAACCATCCTTACTAAATCCATGATAGTCTATGTTGGATACATCCAGCATCGACTCCTCCTAGCGCTTCCAAAACCTTGGGACTTAGCTAGCCCACTATGATATGTATAAGAAAAGAATAGTACATAAATTCTGGAATTATTTCTTCCTTTACCTAAATAGCTTCATGCAGAGTCGTAAGTTGTTCATTCACATTCTTCTCTAGGACCTTCTCCCAAGCATACATAGGTATTTTTCCAGTTTTATTCAACTGTGAAGCCATGTACATCACTTCCCTTTTTATATTATCCAGATATTTATTTCCCATTATAATATTGATCATATCTACATAATATTTAGCCCATACTCTAAGATTCACTTTTGGTACAGGGAATTTGTATGATAAAAATGAGTACCTAGAATACATGAAGATTGTATCTCGAGCACTTTATCTTTCAGGACCATTTGGGAAGGAGAGATATTAAATACCTTGCTAGTGGCTTCTTTAGTTATTCTAAAGATATTTTGGTTTTTGTGGTTGATTATGGCTTTTGATTTTGGATCGTATGTCACGGCTAGTCAAGAGAGCAAGTCTGATGAATGATGGATGCATGGACATATAAGCTTTCCTAAGTTATTATTCCATCTGTTGCAATATGGGCTATCATCGTAACATTTTTCTCTAGCCCTTCAAAATATATCCTTGATCATTATCTAATGTCTTCAGTAATCCTCTTCTTGTGTTCAAAATATAAAATGGCAACATCTTTGTATTCTTACTTTTGTTCTTTAGTAATTTACTTCATCGACACTTTATTCTCTAGTGTCTCCTATTGTTTATTCTTTATGGGCTTTCCTTGTAGCTCTTTGTAAGGATAGGCATGTGACACTCTTAGAAATCTGTCTTTAATTTCTTCTTCAATAGACTAAACAATCTTGGTAGGCTTATTTTTGGAACAGTTGGGAGTCTTCTTTGGTTTTCCAAAAGAATCCATTGGTGTAATGATGCTTGTACATTCCTTCTTTACAATCGTACTCTATGAATTTTTACTCAAACAAAGTTCTATAAGAGAAGTCAAAATTTGGTAGAGTATTTAAAATGGCTCGAGAGTGCACGCATGCAGAGTATTTATTTCTCTCAACCACTTTCCTTGACTATTTTTTTAATAATTGTACTTGTGATATATACGTAATGATAATATTGAAGAGGGGTCCTCTTTTATGATTTGTCCACCTAGGCTTACATTTTCAAGTGTCACTTTCTCATTGGTGCCATGTCATTTGTCCCTCTCTTTCATCACAAACTGGAGATTCATCATGGATATTTTGATAATCTACATGTACCTCGAGGAGATATGTTCATGCCTTGAGCCAACTTTGATTTCACCACCACCTTCAAGATCACTACTTTTGTATTTTAGATTGTCCACCTCTTCATTCTTTTTGTCAAAATTTAGAGAGTGAACAATGCACATTCCCAAGTGAACTACGTGTCATTGATCTTCCTAGAATGATCTAGATTTTTTATACCATTTTTACCCTTTGCTTTGGTCTATCACTGATGTATCACCAATGGAATTTCTCAATGAGCAACATAGACTTGCACATAATACACTATCACTAATTGCCTGGGGCTGTCATTTATGAATTGATGATAATACATTTACGAGGGTGATGGCTAGACTTTTTTATCGATGAGTTCATGCTATCATTGATGTATGAGCAAAATAACCTTGCTATCAGTGATAGGTGAATATAATTCATTTGGATAGAATTAGGCTAACAACTTAGTAAACACACATTTATTTTATGCGTGATGGGAGGGGGAAGACCTAGGACAATTATGACCTGACCATTTATTTTATGTGAAATACTTTATCATTGGTGAAACTTCATCGGAATTGATGTATCGATGATAGACTTCTCCTAAGAGTGATAAAATATAACCAATGCATACTGAGTGATTTTCTGGTTGCTGATGAAGGAGAGGGATTTTTTTATGAATTGATGATAAGCTCTTTTTATTAGTGATAGACCAACTTGGACTTAGGGGCTATGTTTTAAGTGGTAATTAATACTTACAACTAAGACAGATGAATACCAAGCAACAGACCATATGACCCATGGCTAAAGCATCGTTGATGAATTTGACTATCATTGATGGACTAGCGATGGATCAACAATGATAGGTTTGGATGAGTGATAAAGACTTACATGGATTTTGGACTATCACTAATAAATTATTATGATCATAGATGTATCAATGATAAGGACTTCAGATATACAATTCTAACTTTAAAACAACTTAACTTGACCAATTTATGTTGGGAGGGGAAATGGCTAGGCTGATATTTATTGGACCCTTGCTTCGAACTTACAAAATGTTGTTGCTAATGAGACTGAGTGATCACTGATGGATCAGCAATGAAGCTTTTGTAAGAGCGATGACAGACTTTATTTTGTGTCTGACTTTATGCGGTCATCGATCAAAATTATTTGTTAGAGATGGATCAACGACGGAGGGTTTGGATGAGCGATAATATATTTTTGGACTTAGGATTATCACAAATGGCTGAATTTGGTTGCAGATTAAATCAATGACAAGGAGATTGGATGAGCAACAATGTTTTATTAGGTTAAATCTATCGTCAATGGCTTATTGTGGTCATGTATCAGATCAACGATGGGGTTTTAGAGGGGTGATGAGGACTCATGGTTGTTTTATCCTTAGTGAATGGCTTAGAAAAAATAAATCAAATGTCTAGGCGAACTTAGGAACTTAGACAGGGAAATTTAATCAAGGTAGACTTAGAAATATTTTCAACCGTGGTCTGACTTGGGAATACCTCATGATTTTTGACCTTATGAGATAACTTTTAAAGGGTTTTGTGGATGTTAGGTGGTCTAAAATGATGTGTATTAAATGCGGCTATGGATATGGAAATTCTCATGGGCTGAATGCATATTTAAAAGGCATGGGCTAAATAATGAAGGTGGCCTAAAAATTAAAAAGGTTGAAATGAATAATTATGATAAGAGGAAATAATGACCTTACTAATGAATGGGTGAATGGGGATGATATTATGGAGAGTGAAATGAAATACTATAAGACTTAAACTTATCCCTTCAGTGACCATGAAGACTCCCTTGAAATTGGAATTATGTTTTCAAGACTCCTCCCTTTTGCTTTGAAATGACTTTTGCAAGACTTTCACTTTTAGACTTAGTACCTCTTCCTAAAATCACCTAGTCACTCAATTTTGGCCAACTTTTGAAAATTAGGGGTGAGAATTAAGTTGGTATTTTTGAAGCCCAATAGGTATCAGAGCAGATTTTCCTAAAGAACTATGTATGCAAGATAGAATATCTCAAGAAAAGGACAGCCCTATACAACCTAGATATTGGGAGAAGGATCTGATCTATGAAAATTCAATATCAATCCAAACCTAACTCTCCAAAAATGTCCAGCAAGGAATTCAAGAGAATATTTCTTAAAATGGAAAACACTCTCCAAAGCTTAATGGATATGGTGCTTTCTCAATAAAAAAATAAATAAAGGAAGGGAAAGAAGAAATGAGATTTAAAATCTGAGATTGAGTCTAGTGCTTCCAATGGTGATAAAATTGAGGTTGAAGGATCCCACTTTAAACAACTTGAGAATATCTCATCACAACCCTTGACTACAGATCCATTTAAAATGGAGGTCAAATTTGATATTCCAGCTTATGAAGGGGAGTTAGATCCTGAAAAATTAGAAAGGTGGCTAAAGAAATTGGATATTTACATCAGTACTAAGACCTATATAGTTGGATTGGCAAGAAATCAACAACCAACTGTGGAAACATATGTAGAATTTGTGAAGGCTATAAGAGCTTAGTTTTATCCTATTGGTTATTAGGAGAAAATGGAGGAGAGATGGCTATTTTTGAGATAGAGGTAGGGCCAAAAATTCCAAGAATACAACATAAAATTTAGAAAACAAGTCGTGTTAATGGGTGTTAATATTTGAGATCCTCAAATATTTAAGAAATATAAGTGTGGCTTGTCCTATAATATCAAAAAAAAATGGTTTAATTTTATGCCAAGGATATTCATGAGATATGCATTAAAGCCACATGCTTGGAAATGAGAGTCAAAAAAACAATAAAAGTTAATAATATATTAACTTCATCTAAACTCTGCAAGCTTGCAAAGAAAACCAGGGGTTCCAATAGTAAAGGCAAGAATAAATTAGGGGCTATAACCACCAAATCACAAAAGGGTGAAAAATATTACAAGGAGTGTAATGTTGACACTCATTCAAGTGAGGACTGTTGGAAGCTTCACCCTGAAAAGAGGTCAAAATGGTGGAACAAGGAAAAAAATAAATCTGCTAATTTTGCCAAAAAGGTTGAGCAGGAGGAAGAAGGGTGTTTTGAGAAAGAGGATGAAGGAAAGGTAGTGTGTGCTACCAAAATTAAGCCTATAAGGTAGGAGCAGACCTCTAAGAAGGAGGAGCAAGATTTAGAGGCCAATAAAGAGGAATTATATTAGGTCTACATACAAGTGTAGAGGATGAAAGTTACAATATTGTTTGATAGCGGATCCCAAAAGAATTTAATTTTTTAGGATCTAGTGAAATAGTTGGGATTGAAGAATATGGATCATCCATAACCATATCCATTGGGATGGGTGCTGAAGGACATGGAGCTACAGGTAACCAAGCAATGTATTTTACAATTTTCTATCAAAAATAAATTCCATGATGTAATTACTTGTGATGTAGTACCTCTTGATATTTACCAAGTAATTTTTGATAGCCCATATTTATGGGAAAGAGATGCATTGTTTAAGTTGAGGTGCAATATTTAGGATTTGGAAAAAGGTGGAATCACATATGTGATTAATCATAGGTGGTTGGAAAAGATGTTTTATATTGTAACAGCACAACAAGCTAAGCATTTGGTGAATGTAAGCAAGAGATTCGTATTACTGATGATAAGATATGTGGATAGTAATGTGTAGTTCAGGAAGGAGGTGGAAGCAATTAACTGTACTCCCCCAAAAATGAAAGAATTAGAGCTTTTTTCTTTCAAAGAGTACAAGGGGTAGTATGAAGAAGATGTTGAACTTGGGAAGAAGTACAAGGAGTTAAAAAATGGAGTGCAAGGCAAATCCAATGAGGATTTTCATTTGGAAAATGACTTGCTATTCAAAGAGGGAAAAATCTGTGTCCAAGGGAGACAAATGCTTATAGTTGATAAGGGAAGCTCACACATCACTAGTTGCTAGTCATTTTAGCATGCACAAAATAGTAGCTTACTTGCAATGATATGTCTATTGGCCCAATATACAAAATGATGTGTCTAAATTTATTCAAAAAATACAGACAACATGCCAATGGTAGGAATAATTATGGCTGGTATGTCCTAAGAGAAAAATTCTAAGCAAGGTAAAGTGGATCTCCAATAAGCAAGCAAAGAAACAACATTCTTATTTGAATAAATATGAATTTGAGGGACCAAAATCCTTCAATGGGGGAGGTCTTGATCAAGAGACCAACTAAAATATCATCTATAGGAAGTGTGGAAGGAGCTCCAAATAAAATCCTCGCTTCAGAGCAATCAACACTTGCTAGAACAAAGTATGGAGGATAAATGCAGTAAGGTCTATGTTTTTAAATTTTGTAAAAAAATCATATAAGTTGAGTGAATTTATATGGCTCCATGAGTGCATCTTAGAAAGATATTTTTGAAACTTTTTGAAACACTCAAAACAGAAAATCGAGGTCAAAGTTATGGTCAAATTACTGAACCACAAAGTTCTATAATGTATGGGTCGACATGTTCAAAACTGCTTACAAATGTATCTTTAAAAGGTCATAATTTCTTTGTTACTAGGTCAAATTGGATGAAACTCACACCGTTAGAAGTATGCTTTTAAGGAGCATATTTCTAGAGTGGTTTCTCAAAAAATAAATGTTAGCACAAAAATTTATGATAGTTAGAAAGGTTTGTAACTTCCAGAATCCAATGAGTGGGTTTTAAATACCAACACTCATTTAATAAAATAGGTTGGATTTAAATATCAACACTCATTTAATAAAATGGGTTGGATTTAAATACCAACACTCATTTAATAAAATGGGTTGGATTTAAATACCAACACTCATTTAATAAAATGGGTTGGTTTTAAATACCAACACCCATTTAATAAAAGAGGCTACACACATTTAATAAAAGTGGTAGATTTTTGCACAACACATGGTGGCATATTTATAGTGTGATAGATTATTACATAACACATTGTGACAGATTTTTGCACAAAACATTGTGAGAGCTTTTTGCAGAACATATTGTGATAGTTTTTTGCAGATAACTCATTGTGAGGGTTTTTGCACAACACATCGTGAGGGCTTTTTAGACAACACATTGTGAGGGTTTGATTACCACATCTATAGTGGGAGAATCAAGAGGTAGAGGAGGAAGAGGCCAGAGCAGATATTGGGGAGAACAAGCTAAATAATACAACTAGTTGAATATCAGTAAGGATTTGTAACAACTTTGAATTCCAATAACAATCTATCTAATTTATTTGGGTTGTGGTTTTACCATTTTGGGTTTCCACATAAAAAATCTTGTGTCCTCTACAATTTATAATTGTGTGTATGATTTCTTTTCTGTATTTAAGTATTAATTTCAATTTGATAAGTAGATCAAATATCACATACAATATAAAGCATACAGTCTAAGCATGAATATATTTTACTAATCTAAGCTAAAATATTAAGTAGAATCTATGATCTATTTGAGGAAAGAGTCAAGTTTTGGCTCTTTATAGATCAAAGGACCTTCACATTTAGATCTTATTTTTGGTACAATTGATTCTTTCATTCCCTGTTCATATTTACCTAAACTTGTATCTTTATATCCCATTTTCTTCATCAATTTTGAACCAAATACTTTAGTATGCTTTTCAAAATGACCAATACAATCATTAGATTGATCTTTATCAATATCAATATAACTCTAAGCATCACTACCTCTATCATCATTTAAATTTATATCGACATCAATTCTTATATCATTAGCCTTTTTTGAACAATCTCGAATAGTATTCAAATCACTTGTATCATATATAGCATCTATTTTTGTAAAAGGTTCTTCTATCTTTGTCATGAATTCAAATCACTAGTGTCATTGCTTGCATCACAATATTTTCTTTCATTTTTACAAGAATTATAATTTGCATCTTTTATTTTTCTTTATGAAGTAGATCACTAGTATCACAAGATGCATCTATCATCAATGGTTTTGATTCTATAGTATTGCAACATGAATCTACCATCATAGGCCTTAAGTCATTTGTATCACAAGAAGCATCTTTCATCACTGATTTGTTCTCTACTTCTTCAACCTTTTCTTGTTTTCTCATCTTAGAAATATTAAGAGTGATAATTCCTTTGTAGATTATTCTCCATAGGCTAATAGGTATAGTAAAAAAATCTTCATAATAATCATTAGCATCATTAAGAATACTTTGCATATATTTTTGAAGTATTGAATATTCCCTTTTTTGCTTCACTAGTAATATCAACAAGCCTATTGTTCAAAGTATTTTTTTCATCAATAAACTTGTTCTTCAAATCTTTAATCATGTCCTCTTGTCTTCTATTCTTGTCTTTTATAACTTCATTAGAAAGTAATGTCATAAACATCAAATTTCCTATCTCACTAGGTAATATAAAAACACTTCTAGAATCTCTATATGCCTCATCAAGCCTTTCATTTAGATAATTACTAAGTGCTAAGAAATTTCCATCTTTGGTTTCTCTCAACAGTGCTTGTAAGTCATTTTTTTCTCTTATTGATGTATCCTTTTCAATTTTGTCTATCAAGTGTTGTGTATGGCATTTTAATCTTTCCAACCTTTCTAAAATTTCCTAAAATTCTAACTGTATTCCTTGGATACAGGTTTTCTTCTTCAAATGTTTTTGACAATTCATGTATTTCAATTTTTTACCATTTGTATTCTTTTTCATTTACTTTTTCTTTTCCATGTTCTTTTGATGTAGCACCCCTCTTATCTCCCTAGGTTTAAATTTTACAAATTTCTAATTTTCCTAAAGTTTGAGGTTATAACCTTTTTGTCTACCAAATAACTAAATTGTCAATAATTCACTAATTCAATAATATTTAAATATCAAATTTCATTTTTCTATTTTTCTTATGACTTCTAAAATATAATTCTATAAATTTTGTAAACTAATATTTATATATATAAAAAAAAAAACAATATTCTAATTTTATGTAATCCTTATTTCTCTAAAAATATTAATTTAGAAATATTCAACTTCACTTACAAAACTAAATAATTTAATTTTAAATTGATCTTTCAATTAGCTTCAAAACTTTCCAAAAATAATCAATTAGATCTACAAGGTTTTTATTTTCCAATTTAATACCTTATTCCTCCAATTATCTCATTAGTCAAGATAAAAAATAATTAAAGAGTTCAACCTTAGATAAATCAAATATCATTCAAAAACTTTATAAAAATTAATAATTAACTTTATAAATATTACCTCCTTACTGTTGCGACCTTGGAGCTTCTCCCTTTCCGCGGTGGTCAACACTTGAAGCTTTCGGACAGCATCAGCATCGGACATGGTCGTTATTTTACTACACTTGATGCTAAAATTCCATCGCCTAACCTCAACATTTGACACCCATGTTTACATTACGAAGCAAAAATGAGGCCTGTGCCACATATTCTCACTGCCAGGTTTTTCCACAGAAATGGTTGTGTCACTGGAGCTCTTCGCACGTAGTGCAATCCTCAGTGGCACCTCTTGTCGACGTCCTTCGTTGATGCTCATTCATGGATGGAATCTCACCAACTTCTTCTTGCCTAATTAAATTGAAAATGGCTCAATTTAGATGGCCAAACTACGTTACAAGACAATGAAATGGCTTAGTTTGTGATAGCTTCTTTTGGGTACGGTGTCATACCTCCTGTGATATATCCAAACACAAACACCCGTTACTTATGTCAAAAAACAAACGTTTTCTACCAACCTTATTTTTGCTGCCTTTCCACAACCACGTGTTCGTAGGTCTTCTACCACGAACCTTGATTGTGGTCAAACAAAAATTGCGTTGTTGGTTTCTTCAACTTTCTAATATTTCATCAAATTTTATATAAAACAAAGCTATGCATCTGCAGCTGTAGCTTCTTCATTTCTCACTGCTTGCTACTGTGCTTAAATGTGTCACTTTTTGCTTAGCACTAAAACAATTTTGCTACCATTTCTATTCTTCTCCTCGTGATGGTAAGCTATGGTTGTAATATACAACTATGTTAACGTGTAATAAAATCACAAATCATCCATGGCTGGGTTTCCTCGTTTTCTATCGCTTCTGCCCACTTTTACTCCAACTTGCTTTAACCTATTCAAAATTTCCCCAAGTCCTATAGGAGCTCTCTCTGCAATACTAAAAAATAACATCTTTGTTTCTTTCCTTCTCCCTTCAATGCTTCTAATCTACTTCGCCCACGATCACAGTACCATGGTAAGGGTAGTTGAATACTACTCACTCCACTATAGCTAGCCAACAGATGTGTTCTATTCTATGACGCTTGGAGAGTGCTCTTTCTATGTTTATACCTTGTTTTCTTATGACCTTCACTCTATTCCTTACTTTGGCCTTTTTCTCAATACATCTTCTTTGCATTAATATCTACTTTACACTTTCTTATTCCATATTCTAACTTATATTTCTGTTGTAATATGATGTAGGTTTAATGGAAATGAAGATGCTTCCTTCTCAACTTTTAAAAACTTAAAAAAATACAATACCTCCTTCCATTGTTTTTCAACCTTGGATATAGCACTTGCAAACTTACAATAAACAACTTTTTGATGCTTAAACGAAATGTGCTTTAGACATAAATTTGCAATCTTCTTTTAATATCCTTCTAGTGTACTTGCTTTCTTGCTTTTCTTGATCATTGTTTTGCTACCCAAATTTTCTAAAACTAGCTGTTGATTTCCTTCTCCAAATGTTGTCCAATTTTTATGAAATTTGTAGCTTTCAATATTATCAATTCCTTCTTCACTTTGCTATCCACAATGCTTTCAAATCTATCTCACAAAAATCCAAATCGTAGCTCTACTATCTCCTCCTATCGTTGTCCAAATTTACAGCTAATATCTTCTCTAATTGTTGCCCAAACTTCTTGTTCTTTTTCTTCAACTTGTTATCCTATGTAAAACATGATTTAAGTTTGTCGTTGGATGGATATGGTTGTCCCAATATCTTCACTTAGACTCTTCATGGATCTAATACCACTATTAGCTTTCTGAATAGGTTAACTCGTAGAAAGCTTCAACCAGGATCTAAAAATAACTCAAACCAATGCTACTAAAAATGAAACTTGATAATAGAAATATCTTACAGATAATATCTTACAAAATATAACATAAATGAACACAATATATAGATATTACATTAATGATACAACTTGATTACAATGCATGGAGCTTTACCTCCAATATATCCTTTTACATGACTTTTCAGTACTCCGACTGTTGCTCTGCCTTTTTCATCCAAGAATTGTAACTTTTCATATTACTCATAAGGACAACTTTAATTATGCCACGTATCATGTGGCCCTTCTTACTCTCTTAACATTTTGCACTCTTTCTCATATTTCCACATACATTATAAAATATAAATCATCTACCAAACTAATATTGCAAGGGGGACCAAATAATGTAATATCTCCAACAAAAATCTCTCCTTTGCTCTAAGGTATTTTCAACACTCCCATTGGAGAGGATTTGGCCTTGGTCACAATGAACAAGGAGCTTTTCACATCATCTATTAGCTTTTGAGGAGTATATGATATAGGAAATGCAACTACAAAATGTAAGATAAGCAAGTTATAATATCTATATGATAATGGCACTATAATATGCACGAAAATAATGAGATAAAATTTTATAATAACTCAAAAATATGCCATTAATGAAAGCTCATTAAAAATAGTACAATGCATTATAATAGAGGACATGCATACTCCACAAACTGATATGAAAGGACTACATTATACCACACTACTAATCTATACTAACCACACTCTATATTCTCTCCTCTCTATTTCACTCACTATGAGGCCTTTATATAGGAATATAGGTTCCTTGGCCCTTACTCTATCTTATGACTCATGTACATGTGGACTACATGCACATTTACATCATTGCACATTCTAACACTTGTGCTTATATTACATGCTGAAGTAATTGCATAAATTTACTCTAAGTTAAACCCCTACTCTAGTAATATACCAAAGGTGGTATATTGATATGTACCCAATAATGTAATATATTTTCTAACACACCCTGTATTACATTAATTGGATATTGAAGACTTTAGTCCTCAATATGGATCTTTGTTCTTTAGATGTTCTTCATCTTGATCTAGTCCTTTGTATTATATTTAGTCTACATTACACTGTATACCTCCTTGATTTTGTTCCTCATATTTTTATTCTTTAATATTTACTTTGGATTCAGTACTTTCATAGGTGGACGTACTATCACTTGATTCTTGTGAAAGTATATTTTATTTATCTTTGTCCTTTTTATCATTTTCCAAGTTCTTTATAGAAGCTTCTGAAAAAATGCTTAAGGCAACATGATAAGATTTTGTGTTAGTAGAACTTGAAGTATTAATACTGCATGAGGATTCAAATACCTTCTCTAGGTATGATTCATCCATTTTTATTTTCAATTTAAGTAATTCTATTAATCCTCTTTGTACTACATTCTCATCCTTGTAACATTTGAATGTAAGTAATGCCATATATAATATGCTACCAAATTCTAAAGGAATTTGAATGTCACTCTTTCCATTATCAATTACTTCAATGAGTTGAGCATGTAGATAATGTTCCATGGTTTCAAATTTATATTTTGAGGCTTCACTATGAGTTACCTTTGAATTAAAGTCTAAGTTTCCTTTAGACTTTATAAGTAAGTTCTTATTTCCAATTTTTATGGCACTTGCTCTTTTCTTTCTAATGGTGTTGTTCACTTTATTGTTCATTGTATTTTTTGAAGTTGACATATGTCTTCTTTACTCTTGTTACTTGTAGTTCTGGTATCATTTGTTTGACTACTAGGCTAAATCAAATTTTGTATGAAGTAGTCTATCTTATGGCTCCCTTATTTAGAATATGTGAACTACCTTAATATAACCCTTTTTTAAAGACTTAGGTTTTGTAGGATTCCTTATGTCTCCCTAGTGATTAGAATATGCTATAAGCAAGTAATAGTTCACCTTTTGAGTTGATGATGGTAATATAATAATAAACTCCTACTTCACCTTATATCTCCTATTGAGCTACACACTTATTAATTTTAGGTTCTTTATGGTTGAATTTCTTTTGTCCTTTTAGTATGAGTATGAGACAAGTGTAAGTAAATAATTCCAACTCCTCTAATAATGAACTTCTTTTATACCCATTAATATCCAATAGTTTAATATTTCTAAATTTCAATCATCTATATTTGATGTAGTATACCTTATAAATTCCTAATTTGAAATATTAGAAATTAATACTTGCAATAATAATTTGGTTTACTAAGTAAAAACCCTTATATATCCTATGGTTTTTAATTGCAAATATTCCACTAAAGTGATTTGAAATACTATGGATATGATCTCCTTTTATTTTCTTTCAAATTTATTAAGGTTGATTGTTTCTCCAATAGAAGAGATAAATAAATTCAACCTTAAAATATACCCCTTATTACTCCTTTAATGAAAGCAATGTTAATCAATATGAAACCTTATAATGTTGTATTTCCTTGAGATATGGTGGGTGTATGACAGTGGCAGTGTGTTAATGCTCCCCTGACTTTGTGACTTCATCCCTTATGCCTTGAATATGCTCTCAACCATGTGTTAATTCCTTAGCATTCAACGTTCACACTGAATAGGCTTCCTTCACTATGCAACTTTGCTATTTTTATCTCATTATTCTTGCTTCGATATCTCTATATCTTTCAACCTAGGCTATTAATAGTTTAGCCTTATTTGCTTCATGTGTTACTAAACCTTCTACTCTCTTGATGCACTTGCAACTTTGTGCATACATTGCTCTAACAAGTAGATGGCAGATAGATGTTATAGTCTTTTTGAGTGTTGGATAATGAGTCTTCAATGCTTTATGATTACTACACATTTCAATGTTTGAAATATACCTTCAACACTCCCAAAATGAGTGATACATCTGTTCTGAATGATTTTTCCCTACGTAGGTATTAATCGAGCTATGTAATGCTTCGTTTCATTATGTCAAATAGCACTTGCATGAGAGGACATCCTCAATATATTTTTATCCTTCAATATTTCTTCCCCAATAGGTGCAAGTTGTTCAATATTGGCTCTAATGCTCTTCTCCTTCTTGCCAATGAGTGCAAGTTGTGCATTTTCTAGTGAATCGATGATGATATCTTCTTCAAGGTTGGCTCCAACTATGGCTCCAACACAACCCTTTTGGTTGATGATATATCTTCAATTGATGGTCGTGTCAAACATTTATTGAGATTAATTCATTTTTATCATTATTATTACTATTATTATTTTGATTAATTCTCAATAGTTTGATATATCATTATTTTGCATTATTAGGTTTTTTTTATTAGGGTAAAAATGGGGTTTTGAAAGGGCCCGAACCCTTTTACAACACAAAGTCATCCCATAAATTACATAGTTACCAAGGGCAAATAGCCAGAGATCTCCTTGATGTAAGATAAACAATATACATCCTAGATCCCAATTAGTTATAGTCCTCCATTGTAAAATTTTCTAAGTCCTCATGGACCACCCCAAGGAGGATCCATCTTTTATCCTCTTATTTAATGACACCAAATTTCACCAGCCAGTCTGTTGGTTTGTTACCTTCTCTATAGATATGAACAAATTCAACTTCTTCAAAATGCTTTACAATATCTCTAATATATTGCACAATGTAATCAATTTTCCAATTAGCTTATCCCTCCTTTTTCAAAAGATTGATAATATTTGAGTCTCTTTCAAAGATAATATTTTTGTCATCTAGATCCTTGGCTATCTTTGCACCCAGATGTAAAGTATTAACTTCAGATTTATGACTAGTAGTAATTCCCAAAAAATTGCAGGTTACCCCCACCAATCTACCCTGATTATCCCTCAAAATTGCTCCTACTCCAGCCTTACCTGGGTTACCTTTGGATGCCCCATAAAAATTTAACTTCAACTAGTCATCTCCAGGTGGTTGTCATTTTACATCAGTTCTAACCTAAATATTTGCCTCTCCACCACTAGTAGGTTCCAAATTCCATGCCTTAGCTATCATAGTCTCTTCAGTATTCTCTGGCCTGATAGGGTACTTGATAGATTTAACATTCTCCTCTAAAAATGGGTGCTACTTCCAAAATTTCTCATTGTAGACCTTTTTTCCCCTCGAAAAATTCTATTTTTCCTCTCTAACCATACTCCCCACACACAATGAAATGGAATTAGTATCCAAATTACATTAAGATGAGAATTGAAAAAGGGGTTCTCTCGTTGTTAGGTTTAATATCAACATTTTATTTTAATTTTAATGCCAAGATATTAAATCAAAAGCTAAGGTTATTCCCTAAGTTTCAAAACATTTTCATTTAATTCCGAGATAAATGTCTTTGTTGTTAATCTTAGGGCTAAAGTGTTGTTAATTTTTTTTTTGTTTTTTTTTAATGTCAAAGTATTGATCCTATTGAAGCTCTCAATATCATGGTTAGGTTTTTGTGGCACAACATTAATCTTTTTTTTTAGCTTTTATTTTATGTTTGATCTAAAGTTTTAATTTTAGAAATGCTTCAACTGAACAAAATCAAGTGCATAGAAGAATCAAAAGAGATTTGCTTTTTGGCGTAGACTATATGATTGGTAAGTTTTCTAAATAATTATTTCAATGACTTAATGCAACCTATTTAGGGTTGACTTACAAAATGTACATGTTAGATTGATTCAGGCAAATGAAAATTGATGGCTAAATATTTTGTATGAATCAAAATTAAGGGCTTTAGAATGTATAGAATAAATTCAAAATAATACCTTAAAGTATTTCGATCGAATGAAATCAAATACTTGAAATATTTTGGCCAAACAAAATTGACGATGTAAAAAGGTATTAAGGGTTAGAATTGTTGAATGAGATTGGTTACTTAAAATGATTTGACCAAAATCAAATTAATGACTTACAATAAATAGGCCGAAATTGAGCGAATGGCCATGATTGCATTGGGTGAAATGAAATCAAGGGCTTGAATAATTGGGTTGAATGAATCGGTCGAACGTAAATCAATAATGTCAAATTTTTATGGGCTTGAATAATGAAGGGCATGGAAAGCATCGCTCGAAGTAAAATTTGGGTTTAAATGTTTTGGCCAATGAATATTAATTAGCTAAAAATAATTTGACCAAAGAATTGGATGAAAGCACATTAATGATAAAACTATATTTTTCCAAAGTATTAGATTTACTATTTAAAGTTTTCATTTTAATTCTAATTTTTAGATTATTAATATACTCCATGTTGCATCGTCACGGCCAAAGGAGAAAAAGTGTCGCGATATCGCGACATGTTGCATCATCGTAGCCAAAGGAGAAAAAGTGTCGCGATATCGCGGCCAGAGGAGAAAAAGTGTCGCAATTTCGTGACATGTTGCATCGTCACGGCCAAAAGAGAAAAAGTGTCACGATATCGCGACATGTTGCTTCGTCACGGCCAAAGGAGGAAAAGGTGTCGCGATATCACGACATGTTGCAACATCATAGCCAAAAGAGAAAAAGTGTCACGATATCGTGACATGTTGCTTCGTCACGGCCAAAGGAGGAAAAGGTGTCATGATATCGTGACATGTTGCAACACCGCGACCCAAGGAGAAAATGTGTCACGATATCGCAACATGTTGCATTATCGCAGCCAATGGAGGAAAAAGTGTCGTGATATCACGACATGTTGCATCGTCGTGGCCAAAGAGAAAAAGTGTCGTGATATCACGACATGTTTCATCATCGCTGCCAAAAGAAAAAAGTGTCACGATTTCGTGACATGTTGCTTCATCGCAGCCAAAGGAGGAAAAAGTGTCACGATATCACGAAATGTTGCAACCACAGCCAGAAGAGGAAAAAGTGTCACGATATCGTGACATGTTGCTTTTCGTGGCCAAAGGAGAAAAGTGTCGCGATATCGCGACATGTTATATTTTTGCAGCCAATCGCGATATCGCGACAAGTTGCATCAACAGATCAAACCGATACCCCTGGAAACATCTCACATTGTGTGAACATTGAAACCTCTAGAATCGTGCCTTAGTCCATTGGGGAAGGAGTCTCTCCACTCTTGAATGTCAGATTCACCGTCTCCCCTGTTAGCTAGTTAATGGTTTAAGAGATTTGGCTCCATTGCAAATCTTCTTTTACTGTTGTAAGCATGTGTTCTCTCTGACTATGGCTAGTAAAAGTCTCTTCCCATCTTGTAAATGATATTTTTTTTAATACAAGTTTTTTCAAATTTTTCAAAAAAAAAATATACTCCATGCTAAGGTCAATTTAAATTTTAAGGCCAAATTATTAATATCAATGCTAAGGATTAAGTTTTTTCATAATTTATTGAATTCCAAAGCATTAAGGTTATATAAAAATGTTTGAATAATAGCATTGCCTAAATTTCTCCTTTTCAAAAAATTAAAATTAAGATTCTAGTATTAAATGTCCCTTGATCCAAAAATTATAGCATTAAGTGTTTCTTGGCCAAAATATTTGGGTGTTAAAATGTCTCTTGTCCAAAACAACTTGGGCCACTAAATTCACTTTGGTCGAGCAACATGGATTGTTCAATTATTTTGGATGAACAATTGTGGGCCATTCAATCTATTTTGGCCTGAATTTTATACCAAGTAATAAATTTCGATCGAATTATTTAGGGTGAAAATATTTTAGTAGTAAATGTTTGATGTAGCTTGATTGAATTAAATGTTTCTTTTCAATGCTTTCGGGTGATTTCTATGACGTAAATAAACCTATGCATTTTCATTCGGCCAATGAGATCTAAACTACCTAATATTTTTCAATCGAATGAATGTTAGTCATTCCTATCGCTTCAGCTTATATTGATCTTGTTTTGTTAGCCACACCTTTTATTTCGGTTGAGCAATTGTTCGTCATTGATTTCTTTCGGGACTTCCAATGTATTTCGTATGAATTAAATGACTTCATTAAACCCTTGCATGGCATTTCAGCTGATTTATACCTTTATTAAACCAACTCATGGCCTTTCGATCGATGAAATAAGACTTATGATGATTTTCAGGCGAATGGTTTCGAGTAAATTTTAATATGCCCTAGGTTAGGATGAAGCCATAAATTTTTTTATCAGATATTGCTGATAAGCTCCTATAGGTTTAAAATTATCATGATTTGGAATACCTAAGTTCAATTGGCTAGAAAAATTGGTGATGAATTTTAGCTTAAACCTTGTTTCCAGTTGTGCCCAAAATTAGGTCAATATTCAAATTTTTCAAATTTTTATGAAACTTCCCATATTTTTAAATGAGCCAAATGGGTATCTAAATAAATTTATATTATCAAAAAATTCATCATTTATCATGAGATATTGTAGTTATAAATTCAAGGACTACCTTAGAAAATTGCTACATCTGGAAAATATTAACATCTAAAATTTAACAAATTGAAAATAATTGTATAGAGGAAATTAATATCTTTCTACCAAGCTTTGAATCAGCTCAAACGGAGTTTCCTAGCTCAAGTTATGGCCATTTTAATTTTACATCAAATTGTAGGGTAAAAGTGACAAAATTTGCATAACCCTAGAATGAAATTTAATTTTTGGAACTTTAGGAAAACCATTGAAATTTGTATTTTTTGAAACATTTAATTTGAAATAATGAAATTAAGATGCAAATATTTAAAAATATTCAATCCAAATCACTGCAACTAAATCCAAGTCTTCAAGATGCAAAAATATCAACAATTTTAAAACCTCAATGTAATCAAAATTTTAAAAATCTTGGTGTAAGCAAATTTTTAAAGATCTTTATGCAAGCAAAAAAAATCAAGTTAAACCCAAAATTTTAAGTGGATCCCCACATTCGGGTAAGTTGTGCAATGGAAACAACAAATGGTGACTTTGTTGGAAAATGCTCCTGAGCATTTTGGATAAAGAACCCAACTTGAAATAAGTAAAATTTTAACTAATGAAATGTAAATCACTTGGTAATATTCTAATAATATGGGTTTTGACAAACCTTTCTTGGAATTAATGCTCTACATTGCTTTAGCTCAAAGTGTGTGATAGTGCATTCATTTCCATTATTTAGATCCATCGGGGTTCATCACTTAATTTAAAGTTAGGCTACTAAAGATGTTACTAATAAAAAATGATTTGCATTTGCATTGCTCCACTTTCAATCAAGTGTTTATAGCTTCGGTGGAGGTGACCTTGATCCCTTCTAGATATTGCTCTACTACCAGACAGATGTCTATAGCCCCGGTAGAGGATATTTGAATCACCCAAGCACTTTAGTTTATTGTATTATTAATATTTTCCTTCTTATTTAAGAAGTATTTTGATCAATTACAAATATTGAGTGTGCTTTTGGGTTAGGGATCTATAAGGCTAAAAGTAGAGTGTATGTATTTTCACCTAATCATCAAACCAAGTTGATTTCACCCTTATGATCTAAGAATTATTTAATAATTGATAAATGTGGAGCTTCAACATCATATTACACTATTTCCAGCTTCATCTGTTTTAGTCCCATAATCAAATAATAAAACCAAATAATATGATTCACTAATCTTTAACTTCACTTAATTTTAAAATAAGTAATTCTACCTCAATTGATAAGGAACATTCCCTTATGAGGAACCAAAAGTTGATTGTAAATTTGGATCCACTTGTCAAAATATAAGAGGGGAAAAGTGGCACAAAAATAAAACAAACTAAAACATAAAAACAAACATGAACTTTTATGAAAGGAAATGAACTAATAAAACAAGTGAAATTAAACAAACATCTAAAATACTTAACATGAAAATAAGAACTTTAAAATTAGAGAAAATAAATCAACAATTAAGACTGGATCAAAACAAAGAAAAACAACGAACTATGGTACTATTGGGATCTGAATTGACATCAAATAAAATTGATACTACAACTGTCTATCTTCCAAATTTTTTATTAGGCTTGCACCCACTAGTCACAGCTCAGAACTCAACATTGGATGGACTAAAGATTGCTCTAGCCCAACCTCCAGAGTAGGTTGGTTCCTTGTCAACTGATAGAGTGTTGACTCAATTAAGCTCAGTAATGGTTTTAAGAGATAGGGTTAGAAAAGGGTTTAGGGTTAAGAAGTTATGAGTAAAATAGTGGTTGGATAGAGCTAACAACATAGGCATCCATAGGGAAAACCTTTTAGCAAATTATTTCCAGTGTCCCACACTCAAGATTAGCAACACCCAAAATAGAGTAATCTTCATACAATAAACACAAAGTAGAGATATGCTCCAAGAAGTAATTTCAACATCCACAATACTAACAATCCAATTTAGTATAATAGATTAGTATCTAGATTTAACAAAAATAAACCTCTTGCAAGCATAGATCTAACTATGAAAATATTTCAATTGCTTTACAACTAGTAATCCAATATCAGTGGAATGAACTAACCATAATAGCATTAGCAGAAATACGATTCATAGCTCAAACCTCTCAATAAAGATATCAAAGATGATAGTTCTTGAGTCAAAAATCCAAGTAATGCTCCTTCCATTAATTTGCAAAAGATGTTACATAGTAGGGCAAGCAAACACTCTAGAGCCAACCCTGAAAATCGAGGGTTCGACCTCTATATATAGTTTTACAATGAAAGAAAAAGGTGAAGCATTACAAGGATTAGACCATGCTAGATCAGTAGAATGCTATGGTGGCATCATTTCATTCACCTACAAGGTCCAAGAAATCTGCTCGATATCGCATGCCATGGCAGCTCGGCTCTGCAACTTGCTGGTTCTGTAATGGTAGTTAGACTCCAGGTCATTAGAAATAGGATCTCAACCATCTATCTTTCTTGAGGACTTCATCCTATCGTAGATCTGCAACTACCCAAGTTCTTGGTTCTTGGCTCCATGGACGCTTTGTCTACCCACTCAAACCAACTGGTTCTCATTTTCCAAGAATCCACCTTTGTATACTCGAGAAAATGTCAGCATGATCTCAATCGTTGATGCACTCATGAACGGCATGGAACATCTATGAAAATACACTAAGTATTGAGTGAAATGGAGCATGTCGCCAGGCCGCTCTCTTAGTTCTTCAAACTACTTTATTTCCTTTCGCATCCATAGCATAGAGCATATGTTGTAATCCGCTCCTCGATATTTGCTCCTCAAGATTTGACCCAAGTTGACCACAGAATAGAGCACGTCACCAATCCACTCAAGAAATAGTGTAAAATATCACTTTGCACTGTGCCGCTCCCTTGTACTTCTCTTTGGGTATTTTGACCTCTTTGACCAATGACATAGAGCATGTCACCAGGCCACTCTAGAATAGACGTGGAACTCAACGATGTGGAACATATTTGAAACTTAGTCACTTTAGTGCATGGAATGAGACAATGTGCGCTAATCCACTCTTTGGAGGATGTTGACATCAGCTTTGACTTGGTTTGATAGCGACGTAGAACATCTATGTTGGGCCACTACAAAATGCACTAAGTACTGAGTGGCGTGGAACACCTTGCTTATGTTGCTATGAAAAATACTAAGTGTTGAGCGGATGGGAGCATCTTGCGTTGGGCCGCTCTAAAATACACTATGTCCTGAGCGGCTAGGAGCATCTTCGTGCCTTAGAAAATATTTTCAAAAATTTTACTAAGGATGTGGCCATTTTGGGCCTACATTCTGGCACCTCCCGGGTGGATTTGCTTGCAAAGCCAACGAACTCAGAGTCTTATCCATTGGGCATCAGGAGTCAAAAAATACAAATCTTCGAGCAATGCTTCATAGAATAATTTCTATATGACCATTACCCTCTAAAAACTTTGTGAAGCCACCCAGAGGATAACGGTTCATATGGAGATCATACTGGAAACAATGATATCCATCGCTCCTTCAAAACTGCTCTATGTCAAGCAAAATATAGCACTATTGTCCCTTATAAGCCTAATCAAAATGATCAAAATATCTTCATGAAACTTTCATTCTCTGCTCTTTGGCCTCATGCTTTTATTATTGTCCTCTAACAGTGTCAGGATCAAAAACAAAAATACAACACTTTTACATGACTACAAAAATGTTGAAAATGGAAAAACTTTACACTTGTGCCTCTTGAGGGTCTTCAAAAACCCTATCTGGTTCCTCCCCTTCCTGATGAGCTTCTTCCTCACCATCGCCTTCCTGCTCTTGGTCAACCTCTTCTTCTTCTGGTGAGTCTTGCTCCTTATCCTTTTTCTCAAGATCAGTCCCAAACAATTGGATCATCAGTTTAAGAGTCTGCAAGGCTTGGCTCCAAACTACTTCAGAAGGGTTAGAAGTCTCCTTAAGCTGCTTATGAATAAACTCCAATTTGGTGGTATCTTCATAATTTGTAGAGCTTCCCTTGTTCACCAAGTCCTCCATCAAATCTTTGAGTCTGGTTAAATCAATTATCATCTTGGAGACTTGTTCTTGATCGATTGGCTCCTTCCAGGCATCAACCTTAGATTCATCTTGGATGCTTGAAGCTACACTCTTCTTGATCTCCTCTTCTGATAATAGAGTATTATTCTTAAGCCAGAGTCCTCCAAAGCCATATTGAGTCATTTCTTGGTTGATGTCCACCACATCTCGAATTGTGTTTTCCACTTTATCATATAATAACCAAGCCTTCTGAAGCAATCTATTCTTCTTCACTACAACTCTGGCAGCCAATCTAGAAATGTTCCATTCCTTGTTGGGGATTGGTTTAGTAGTCTCACTAAGCCTACTATTTGACAGTTTATAGATTTTTTCTATTGGAATAACCATGGGCTGCAACTCTTGAGTGAACTTGTCCAGGTCTTCTTGAGTATTCTGGAGCAAATGGCTAGCATCATCCATATAATCTATTATGGGCTGTAGTTCAGAGCATTTCTCCAAAACTTTGGACCACAACTCTTTTCTTACCTTCTTCACTCCTACTTTTGAGAAGCCTGAGGACTTGGCCTTTTCAATCTGAAGCTGATGCTTCAAGTCCTGTATTTCCTTGGCATGTTCTTCATTTTTCTTTTTCTGCTCCTCAACTTGGTCTTTGAGCTTAATGGCCTCTTGATATTTGCTCTTCCAACTTTTAACTTCATTCCTGACAACCTTTTCTACCTATTTTTGGTTGTTGATAGTCTTCTCCAACTTTTCTATTTTTTGCTCTAGCTTTCCAACTTTCTCCTTGTAGATATCAATCTTAACATAGAAAGTCTCTAGGTGAGCTTTTGCTATGACCAGCTCATCTTCGATAGGTAGTTGCTCAATGTCTTCAGTATACTCCTCTAGATGATAATCTTGCACAGTCATCTCTACTTCAAGCTTACTCACCAAAGGAATAATAGATCTGGATGCTCTCTACCTTGTGATTGGATCAACAGACATTGTGCTCCTCTTTATAGCCATTCTTTTTGAAGGCTTGGATAGCTTCTCTACCCAAAAATCCTGAATATTTTGAGAAACATCCTTTTCCTTTCGCAAGGAAGCCAATGTGGGATAACTTGTAGGAGGAGGAGAAGCTATGAGATATGGAAGGGCAAACTTAGAAGCTGATGGTAGCGGAGTGGTAGTGACCACGGTTGAATCTGTGGCTATTGTTGTGGTTGCAATGGGAAAATACATGGGAACTAAAATGAAACTCAAGGAAGGATGAGTAGGTGTGGATGAAACAATCTATGTTTTAGATGATGTTGGGGGTTGTGATGGCAAAGGTGGAATGACCGAGGATGATGTGACTAGAATTTCAGATGAACATGGAGGAGATGGATTGGTCTGGCCCTTTGTATTAGCTAATGAGATAGGTGGTGAATTATGAGGGGGAGAGGGCACCTTTGTTTCAATATTTTCTTGAGAAGGGGAAGGATATTTCTCTGGGGAAAGAGGAGGAGAAGGAGAAGAAGGGATAGTAATCGTACCTTCACCTATAGATGTAGGATGTTCTGGAACCACCTCTGCACTTTGGTGTTGTACTTATTGTACCAACTTCTCTACAACTGAAATAGGGGTCTTCTCAACACTCTTCCTCTTATCCACTTTTAATTTCTTGCAAACCTCCTTCTAGGTCCCTTCTAGTGCATCTTTGGCTTTTCTCTTAAAAACTCAAAATATTGTTAGCTTATCACTCTCTGTATCCTCCTCGAATGGCCCCTCCTGCAATACATCTTCAGCAATAGGGTTCGGTGCAGTTGTGGTTGTGGTAGTGAAACTCACAGGTGTGAACACAAAGTCTTCATCCTTTTTATTCCAATCTATATCAGCCTCAGGAGGCTCTCCACCTAGGGCTAGGTGCTTGGGCCTACTAACTATCTGAATGACTTCTGTGTTTACTACCCTATCATCATAATAATGCATTTTACTCATTAGTTGGGCTCCTACAGGGTATTTCTCTAGTTGTTCCATTGAGGGCTCAAATATTTTAGGAGCTTCAGCAGTAGCTAATTGAGTGTTAGTCCCTACCTCCTAAGCTTCCTCTTGTGAAGGTGGGGAAGGAGAATATGTCCCTACTTGAGTCTTCTTATAAATCAATACCAGATTCTTAGGGTCTTTAGCTTTCCAGGTTTTAATATTCTTGTCATATCTCTCAGAAAACTCATCATCTATTACTCACCCAAATCTGGATTTATCTGTGCCAGTTTCTACTCTCATTCTCCACCAGTCTACGATTTTGCCTTCATCCCACTTCTTCTTATTTTCAAGCTCCTTGATCTTAGACTCCTTCAACTGGTGGCTTTCATTGCTATTTGGATCAAAATCAACTATCCGCTCATAGAAGTCTAGCCATAGGGGAAGTTGTTCCATTTTGGCAACATTCCAATCCAATGGGGCATTTTCTTTGTTATTCCTCCCCTATTCAAAATGAGGCCTTGAGGTCTTTTCAAACTTGTGGGCTTTCTCTCCATTAAGGGCAATGTTCCTCTTTAGGAATTTGTCATCGGGGTCATATCTCCACCTCTATGGGATGTAAAATAGGCCCAACCTATCCAAGTATTGAGTGATTTGTTCACCCTGACCCTTTCTAACAATCGTTATATCATCGAAATTATAGGAGTAAGTCAACAAACATCTTCTCTTCTTACCAGAGCCATAATTCATGTTAATGAAATATGCTTACCTCAAATATTCCAGGGCCAACAATCTATTAGTGACGAAATGAGGTAGCAGAAAAGGCTTACCAGTGAAGCCATAGAGCTTGATAATTGTGCCCTCTATGAGAATATACTAGTCCCCTTATTTAGTGCCTAGAACTCTTAACAATTCTTTGGTCAGAGATGGTAACCTAGGGTATTTCTCATACATAATTTTCAAAGCTAGCCCTAGGAATTCTAGATTAAACCTATAAAAAGACTCTATGCTCCTCAAATGAGCGGTCCAATAATATATAGGGATAGGGTCTCCCTTGTCATTTTTCTCTTTCACTAGAATCTAGGGCATCATGTGCCTTACAGTGGCATAGAACATCCAAACCAAGTTTGAATAATGCCAAAAAGAGGGTGCTTCTGAATCCCTTTTCATCCTTACCAACTGCTCATGCATTCATTTGGCAAGAAAAGTTGGCCAGTCAAAGTAAATGACCTTGATACCCTCCTTCTCTACCCTAGGTTTATACATTCTCTCATTCGAAATGTAGTAAGCAGTAGCTATTTTCCAATCCCTTACATATTGGTCAGAATCCAAACCCTCTAAACAAGCTAACATGGAGTAAAGTTTTGGGTTGATGAACTATTCAATTGGAATTAGGGTATTGGGTAATCCTCTCCTAGGTTTAATGGTTTTGAATTGGCTATAAACCCACTTCTTAAAAGGTTCTTTTCCCCCTCATGGGCACACTTTTATAGGGAGTAATATCTAGCTTGCTCAGATACACAAAAATTTTAGGCCTTATGGGTGGTTCTACTCCTAGAGCAAAAAGGTCATGACAAGCTTTGGTAGTGATGTTAAACAAGACTTTACCCTTAGCTATCTTTACCAATTTTTCCCTAGGGTCATAGAACTTTACAATGGTCGCTATTAACTCCGGACAAGGATGAACCGAATCACAGATATAAAAAGATAAGAAAGAGTGAACAACACAAGTACCTTGGACTGTCAAGGTTTTGCCTCTTCGATATTTGTCATTGATGCTCTTTCTGAGCTTAGTTCTCTCTATGAGAACCAGTCTAGTGTTAGCCACTACTTCTACTTTGTCAATGTAATCACCCAACTCTTCATTTGTTGATGGCTCTATTTCTTGGGTCTCTTCAAAGGCCATTTTTTGTGAAAATTCTCAGAGCATTCTTCCTCTCTGGTATTTGTGAACAATGCTCTACTACTCCCTTGCTCTTTCTACTAGGTAGATATCACTTTTGATAAATGAATGAGCTTCACACTCTAAACCACTTTTAAATGTTACCACATGTATACCTTCCACCATTAATGTGACCAATGCAAGAAATTATTAGTTTACATGCTTTGGAGCAACACGGGAAACTCATATCACAACTCGTGGGTCTTTCATTCATCGAAGAGCGACATAGCGCAAGTGTTCGATTTCTACTCTAGAATAGTCATGAACTTGAGTGGTATGGAACACTGTTGAGATCCACTATTATTTTAGCTTATTGGAGAGTGGCATGGAACACATGTTGTATTCCGCTACCACCCTTAGTTTATTTTGCAACTTGTAACTTTTGAAATAAATTTTTTTCTTTTTCTTTATAACACTTTACAAAAATGAAAACTTTGAACAAAGGAAAAGAATATTATAATACAAAATATGTACATATGTTACAATGAACTTATATCTCAATCGAAGTAGAGTTTAAGATGAAAACCATTGATCGAGATCGGTTGCATGTTTCCTTCAAGATCTTCAAGCTGGAAAACATTGGTCTCCTTAACCTCTGCTATTTTGAAAGGACCATCCCAGAAGGAATCAAACTTTTGATGGTGCCCTGGTTTGGCTCTTTCCACATTCCATCTGAGGATAGAATCTCCAACTTTGAATTCTTTGAACCTGGCTTTCTTGTCAAACCATGCCTTGATATCAAATGAGTGCTTTTGGAAATCCTCATATGCCTGAGTTCTTTTCTCTTCTAGCTGCAATAGATGTGTCAACCTGGTTTCAACTAGATTTTGCTCAGAGTCATCTTCTATGTCTACCAACTTGAGGGCTGGAATTTCCAAGTGAATAGGTAATACTGCTTCTTTACCATATACCAAGGTGTAAGGAGAGGTCTTAATGGATTTTTTTATGGTGATCCTATCTGCCCATAGAGCTTGTTCTAACAGTAGATGCCAACTTCTCTTGTTACCCTCCAATGATCTTCTCAAGATTCTTAGCAGATTTTTGTTAGTTGATTCTGCTAATCCATTCCCTTGGGGGTAGTAGTTAGAGGTATTTTTTATAGTGATGCCATACTTATTGGTAAACTCAATGTATTTAGCCCCTATGAATGTTGGTCCATTGTCACTCACTAAAGCTTCTGGGACACCAAACCTTGTGATTAAGCTTTCCATGAAGTCTATTACCACCTCTTGGTCTGATTTCTTTGTGGGGATGGCCTCTACCCATCTAGTGAGGTAGTCTATGGTAGTCAAAATGTACTTGTGCCCAACTAAGGAATTTGGATTGATAACCCCTATGAAGTCCAACCCCCATTGCTAAAAAGGTTCTTCAACTTGAATTGGCTTGAGGGGGAATGATGCATTCCTTGTTCTTCCCACATACCACTGGCATTCATCATAAGCTCTTGTAACTTTGAAGGTGTCAGCAAAGATGGTAGGCCAGTAATAGCCTGCCCTAATGATCTTCAAAGTTGTGACTCTTCCTGAGAAGTGTCCTCCAGATAATCCCCCATGGAACTCCTCTATGACCTTTTGTTTATGATCATATTTTAAGCATCTTAAGAGGACTCCATCAAGGTTTCTCTTATATAGACCTTCTGGTAATAGGACATACTTCAAATCCTGAAGCCTATATCTTCTTCTCTATGATGGATTAATATTAGAAGGACACACTCCAGTCTGGAAGTACTTGGTCATCTGATCCACCCAGTCTGATTCTCCTGACTATAGTTCTTCAGTCTGATCTTCTGTTGTTGACTAACAGGCTATCACTTCTACTAAAACCATTACTTCTGTCAAACCTTGGCATAATGCTCTACCTCTGACCAACTTGGTAGGATGAATTTCCACATCATATTCTTGGATCTTAGTAATCCAACCAGCTCTTTTATCTCCTAGTTCACCTTGTAAAATGAAACTTCTAACATCTGGGTGAACCACATAAACTAGGGTTTTACTTTGAACCAAGTATTGCCTAAATTTTTTCAATGACTTCATCACTACAAATACTTGTTTCTCAATAAAATTATACTTGACCTGATATTCATGGAGGTTCTAGCTCCAAAATAATATGGGGTGTTCTTCTCCTTCATCATTCTTCTGGGTGAGCACTGATGCATAACTCTCTTCAGCTCCATAAGCATAAAGAATGAAATATTTGTTGAAGTCAGGATTGACTAGAACTAGAGCTATAGCAATGGATTGCTTGATGATTTCAAAAGCTTGCTTTCTCACTTCAGTCCATTTGAAATATGCATTCTTCTTCAGTAGTTCTGAGATAGGCTTCACCTTCTGAGCAAAATCAGAGATGAATTTTCTAATAAAATTTATCTGACCAAAGAAGGACTACAAAGCTTTCTTATTCATGGGTAGTGGAAGAGCAAGGATGGATTTGATTCTATCTGGATCAATGGCCATACCTTCTTTGGAGACCACATGGCCTAACAACTTTCCCTCATGAACTACAAAAAATGACTTCTTAGGATTAAGAGAGATGCCAAATTCCTTGCACTTCTAAAATACTTGCTCTAGATGTGCCAGGTGGTTTTGCTTATCATGGGAGAATACAGTCATGTCATCTAAGTAGATTAGAATGACTTTGTTGATCAGCTCTCCAAAGGCATAATCCATTGCTCTTTGGAATGTGGCTCCTACGTTGGATAGACCAAAAGGCATTCTCTGATAGGCAAAAGTGCCCCATTTGGTGGTGAATGCTATTTTAAACTGATCTTCATCTTTCACCCAAATTTGGTTGTAGCCAGAGAAGTCATCTAATAGTGAGAACCTCTCTTATCCCACCACAATCTGCAATATTTGATCGATCTGAGGGAGGGGATAGTGGTCCTTTAATGACACTTGATTGAGGTTTCTGAAATCTACACACAAGCGGATGTCACCATTCTTCTTCCTTACCGGTACCAAGTTAGCTACCCAGGTTGAATGCTTGATTGGATAGATGATCTTAGCCTTTAGTAGCTTCAATAGTTCTTCCCTCATTATGGCTTTGATTTTGGGATTCATAGGCCTCTATTTTTGCCTGAAGGGTTTTGCATTTGGCTCTAGCTCAATTGTATGTTGGATGACCTTCTTGTCATATACTTTAAGATCCTCATATGACCAAGCTACAATGTCTTGGTATTTCAGGCATAGAGCTTTGATATCCTCCTCTTCTTCTAGAGAACATCAGACTCCAACTTTGAGCTTCTTTTCCTTTTTAATTTCAATTTCTTTGTAGATATTTTCATTGATTTCCATGGATTTGATCATTTTCCTATCTTCATTGTCAAACAAGCTTTCTAGAGTAACCAACCCTCTAGGTATATGATTGTTCTTAAGCTGGATGACATCTTGTTGGTCTATCTCTTCTGGATTTTCCTCTTGAATGGTAGATAGACAGGCTTCTCTCACTAAGAAATCAATGATTTGTTCATCACTTTCAAACACCTACCAAAAAATTTGCTTGTCTGGTATTGCAGGCCTAAAAATCATTTTGATCCCTTTGTCTTTTGTAACTCCTATATCTGTAGAAGGGTTGAAATTAGCTCCCCTTACTGCCAAGGAATCAGCCAAGGTGTTCTATCTTCTGGGAATAAAATTAATATTTAGGGCATCAAAGGATTCCATTAAATCCCATACCCTATTCCTATATGCCTTCAGGTAATGGTGCTTACTACTACACCTCTCTCTTACCTGATTGACAATCAATTCAGAGTCACCATATATATTCAATATCTTGATGCCCATGCTTTTAGCCTACATTAGCCCAAGGTATAAAGCCTCATATTCTATAGTATTGTTAGTTCATGACCATGTTAGCCTATAGGTGAAACTCTTTATCCCTTCTGATTGGGACTACAATAGTACACTAGCACCAACACCATTTTTGCATCTTGCACCATCAAAGTGCATGGTCCAGGTTTTTATTTCTCTCAAGGACTGATTAGATATAGCAGGGATTATTTTCTCTATCTCTATGGAAATGCTATATGTGCCCATACCTATCCCAAATTGACTATAATCCTCTCTGAAAGGTAGCTCATATTCAATATCTAGCTCTTCAAAACTATCCACTAGTTCAAATTCATCTAGAGGAGTGAGATTACACATGTCTTCTTCAATTTTTTCAATATGATAAGACACAAGCTTCTCTGGTGTTATTCTTATCCTCTTTCCTTTGAAGGGAATCACCATGCTAGAATAATCCATGTACATGCATCCTCCCAATTTGGCAGTGAATTCTCTTGAAAGGCATAAGCCAAAATAAGGCTCTAGATCCACCACCACTATTTCTTGCATGATGGTTACCTCTGGAGCTCTATGTAGCCTCATTAGAACATATTTTATTACTCCCACTATCTTCACTAGTGTCCCATATAACTGTAGAACTCTAGGGTAGGATCTGGTATATTCCATTCCCATCTCCTCGTAGACTGCTTTGGGCATAACTGTGGTGGAAGCCCCTGAGTCGATCATGTAGTTGCGGATAATCCACCCCTCCATCCTCAGAGAAATGTAAAAGGGAGGGGGCTTGTTCTTTAAAGTAGTAGGAGACATTTTATCTTTCCTAGAGGGCATGCTGAGGATTGTGGTGGCCTACTTTTCTTACGGATATTTTTTAGAGAAGCTTTCAGCAGGTCTATTTGGCCAGGAATGAAGAGGGTATCATATAAGCTAGCCTTGGAGGGTATTCTCTTCATTTCCTCCATAATGTTATACTCTGAATTGGTAGAGGTGGGTCTCTCAGACCTTCTCTCTAGCTCACCATACTTTCTCTTATACTATTGTGTGGCCTCAATTCTCTACCTCTTGGTTATGGAGGGAAATCTAAGCCTCTCTTGAGCTTCATTCTTGGATCTCATTCTATCTCCCTCATTTTATTTCTCAAACCTCTTGGGAAAACTGACCTCCTTTTCTTGGCCTTTAGGGACCATGTCTCTCTTTTCATTGGCCTGGGGGATAGGGAATGTATCACTACTTTGGGCAGGTGGATCCTTCTTATTTTGAGAGGGGACCTAAAATTGACCCATATTTTGTGGATCAACTTGTAATATTTTCTTGCCTAACCTTGTCATGATAGAAATGGGTCCATCCTCATCAAGATCTTTTCCAACCATGATCTGATCTAGTTGCCAGAGCATATTCACTCTTCCTTTCTAATTTCTCTCTACTTTCTCCATAGCCTGGTGTACATGGTGTTGGTACATAACACAATATTCTGAGTCATGGGGATCATTGCATACCAAACACCATACATTCACCAGACTTTTTTTAGAAGAACATTCAAGATATTATTGCATATCATTTACTTTGAATCCAACGCTATTGCTAGGACCAGGTATTTGATACTTGTTGACATAAGGAAACATTATTTGTTGAGATCTCTCTATCTCTATTTTCTCCATTGAGTTCATCTTGTTGCTGAGAGTTTTCAAAGTATTCTGAATATCAAGGAGCATAGAGGATTCTTGGGGTATCTAAGAAGGAAGTGGAGGGAAGGGAACTACAATAGGTGATACTTTTGAGTGAGGAATGGGGGTCATCTACAGAAATGGAGGTGACAAAGGAGGAGGGTCCATATAAGATGATGTAGCTATCTAACCTTGGACATTGGGAGTTTCCAAATTGTAGGGCAACATAGCTTTTGGGGGTAATCTTCCCACATTGATGAGGATATTCTTAGCATGGACAACTGCATTGTAGACATGTGGAAAGGTATATACTCCAGCTTGTTGGGTTTGTAGACCTAACTCTGATCCAAGGGATCTGATATAATACATGAAAGTGAGGGTTGAAGTAGGTCTAGCTTCAGGAGGAATCCTCTTCCAAGTCCTACTGAACCTCAAGTTGAAGTCTAAAATGGTTTCTTGCTAATGCTTTTGTATGGATGTGAATTGATTTAGGAGGGAAAAATATTAGTAGACTCATTAAAATTTTCCACAAAGGGTTTGGCTAATTCTACCCATGAGGTAATGGTATTGTCCTCTAGGGTCCTGAACCAATGTAGAATATTTCCTCTAAAGGATAGGGCTAGGATTCTGATAATAACATCCTCATTTTTTATGTTGTGGATCACTACCAGATTCAGAATATCTTGGCAATGTTCATATGTAGTTTTACCAGATCCATCATAGGTGGGAATGGCCTTAGACACAACTTGAGGGATGTCATGCATATGGGTCAGTCTAAGGGGACCAACTGTATTCCAGCTAGGATACTTCTGTAAGGGTTGATTTGGAACTGCATTTTGATTTTGGTTTTGGGCCATGTTCCTAGGTGTATTTCCTATTGGAGGTGGCCTTGGGGGTACTATAGGATGTACCTCAGGAGGAGTTTCATCTGAATGAAAATATTGATTTAAATCTCTTATGATAGTAGACCCTCTAAAAGGGAGCTCATAGTAGAAAAAGGATTCTAGGTTATTCCTTGCAGATGCCCTAGTATTCATGAAAAAACTACAAGATACAAGGATAATTTTTTGGTTTTGCAGACCAGGGAGTCACCAGGTGAATTTTCTACTCACCACTTAACAAGGTCAAGACAATTCACCAAATATTGATTCCTTCGAGGAAAGATACAGATAATAAAGAATAAGATGGGTTCTAGTGTTTCTTGTAAATAGGTCCCATCGGGCATGCCAAAACTATTGGGATCCAAATTGACATCAAGTAAACTTGATACTGCAACTGTCTATCTTCCAACTTTATGATTAGGCTTGCACCCACTAGTCATAGCTCAGAACTCAACATTGGATGGACTAAATATTTCTCTAGCCCAACCTCCAGAGTAGGTTGGTTCCTTGTCAATTGATAGAGTGTTGACTCAATTAAGCTCAGTAATGGTTTTAAGAGATAGGGTTAGAAAAGGGTTTAGGGTTAAGAAGTTATGAGTAAAATAGTGGCTAGATAGAGCTAACAACATAGGCATCCATAGGGAAAACCTTTCAGCAAATTATTTCCAGTGTCCCACACTCAAGATTAGCAGCACCCAAAACAAAGTAATCTTCATACAATAAACACAAAGTAGAGATATACCCTAAGAAGTAATTTCAACATCCACAATACTAACAATCCAATTTAGAAGAATAGATTAGTATCTAGATTTAACAAAAATAAACCTCTTGCAAGCACAGATCTAACTATGAAAATATTTCAATTACTTTACAACTAGTAATCCAATATCAATGGAATGAACTAACCATAATAGCATTAGCAGAAATGTGATTCATAGCTTGAACCTCTCAATAAAGATATCAAATATGATAGTTCTTGAGTCAAAAATCCAAGTAATGCTCCTTCCATTAATTTGAAAAATATGTTACATAGTAGGGCAAGCAAACACTCTAGAGTCGATCCTAAAAATCGAGGGTTTGACCTCTATATATAGTTTTTACAATGAAATAAAAAGGTGAAGCATTACAAGGATTAGACCATGCCATATTAGTAGAATGCTATGGTGGCATCATTTCATTCACCAAAAAGTTTAGGAAATCTGCTCGATGCCGCACACCATGGCAGCTCGACTCTACAACTTGTTGGTTCTATATGGTAGTTAGACTCCAGGCCGTTAGAAACAAGATCTAAGCCATTCATCTTTCTTGAGGACTTCATCCTACTGTAGATATGCAACTACCTAGGTTCTTGGTTCTTGGCTCCATGGATGCTTCGTCTACCCGCTCAAACCAACTGGTTCTCATTTGCCAAGAATCCACCTTTGTATACTCAAGAAAATGTCAGCATGATCTCGACCATTGATGCACTCGTGAATGACCATGATTAAACCTTAGTAAAGCTCTACAAACGAGTGGCATAGAACATGTCACCAATCCACTCTAAAAAGAATGTTAACGTCATCTTGGACTTCTTTGGCTAGCGGTGTGGAACATCTACGAAAATACACTAAGTATTGAGCGGAATGGAGCATGTCGCTAGGCCGCTCTCTTAGTTCTTCAAACTACTTTATTTCCTTTTGCATCTGTGACATAGAGCATATGTTGTAATCTGCTCCTCGATATCCACTCCTCAAGATTTGACCCAAGTTGACCATAAAATGGAGCATGTCACCAATCCACTCAAGAAATAGTGTAAAATATTACTTTGCGTTGTGCCGCTCCCTTGTACTTCTCTTTGGGCATTTTGACCTCTTTGACAAGCAACATAGAGCATATCACTAGGCTGCTCTAGAATAGATGTGGAACTCAGTGATGTGGAACATCTTTGAAACTTAGTCACTTTAGTGCATGAAATGAGACAATGTGCACTAATCCACTCTTTGGAGGACACTGACATCAGCTTTGACTTGGTTTGACAATGGCGTAGAACATCTGTGTTGGGCCATTGCAAAATGCACTAAGTACTAAGTGGCATGGAACACCTTGCTTATGTTGTTGTAAAAAAATACTAAGTGTTGGGTGGATGGGAGCATCTTGTGCTGGGCCACTCGGAAATACACTATATCCTGAGTGGTTGGGAGCATCTTCGTGCCTTAGAAAATATTTTCAAAAATTTTACTAAGGATGTGGCCATTTTGGGCCTACAGGTACAATGTCTATTTTACTGCACTATCTCAAGGATGAAAGTAATGCTTTAGAAATTACCCGTTGGCAGGTAGTGGGATATCTTCTCCACTCAAATTCTTCAATCTAAAACCATTGTCTCCAAGTATTTATGAAATTTGATAAGGGTCTAACCAGAGTTGTCAAGTTTATCATGGTCTCCTTTCTTTTCATGTGCTTTATCCAATAGTAAAACTAGGTTAGAAATTTTGAATGCTTTAATTTTGACTCTTTTATCAAACCTTCTATTCATTATCCCTTGGTGTTTACTGAAGTGTTGAAGTGCATCCTCTCTATTTTCATCTAAAAGTTAATCAACCTTGCTTCCACTTTGTCATCGACTTTTAAATAATATTTCATGAAATGTAGTGTCAATAGTTTCAAATTGGTGGGAAATATAGGTTCTTAACCATATACCAAATGGTAGGATGATCTACTTATTGAAGCTTTGATTCTTGTCCTATCTATCCATAAGGTGTATTTGATTTTATTGTGCCAATCCCTTGGATTTATTTCTTGTACCTTCTTAATTATACTCAGCAAGCTCTTATTGTTAAACTTAGATAAACCATTGTCCTATGGATAGTAGTTCTAAGAAATATTTATGGTCAGTTTGTTATCATAAGCCCATTCTACAAACTGAAGTGAGGTAAATGTTGAACCATTATCAAAAACTATGGAGTAAGGCATTCAAAATATAGTTACAATATGTTCTTAAAGGAACTGAATGACAACATCTATGGTGTAATGTTTAGTAGGCAGAGCTTCTATCCAGTGAGTGCAGTAATCTATTGTGGTTAAAATGTACTTGTGACTTTTTGAAGAATTGGGACTTATGACTCCTACAAAGTCTAATTCCCATTGAGCAAAAGGATGAGCCTCAAATACTAGTTGTAAGGGTATGGGAACATATCTTTCTCTATTTGAAACAATATTGCAGGTATGACAAAATCTAACATGGGCATGGGCATCCTTAAATAATACCCAACTCTCAAAATTTGATGTGCAGTGGAATTTGTTGAACCATGTCTAGTTCCATATTTGCCATAAAAATCATTAACGACTTGAGTAGCTTCGTATTTATTTAAGCATATGAGATATTTCCTTCATGGTTTATTCTATACAAGACACCTGCTTTGATCATGAAGTTGACCCTTTTTATATGTAATGCTATTCTTTGAGTAACATTGAATTTATTTCGGCATTTGTTATTCAATTATAATACACAATATATTGGTACCACTCATAAGTTGTGATATCATCTATAGAATATTGTTGGTAAAGGATTTGAGGGTCAATTTCAGCTAAATTTTTACTTAATCCTTGGCCTCTAACCAATTTCATAGGTTGGATCTCTAAATCAAATTATTATAATGTTGTCATCCATTTACCTCTTCTTTCTCCTAGCTCATTTTACATTAGCATGATTTTAACAACAAGGTTTGGCACAATTGCAAATATCCTACTCTGTAGAATATAATACCTGAATTTCTTTACTACCTTTACTAAGGCATATGCCTATTTAACTATAGCTATATATTTTATTTGGGCATGTTTTAATGGGGAGCTCATGAAGACGATTGGATTTTCTTCATTATTTTTATTTTTCTATGTTAAGACACTAGCAGTTGAGTTTTTAAAATTAAATGAATAGATGTAAAATGGTTGTGTATAATTAGGACTCACTAAAACTAGAGCATTGGATATAGCATATTTCATTCCTTGAAAGTTCGCTTGGGCTTTGGAAGTCTAAGTAATATCAATGTATTTATTAAGCATGTCATTCATGGCCTAACTATCTCTGCAAATCCTTAGATGAATTTTCTAACAAAATTAATCTTTCTAAAAAATGATCTCAATTCTTTTTTATTGTGTGGAGAGGAATTTTATGTATTGCCTTTACTCTTTCAGGGTCAATTGAAATACCATATTTAGAAATAACATGACCTAAGAGTTTTCCTTCAGTTACTCCAAAAATGCATTTCTTAGGATTTAATGAGATACCATGTTCTCTACATTTTTGGAATACTTTTCTTAAATCATTAACATGATTAGCACATTTCTTTGAAAATATAGGAATATCATCAACATAAATGACTATACATTTTCCAATTAGGTCTTTAAAAGCATAATCCATTGCTCTTTGAAAAGTAGCACCTATGTTAATCAATCCAAAGAGAAATCTCCTATAAGAAAAGGTTCCCCATTTAGTGGTATATGGGGTCTTAATTCTATCCTTAGGATCTATCATAATTTGATTATATCTAGAATATCCATTTAAAAATGATATATTTCATATCCATTCACCATTTGGAGAATGTGATCCATGGAAGGCAAAAGATAATTATCTTTCCAAGAAGACTTATTAAGATTTCTAAAATAAATGCATAAGTGAAATTCCCAAGTTTTCTTTAGAACAGGTACTTTATTAGCTACCCAGGTTGAATGCCTAATGGAAAATATAACGTGGGTATCTAGGATATTTTGAACTTATTTTTGAGAAATGGGTTCTAGCAACGGATTAACAAGCCTGTTTCTGCCTAAATGGTGTTGTCTGGTTTTAAAGGGATAGTATGAGTTATGATTTCTTTATTATATATTTTTTAAATCTTCATAGCTCCAAGCTATGACATCTCCATAAAGAGCTTGTATAATTACTTCTTTTTCTTGACTAGTGTAAGCTTTTCCTATTAATGCATTTTGTGGATTTTCACTAGTCCCTATATTAACAGTATTACATGCATCATTTTGAAATGAAATTTTACTGCATTTCCTCCTTTTATAATCAATATCAAACAATTTTTCAAGATATACCATATATTTAGGGATTGAATTTGTTTTTAGTTTTACCTCTTGGTATTCTTATTCTTCTTCTTGTATCCTTTCATCTTCATCAATAACCTAATTTTCAAGTATACTAGAGTTCGTAACAAAATTAAAAATATGTTTGTCATCTTCAAACACTTGGATATTTTTCACGTTAACAGGTATAGATGGACAGGCTACTAATTCAATAGAAAATTTCTTCAGTTTTCTATTATCCATAGGTTTTAGTGTACTTGCTGCCACTACTAGTGAATCTGTAATTTTATTGTTTCTTCTAGAAACTAGTTTAATATTTTTTTTTTTTTGAATTTACATGGTGGAATCGATAGCTGCCATGAATCCGGACAGCCTATCCATATTTTTATGGCCGCCATAGTATTCTGCAATGTTCGCCCCAGAAGCCGCCACATAGATCTTTGCGCAGTCTACCCCTATAACCACCATGCCATAATCATTTTAAACCTTTTACGCCACTGAAAGCACCAAGAAAGGGACAAGCGTTCAGTTCGATGAGGCCAGATATTTGAACCTTGGACCTTCGCCCTCTTAAGGGGTAAAACTAGTTTAATGTTGAAAGCATGAAATTCATCAATTAAATATCTTACTCTATTTCTATAGTGAATTAGTCTTTTGTCATGGCAAGCATATTGACTTCTAATCTATTTGACTACTAATTCAGAATCTCCTAACACTTTTAAATATTTGACATTTTTCTTCAATGTTAGTTGTAAACCCAAAATCAAAGCTTCATATTATGCAGTGTTGCAAGTACAAGAGAATTGTAGTTCTTAAGCAACCAAATGGGACTTACCTTTTGGATTAATTAATTATATGCCTACTCCACTACCTTTTTTGGATTTTGATCTATCAATTTTTAATGTCCAAATTGAACTTTCATATTTTGCTTATTTTTTTGATGAAATTTTAGTTCTAGGCTTATCAAATATTTGTTTAGATTTGAGAGTATATACTCCTAGTTTTAACTCATTATAGAGAACTTCAGTGGTCTTGTTATACTTAGTTATCAACTCTTTTAGTCTAGGCTCTCTTTTTATCCTGATTTTATTGGCTACACCTTTCCATGGTAACCACATATGAGAGAAATTTGTTGCCATGTATCCATTTAAATTCCTAGACCAGTCTCTACTAAGAAACATTCCATATCCATCAAGGATATCTACAACTTGTATGTCTATATATTGTTGAATTTTTTGTTCTGATTCTAACTGTATATGAATATGTTTTAGTACTCCAACCACATTCACTTTAGTCTTATCTAACTAAACTACCACTCATTTGAAGGATCAGGTTTTAGACATAACCTTTGGCAAATAACATATGGTATTACATTCCCTAAAGCACCTAAGTCAACAAGACAGTTATGCATATTTTTACCTGTAATTCTAATTGTCAAAAAAAAAGGAGGGGCATCCCTTTTGTCTTTTCTAGAAACAACCTAAGCATCTGTAGATTTCTTACATTGATATTTATTTTTATTACCAAAGGTTTTCATCAAAAGGTCTTGTTGATCAGTGATTTGAGAAACCTCAAACAAAGATATATTTGCTTTTTTTTTCTTTAAATCTTCTATGACATTGTAGGTAAGTTTATAATGTTTTATTTTTTTGTGTAGTGATGGAGGAAAATCAGCTTTAGGTGGAGGTATGGGATTATTATTAGTCTGTGTATCAGGAGGGATGATAGTACTATTTGGAGGAGTAGAAAAAGTGAGAAGAACTTTACCTTTACTTCTAAGCATATAGTTATTTACTTCTTAAACTGCCTAAAAGCTTGGATTTCTTCTTCTAAGGATCCATCATATCCTTCATATTCTTCTTCTAATGGGATAAATGTTTCAACAACTAAGTTTGTCCTATTACTAGTGCCATCTTGGTTAATATTATCATCATTAGGCACTAATTCCATGTTTTCCATTTCCATCTATATTATATCTAAAGTTGTTTTGAATTCAGGACAATCACTTTCATTATATTGGGTTGTGGAATATACTCTGCACTAGTTTTTTAAAGCTAAATCTAATAAATTTACAATGGTGTTATTCTAGTTTTTATTAGCAATAATATTGGGCTGATTAGCAATAGGATTGGGTACTTATCCATTGTTTGGATGAGTGTTCCATTGATATCTTTAAAAATTGAAGTTCCTATTTGTATTAGGATTTTTAGGAGGTGGATTTTGTGGTACCTATTTTTGTAGTTGAACCATATCACTACTAAGCTTTTGAACCAATCTTTGTAGATTGTCAAATTGTGAATTGGCATTGTTAGCAGTCTGGCCTGTATTAGCCTTATTTGTAATATTATTTTTGGTTGCATTAGGATTCAAAAATATAGGGGTATTTTGATTTATATTTGGAGTAGCATTGAGGAATGCAGGAATGTTCTAAGTGGGATTTAGATTTAGAAATGTCGTTGTTGTTTGAGTATTGGTCTCCAAAGGAATATTCAGGAGTGCAGGTGCGGGGATGATATTAAAAGGTTGATTAATATTTTGGTATGGTAAATTATTTAACAATGGCAGTTGTTGTGATAAATATTTATTAATCATAGGGATTTTATTATAGGCACTTAGTGGTCCTATGGAAGGTAATTATCCTATTCCAAAACCTTGAGGTATCAATTGTAATTCTATTATCAAGGCCTCACTATATGCCATAGTTAGAGTAGTGATGTTTGGTGCTCTTCTTACAAACATGGATGTGATAGGATCTAGGGATCTGTAATACATTTGAATAGTTGCATCAGCATGCATAGTGTAAGGTGGAGTTAGCCTATTATAAAGCTTGTGAAACCTTATATTGAACAATCTTAGAGGCTCATTGGGCTCTCTCCTACATGAAGTAAACTGATGATAGATGATAGCATGATCTATAAGTAACTTGAACTGGTTAATGAATACCATTTCTAACTCATTCCAAGAAGTGATAGAATTAGTAGGTAAACTAATGTACCAATCATATGCTAGTTCATCCAATGTAAGAGGGAACATCCTGTAGGCAACATCTTCATGTTCAACTTGTAATATAATTAAAGCATCTTTATATGCTTGAATGTGTTCTTTAGCTATTCTAGCTCCATCATGTATGTACCTAGGAAGATATATCTCTACATTCTTTGGCATATCATGGGTGGATCCAAGAATACTTAGTTGACTACTACCAACTAACCAGGGTGTAAATATTACCATTGGAGTACTTGGTGGAGTGAGAAATATATTAGCAAATGGTATTATAGATCGAGATGAGGTATGAATACGAGGATGAGTGCTTGACTTAAATTTTATATTTTTGGGTCTTCAAGGAGGAGAAAAGGTGTGGATTTTGGTATTAGCTTCAGAAGACTTAGAACTGGTGTTAATAATTTTGGGTTCCAATTTTAAAAATCAAGCAGTATGATATGTGGAAATTTATAATAGTGTAATTAAGTGATCCAAGTTCAAGAAAATAAAAATTAGGCTAAAACTTGTAACAATCAAACTATAAGAATTGGGCTATCAAGTTGTTCAAACCTTACCATACTAATGAATCAAAAATTTCAAGCCAAAGCAATTAATAAATCTATAGTAATAGTTCATAAAAAAACTTAAGGTATTGAATTACACACTTTCAAGCCCTCCTAGCATAATTTCTTGTTGGCATGATACATCTACCCAATTACAAAAATATACCAATAGCTAGGACTCATTCAAGATGTCCTCTCTTGAAATAAAATAATCAATCTCCCCAAGCTTCTAGTAATATTGGTCTAACCTGATTATATTATGGTCAAGTATTATAAACTAAATTATAAGAAAGGGAATCATATGGATAACTCAGAAGTTTTACATATAAATTTTAACAAGGGAGAGTACTAATTCATTGTTTAAAATTGTAAAACATAAATCTAGCTTAATATTCAACCAATTATCAAGATATAAGTATTTTATATCACAAATTGCATCAATAAAATGGAACAGAGCAAGGTTCTAGGCTTGTTGCCTTGAAATTCATCAAACATATAATATTCATTGCATCACATTCATACTTTTTATAGCACATAGAAATGATTACTCTGAAACTTATAAAGATATAACACATAAAATGAGCTTCAGAATCTAAAATTTAGCTAATCTACTCCTAATCTAACAAGTTTCACAAAAAATTCAAAAGGATAGAGATAAAGAGCAAAGAAACCAAGCCAGTGCAGTTGAAGCTTTATGTTAAATCTGTAGAAGCAAGTATTCTAAATTTAACCAGCTCTAACTCAACCAACCTTTGCACAATTTGAGACCAAAGTGGTGCTATCTTCAAAGGAGAAAGAAAAATACTAGAATTATCTCAGATGTAAACACCATCAACATGCGCAAAATACACCAAGAAACTCTAAAATTTGTATTAATGAAAGTATTCAATGATTACAATTCTTAGAATCACTTGCATCAGATGATTACAAGGCATAAGATTCTCCAATCACAATTGTAAGCTAAAATGAGCAACACCAAATAAAGCAATCTTATCAAAAGTGAATCAACACAATATTGCACAAAATGAAGAATCTTATTAATATGGAATTGGGGGGAGCCTAGATCTCCAAAGTGTACAATATATATACCCCGAATATGGGGTTACAATATGCTTTACAACCTTTGATACAATGTTACAATGTTGAGGGTTACAAAACCCTCATTCACAAGAATAGCTGGTGTCTTCAATGCTTATTTTTGCTCCAAACAAGTTGGAGGGTGGGCTTGAGTATCCTTGTAGGGCCACCCTAGCTGTAACAACTTTCAATAATGTAGCTCATGCACCTACAAATAGATCAACAACACCAAGAGGTCAATAGCATATGAGAGGGCTCCATTGTGTGAGGCCCTCTTTGAAATAGATCTACAAAACCCTAGTGCTATAAATAATGAAATGCAAGCAAATGCAAAAAATGTAAGATATAAACAATAAAATATTTTACCTTGTCAAGAATATCTTTTGTTCTGATCTGCATTCCTATGTCTATGATCTAAAGTCATACGAACACTCGAAAGCATTTGAGGGTATGGTGGCGACAAACAAGAAGACTAGGAAATGCTCGAAAGCATTCGGTAATGGTGTCAAACACCCAGTAGCATTCTTAGAATTCTTAGTAGAGTTCATGGGATGCTGGGAGGCATTCGAGGGTTTCTATGGAGGGTACTGTAGAACCAGATCTAGTTCATAGGGGTTTTGGTGACTAAAAATAGAGGATTCGATGGTGACGATGAGGGGAATGGTAGAAGAATGCTAGGGTTTTGGGGAGGGATGGAAATGAGGGCTCAAGAATCAAAATAATGCTTAGAAATAAAATGATCGCTTAACCCTCCATTCATGAGAATGAGTGACCTTTTATAACTTGCCTTCCATATGCTAGGGTTTTGATGACACCAACGTGTGGTCAAGATTAAAACATAATGGATGGCTAAGATTATAATCTTTGCAATGTGACACAGATCAAGTCAAGTGGATGGTTGAGATTAAAATGTTAATGAGTGGTTGTGATTTATTCATACATATATATATTTATTTATATTAAATATATAAATATAAATATAAAATACTTATATATATATATAAATATATATATATATATATATATATATATAAATAATGGGTGGATGTGATTGGATGATGTGGATGGAGGACAAGTGGCTAGGATTTGGTGTCTACAGATGCCTCTTTTTTGTATCGCGTTGTGTGAAACACAATGCGGTGCAAAAACAAGAGACACCTAGTTTAGATGAAGCAACTTTCTTTCCTTGGAGTGCAAGAAGATCTTGAAGACAAAAATAATGTGGGTGTAGCTTACCCCCTCAATTGGTGAATGAGTGAAGAATGAATCTCATGAGCCAATTGATAAAAATGTGGATGTAAATGTAAGTGTAAATGTGGGTGTAAATGTATTCTATTTTTGCCCCAACAGATGCAAGGGGGTTGTTGGAAATGTGGATGTAGATGTGATGTAAATGTCATGAAAGTGACATAGATGATGATGCAATGAGTGATTATGTTCTTTGCCCCAACAGAAAAGGGGTTTTGCCAATGATGTGTGATGTAAATGTGGTGTATTCTATTTTTCCCCAATAGATGCAAGGGGGTTTTTGGAAGTGTGGATGATATGAATGATGTAAAATATGTATCCCGATGTGGGAAATCAAAATCAAATTTGGTTACCCCAAGTTTGGGGTGGTCTTATGCTATTGAAGAATGTGCCTTATGGCATCATTGAAATGCAAAGTTATGAAAATACAAAATGACATAGGGGAATATAACCATTATAGTGATTTGTTGTGAGGTTCCTTCCACCAGGAACCAATCATGCTACTGGCCCGCATCCCCAATGACTATCTATGTAAAAGAGATGATGTATTGGAAGTTATCCATGTTTCAAGCCCCAACGAACAAGGCCATCAATGACAGCATTTGAGAAAATTATTCTAAGCATAGTCTCACTCAAAAAATGAGGGACCAAATGTAATTGGATTTTGAACAAGAGGATGTTGGATGATGGGCAAGTGTCCTTATGGTGATCTACCCATCCTACCGAATTGCATGGATAATCAATCATTGCAATCACCAAGTGAATAGGGTAAACCACTAGATACGAGGTTCACTTGAAAAATATGAGTGGAATTGGAAAATATTGAATGGTAATGTATGGAATTGTGGATGATATGAATGATGTAAATGAATGTATATGGATGATGCAATTATTGGTGGGTGAATGTGATGATTTTGTGAAGTGATTTGGAATGATTTGAAGTAATTTGGGGAATTTTATGACTTTTGGTCGCAATCAATAATTAAACACCCAAATCAATCCAAATTATCACAAAATATTATGGGATGATGTGATGTATGTGTAGAATGATGAATGTGGCCATTTTGTGAAATTTGGGGCTGTTTTGAAGCTTTTGTAAGCAAATTTGGTATTTTTATGACTTTTGGTCGCAAATGAAAATGAAGCATCCAAATCGATCTGAACCTTCACAAAACATGATGTGATGATGAAATGGATGCATGGATGAATTTTGGAGTGATTTTGTGGGGGTAAGCTATATTTTTGGGCCCTGTTGGTCTTTCTGCAACATTCTAGAGCTAGACATCAACCAACATCCACACCATGCATAGACATCGGCAAGCGTCTACCACCCTACAAATGTAGGGCAGCATTTGAGTGCGCTAGGAAGATGCCCATGAGCATTTGAGCATGCCAAAAATAGCTATAAAAGTGCTACAGAAGTGAAATTAGACTCATTCTTGCATTCACGAGTTTTAGAAGTAGCATCTGAGGATTGAGTGAGTGGGTGAGTGAAGGAGTGTGAAGTGAGGTGAAGGATGGCGATGGAGGGTATGGATGTGGTAGGAGGCATGGAGGCATAGGTGGCTGAGGTAAGTGCCCTTGGCACTCTTGTTTGGATTTGTGCAATTTATTTTTGAAATGTTTTTTATTTATGCAATGAATGTGATGGTAATGTATTTGCAATTGTGTTGTTGTAGTTGTTAATCTTGGAGGCTCGACACCGATTCTCACCAATTATACCAAGGGTGAGGAAGGCCTTGCAAAAGGTTGAGTGGGATAAGTTGGAGGATATGGGTTTGTCTGAGGTGGCATGGATTGAGGTGGTGAGGGTGGATGAGGGGTACCTCTCAGCCTAAGATATGGGATCCAGATAGGGGAACTTTCAAACTATCAATTGGGGAGATGACAATGACACTAGAAGATGTATACCACATATTTTAAGTGCTAGTGGAGGGATTGCATGTCCAAGTTGGACATGATAAGGAGTATGATATAAGAGAATTTTTGGGAATAAGGATGGAGGGATAAGAATATCCGAGTGAAGGGATAAGGTATTTGGCTATGTATGTGGAGGAGAAATTGGAGGCCTTACCCACCTTGATCATGTTCCTACTAGCCAACATATTGGTACCTAACATACATTGCCATGGACTCACAAAAATTTGTGTATGAATGATTTTTGGGTGGACAGTGCAGAATACTATGGCATCCATAAAAAGCTGGACAGCCTGCCCAGATTCATGGCGGCTACTAATTCCACCATGTAAATTCAAAAAAATCAAAAAAAAAACGAGTGTCAATTTTTATGGAACATAATTAGGCTAGTGTACGACATGATCGATGAGCCTCGGTTGTATGTATGGGCATCTATGTTATTGATGTAGATGTATATGGAGCTTTATGAGGTGATGAGGTAGGGACGAAAGGGGTGAGGTAGAGCTAATCCAGTTCTCATGGGTGCTATGATAGTTTGAACAAATGTAAGGAGTTCCAAAGGCTCTAGTACTCTATAGGCATCGATCGTATGAGTCAAGCCTACCTTGTGTGTATGAGTGATAGGTGCAATATGAGGATGATGAGGAGATAGATCTCCTAAATTTGGATAATTTCAAGACCATAGTAGAGTATGAGGCTTGGTTTACCTCACAACATCCATGGGTATCGAGTCAGGTGGTCGAGGAGGGAAATAGAGAGGATGAAGAAGCAGTAGTAGGGGAGGCTCCCTGACATTAGAGATGTCATTAATATAGCAAAGGAAGGTAGGCAAAGGATGTAGTAGAGTAACTCTAGAGATTGGAGGTGATGATGGTGGTAGGGATGATATGGAGGAGTTAGAGAGATACCTCTAGGTTAGAGTGATGAGGAGTGGGTAAGGATAGAGGTAGAGTGAGACCAACTTTAATAGATGGTGGTAGAGTGGGATGCAAAGATAGTGGCTCAAGATGCGATGATAGCAACTTGAGATGCTAAGAATGCTCAACTATGAGCAATAGTAGAGGTACAAAGAGCTACAAGTAAAGGAGAAGATATGATAGTGAGGCTCTAGGAAGAGCTAAGATAGAGGGACTCTCGTTAGAGGTATGATGTACTATACCTTCAATCCTAGGAGGCATATATCCAATATTTAGAGGATCTATGTATGCAACACCACATTGGGCTCCAGATCAACCCTCTTCTTTTATAGTAGATTTTAGTAGGCCTAGTGGTTCTAGGCATAGTGTCTCTAGGTCTAGGGCTCCTTCAGGGTCACAGGGGTCCTCCTATAGGTGTTAGCTAGTGCTTAGATGCACTTTTTGTATATGAGCCTTGGTGCTCCATTGTATATAGCCTTTGAGCATTCATTGTACATGTGATTTATATATATATACATGGCTTTTACTTTTATGTTATGAATTTGTGTGGATGTGTGTGTGAATGCATATGTATATGTGATGGATGGTAATGTAATGATGATGTGTATATGTAATTGAAATAATGCACTAATGATCATTTGTAGTTTAGATTTTGCTTGACCATTGTTGATCATTGTTTGTTTAATCAGGGGCACCAAGATGGTGGTATGTGAAATGGAAGACTCATGTAATGATATGGATGTTGATATGGATGTTGTTGACTTATGAATAGTTGATTGTTTTGTAGAGACTCAAACATACTAGTGATTTCAACCAAACTCACTAAGTTCTATCTAATTTCTCTAAGACCAAATGTGTGTGCAGTGAAATGTTCATTTACCAAATCATGAGCATGGTAATGACTCAAGGCAATCAAGAACCAATGTGTGTGCAAGTGAGTTCATTAACCCATATTGAGTAAATTGAGATGAAATCTATCATGGAGGAGACCAAGAAGCTAGCTTGTCCTTATGTGTGATCAGAGGTCTCTTCAAGAGAGACGTGTCACCACGCATGAGCGTACTCCACTACCAGTCAAGCATCTATAGCCCCGGTGGAGATTAGCTCCATAGTCCAAGAATCTGATCTCTAAGCTTTGGGGATTTGGACTACCTAACCATCTAGATGGAAATGTAGTTCTATCCTTACAACTTGAGGATCTGTGGTGTGTGATGTGTAAAAGATTTAGAGCTTTGGGGAATCAGATTCTCAACCAAAGTATGATGAGAATTTTATCCTATCCTTACTACTCATTCTTTTTTTTGGCAATGTGAGTAGTGGTGAAGACCACTATTTTTATTTTGGACTATGTGCATAATGGGACAGGCGAAGATAACTTTTTTACTTCGAGGTTCAACCCAATCATGGTATTATCCCTCTTTGACACAAGATGTTTTTAATATGTGTAAAATATGGTTGGTTCAAGAGTGTTAGAGTCAATCCCAGAACTCAAGATTTTCTTTAGTGAAAATGTGACTTGGTCCTAGAGAAAACTTGACATGTATTGGAGTTTGCTTGAAACACTAGGAGTGGTTGAGTGACCGAAAACACCTAGGGGTAATGAAGTGATAGTGCACATGGTAACTTGACTTGTGAAATGGTGTAATGAAAATGGATATGAACTTGGGGGTGCCCCTGATTAAGGCAACAAGATTTATTGGATCAATTATTGTCTAAACTTAACAAATGACCCCTAGTATGGTGGATGAAATGCATCAGAATGACAATGAATGTGCTTGTAAAATGTAATGTATGAAATGCAATGTGGTGTGGATGCCATATATTGAAATATTATGTATGTGAAATGCAATGTGCAAAATGTAATGTGTGAAATACAATGTTTTTTTTGTGTATTAGCCATGTATATATACATATATGTAAATCACATTAAGCATAGAATGCTCTCAAGTGGATGATGTTAAGTGGCTTAGGCTCTTCTACTCTCCCCAGACTGGCAAGTCTATATGAACCTTGGAAACCCGAATAGCAGCAAGCAACACTTGTAAATACAAATGATAAAATCCATGCACATGCAATGCAAAATTTTTTTTTGTTTTGAATTTTTTTTTTTATTATGTACATATGTTACAAAATATTCTAGTGAGGTGGATCAATGAAGTGGAGGTGGTGGTTCACCAGTTGGTTCAGCTCGCTCCCTTGGGAGAAGCAAATAGAAAATGGGTTGATGGATGGGGAACATTTTGAGGTAATGCTCATCTTGTTCGGTGAATGGAATGATGGGTGTTGATTCCTCTTCGGATTCATCAGAAGCTATCGATATGACATCGTATTCTTCATAAGAATCCTCCTCAAAGTCATCATTGTGGGTGGTTTCTTCTTCTGAACCTAAATGAAGGCTTTGGAAAGCTTGTTCAAAAGGAAGTGGGAGAATGAGAGTGGTAGCCCAAACCTGAATGGTCATGCGCTTCTCGATATGAAGTGTCGATGATCTCATGCATTACCTTTTCATGTCATCCTAGGTCGTATCCTTGCCAATTGACTCGGTGAAAGTAGCATGAAGGAAAACTATCATATGTTGTATATTGGTAGGGGTTGGTTGTTTGGGTTCATCTAGGGGAGGTGGATCGGACGATGAATCAATCCCCCATACATAAAATTAATGCTATTAGGCATTGAACCCATATTGTACACCACTCCTATGGATAAGGGTGGGTCACATGGGTGACCATAATCCCTAGCGGTTTGGATATTTAGTGGTGTAACAGTGATGTCTTGGACCACGTATTCACCAATGCCAAGATTAGTGAGGTGGACCGCAACTTGGGATGATGTGGAGGTGGATGGAGTGGATGTGGATGTGGAAGGCTCATGGTTGGCTTGTGGCTCAGGTAGTGGGAGGGATGTATGGTGAAATGGCATCTCACAATCTATTAAGTCAACTTGTGAGACATCTACTGATGTGGATGAAGATGGGTGTGGTTGAGGGTTTTGTTGAATGGTTGATGATGTTGATGTAGGTGGAATGGTAGTGGATGTTGATGTTGATGATGTGGATGGTGTGGATTGGGATTGACCACATGTACATGTAGTCGACTGTGATGAAGGTGGGGGTGTAGAAGTGGAAGCCTGATGTGGGGTGGTGATGGGTAGCTCCTCAGGAATGGGAGCTTTAGATGAAGAAGTGGTGGATGATGTGGTTGATGGTGTTAGGAATAGGTGGGTTGATGGAAGTGTGGGTTCGTAGGGATTTGAGATGAAATTGCAATACTTAAATGGTTTGATGTCCATTGGTATGCAATGAATTTGTCCCTCATGTACATATTTTAAACATTGATGTAGTATTGAGGGAACACATCTCATCTCCCTAATCCAAGGGCATCCAAGGAGTACATTGTAAGCCATGGACCCCTCTAGGATGTGAAACATGGTGTGCAATATTTTTACCCCCACTTCTATGGGTAGAACAATAGTGCCAACTATGGAACAAAGAGCATCATTGAATGCTCTTAGGGTGAATGTGGATTTGGTTATGTGGGATGGTGGAAGATTGAGATGTTGGAGGGTGGATGTGGTGATGATATTGATGGAAGAACCAGTGTCAATTAACACTCATTTAAATGGCTTCCTATCAACTTGAGCCATAATATGTAATGGAGGGTCCACCGCTTCTGATGACATTGATTTAATTTCAAAGTCATAAAATGTAATGGAAGGCTCCATGCATGTGTGAATACTCCCTACAAAATTGTTGAAGGCATTAGTGTCTTGGGATTGTAATTCAATGGATTTTAGAATTTCCATTAATGCCTCATAGTGTGGGGGAGATTGTTGTATTAGCTCATAGATAGATAGTTTGGTTGAAGCTATTTTGAGGCTAGTTGTCAATCGACTACTCAATGAGATGATTGGCCTTTGTGAGTGATTTGGGGGATGAATTAGTGGTGATGGATGACTTGGAATATGGATGGGTTGGGATGAATTGGTAGAGAAATGGATGGGTGATGATGAGTTGGTAGGTTGTTGAGACACACTTGCTTGAGGTGCTATAGGAGGTGGAACTACCTATTGTTGTTCATTCTATCTATTAGTGCTTCTTTGACCATGGGTAACTACATGAATAGCCCCCATAAAACCTTGATATTGTTGTATGTGGTTGACTTGATTAGGAGGAGTCTTGATATTTGACCCTCATATTGGTTGTTGTTGTTCCTCATGATGAGGAAGTGGTGTTTGGTATATACCAAGGTTTTGGTTTTATTGGGCCAAGGGACTATCAAGCTTGATGGCCCCTAGCTCTATCAAATCTTGCACTATGTGTTTAAATGACCAGTAGTTGTTAATGTCATACCCTTTATGTCGATGAAAAGGATAAAACAAGTGTTCCCTATAGCCCTTGCCATGTTTAACTTGATCTTTAGGTATGATATTGGGTAAGGCAATAGCATTGGTGTCATACAACCTGTGAAATATGGAGGTGTATGATTTAGATAAAGGAGTGAAAATGCTATATTGTCAAACAAATTGTCAATGTTGGTGAGTCTCCATAGTTGGTGCTATGGCATTAGGTTGGTGGGGTGGGGGAACCGCTTGATAATTGATTTGTTGTGGTTGTTGTTGCATTGTTGTTGTTGTTGTTGAGTCATTATCGGCTGACTCAAGACCACTTGATTTACTTGATTTGGCTTTGGTTGGCTAGGATAATTACTTTTAGCTTGGCCTTTGTTCTGCCATTATTTCTTCTTAGGCTTTATCTCACCCTCTTGAATTTTTATCTCTTCAATGACATAGGCTTGAGCGAGAGCCTCATAGAATGTTTTGTATTATTGTAGTTGTAACATCAAAGAGATGGGTTTTAAGTAACTCTTGGTGAACATTCGAGTTAGTTCTTCCATTGGTAGGGAGAATGGCAATTTAGTGATGACTACCCTCCAACGGTTACCAAAATCATAGACTGACTCCTCTTCAAATTATCTAAGGTTGTATAGGTCAGTCAATGTGGTCTTTTTGCGAACATTGAGGGAAAATATCTCCAAAAATTGATCTACCAATTGTTCAAATGTGAAAATGTTGTGATGAGGTAGATGATTATACCAATATTGAGCATCTCCCCCCAATGTCTGAGGAAATGTTCTAAGCATCAAAGCATCTTGATCTTGAATTCTGAAGCATGAGTGAATAAATGTGCTTATATGCTCTCGAGGGTCCTCAATCCCCTTAAATTTATCAAATTTTGGTACTGTAAAATCTATCGGATATGGTGGTGATGGTACCAAAGGATGGATAGGTTGATTGACTAGTTGTCTCAAGGTAGGCTTCTGGTACATCATACCAAGAGTATACCAGATCAAGCTATCAATCTATTATTGCATCACTTGGATTTTAGGGTCTTCTCCATGTGTGGAGAAACCCTGAATTGCTTGCTGATTATGTGAAGGTGGGGTATGTGAAGTGGTGTACTATTGAAATGGAATATGATGTTGATGGTTGGATGAGTTGAGGGGTATGTGATGATGTTGAGCCTGGTGGTGAACTTGGTGGTGAAGTGATTGTTGTTGATGAAATGGAGATGAGGTTTGAGGAATGTGACTATGTTGGGTTGTGGAAGTGGAATTGATATGAGTGAGTGGAGGTGTGGGTATAGCAACCTGAGAAGATGGTGACACCTAAGATAGGTCAGGTGTGAAATAGGTGTGTTGGCTTGGAGTAGCATGTGGCTTGAAATATGCTATTTGTATTTGTTGTTGGGGACAAGAACTAGCATCTTGTTAACCCATGAGCAGTTGGTTAAGGTGTTACCATGCTTTCTGTATGGTAATTTCTGAAGTAGATGGTGTGATAGAAGTGGATGGTGGTGAGGTGTGAATGTTGGCCATGTTGGTGGAAGTTGGTGGGGGATAAGTTGTGAAAGGAATCACAACTAAATGAGGAGTAGTGGATGGCATGGTAGATGGAATATGTGAAGTTGCATTGACATGTGCTTCATAAAGTGGATTGGTGTAAGTGGTAGTGTGGGTAGATGGAATGGAAGGTATTTGGCTATGTTGAGGTGGAGACATGTGGTGCAAAGGTGTAGATGATGCCTCAAAAAGAGGATTGGTGTAGGTTTGGGTGAAGTTGGGTGGATGTGAATGAATAAATTCCTATTGAAAAGAAGGAACTTGGCTATGTGGAATGTTGAGTTGTTCTAAGACTGGTCTAGTTGGTCTTAGATAAAGTCCAACCTTATCCATGTCTATGTATGTTATGTGGGTGTCAGTAGGTGTGGAAGGCTCGATCTCTAGGATGGAAGTGTGAATAGCCCTTTCCATCACATCTACATTTGAAGTAAATACAGAATGTGAAGGTCCAGTAGAAAAACTAGAATAGCTTATCTATGTCACACTTGCAAGGTTAGCCATAGAAGTGGCTAGGAAAGAGGTGATGCACTCCATGGATGAAGTGGATTGGCTAGTGGATGCTTGACTCATGATTTTGGCTTGGCTTCGAGTTGAAACCATAAGCTAATGAGCCAACTAGGGTAGTGAATGTGGGGAATGTGTGTGAAAATGTGGAATGCTAATGGAAAGCACACAAAATCAAACAAGCAATTAAATCCTATGTCTTGCAACAATGCTTTTTTTAATGCGGTTGGTGTGTTTTGATGTATGCCTAAGCCTAGACTACTATGCAGGATGAAGTCCTAAGGTGAATGGCAAATGAGGATTTTCCTGGTGATGAAATCCAAAAAAATCTCTCATAGGATGCTATGGTGTCTATGGGGCAAGACAACGGATGGAGATGAAGCCCACCATCACTAGTCTTGATCAATGGTTGGTGATGAAGTCCAACGTACTGATGTTTAAAGTGATGCATGCTCGTGTGTGATTATTTTTAAAGTTTTAGTTGTCTATAGTGTTCATACAGTGCCAAGAAACCCACTTTTACTCAGCTAAGCTAGTAACCAAGGACATTAATACCAAGTTCCCTCAAAATAACCTAGGGTACACCACTTAAGATCCACCCTAAATCATCAAGTGACTCCAATAGTGGAGGGTTCACCTAGTTCTTCCACCCTGAATCATCAAGTGATTCCAACAGTGGGAGTATGCTCGAATATCAATGGTTGGTTCCAACTTAAAAGAAGCAAAGGTGGGAGACTTTAGCCTAAAAATGCAGCTATTTATGCTTTCTTTTCATTTCATTGCAAGCAACACTCAGGTAAAAGTAAAACACCATAAACAACAAAAACTTTAAATTTATTATGATGTGTATTTTGATGCAACTAGCATGGATGCACAAATGCAAATCTATCCTATGTGCAAACTATATGAAGTGGTATTTGTAAATGCCTAAAAATGCAAAAATGTATTGCTTTTTAAATAGAAAGTAAGTATTTCCTTTGTTCAATCTCTCTTTAAAAAGCAAAGAAAATGGAGGTAGGGTTTTGATTCAGACTTACCAGGAAGCCTACATTTTTTTCTTCCCAACACTCTTGAACATGGTGAGGCATCTCCTGGATGTGGTGAGGCATCTCTTAGATGTGGTAAGGCATCCCTCGAACACTGCAGGGCATCCGTGCGACCACAAATCAAATTTTGTTGCTTCCAAAAACCCTAGTTTCATGATTTTTGCATGATCAAATCTCTATAAACCTGCAACAGAAACACAAAAATGTAGATCAGAAGACAAGGTAAATTAAAATATAGAACCCTTTGTGGGTCCCACCATGATCACCATTTTGTAAGCTAAAAATGAGCAACACCAAATAAAGCAATCTTATCAAAAGTGAATCAACACAATATTGCACAAAATGAAGAATCTTATTAATATGGAACTGGGGGAGCCTAGATCTCCAAAGTGTACAATATATATGCCTCAAATATGGGGTTACAATATGCTTTACAACATTTGATACAATGTTACAATGTTGAGGGTTACAAAACCCTCATTCACAAGAATAGTTGGTGTCTTCAATGCTCGTTTTCGCTCCAAACAAGTTGGGGGTGGGCTTGAGTATCCCTACGGGGCCACCCTAGCTGCAACAACTTTCAATAATGTAGCTCCTGCACCTGCAAATAGATCAACAACACCAAGAGGTCAATAGCATATGAGAGGGCTCCACTGTGTGAGGCCCTCTTTGAAATAGATCTACAAAACCCTAGTGCTGTAAATAATGAAATGCAAAAAATGTAAGATATAAACAATAAAATATTTTACCTTGTCAAGAATATCTATTGTTCTGATCTATGTTCCTGTGTCTACGATTTGAAGTTGTACGAATGCCCAAAAGCATTCGAGGGTATGGTGGCAGCAAACAAGAAGACTGGAAAATGCTCAAAAGCATTCAACAAAGGTAAAATATGCCCAACAATATTCATGGGATGCTAGGAGGTGTTTGGGGATTTCTACGAAGGTAACTACAGAACCACATCTAGTTTGTAGGTGTTTTGGTGACTGAAAATAGAGGATTCGACGATGAAGGTGAGGGGAATGGTAACAAAATGCTAGGGTTTTATGGAGGGATCGAAATGAGAGCTCAAGAATTAAAATAATTCTTAGAAATCAAATGACTACTTAATCTCATTCATGAGAATGAGTGACCTTTTATAACTTGCCTTCCATATGCTAGGGTTTCGACGACACCAACGTGTGGTCAAGATTAAAACATAATGGATAATTAACATTTTATTAACATTTTAATCTCAACCATCTACATATATTTATTTATTTATATTAAATATAAATATAAATTTAAAATACTTATATTTATATATAAAATATAAATATATATATATATATATATAATGGGTGGATGTGATTGGATGATGTGGATGGAGGACAAGTGGCTAGGATTTGGTGTCTACAACAATAACAGGGGCACGGATGCTCATCAACTATCAAAGAAATAAAATTCCTAAAGTGTCTATTGCTAAAATGGTATTCGACCCTTTGGAATGGGGTCTCTTTGGCTATTTATAGCCTTACAAATTTGAATTTTTAATGCTTTACAGTTGTATTCTGGTGGTTTATAGTTGGACTTCAGTGGTTTATAGTTGGACTAATAAGTTATCTCCTAGATTATATGTCAATTTGTGGTTCTTCTTGGTTTGGATCTGGAATTCTAGCCATAGATATCTACAATTATTTACCTTGCCAAGCTATCAATATTTAATTATTGAGCTAATCTAGTTGTCAAGCACTAGAGGATTTAGAATCCTGTCCAAGTTCAATGAATGTAGTTTCTTCTTGATTGTTTAGCTTCCAATATCTTCCTTGACTCTTCAACTTCCTTCCTTGATCGTTCGGCTTCTATTCTCTGCAACTGGTCCTTGCAATTTACTAGACTCTAATGGATTCTAGCTATATGAGTTTTGTTTTAAATCGTCTAGAAGTGAAATTTAATCTTCTCTATCTAGAATTTCATCTTCTCATCTAATGCTTTATCTTCTATTCATCTTTAATACATAAAGAAAACCCAAATTAATACTTTGGCAGCAAAAACAAATCAATTCTTGCTATTATTATTATTATTATTATTATTATTTTTTTTTTTGGGGGGGGACAAGGGTAAAAGAGAGCAGGACCACGAGGGAACCATTACATAACATATCCGCAACATGTGAGGCGAGAGATTTGAACCTGGGCCTCTCAGCAACTAGAGAGGTTTAACTACCCACTTGCTCTCCAACTCCTCCACATGGGTGGATATTATTATTATTATTATTAATATTGATTATTTTGAATTTATTAAATGTCTTCCTAAGGTTTAACATCATATCTCATTTTAATTTTTAATTTTACATTATTTGTAAGGTTTTAGCTTTTAATTTCTATGTTCAATTTATTAATCTTTGACACTAAGGTTGAATTTCAATTTTAATGCCAATGTATTAAGTCCAACTCTAATGTCAAAAATTTATTGAGATTAATTCATTTTTATCATTATTATTATTATTATTATTATTATTATTATTATTATTATTATTATTATTATTATATATACATATATTTTAGAATGTACATGGTGGAATCGGTAGTCGCCACCCAACCCGGGATCGGAGGTTTTTTTTGGCCGCCATGTAGTATCTGCGTTGCGCCACCACCCCGAGCCCCCACACATTTCTCACACACCTCCCCTATAACCACCATGCCACAATCATTTTAAACCTTTTAACGCAGCAAAAGCACCAGGGAAGGGACAAGTAAGCTGTCCAGGCAAATTTTTATCATTATTATTACTATTATTATTTTGATTAATTTTCAATGGTTTGATATCCTTTTAGCTTTGCATTATTAGGTTTAATATCAACATTCCATCTAATAATATTTCCTAAGTTTTCAACATTTTCATTTAATTTCGAGATAAATGTCTTGGTTGTTAATCTTAGGTCTAAAGTGTCATTAAAATTTTATTTTTGATTTTTTTAATGCCAAAGTATTGATCCTATTGAAGCTCTCAATAACATGGTTAGGTTTCGTAGTACAATATCAATCTTATTTTTTTAAGCTTTACCTAAAGTTTTAAATTTAGAAATGTTTTGGTCGAACAAAATCAAGTGCACAAAATAATTGGAAGAGATTTACTTTTCAGCTTAGACTATATGATTGGTAAGGTTTCTAAATAAGTATTTTAATGATTAAATGCAACATATTCAGGGCTTCCTTCCAAAATGTACATGTTAGATTGGTTCGGGAAAATAAAAATTTATGGTTAAATATTTCACTCGAATAAAAATTAAAGGCTTTAGAATGTATAAAATGAATTTAAATTAATACCTTAAAGTATTTCAATCGAATGAAATCGAATGCTTGAAATATTTCAGTCAAACGAATATAGCTTTAAAATATTTCAGCCAAATGCAAATCGATGATGTAAAAAGATATTAAGGGTTAGAATTGTTTCAGTTGGAATGAAATTGGTGACTTAAAATGATTCGGCCGAAATCAAATTAATGACTTAAAATGAATAGGTCGAAATTGAGCGAATGGTCGCATTGGGTGAAATGAAATCGAAATTGAGCGAATGGTCGCATTGGGTGAAATGAAATCAAGGGCTTGAATAATTAGGTCGAATGAATATGAACTCAAAGTGCTTCGGTCGAATTTAAATCAATAATGTCAAATTTTATGGCCAAACTAAATTGAAGGGCATGGAAAGCATCGACCGAAGTAAAATCTAGGTTTAAATATTTTGGACGATGAATATTAATTGGCTAAAAATACTTCAATCGAAGAATTGGATGAAAGCACATTAATGATAAAACTATATTTTTCCAAAGTATTAGGTTTACTATTTGAGTCTGATTTTCCTCCTTGAAAGTGGATTAGTTTAACTGGTTGAGCTCATGCCATTTGATTATATTTTTCTTATATTTTGAACATCCTGAATTTTCAAATTTTTTATTTAACATATCCTCTTATTATTGTCATCTTGTAGCCTATCACCATGGCATTTCGAATATTCTTGAAACTAGTTTATTATTTTAGTTTCTATAAAATCTGTAGAGCACTGGGATCCTATCATCATCTAAGCGTTAGCTCTTAGGACCAGAGGAGGTAACTATTTCTTTTATAACTAAGGTCATAAGATGGACCATGTGATCTGATGTCTTATAAACTAAAAGTAAAGAAAAAAATGGGGCCTCTACCTCATCTAGGTCTTGATTACAAGAAATTGATATGTCCTTAAACATGTTACTTGTTTACTTATTTGTAGAGTAAACTTTTTTCCAATTCAATGACACTTTTCTGAGGTAAAGCAGGTCAATAATTTTTCATAATTTTGACTTTACAGAAATCACCTTGCAAGCTATACTAAAGATTATACAGCTCAAGTTATTCTAGGGTACTGTGCAACATACATTTTCATGCAGAATTTTATGATCCCTGGGACCATATTCATGTCCTTGCTAGCTGGATCTCTTTTTGGAGTAGTCAGAGGTCTTGTTTTAGTTGTTTCCACTGCCACTGCTGGTGCATCATCCTGTTATTTTCTCTCAAAGCTGATTGGCAGGCCTATTGCCTTGTGCATGTGGCCAGACAAGTTGAGGTTCTTTCGAGCTGAGGTATATCAACACTCAATCTTTTACAAAATAGATGGAGTTTATTGTGGGTGCCACTCCTGACTCAGCATATGACTGCATATATTCATGAAGTTTGTCAAATATGTTAAGCATGGTTGCATTCATGGACTTGAATTTTGTTTTTATGTTCAATTTTTTTTATTTATCTTTAGCTATGTAAGGATTGTATGCACTTAGATCTTGAACTTTTGTTCTTCAGATAGGCTATAGCATGTGGAATCAAAATATCATCCATAGGAAACTGATTACAAATTATACTTATTGCAGGTGGCCAAACGAAGGGATAATTTACTGAATTACATGCTTTTCCTCAGGATAACACCAACTTTGCCAAACACATTTATAAATGTTGCATCACCCATTGTGGATGTGCCATATCATATATTCTTCCTTGCAACTATTTTTGGACTTATTCCAGCTGCTTTTGTTACAGTAAGGGTAAGTTTTCAGTCTCTTGAGCAATGTTGTGGTATTTATATCAACTTATTCATTGGTTTGGTTTCCTTCATGAAGTAGCCTAGCTTAGATACAATGTTACTGGTTAAGATCTTTAAATAGATACAATGGACTACAAACTAATTATTATCTGTTGCTCATAAAACTCCAAACTGAAAAGCCACAATAGGAGGAATGATTTGATGTTGGTTTTGAAATAATTCACATAATCATGGCATTACATGCACATCTGCATAGCATTGTATGATTCAAATTGGCAAAGCCAAATACCATACATAAAAAGTAGACAGTTATTTTTTGGATATTAGTTATTACTCTATTTATATTGAAAACTTTCATGGGGGGAATACTTAGATGTTTCTCCCAACACCCTATACCTTTGTTTGTATTATATCTTGAGCATCTTATACAACCTTCATAAGTAAGAACAGGTGAGATTTAAGGATCAGATAATCTTCTTAACTTTTTCCCAATACATATCTCTATAATGCATAATTTGAGGCTTCTACCCTTGGACCTTCTATTTATACCTTTCTGAGGGTGGTCTCTGTTTGGATGTCTTTTGAATGGAACAAGAAGTATATAAGGAAGACATTGCAATGTTGGACATGTCTATAATTTATCTCTATAAATATTGACATGGTTATGTGTGTAGGTTTCTTGCACTTTCTATGCATAGAGTAGTCATTTCAAATGATAGCATACATAGCTATGGGCTTCATTGAAAAGTGATTACCCTATGAGAAATTAAAGGTCATTTGGAGTTTGTTCTTCATGGCTCAATGCAACATTAATTATAAATTATTCCCTTGAGTCCTATTTATCCCTAGTCCTTCAGTATTAGTTACATGTAGAATGGCATATCTCTATACTAGTTAGCTTAGAGTAACCATCCTTCCCTATCATAGGGTTTCTGTTAAATTGATGAGGGGTCATTGTTAGTCTGAAATACCATTTGACAAGCTCCAGCCAATGGCCTTCATTCCTATGGTATGGAGTTGGGTTAAATTAATTTCACCTTTATTTGTTCTCTTTTCTGACATCTAGATACTGAAAAGAGAAGTTGTGCAACCATCTATTTTCAACCAACAAATTGTGGTGCATATGCATGTGTTTTGGCTTGCTGACAAACATGTTTTACATGCATTTTCTGCAACTTTTTATGTTACATATAATTTGTATGTGCTACTATTAAACTAGGGAATAATTCAATAAATTGAGGACCCTATTGACACATTTTGGGTGTTATGCATGAATATAAAATTTTGGATGATTTCCTGTATCAGGGTGAACTTGGAATCCAATAGATTATACCCTGTAAACTCAGACATGCATGTAGGTAAATATGACAACATTTTTAGAAGCATTTAAAGAAAAAAGTGCAAAAATCAATGCATAATATAATCTATTTGTAACATTTCCTTGTGCTTGATATGGTTTGTCCACTAGCTGTAATTTACTCCTAATATCTTAATGAAGCAAATGTTTGCTACATATGTTATTTAATTAATGTCATTTCCTGGTTTTCCTTATTTAGTGTGTAGACATTAATAAGAACATAGGGAAATTGCTTGCTTCTGTACCCATTGACTATATTTCTCCTTGTTAGTAATTACACTTGGTCCTCTCTTTGCTGTAAATAAGGCCTTGGAATACAAAATAGGATTTTGCTTTTACATTTGCCTCTATAACAAATAGGGTAGGTTCCATGGTCTAGCGGTGAGGACATTGGACAATGAATTCAACAACCCAAGTTTGAATCTATGGAATGTAGGTGGGGTGGCAAGACATGTTTGAATAATAAGTTGGCTCATGTTGATTATGATGTGGAGGTTAAGTCTTATAAAGGTGATGCTATAGGTTCAAGCCTTGAGGTCACAAGTTTCTACAAGAGGATATCATGTGTCAGCTTGGTGTGTTGGCTATGATGTAACCTAGAAAATGACTTTTACCTTTATGTTTTATTTATTTCCATTGAGGATGATGCATGGGCATGGTTGACTAGGAATATTTTAGATGTTATACTGCCATTCCTTCACCACTAAGCATTTCTTTTTTGCAATGATCTTCTACTAATAAATTTATATGCATTGATCCATCAATGGATATTTCTATATTGGAAAGATGTTGAAATGTTAATTCCTTTAATTTAATAATGGAAACGTGACTTGGATAGCTTTATAAATTAATGGACAGAGTAGTATGTTTGATGAGCCTTGGATTACATCAAAATATCATTTTATTAGGAATGTTAATTTATTGTTGGAGGTCCTTTGGAGAACTGGTTCTTCAATAAATGCTCCTATGATATCTAGCATGATCCGTGTTTATAGAACTGATTCTTTTATTAATGCTATTATAAACATGACTTCAAATTGTTATTATTTTTTTGTATGCAGGCTGGACTTGCTCTTGGAGATTTAAAGTCCCTGGGGGATCTGTATGATACCAAAACTATGTGTACATTATTTTTTATTGGCCTCATGTCCATTGTTCCTACTCTTATTACCAGAAACAAAAGAAGCATGTAAAGCTAACATATCTTAGTAAGTTTAGCACATTAATATTTGTATAAATGGACAGAGCCATTCTGCTTTTTCATCCAATGCATTCTATATCTGGGGATCGGTGTTAGCTCCATTCTTTCTTCCATATTATTAAGAATGCATGGTGCTGCTGATTTAACTAGCGTGCAAATATTCAGGTTGGATTTTCTTTTGAGGATTACATTCTATTCATTAGGGGATTTGGTGGCCCCAATATTTGGATGATATTTCATTTTGGGAGGGTTGTTGAAAGCTGACAACCATGATGAAATGATAAACAATCATTGTACATAGAAGAATTAAAATGGGAAAATCTTATTTCTTATTTGTGCAATGTTTCTGACCTATTGTGCCATGTCTAATGGAGCAGTATGCTTTACATTTTATATCCTGTTGAATGTTATGTTTTATGTTGTTTTCAAGACTCTACTATGGCTTTACCTTGTTATTCACATTTCTCAAAATTACAATCAATTAAAGAAATGAAATACAACTTAAAAATATAGGAGCTACACACATAATTAAAAGATGTACTAATTTCTACAATTAAATGAAAGTAAAGTAAGGCACATTACAAAATCCTTGGGTGTACATGGGACATCTATAAGAAGTGTCCCTAGCTGTTATACCAACAAAAGGTATAGAATTGAGCAAATGGTACAATACCATTTTATTAAATTTATTTTCATTGGTATGCTTTCAATGCACAACCTGTGTTGCATGGGACAGACATTGCACAGAGATCGAATTGTTTTGTTTTATGGTAAAACAAACCGAAAAAGTCTGCCCCCCCGCCGGGGAGGAGCCCCGTCCCACCCGGCGGGCACAAAGGGGGGGGGGGGGGGGGCCGTCCCCACCCCCCAAAAAAAAAAAAAAACAAAAAAAAAAAAAAAAAAAAAAAAAAAAAAAATAAAAAAACAAAAAGACGGAGAAAAAGAGGGAAAAAAAAAAAAAAGGAGGAGTTTAATCATTAAAAAAAAAGGCCAAAACGTGCGGGGCGGCCCCCCGCAAGGGGGGGGGGGAAAAAAAAAAAAAAACACAAGAGGGAGCATGATAAGGAGAAAGTAGTTAATTATATGATGCATTGGTTAGCTAATGCAGTGAATGAGATACATTAATTGTGTATAATTAATGGTCAGGTGGTTGACTATTTGTTATAAATTAGAATATGGAGAAAGTACCTAGCAAAGGTATCATCGGCCCATAACCATACAAAAGGTGTGGGTCTATGTGGGGATAATGAGCAATTGTTGTCTAAGAAAGAGGACTAACAATGCTTTTTCATTGTGGTATCTATAGAGGATGTCAACTAGAAACACTATGCAGAATAGAATATTACAATTGTGGATATCCATGTGGAGTAGACTTTTATGAGGGGTTTGGGACCATGTTTGAAGAGACCATATCCACCTTAGCCCAAGGGGCAAATATCAAAGCATCAAGAAAAAATATGTATCTTAGTCATCCACGACATGGTGGGCACTATCATTGAACAAGAGCATGATTGATGTCAGGGTAAGGAAATCATGGTAAGTTTTGTGTTTAGTCTATGGTATTCAGAAGTGATAGTTTTTTGTTTATAGTATGTGTCTAGTGCTAAGTCAAATTGCAAGCCTGTTAGACTTTTATATATATATATATATATATTTATATTTATATTTATATATTTATATATATATTTATATATTTATATTTATATTTATATTTTTAAAGTCTGCCCTAAGAGGGTGGTTTTAAACCACCCTCTTAGAGATTATTTATATATATTATTTTTAATCACCCTAAGATGATAGTTTTAAACCACCTTCTTAGGTCTAAGAGGGTAGTTTAAAACCACCCTCTTAGGGTCACCCTAAGAGGGCGGTTATAAATTTCCCTCTTAGAACCTAAGAGGGTGGTTTTTTGAGGTGGTTTTTACCCGTCGTTGTATGGGCGTAGAATTTTTATGATGTCGTCATATGCAATGGTTGAATAACCACCTTTAAATGTCTTTAAGGATAGTTAAAAACCATTGTTAAAGCCATTTTTTGGTGTAGTGTAGGCTCAACCATCCATAGGTAGACAATCTATAGATGAGGTGACCAGGCTATAGGCATAGGTTGCACGATTGTAGGTTAGGACAACCAAATACCACACTCACTATGAGGTAGAGTAGGAGTATGTGATGCAGCTAGAGGATGAGGTGGATAGGTTGGGTAGGGTGCTACCATCATGGCCATCATTATCTCAATATCAAAGGAGTATAGTGTGGTCTCAAGGGATTCGATAGTGGCATCGCTTGTTCAGTGTTTTGTACTATCGAGCACTTCATAGATGTCAAGGGCTAGTGGAGCTATATAGACTCAGATATGAACCTAAGGGTAGTGGAGAGAGTAGAGGTGTAGTTCCAACCTGAGGCAACAACATCCTTATTAGCTTCTTTTTGGATGTGAGGTCTAAAGACCCACTATATTGTAGCTTGTGAGCATTTTTGTACCACTTGATGTACTTATCATTTTGATATATATATGAGATGATTTGATTATATTTATTATGGTTTTTTATTGTGCATATTTGTATAGATTGAATGGATGAATTAATGTAATGATAGATGAGTATAGATGTTTAGATAGACTTATAGATATGATGATTCATGTATGTTAGATGAATGGATGATGTGAGATTGTAAAGTTATTATGTATGCATAGAAGTATGTATGTGTAGACACCAAAAATCTGGTCATCCACAAATCCACATTTACCACCCCACATCAAATCCTGCATAATAAAGTTATATGCCTAAGTTTAGACTTAGGCATATAAAATCCTGCACATTATCCTATTTTCTAGATTTATTAAATCTGGAAAATCAGCCTAGGATACCCTGCCTACCCACTAGACATGTGTCCTAGCCACCTCACTACCCCACCTTGCCACATCTCATACACCCTTGTCCCCTTTGTCCCTTCACATGGGGCAACCCTCCACATATCACTCCACTTGCAGCCACATCACCCCAGTTAAGTGAGGCACACTGGGTGACTCACTATAACTACCCCCTCCATTTGGTAGCCCAGGATTGCCACTTGGCAATCCAGGCTTGCCACCTCTCATTTCCCTCCAAAACCCTAAGGGGCCTATAAAGGCACCTTCACCCCACCAAATTAAGGGAGCTGAACATTGACACCACCAGGCTACCAGAATAGGATCAGACTTCTACATGCATCCCGAGGAGAAACTAGATCTCGAGCTCGAAGGTCCTATTTTGAGGTATTCTACCATTCACAGCCCAAATCGTTGGTCCGTGGTTCTCATAGTCAACCACATATCTATGGTTTCACCACCATGCATTCATGGTTTCCCATCCGCCACCATGCATCCATGATTTTGTAGAGCCGAGAGCATGATCAGTAACATTTATTTTTGCAAGGATTTTTTATTATGCTTCTATTTTTCATTTACATGATTTCCTAGTTAGGGTTTTATAGCATCATATTTATATCTTGATTTGTAGGTGCTACTAATCCTTTTTGGTTTTCATGTGTGTAGGAGATAGGTATTTTGGAGAAGCTATTGTAGCTAGAGTGGTCCCTACATTAGATACCTAAAGCCCACTCACCCTTTGGAGTTGTAGCAGAATATTGAAGAACACTATACCTTGTTGAAGACTTGGAAGACCCCATTCCTTTATCAAAAGAAATTGTACCATATAGAGAGAAAATATTGTAACATTGCTCCCAACACATTTGGGGTAATTCAAAAGTTGTAACATTGTATCAAAAACATCAATATAAAAGCAATTTTTGGCAATTATATTTCTCTATGTATGCTTCTATGTTGTGTTCATATATTTTTGCTACAAAAAATGGTGATCATGATGGGACCCCCTAAGGGTTCCATTTTATTTTACCTTACTTTTATCTAGTTACTGATCTATATTTTTTGCATCTATAGGTTTTAAGAGTTCAAAGCACACAAGGATTCGATCTTAGGTTGATAGATCCAAGACCTATTGCATTCAGCCCTATCACTATGAAATTGTACACCCATGATTTAGATCCAAGAATGAAGAAGTTAAAGAAACACATATCCATGATTAAATATTGAAAGAACATGCACATCTACGATTGAATACATAGAGAAATATGCACATATGATTGAAGCACTATGGAACCATAGACCTATAATTGATAACTAGAGGGAGCAATGAAAGGATAAGAGGTATGTACCCCTATCACCCCTTTTTCTTATATTTCTAGTTTTAGCATGCATCTAGGATAAATTAAAGGTCTATCCTATATGCCATTATTTGCATCTAGGTCCTAGGATAGATATTTTACATTCTTTGCATTCATCCAAACATAAAAAAAAAATAAGAGGATCTACATTTATCATTGTAGGAAATAGATCATTTTGCATAGTCGAGTTAGAAATAACTTGGGCATCCTTTTCAGGGATCAGGCATGATCTTCCCTTATTCTATTTGTATAAATGGAAACCACACACCCATGATTGGGATCTCCCAAATGCATGCATATGGTTGGAAAACCATGCATCCATGGTTTACTAGAACCAACCACTCACCTATGGTTGGCCCTGTTAAATAGAACTTGGTCAAAATCTTGCTTGAAATTAAACATTTTAGCCCATGATCTATTTTTTTTACTATTCTTTATTTCCTTATTTCTACATTTAGGCATAAAAATAGAATTGCATATTAGTTGCATATCACAATAAATTAAACAAACCTCACACACACTCACATAAACATTGGCAAATGACTAGATTTCATCACCACCAGGTTGGACTTCATCACCAACCACCAACATTATTACCCCATTTTTGGCCAAGGTCGGCTCCAAGATCCGATGTAGCTTGGAAAATTTACATGTATTCCTCTTCGAAGGGTATAACACTAACCAAGTGAGTATTAGGTGAGGACTGGTAGGACCTATGCTCCCTGACTAGGTATGGGCTTCATCTCCATACTTTGGTGGGTTTACATGATCGGACTTCATCATCGATTATCGAGTTATGAGTATACAGGTGAAATCCTAGATTCATCTTAGGAAAAAAGAAAAAATGCACATGAATTTTTATTTTTTAAAACCTTCAAAAAAATCAAAAACAAAAAAAAAAAAAATCAAAATCAAAACTTGCAAAAACTTAGGAAAAATTGCTTGTTTGTTTGCTTTGAGTGTTGTTTTACATTGTGCTTCTTTCATGCATTCACATACTATCACTTGCACTTTATACATCATTGCATATTAGCGTATGGTAACAACCCGTAGTCAAGCCAAAAAGTTAGCATTAATTCAAAGTCAGTTGTCTCTCCCCATGGATCCACCTCAGGCTAGTCAAGTCCCTAACACTTTGGTGGTAGGGCAAGTTAGTGTAGTCCCTAATGTGTCCCAAAACTTAAATGTAGGGCCCTCTAGTAGTGCCCCTATTTTAGATAGAGACATCATGCATAGGGCTACCCATACCACTATTCTTGAGACTCCTAGGAGTGAGCCACCCACACCAATGGATGGTCATGTCACACTTGTAGACATGGATATCATTAGGATGTACCTGAATGCAGCTAGAATGGTTTTTCCATCATTACCACCGCTTACCATCCCATCTCGCACCATACCATCATTGCATCAAGAATCCACCTTCACACACCCACAATAGTCTAGACAAATCTTTACAAATCCACTTTTTGAGTTGACTATTGCTACCCTAGCTAGCCACCCATCATCATCTAGCCAACCACCCACCACATTGCCTCAATAGAACATCACATGCACCAATCCCCTTTATGAAGCGATAACTCAGGTCGCTTCATAGATCCCCACATCCATTCCATCTACCACCCCTATGGGCCCCATACATCATATCACCCCTCATTCAGTGGCAATACCTTTTGCTACCTACCCTCCACTCACATCCACTACCATGGTTGTCTCACAACCAACCCAACCATCCACTTCATATGTGACTGTACCCACATCATCTATGATTGCTATGCAGTAGGCTTTCTTGTAACTACAACAAATGATTTTGGATAATGCTAACCATAGCATTAACCCTGAACCTAATCAACATTCATAGAGGATTGAGTAGAACCCACCATCTACCTCTCACCAAACCCATACCTTTATCCAAGATCCATCTTGGGTATTACATCCCCCAACCACTACCATAACAACTAATCCACCACATCACATGTATGCTAACTCATCAGGTCAGCATGCTATCATACCCCCATCACCTCATCCATATCAGAACCTTCATCAACCATCATACCATCATGCATTTCAGCCTAACATCCCCCATCATCCATAATCCACATACAATGCACCTTATTACCAGTAGTATCAAGCAAACCAGGGTTTTAACCCTATGGAGGATCCTAAGTTCCAGTTCCTATAGAACTAGATTGATAGCCTTGCCATGCAGACACTAGGTTTGCAATATCAAAAGCCAACATTAAGGCAACTACTCAATCACCCGATCCATGCTTTGGTGCCTACACCACCTTATCCGATGGATTTTTAGATGCCAAAGCTTGATACATTTAAGGGGGATGAGGACCCCCGAGAGCATGTGATAAGATTTGTAAATGTGTGTTTCAGGATAAAAAATAATGATGCACTCATGCTACACACCTTTCCTCAGACACTTGGGGGAGAAGCCTAAGATTGGTACAACCACCTACCGCATCAGAGTGTTTACACCTTTGAGCAGCTTGCGGACCAATTCTTAGAGTGATTCACCCTAAATGTCTAAAAGAAAACCACATTGATCGATCTGCTTAGTCTGAAGCAATACGATGATGAATCGGTCCATGATTTTGGCAACCATTGGAGGGTGATTATGATCAAATTGCCATTCTCCCTCCCCATGTCAAAAATAACAAGAATATTCATGAAGAGTTGTGCCAAGCCCATCTCTTTGTTACTATAGTTACAATAGTATAGGACATTCGATGAGGCACTCACCCAAGCCAGAGTGATAGAGGAGATAAATATCCAAGAGGGTGAGATCAAGCCTAAGAAAAAAGAGTGGTAAAACAAGAACCAAAATGGGAATAACCATGACCAATCCAAGGCCACTCAGGTTAATCAGATAGTCTTGGGCCAACCTTCATAGTCAAATCAACAAGCCCAAGTTTAGATCCAACAACCCCAACAACAACAACAACAACCACAACAATTGAATTATCAAGTGGTTCCACCCCCACAGTAGGTACAAAATCAAACACAACCTATAGAAAGGTAGCAACATCACTTTAGGCCTAGGTGCAATTACACACCATTGCAAGAGCCCTACTCATCTATATTTTAGAAGTTGTATGTGGCACAACTTTTCACATTGTCAGAGATTAAACCTAAAGACCCTAGCAAGCCAAAATCAAAGGCCTATAGAGAGCACTTATACTGCATCTATCATCGACAAAAAGGACATGATATCAAAACTTGCCATGGGTTTAAGGGTATTGTGCAAGACTTATTAGAAGTAGGAAAGATCAAAGTCGACAATCCACTAGCCCAATATAATCAAAACCTTGGTATATATCAGACACCTTTGCCTCACCATGAGGCAAATCAACAAGCAATGAGAGCATCAACTTCTACAGTTCCTCCCAACCAAGTCAACTATGTGTCTCAACTACACCAAGGTTTTGTAGGGGCTATCAGTGTGGTCACCCATGGGTAGAGACAAGCAAATCATACAACCCAAGCTCTCGCAACACAACCAAGTGTCCCCATACAACTAGGGCCATCCATTCCACCTCCACCATTTCATAATCCAAGTAATCCATCTCATCCAACTATCACCCTAGGCAATCGGTTAACCCAAAGTTTGAAAATGGCATCGATAAAACTATCAATCTATGAGCTGATACAATAGTCACCCCCACATCGAGAGGCATTGATGGAAATTCTAAAATCCATCCAAGTACAATCAGAATATCCTAATGCCTTCAACTCCTTTGTGGGGAGTGTACAAAAATGCATGGAGCCCTCGATAGCATTTTATGACTTCGAGGAGAAGAGTGTTTCATCAGATTTACTAGATCCTCCATTGCACATAGTCGCTCATATTGATAGGAAGCCATTCAAGAGAGTCCTTATTGACATTGGCTCCTCCATCAACCTCATTACCACTCCCACCATAAAAAACCTTAACATACCATCATCCCACATTACATCATCCACCTTCACCTTAAGGGCCTTTAATGATACCTTATGCTCAACTATGGGGAACGTAGTTCTTCCTATCACCATGGGGGTGAAAACTATACATGTCCTCTTCCACATCTTGGAAGGGGTGATGCAATACAACATACTTCTTGGACACCCCTGGATCAGGGAGATGAAGTGTGTGCCCTCGACATTGCACCAATGTCTAAAGTATGTACATGAGGGCAAAGTACATTGCATCCAAGCAGACACAGAGCCTTTTAAATACTGCAACTTGATCTCAAATCCTTATGAGCCACTGCTTCCATCAACCCATCTATCCATTCAACCACTCATCATCCGAACCACTCCCACTAACATCACTTCATCAAAAGCCCCCATCCCAGAGGAATTATCGATAGTTGATCCTACTTTTGCATCTAAAAGTGTCAGCTCTAGTCAACCCTCATCCACCACATTTCATTTTTCCACCGCACCTGATCATCCTGCTAACCAATCATCAACTCCATCAGCCACACCACCCACTTCACAAATACCATTCATATTCATAGCTCAACCCACTCCATCAACTAACAACCCCATCAAATCTAATCCATCTCAAACATCACCACCCATAGTCTCGCAGATAGGGTCACCTATCCGAGAGGAGCCACCACCTCCACCTGAACCGCAAGCCACCCCAGAAGCACCCTCCTCATCCACTGAGCCATCATCATCCCAACCATCCCAAGTTGTAGTACATCTCGCCAATCCAAGCATTGGCGAGTACATCATTGAGAGTGTCACAGTTACACCACCTATTGAGTCAGTCAGAGACTATGGTCACCCATGCGATCCACCTTTAGCCATAGGTGCAGTGTACAGAATGGGTTCCCAACCAGATAGGATCAATTTCATATATGGGGGAGTGGATTCTTCATCTGATCCACCTCCTCCTAATGAGGAACCCTTGCAAGAATTTAATGCAAATTTAGATTATCTATCCAACCCAGATTTCCCTTTGTGATATTTTTGTAGGGTCAACTGGTAGGGATATGGACTTGGATGACATGAGTAGGGTCCACATCACATTGTTGAGCCCAAATACAGAGAAGCACATGACCACTCTAGTCTAGGGTACAAACCTTCTACCTCAGACTCTTCCTTCAACCAAACCTTCCAATGACTCACTCTTGAGTATGAAGAAGAGGATGAGGAGAGCGATGAGTGTGATGATTGTGATGATACTGATGATGAGTACCTAGACCCTGACTTTGCACCTCATCTACATGAGGCCTTTTCAGAGATTGTATTGCATACATTCATGATTAATCACATACCAGATGATTACATCTTCGATGAATATTTTAGGGATTATATCTTCGATGAAGATTTTGGGGAATTCCAATAGATGGAAGCAAATTTAGATTGGATCATTTAAATATTTGATGGTCCCCAAGATGATGTGGTTCCTATTGAACCCATCGAGAGAGATGAGTGTTATACAAATATGTTTCCCATAGATCACACCATATTTCACTTCAACAAGGAGCGTGAGCACCCTGAGCTAGATCCTCCACCACCACCTTGGTCGCTCCTATAGCACTACCATTCATCCACCTTAGGTCAGTTGCAACCTAGAGAGAGTGAGTCATCACCTCTTGAATCATAGCCACCTCATTTCCACCAAGTCAATATGATCATTGTTGACTTGTTCGCCCCACTCCATAACCCATACAATTTGGAAAAGTTGATTCAGGTCAATGCTAGCCTTATCACCATGGATAGGATTTCATCCCTACCATCCATCACCGAGTTTATCCTATCCAAAGAGTTATTATGAGCTTCAAATGCTTACATTCCATAACAACCTTCATCCTCCTCTACCTCAATTTTTCAAACCAAAGTAGAGGGGGAGACCTCTGAGTCATTTGAGCATGTGGAGGATGATATCCATCTCATCCCAACTCCACATCAACTAGAGGAAGGTTCCCATATGTTGATCGAAGAATCTATCGATGTGAACCTTAGCCAAGATGTGGACAATCCACAAATCATCAAAATTGTAAAATATTTATCTACAGAGGAGAAAGAGTGTATGATCGACATCTTGACAAGAAAGAAGGATATTTTTGCATGGTCATACAAAGACATGCCTAGCCTTGACCCCAACTTGGTGGTCCACAACCTTACCTTAGCACCAGATGCTAAGCCTTTCAAGAAAAAACTTAGGAAACTTCATCCAACCATTGCATTAATTGTCAAAGAAGAGCTACAAAAACTACTGGACATGAATTTCATAGTCCCAATTGATTATCCAGAGTGGCTCTCTAACATGGTACCCATTCGTAAGCCGAATGGGGGTACGCGTATGCACTGACTTTCGAGATCTAAATAAAGCATACCCCAAGGATGATTTTCCTCTACCTAACATCGATCAATTAGTAGACTCCTATGTAGGCCATGAAATGCTTTCACTAATGGATGGTTTCTCAGGATACAATCAGATTCAAATTAATCTTGAGGACCAACACAAGATGACATTTACAACACCTTGGGGGACATTTTGTTATAGGGTGATGCCTTTCAGCCTTAAAAATGTAGGAGCTACATATCAATGTGCCATGATGTACATATTCCATGATTATATGCATAAAATCATTGAGGATTATGTGGATGATCTGATTGCCAAATAAAAAACACATCTTGAGCATATTGAAGTCCTAGAGAAAGTATTTGATCGATTGCTTGAACATAAGGTAAGGTTGAATCCTAAGAAGTGTGTATTTGGCATCACATCAAGAAAAATTCTAGGATTCATTATCTCCAAGTGAGGCATTGAAGTGGACCCTGATAAGGTCAAGGCCATTATCGAGATGCCACCTCCAACAAACTTGAGAGAGTTGCATAGTTTACAAGGAAAGATTCAATCTATCCGATGATTCATTGCACAACTCTCAAATAAATGTAGGCCTTTCAATCACTTGCTATAGAAGGGGGTGACATTCTCCTGGACAACTGAATGTCAAGAGGTATTTGATGACATAAAGAAGTATCTAGCTTCACCACCAGTTCTTACACCACCTCATTCAAGAGTCCCTTTTCACCTTTATGTCTCTACAATAGATTTTGCACTAGGGACAATGCTTGCTCAAAAAAATGAAAATCATAAGGAGCAAGCCATTTATTACATTAGTCGAACATTGGTAAGTTATGAGACAAGATATGCTTATGTCAAAAATTTGTGCTTAGCAGTGGTTTTCACCACTAAGAAACTCAGACATTACATGCTAAGTAACACTACCTATGTCATAGCTAGAGAAAACCCTCTATGATACATGATGACTCGCACATACAACAACACCCATACCACAAAATGGATAATACTTTTAACAGAATTTGATCTCGAGTTCATCAGTCAAAAATCCATCAAAGGTCAGGTGATAGCCGATCAACTTGTAGAAGCTCCATTACCAAATGATAAACCACTTATCATTGAGCTTCCAGATGATTCGATATTTTCTATCAATGAACAAGAAGAGTTAGTCCCTCCCAAGGATGATATTGACATGACAATGTTCTTTGATGGATCAAAGTGTGAAAGAGGACAAGGTGTTGGAGTCATGTTTTACACACCCGAAGGAATTTTGATTCCTTTATCATTCAAACTTGACTTCCCATGCACAAACAACAATGCAGAGTATGAAGCCCTAATCTTGGGGCTTCAATCAGCTATAGCTATGGGCATTAAATGACTAAGCATCTTTGGTGATTCTCAACTTGTCATTTATCAAGTGAAGGGAGAATATCAATGCAAGGAACCAATCTTGAAATAATATCACGAAGTAGCAATGAAGTTGCTAGAGAAATTTGACTGGTATGAAATTAGTAACTTGCCTCATTCGACTAATAGATTTGTGGATGCAATGGCTTCTTTGGGATCCTTGATTCCTAAGAATGAACATGGAGAAGTCCAACCACTTATCATAACAATAATGTCCAAATCAGCAATCAAATGAGCAGAGTCTGAAGGTGAGAAGAGTGTTAATTTGGTCCATGTGAAACCCTACAACTCTTACCTTGATGAGATCAGAGACTTTCTCAAGTCTGGGACCCTCCCAATAGAAATGACATGAACTACAAAAAGAATATTCAAACAAAAAGTAGCTCATTTTACTCTCTTGGGGGACGTGTTGTATAGACGTGGCTATGATGGAGTCCTACTTAGATGTCTAGATCCTGTTGAGGCACAATGAGCTATAATTGAAGCCCATGATGGTACTTGTGGTGGCCACTTTAGTGGAATGGCCATTGCAAAGTGCATTTTGTGCATGGGTTATTATTGGCCCACCATGGAAAGTGATTGTTGTCAATATGTTAAGAAATGTCAAAAATACCAACATCACGCCAATTTGACTCATGTACCATCACAAGATTTACAGCCCATTCAAAGCCTTTGGCCCTTTTCACAATGGGGCCTAGATTTGATTGGTAAAATTTCACCTACCTCTTCAAGACAACATAAATTCATCATAACTACCATGGAATACTTCACCAAATGGGTCGAAGCAATTCCAATGACCACTACGACTGGACCTCGAATAGCGGAGTTTATACTTCAGCATATTATCTATCATTTTGGGATTCCTTCCAAGATCATTTTAGACAATGGCAAGTCATTTAAGAACAAGGATGTTCGAGCCTTATGCAACAAGTACAATATCCAACATAGTTTCTTGACTCCTTACTACCCACAGGAAAATGGACAAGCCGAAGCGACCAACAAGATAGTGATAGCCATTCTCAAGAAACTTGTCAAAGAAAATCATAGATATTGGCACACTCAACTCCCCTTGGCACTATGGGCTTATCGAACAAGCATCAGAATGCCAATAGGGGCAACACCTTTTTCACTAGTCTATGGCATGGAAGCAATCATACCTCTTGAGCTAGAGATCCCTTCTTTATGAGTTACATTGCAAGAATTCATGGATGATGACACAACTAGACAAGCACATCTTGACCAATTAACACTCCTTGATGAAAGGTGTATCAATGCCTTGGAACATCTACGAGTATATCAAGATCGAATCAAACATGCTTACAATGCAAAAGTCCATCCTCATGAATTTCAAGTGGGAGATCTCATCCTTAAAGAGAATCAACAAAATACCAATGCATTGCCACACTTGAGAGATAAATTCATGGCTAATTGGTTAGGTCCATACATTGTCAAACAGAAAGTGGGTCCAAGAACGTATAGACTTGCCAACTTGGAAGGAATATTGGAACCTGAGCCATTGAACATAATACATCTAAAGGTATTTTATGCATAGTGCAGTTTATATATATGTACATATACATGGCTAAAAAAAAAAAACAAAAATATCAAAAATATTTCATTTTGCATCTCATAAATCCATCCATGCATGTCATACATACACTTTAGGCATTTTGTTTATACAATTCTTTGCATTGCATCATTTGGTTAATTTGGATGATCGCTAATCCACCATGTCTTGTTGCCTTAATCAGGGGCATCCTACATCACTTAACAATCCATTACTCCACAATAATATGCAACTTTCCCTATAATATTTTCCTAATTAAGGGACTCACATGAAGTAGGATAGATACCGTATAATTGTTAGTAATAACAATTATGCGACCACTGGCTATTTTTTGTGTATCTTTTAATTTTCAAAATATTGAATCGAAAGTATCACAAACATCGCAAAACCACATCAACCATTAAGCAATTTCAAATGTTTTCAATCACTCAACCAATCCTAGTGTTTTGAACAAACTTGATTCAAAGTTAAGCAATCTCTAGATGCAACAGGTCATTCCTGGTCAATCAAATTCCTCTTGGACCAAACACAATAAAACACATAATAAAACATTGTGAGTCTTGGGAATAATGAAGTCAAAAGTTGCTATTGCCATAAGTGAAAGGTTTCCCTATTCATCCAATTATGTGCATGGTCTAGAGTACTACAGAGTTGACAAAAGGACAAGCTCCACCTTCATTCCAAAAAAATCCCTTGCTCTTCCTCAAATCGAGCAAGTATCCCAAAAAAAAAAATCCCTTGCTCTTCCTCAAAGCGAGCAAGTATCCCAAAAAGCATATCAAAGCAATAAGTTCCCCCATTTTCCCTTCCTCAAAAAAAAAATAGAAAAAAAATATCAAAGCAATAAAAATCCCCTTGCTCTTCCTCAAAATGAGCAAGTGTAAGCAATAAAATCCATTGCTCCATCACAAAATGAGCAATCCCCCAAAATTAAAATGCAATAAAAGAAGGGAAGGAGCTTGAATCCCTAGAACTCTTAGTATCTCAAAAACCATGGGGTGATCCTCATTACAACAATGGGCTGAATGAATCCCGCCTAGCAATGAGGTATCCTTACGCGTGGTACCATATCTGTTACATTAGTGACCTTATTTTGTACAGACCTAAGGCCACTCTCGGATGAGCTAGCTTATTGGCATAAGTTACAATTGATCAGTTTGACCTAACTCATAATAGGAAATGAACAATCATTGCACACAAAGTTGGTCCTTGAGAAATTTGAAAACACTAGGATAACCCTTGCATAAAGAAGATCTATGAAATACATAAATGGGTTTGTTTGAATCACTAGAATGTCTGAGTCTTTGTAAAAACACCCTAGAAAAATCCATTAAATCATGCCATATCATTTCATTACACATTATAATATCCATACCAATATCATCTATCTATGCCCCTGATTAAACAATAAGAACAATGTTGATCAAGCTAAGTCTAAAGCTACCAAATCATCATTAGAACATAAGCATTAATCATCATTACATTACATATTACATCATTCCATATGCATCCATACATACAATAAAACAAAAGTGCACAACACAAATCATAATAAAATCCATGTATATATATATATCACATAAGTACAAAATACCCATAGGTTGTATACATCAGAGCACTGAGGCTCATAAGAAAAGAAATAGAAAACTACAAAAAGAGGTAATAAAGCGCTACTAGCTAGCACCCCCATGACCCCTAGGAGGCCCATGTGTCGATGACCCAGAGGGAGCATGTGAACCAGATGGTCGATGAGACCTAGAGCTACCTGGCTTGGACTCAGTTTGCCTAACATAGAAGAAGAAGAAGGTTGAAGTAGTAATAGAATTCAGTGTTAGCATAAAGTATCCTCAAAATATGCCATGTACCATACCTATCTTTGAGCAGCATAGAAATCATGATCCTTGTAGGCTACCCACTAGGCTATCTCAGTCTTGAGAGATGCAATGGTGGTTGAGTCATCACCATCACTCGACCTAGCCCGTAGTCCATCCAACTCACTCTGTAGCCTCATGATATCTGCATCTTGAGCTACAATAGCATCACTCTTGCTCAACCTGACCCGTAACCCATCCACCTCACCCTACAGTTGAGTCACCTCACTCTAAAGTTGAGTCACCTCACCCTTCAGCCTCATCACCTCCTCATCTAAACTATCCCACTCTACCTAAAGCACCCCCCACTCCTCCTTCATATGGTGAGGAGGATCATCCCATGACCTCCATCATCTCCATCATCACCTAAATCCACATCCCACCTATCTAAGCTACATCATGTCTCCATCATGCCTCATCATCACCATCTCCCTCAATCCTAAGGTCAACATCTATCTATTGTATGCCAATAATAGACTACCTCCTACCACCACTACCCCGATGGTGCTTCAGCTCACCTAAGAGCCTAATCACCAGTATCAAGCTCATCCCCACTAACAACATCATCCACTACCTAGCTTGACCTCCAAGGAGGCTAAGCTAAAAACCAAGCATCATAATCTATAGTAGTGCCTACATCATCCACATCAAAAATCTCCATAGCTAGCATCATCACCCGCATCATCCATAATCCAAAAATCTAGAGTCAAGGGTAGGCCTAGCTCATCACCCCACCACCTGTATATCATGGGAGCATCTAGAACTCCCTAGACTAAGCCAAACTACCTCAAAACCCATGAGAACTAGATGTACTCCATCTCTCACATATGACTACCCATCATCCATCTCCCTCATCTAACCCGATGAAGCTCAACAACATCACTCGCCCAAGCCATGCCCCTCCATGATCACCAACAAATATCATCCCTAGTCAGGCCACTAAGACTCTCGGTATGTAGCAACATCAATAGAAGGGCGTGTGGGAGAAGCCTCCTCACTAACCCACCATCGAAAGGCACAAGGAAGTAGAGGATCACATGTACAAGGTAGCCCCTTAGGATGACCCACTCTGATATGCTCCCAAGACCAAATCTAAAGTAACAAGCTGCAACTAAGTCCCTTCCACTCTCACCTCTTTACCTCATAAATCTCACTATATAACTAACACAAGAGAGTGGGAGCCCATGCAAATCTCTAAGGATCAGAAATCAACTACAAAATAATAGGAACCTAGTTCCAAGGGATCCTCGATCCCATGCTATTAGGCAACAACATGTTGCCTAGAATGTACATCAAAAAAGTCAAAACTATAACCAGCTTCTTGCCCTTGAACAAGTCAAGGTAAGGGATACCTCCCTTACTACAGTCCACATCCCAAAGATCACCATAGATAGGTCTGAGAGCCTCCTGCTTGTCATGGCCCACCCTCACTAGTGGACCCTCGATAAGCACTCGAAAGATGTGGTATACATCCTCTAAAGTAATAGTAAGCTCCCCTATTGGGAGCTAAAAAGAACCCCTATCTAGGTCCCATCTCTCGATGAGTGTGAATAAAAGTGCCTCATCTGCTCGGACTATCTCAATCAGTCCACACCCATCCAAGCCCACAACCTCAAGAAACTTCCAATCATCTACTGTGAGAGCCTTCCACACTTTTGAAATAGTGTGAGGCCATCGATGTCTAGTGGTAATGAGCTTAACCTAAAACACAAACAAAGAAAAATCAATACATCACATTTAAAGACATTAAAAAAACATCATTTCATAATGCATCTAAAAAACACAAAAACATAGCATTTCATTATTGCATCTCAAAACAAAAAAACAAAAACATTCATTATATAAAAAACATTCAACCCCATCTTAGTATGTGAAAAAAAAAACAAAAAAAAATTCAGCCCCTCTTAGTGGTTATAAAAAAAAAAAAAAATTTCCAGCCCCTCTTAGTGGTTGTGAAAACAAAAAAAATAAAACAAACAAAAATTTTCCAACCCCTCTTAGTGGTTGTAAAAAAAAAAAAAAACAAACAATAACACAAATAAAACCTAAACTAAGAGTTTAGGACACCTACCTTGGCATAGCGGACACCGACTTCCGCTCCAGCCAAGCCACCACCTCCACACCTACATCCGCACCAGCTCCACTACCCTCACCGACCTCCATCTCACTCATCCTCAAAAGCACCAGAGCAAATTTTATAGCTATCAATAAAAATAATGAAATGAAAATAACCCATGAGCCTTTAAATAGCCACTTTTCACAAAACCACAAACTCGTGGTTTGCGGTGAAACAAGTGCATCCACATTTTATAGAGCGCACCAAACTGCAGATGCACAATCAAAAAATGACACAACTGCACACTCGCGATTAAAAAAAAAAATTCATACAATATTTCAAACATCAGCAAATCCACATCATCCACATTATCAACAACATCATCATCATCATCAACATAAATCATTTAGTGAACCTTGTATCTAGTCGTTTACCCTAGAAACCTGGTGGTTGCAGCGACTAGCAATCCATGCAATCCGGTAGGATGGGTAACCCACAATAAGGACACTAATTCATCATCATCACTATGGCATTAAATCAACTGAAACCTAAATCTTGGACCTTAGTTGAGTCAAGTCAAATTTGCAAAAGGTTATCCTTAACCCCCTTCCGTTGGGTCAAAAGTGGAAAATAAATCAAATCATGGTGTAATCAAAAATCACTGGAGTATCAAATTCTCGAATGACTCATTCCTTGAACCCATCATTTGGAAGGAATTTGTGAAAGTCACAGTGGAAAAAGAACTCCAAAAGTGGTCGAATATTTTACCACAAATATTGTGCCTCATCGAAACCAAAGGTAAATTTGCAAGACACAAACAATCCCAAACTTGGGGCATCAAGTTGAATCAATGTCATACATTTGCATCACATTCATCATTCACATCACCCAACCATCCACAAATAAAATATGGTCAATTGGCTCGTGGGTTTCATCCTTTACCCATTCGCCAATTGAGGGGGTAAGCAAACAAATCAAATTACCATAAAAAAATTTCAAAAATCATTTCTTTGGTGCATCGAGAAGAGTTGAGTCCATCCATCCAATAAAGATAGGTGTCATTGGTTTTTGCACCGCATCGTGTTTCACACAACGCGGTACAAAAAGGGGCATCTGTAGACACCAAAAAATGGTCATCCACAACACCACATTTGCCACCCCACACAAAATCCTGCATAATAAAGTTATATGCCTAAGTTTAGACTTAGGCATATAAATCCTGCACCATTATCCTATTTTCCAGATTTATTAAATCTAGAAAATTAGCCTAGGATACCCTGCCTACCCACTAGACATGTGTCCTAGCCACCTCACTACCCCACCTTGCCACATCTCATCCACCCTTGTCCCCTTTGTCCCTTCACATGGGGTAAAATCCCACACATCACTCCACTTGCAACCACATCACCCCAGTTAAGTGAGGCACACTGGGTGACTCACTGTAACTGCCCCCTCCATTTGGTAGCCCAGGATTGCCACTTGGCAGTCCAGGCTTACCACCTCTCATTTCCCTCCAAAACCCTAAGGGGCCTATAAAGGCACCTTCACCCCACCAAATTAGAGGGGCTGAACATTGACACCACCAGGCTACCAAAATAGGATCAGACTTCTACATGCATCCCAAGGAGAAAATAGATCTCGAGCCTAGAGGTCCTATTTTGAGGCATTTTACCATTCAGCCAAAACTGCACATCCACGGTTCTACAGTCATAATTGCACATCTATGGTTTCACTACCATGCATCCACAATCTCCTGGTCACAACCATGCATCCACAATTTCATAGATCCAAGAGCACGATCAGTAATATTCTTTTTACAAGGCTTTTTGATTCATTGCTTTTATTTTCCTGCATTTACATGATTTGTTGTTCAGGTTTTTGTATTCAAGCCATAAAAATCTATCTCAACCATAAGTTGACATTGGTCTGTACAAAATAAGGTCACCAATATGGTAGATGTGTCACCATGCATAAGACTACTCCACTGTCAGTCAGGCATCTATAGCCCTGATGGAAATCACCCCATGATTATCAAAAACTAAGAATTCTAGGGATTCAAGCTCTCTTTTTTGGATTTTTGGGATTTTTGCTCATTTTGTGGAGCAAAGGGATTTTTTATTTTGCTTTTTGCTTGTTTTTTGGAGCAAAGGAATTTTTTATTTTACTTTTTTTTATGATTTTTGATTGTTTTATGGAAAAGCAAAGTGTAACAACCCAAGTCTACTCACTTGGTTGCCCTACTCAAAATAGATAAGATAAATCAGAGGTTTTTTTATATATCCAACCTACATTTTCTAAGGGTATACCTTCAAGGTACTAAGTAAGAATTGTTTCATCCAATATATCATTAAGATAAACTTAAAATAGTATGGCATATTGCACCAACTTTTGGATTCAAGACTACTGCAGACAGTCATCCAAGTGGATGAGATAGGCCACATCCCGTAATTGTGCCATTTAGTGGAGTCAAAATTTTCATTTAAAATCCTCTTTTTTTGGCATGAGGGTCGATCCATGGTAGGAATTTTCCATTAGGGCCCATAACACCTAATGGGTGGATGCTTATTTCCCCATCCCTTTACATTTTGAACCCTTGACTTCTATCGCACATGTTTTATTATTGGATGTAAGGGTTCTAATGTAAATATACCCCATGTCTATCCAATTATCCCTTTAACTCGAAGTCAGGCAGAGCCTTTCCAATTCTCTAGCCTAGATCTTAATCACACATACATGAAGTAACTCTCATTCGTTTATCCCATACCAAATTTTGAGGCTAATCTAGCTAAGTTACTCGGGCATGGGATTTATCACAGTAATAATGAGTAATGATCTAGATATGACATCCCATACCGCCTTATTTTTAAATCATTTTATCTAGTCACATATTTCGACCAATTCTATCAATCCATCGACCATTCCCATGCTTGTTGTGTGCCTTCCCACACCACAACATATTGGGTTTTATTTTATTTCCAAAACATCCTTCAATATCGATGCATGGTTTTAAGGTAAGGTAGAGCATTCTAACTTCTAGTTTAAAGTATAGTGTTTACTTATAAATAGTTCACTCTACCAAGGGTCTAAAGGTAAACAATGAATATTTAACCCTTAAATCTAAGGTTCAGTGTTGCCTCCTAACATGGCAGAAGCATTATTAAATTATTAAAAATATTTTCCACAAGAACATTTCAAACTCATGTTACTAAGTCACTTAGCCTTTGAGACCTCAAGGTTATAAATCTCATAACCCATGAGCTTCCTTTTACTGGTTATTTTCACAATGAATCATAAGAAATAGTTTACATAGCAACTCAAAGAAGTGTTTGCCATCACACAATTATTTTCTTCAAGAAAATGAAACATTTACAACTAGACTTATCATTATCCACACCATATATTTTTATGTCGGTAGACCATTTGCTGTCTCAAGGGTTTAATATCGTAATTCCAAACCATGCAAACCAACATTTTCCAAAAAAGCACATTAGCTTTAGTTCTAAAATTCGTTTCAACCAAAAGCACAGGTTTGATTTTAGATTTGACTAACAATATCTATGAGTATTTACCAACCACAAAGGAAATTATAATTTTTTTTTTTAAATAAAGAAACTTTCTTTTTTTAGTTCAACCAAAGAAATAAAGGCATAATTAAAAAACATCATATTATCTTTTAAACATGGTTGCGCTAATTAAAGCAATTAGTCTTACACTACTATTGGCTGCTTGGCATGATACCTGAAAGCTAAACATTACTACAAGATTTATACTTTCAAAACATAAATAAATTAATTCTTTGAAACACACACCTTATTGGATTCCAATAAAGATATATTAATACTATTTATGGACCCCTCGAAAAGCAAACATATATTTAATTTACACACCAAATAATTGATTTTTCCTTGGCATTCAAAGCATACAATCAATTTCATACTTAAACCCATTTTAAATTTTATGCATACTTTTGAATAAAGAGACATGCATCACTAATCTCCAGGCTTTACAATTTATACAAAACAAAATACATAATCAGGTTTATCTAAAGAATACCAAAGCGGTCTTCCAAAACATAATATAATTCCAAAACTACTCAGAATCTGCATGACCAAACAATTATCTAATTTCATCACTTCACAAAATCTACAACAGTGATCACATTTTTTAGTAATTTACATTCTTCGGCCTTTGTTACATAGTAAAGGTGAACTTAGAGTTTTATAGAAGAGATTTGATATCATGCATGGGTGTCACAAATCCACTTTCATATTCTACATAACTTTTTGCCTCCATAGTCATCGTTCGGATCTCAACCACAACTAGCTCAAGGGAAGATGGATTTATAACTTGGTGGGATCAAATCCTGGGTCACATTAAATGAATGCAATCCTAGGTGCAGCTATCATATTAAACAAACAACTACACAATAATTCCATTTTGTAACCAAATAATGCATTCGAGTTTCCAGAACTTATTGCCTACTATTTCCAGACAATACTCATCCACCACACAAGCTTTTCAAGAAAATATTACACACTAGTTGTAAACCAGTATATCGTTCTTCCTGTTCATATCCAAAAATTCATTTTTCTTTTTCTTATCTATCCTAACACAGTGAGCAAAGAAGAATTTCTTTTATTTTTAAATTAATAAACCACAACATGCAGTCTTATCCTCTGTTGCAAGTGTGAATAGGACTTAGCTTGAATCAGGCTTAGAAAAATCTAGTTTTTCTAAGCCACAGTGTGAACACACTTACCTTTTGTCGGCTAATTTTGTCGGATGGTCGGCATGATTTTTCCTTCTCCCTTTCCTTCATTTTCTCCTTATCCCTCCATTCACCTTCCTCCTTTCCTGCCGTCCATTTTCCCTTATCACTCCACTCCCTTCCTCTCCCCACGCTCGCTGCCACCTCCCACTCCACTTCCTACTCCTTCGTTCTCTCTAAACTCCCCGATCTTCCTCCACCTTCCCTTCCCTACTTTAGCGCATGTTCTAAGCCTATATAAGGTTTAAGTTAATGTATGTTTCATCTGGTTATTTTAATGAATGTTTACGACTTTAATTATTCGTGTCATTTTATTACCTTTGGCCTAATGTTAATCTAAGGTTAATTGAAACTTAGACTCACACTGGTATCAGAGCTGAGGGGGCATGGATCCCGAGGGCCGAGGTAAGGCACGAAAGTCGAAGCGCATGGATCCCGAGGAGCGATGGAGAAGCTATCGCATGGATCCCGAGGAGCGACGAAGTGGTAGTCGCACGGATCTAGAGGAGCGCACGGATCCCGAGGAGCACATTGATCTCGAGGATCTGACTGGATGTTGACATTGTAGCGACGCTAACAAAAGGCTGACATGGTGGTGGAGCTGGCAGCACGTGGATCGAGGCTGACCAAGAGCTGACTGGACGCTGACGTGGCGGCGAAGCTGGTAGCACGTGGATCGAGGCTGACATGGCTGGCTGACATGGACGAGTGCTGACGTGGTTGGCTGACGTGGAGGCATGTCGACGTGGATGACTCGTAGATATGGCTAGATGACGTGGACATGAGCTCCGATGTGTGCCACGTGGTGGCGTTTGATTGGTCGTCTGACGGGAAAAAGGTTGGCGGATCGATTGCCCGAAGGCAATCGACCTAACTGCGTTTGCAGGCTTTGATAAAGCCTTGCAAAGCTAGTTGCCCACTGCATGTGGGATTAAAAAACTAAAATTTTTTTTTCAACCTGTATTACGCCACCGTCTTTAAGAATCACCTCCTTCCCCTTTGTACCGTCCGACTAGCGTGGCCTAGCGGCGAAGTTCCCTGCCTTGCAGAGCAGAGACCCGGGGTCGAATCCCGTCGGGGTAAAATTTTTTTTTTTTTTGTGACCTCACGATTTTCTAAAGGTTTAATATTTGTTTTTGTTCCTTGCTACCATCCGAAGCTGCGTGGTGCAGCGGCTAAGATCGTCGGGTAGCTAGCGGAGGTTACCAGTTCGAATCCCAGTGGGGTTTCAAAAAAAAAGGTTAAATTTTTTAATTAAATTTTTTATTATTTGTTTTTTTTTTAAGTTTTTAAAAAATTATAATTTCTATATATAGTTTTTGATTATTGTTTTTTAAATATCCATTTCATTTAAAAATAATAATTAAAAATATATATATAGGAAATTGTTAATTTTTTTAAAAGTCTTTATTAAAACAAATTTTAGAAAAAAATATTTAAAAGGGTGCAAAGATCATTTGATATAAAAAGTTTTTTTTTGGCATCATACTAAGTTGTAACCCAGTTCATACGATGTGATTCTGGGTAGATGATCCGGTCAACCGGATGCTATAATGCATTACTCTCTCTTTTGAGAAGAGAGACTCCTGATTCCTTTGACGGGAAAGTCCAGCGGTATGGACTTCATACAATGTTTTGCCAATTAGAGAATCAAGTGATTGCTCATCTGAGGAAACCAGATTCTGGCTACGAGGCAGATTCTGAAGATAATATCTTCGGGCAAAGGATAGTTGAATCCGAGACGGTTGAAATAGTACCTGAAGGACAGTCAAGTGATAGTTATACACCTGCAGTGCCTGAAGTAGAAACAAGTGAGAGCTATACACCACGCTCTCCTGATTCAGAACCAAAAGAAGAAGAAGAAGAAGAAGAAGAAGAAGAACCAGTGGAGGTGAAACCTGCAACTGAAGAACGAAATGTTCTCAAAAGAAGTTATGAACCAACAACAGCACCTGAAGTCATTATAATTAGTGACGACGAAGCAGACAATTTCACCTTTCCAATTTTGGGTGATCCTCGAGAAGAAGAACGCCAAATCAGTGAGCATATTAAGAAAGCTAGATTTGATTTAAATCAATAAATCAGTGATCTATTTTGTACTTCTTTGTACTACTTGTTTGAAGTTGCAATAAAGTTTGCTTTCTAATATGGCTTCCAATACTAGTCTACCAATCCCTGAGTTCAATGGTGGTGATTACGAGTATTGGTCAATTAAAATGAAAACTCTTTTGATAGGCAAAGGTCTTTGGGATGTGATTGAAGAGGGATATACTGAACCTACTGCTGCTGAATGGGCAGCTTTGAATGTGGCTGATAAAAGGGCTAGAAAGGAAGCACAGAAGAATAATTCTTCCGCCCTTTATCATATCCAAGCCGCCCTTGATAGAAGTATTTTCCCTAGAATAGCTTCTTTTATAACTGTTGAATCTGCTTGGAATGCTTTAAAAGAAAGTTATAGGGGTAGTGACCAAGTCAAACAAGTTAAACTACAAACCTTGAAACGAGAGTTTGAGACTCTTAAAATGCAAGAGAGTGAAAAGGTTGGTGATTACTGCGTGCATGTGAAAGCCGTAGTAGATAAGATGGTCACTTTAGGAGAAGATGTAAAGCCTGAAGTTATAGTGAAGAAAGTGTTGAGGACACTTCTTCCTAAGTGGAATTCAGTAGCCATCATTATAGAAGAATCCAAAGACCTAACTTCTCTGTCTTTTGAATCCCTAATTGGCTCACTTCTCTCACATGAAGAGAGGTTACAACAAACTCCTTCCACAAGTTACGGAGGAGATGATAAAGCCTTTGCTTCACAAGAAGGCAGAGGTAGAGGCCATGGCAGAGGATAGAATAGAGGTAGAGGCAGAAATAATCAGAGAGGTGGAACTCCTAACAGAGGAGGAAATCAGAACAGAGGAGGATTCTCAAACAGAGGTGAACAACAGAATAGAGGAGGACAACAAAATAGAGGAAAACAATCAGGCAGAGGCAAAGGAGGAGATAAGTCAAAACAATCTTGCTACAATTGTGGCAAACTTGGCCATTATGCTCGTGACTGTTGGACAAAGACTTCACAAGGAACTAGTAGCAGCCAGAGCAGTCAGTTTGGAAATTTTGGAGAAGAGGAAGAGGCCACAAATCTCTTTCTCTCTTATGGTCAGGCAGATCAGAACATGAATGATACATGGATCTTGGACACTGGGTGTTCAAACCATATGAGTGGCAAAGAAGGGCTCTTTGCTACTCTAAACTCCTCATACAAATCTAGCATCAAATTGGGAGATGATAAATCATTGGCAGTTGAAGGCATTGGAGCAATGGCAGTTCCAACTAAAGAAGGCATCAAACATGTAAGTGATATCTATTACACACCCCATCTTCAACACAATATTTTAAGTGTTGGTCAAATGTTAGAAAAGAACTACAAGTTGCTTTTTGATGAGGGTAAATGCACTATTTTTGATAAAAATAACAGTAATAGAATCATTACACAAGTGCCAATGTCAAAGAATAGATTGTTTCCTTTAAAGTTTGGCCAGCCAGGGGGAGATAAGTTAGCAAATGTTGCTATTTCCAATCCAAGTGTCCTATGGCACTTGAGATATGGTCATTTGAATTCAGCTAGTTTGAAAATGCTAACTTCACAAGCGATGGTAACCGGACTTCCTAAGGTTCAGGATAGTAAGGAAGTCTTTGAAGGGTGTGCTCTTGGGAAGCATTCCAGATCAAAATTTCCTCATGGACAAGCATGGCGGGCCAGCTATCCACTCCAGCTAGTGCATACATACATCTGTGGTCCGATGCAGACCAAGAGTCTTGGTAACAACTCTTACTTCCTACTCTTCATTGATGATTTTACTAGAATGTGCTGGATATATTTTTTGAAATATAAGGATGAAGCATTTGAATGCTTTGTCGATTTCAAAACAAGAGTTGAAAGTGAGAGTAGATATTTTGTAAAATGTCTTAGATCAGATAGGGGAGGAGAATACTCCTCTAATGAGTTCTTGAATTTCTGTAAGCAACATGGCATTAAGAGGCAGTTCACAACTGCCTACACTCCATAGCAGAATGGTGTCGCAGAGAGGAAGAATCACACCATTGTGGAGATGGCAAGGTCTATGCTTTAGATGAAGCATTTGACTAATTCATATTGGGAAGATGCAGCCAGGACCAACGTACATATCTTGAACAGAAGTCCTACTACAAGTTTGGAAGGACAGACACCTTACCAAGCTTGGTATGGTAAAAAGCCAAATGTTAAGTATTTTAGAGTGTTTGGCTCGCTGGCATATTCTCACATTCCCGATGAGCTTAGAAAGAAGCTCGATCCAAAGAGTCAGGCATGCATCTTTGTAGGATATTGTGAGAATACAAAAGCTTACAGACTCTACAATCCCAGGACTAGAAAGTTTGTGCTTTCCAGGGATGTGATTTTTGATGAAGGGGGAGAATGGGGTAAGCCTCATATTTTTAGTGATGATGAATCTAGTGATGTAGGTTCTCAACAGGTGCAACAACAGACACCACAAAAAAGTAAGCAGTCTCCTCCCAGAGATCCAGGTTCATCTTCTGATTCAACTTCTTCACCAAGTCCTTCTCCGTAGAGATCAGTAAGTTCCTCACCCATGGACATCGATTCTCCATCCAGAGGTAAGAGAACTCTACAGAATCATCCATCATATCAGATGTTGGATAAGAATTTTTCAAAAAGATACACTAGGAGTCAAGCTAGTGAAATGAATTTTGTTCTACAAAGATTAGAAAATATGCACTTGTATGGTGATGATGTTTCCCAGCAGGAACCTAGGGGAGATTTAGTTAACTATGCTTTGTTAACTAATACACAACTTGAACCTTCTAGTTATGAGAAGGCTTGTACTCAAAATATTTGGCAAGATGCCATGAAAGAGGAGATCACCTCTATAAAAAACAACGACACTTGGGAGTCTGGTGAAGCTTCCTAAAGGAAAGAAACGTGTTGGATGTAAGTGGGTCTACAAGACCAAGTTTAATGCTGATGGTAGCATTGAGAGGCACAAGGCGAGATTAGTTGCAAAGGGATTTACTCAGAAATATGGAATTGATTATGAAGAGACTTTTGCTCCTGTAGCCGGACAAGAGACTATCATAACAGCTCTTGCCTTAGCTGCACACAAGGGATGGACAGTCCAACACATGGATGTAAAGAGTGCATTTCTAAATGGTTACTTGATAGAAGAAGTGTATGTTGAGCAACCACAGGGATTTGAAGAGAAAGACAAGGAACATCTTGTTTACAAACCGAAGAAGGCTCTTTATGGCCTCAAGCAGGCACCGAGAGCTTGGTACTCACGCATTGATGGGTACTTTAAAGATTATGGGTTCATCAAAAGCAAAAATGAACCCACGCTCTACTACCTGAATCAAGGAAATGACATCCTCATAGTTTTTTTGTATGTGGATGATCTCATTTTTATGGGTAGTAATGAAAAAGTTAACATGGAGTTCAAGCACTCCATGATGCAAGAATTTGAGATGAAGGATCTTGGCTTGATGAAATACTTTCTTGGAATGGAAGTACATCAAACAGATTCAGGGATCTTCATCTCATCAACTTAAGTATGCTCGAGATATGATTCAAAAGTTTGCTATGGAGCAATGCAAATCAGTTGCAACTCCAATTGGACATGGGATCCAATTAAGCAAGGATGATGGAGCACCGAAAGTTGATGTGACCACTTTCAGAAGCATTGTTGGGAGTTTGATGTTTCTCGCCAACACCAGACCAGACATTCAGTATGTTGTATCTCTTGTTTCTAGATTTATGTCTAATCCATCTGAGCTGCATTTGCAGGAAGCTAAAAGGATTTTGAGATATGTGAAGGGTACATTGGATTTTGGAATCCAATACTACAAAAGTGATACTATCAAGCTTGAAGGCTTTAGTGATAGTGATTGGGGCAGCAATATTGATGATAGAAAATCCACATCGGGTAACTATTTTAGTCTTGGTTCGGGCCTAATAACTTGGAGTTCCAAGAAGCAGACAGTAGTAGCACTATCTTCAATAGAAGCTGAGTATATAGCGGTGACTCATGCTAGTACTCAAGATCTATGGCTCCGAAAGGTATTAGAAGAGATTGGAGAGCAGCAAAGTGGTCCAACTCGAATATTCTGTGACAACATCAGTGCCATTCAGTTGGCATACAATCCTGTCCACCATAGTAGATCAAAGCATTTTGATATGAAGTACCACTTCATCCGAGATATGGTGGAAACTGATATTGTTGAGCTTCACTATTGCCACACTTTGGAGAACGTCGTTGACATCTTCACCAAGGCATTGGCTAAAGCTCAATTTGTAAAGCTGAGAGACTGTATAGTCAGTTCTCTCAACTTTAAGGGGGAGAATGTTGCAAGTGTGAATAGGACTTAGCTTGAATCAGGCTTAGAAAAATCTAGTTTTTCTAAGCACAGTGTGAACACACTTACCTTTTGTCGGCTAATTTTGTCGGATGGTCGGCATGATTTTTCCTTCTCCCTTTCCTTCATTTTCTCCTTATCCCTCCATTCAGCTTCCTCCTTTCCTGCCATCCATTTTCCCTTATCACTCCACTCCCTTCCTCTCCCCACGCTCGCTGCCACCTCCCACTCCACTTCCTACTCCTCCGTTCTCTCTAAACTCCTCGATCTTCCTCCACCTTCCCTTCCCTACTTTAGCGCATGTTCTAAGCCTATATAAGGTTTAAGTTAATGTATGTTTCATCTGGTTATTTTGAATGAATGTTTATGGCTTTAATTATTTGTGTCATTTTATTACCTTTGGCCTAATGTTAATCTAAGGTTAATTGAAACTTAGACTCACATCCTCTACGTTTGTAAATAACAACCAAGGATACATACAACATGTTCAATTTTTACAAAAGAAAACATTTATTAGACAATAAGCTTTTCACACAAAGAAATCCACCTAGAAATGAAGCTCACCCAAAGTTTCTCTCGACTCCTAGTTCCACACCTACTATTCTTCTTTTCCAAGCTCCTTGTTTTCTCTTATTTTCTTTCATAGCTAGTATGTTCTCTGCATCCTCTTTCCTCCTCTTTTACCTTAGGTATTTTCCTTTTCCCCATATTCTCGGACATCAGGTATGGAGAGGGGTTTAAACTATTATGACGCCACCTTGTTTGGTTACGCACGATCCGACCATATCCCTCCACTCCGAATCTTGTTATAATTTAAATCAAAATAGTTCTTCCATCATAGGTAAATACTTAGATATATATATATTTCATAAAACAAGATAGCTATGAAAATAATCTCCTTGTAAAGACCAATAAATCAATATTTTAAAACAACCACGCAAGGACACATTAGCCAAGATACATTCGTAAACTCATGTGTAAAATGGTTCCATCCTTGTCCCATGCATATAATATATATATATATATATATATATATACTATTTATATATATCTTTTATACCTTTGATCAGATATCATACAAAAAATAAAAGGTGGCTCCCATCATCATCGCCACACAAAACACAAGCACATTCTACTCTATATCATTCAAAACAATTATTTCTTCAAAATGAACATGCACACTTTCATTAAATCAAAATTCTACATGAAATGCAGGTGTGCGAGCATCCATGTACTCATGAGCCGAATCATCACTTCCCTTTCTTACCCTTTTTCCCTGCTGACTGGCTTCTTTTCCTTGTCATCCTGCAACTATCCTGCACTCACAAGGATCATCAACAGTACCATGTTTCACAATAAAAAGGTAAGTTTATTATTTTTTTATTTTCTTCCTTCATCATGAGAGGAGGGTCGTTACATCCTCCCCCACTAGAAACAAACACAGTCCCTATGTTTTAAACTAGTTAATGCAAAGGAAATCAAAGATTGAATTACAATCATATCTTTCATGAATCAAAGTATTCAAGCAAATTGTTTCCACTTAATCCTCAATATTTTCAACAAGATATCATCATAAAATCACATCATATTTTCATACATTTAGCATATAATCCCACCATAGATTATGTCAACATAGGAAACAATCATTCATACTTCATCATATGTTCCAAAACATTTCATGAAGCAAAGCAAAATATTTACAAACTAACCTATATAGGAATTTCACAAACATATCTTACTCTACTCAGTATCCAGTTCCATTCCCATATATACATATATCATGTAACTTATGTTAAAAGTTTTAAAATAAAGTCTTTTATCTACTCAAACAAATAAGGAAATTGTTGATGCATATCGGCCACATCTTCCCACGTAGCATTTTTATCTGAGTAGTGGTCCCATTGAACCTGACATTATTCTATGCTTCTCTTCCTTAGATTCTTGGTTCTAAAACCAAGTAGACGAATAGGTCAAACCTCAATATTTAATGGATCGATCATCTACAATTTGGAAACATCCAACACATGAGTGGGGTCAAAAATATATTTTCTAAAGAGGGACACATGAAAGACATTATGGATTTTGGATAAGTTGGGTGGTAGAGCTAGTCTATAAGCTACAAGGCTTATCTTAGCTACTATCTCAAATGGACCCACATATCTAGAGTCAAGTTTGGAGGATTTGATAGAACTCTTAGTGGGTTTCACCCTTAAGAATACTCTGTCTCCCACAGAATACTCCCTCGATGATCTTTTGAGGTCCGCATAGCTCTTCTAGTGATCTACGACCTCTTTCAGCCTTAGCTAAATTTTCTTTAATTGCTCCTCCATTTCTTTTACCATTTTTGGTCTGATCACTACCCGATCCTCTGAATTATCCCAAGATAAGGGAATTCTACATCATCACCCATATAGAGCTTCAAATGGTGCCATACCTAGCGATGCATGATAATTATTGTTGTATGCAAATTCCACTAGGAATAAATAGTCTTCCCACTTTGTATGTTGATCCATGTAGTACATCCTTAGCATATCCTCAAGCACTTGATTCACCCTCTCAGTCTATCCATCTATCTCTAGGTGATAAGCAGTACTGATATTCAATTTGGTTCCCAATACCTGATGCAATACTTGCCAAAATTTAAAAGTGAAATGAGAATCTCTATCAGAGATTATAACTTCTAGAAAACCGTGTAGTCTTACCACTTCCTTGGCAAACTTACTTGCTATGATGATCGCGTCATCTTGCATATTTCTTGGTATAAAATGTGTGACCTTAGTTAATTTATCCATAATTACTAAAATTGCATCATGCCTGAATCTTGTTTTAGGCAATCCCACTATAAAATCCATTGATACTACTTACCACTTTTGTGTGGGTATCTCATGTGGGTATAGCTTTCCAGCTGGATGCAGATGTTCTGCTTTCACTCTCTAGCATTCCAAATACTTTACCACATAATTAGTAATATCTTTCTTCATTCCTAGCCAGTAGTAATATTTTTTCAAATTTTCATGCATTTTTGCCCCTCCTGGGTGTGCAGAATAAGGAGTATTATGAGCCTCCTTAAGGATTTTTTCTCTCAATCCTCCCAAATTAGGGACTACCAACCTATTCCTAAAAAATAGTAGATCATCTTTGAGAACATAATCTGCATCCTTGCCAAGTTTTTGCTCAACTTGGTCTACACAAGATTGACAAAATTCATCTTTTCCTTACCATATTTTAATTTGATCCAATATATCATATTGGCATTTTGCCATTGTGGTAATACGTCCTCTCCTACTTAGAGCATCGATGACCTTATTCTCTTTTCCCTTAATGTATTCAATGTCAAAGTCATATTCCACTAAGAATTCCATCCAACGGTATTTCCTAGCATTCAATAATGGTTGAGTAAATATATACCTCAGACTCTAGTGGTCTATTTTCAACTCAAAAGGTTTTCCCAACAAATAATGTCACCAAATTTTTAGGGCATGTACCACCACTGCCAACTCTAGATCATGAGTGGCGTAATTAACCTCATGCCTCTTAAGTTTTCTAGACTCATAGGCAATAACCACATCATCTTGAGTCAAGACCCCTCCTAACCCTTCAATTGATGCGTCAGTACAAACTGTAAACTATTTGCTAGGATCAAGCAATTGTAGGATCGGTGTCATCATCAATATTTCTTTCAAAATCTGAAAAGCCTCCTCACACTGCTCTATCCACTTGAAGCTTTTCCATTTTATTTGAAGGTTTGTAATGGGTTGAGAAATTTTTGAAAACCCTCTAATGAATCACCTATAATATCCTGCAATTCCCATAAAGCTTCACACTTCTAAAACATTAGTAGGTGTTGGCCAATCAATAATTGCTTCAATCTTCTTTGGATCCACTACAATCCTCATAGTAAAAACAATATGCCCAAGATATTGTACTTGTGGAGTATAAAACTCATATTTGGTTAACTTTCCATACAATTGATTCCTTCTAAGAATCTCAAGCACTATTCTCATGTGTTGATCATGCTCCTCTTTACTCTTGGAGTAGATCAATATATCATCCAAAAATACAAGTACAAATCGATCCAACTACTCTCTAAAAATGCTATTCATGAGATTCATGAATGTGGTTGGGGCATTAGTTAGCCCAAAAGGTAAGACAGTAAATTCAAAATATCCATACCTTGTTCTAAATGTTGTTTTAGAAGTGTCTTCCTCCCGAATCCTTAATTGATGATAACCAGATCTCAAGTCTATTTTAGAAAATATGGTTGCTCCTTTCAACTGATCAAACAAATCATCAATTCTTGGTAGAGAGTATCTATTCTTGATAGTAACTTTATTCAGCATCTGATAATCTATGCACATCCTTAAAGTACCATATTTCTTTTTAACAAACAAAATAGGGGCTCCCCAAGGTGACACACTAGGCTTGATTAGACCTTTTTCTAGAAAATCTTGAAGTTGTATTTTAAGCTCCTACAACTCTATGGGTGTCATTCTATATGGTGATCTTGCAATTGGTGCAGCACCAGGTAACAACTCTATTGAGAAATAAAATTCCCTCTAAGGTGGTAATCCTGGTAGATCCTTAGGAAACACATCCTTGAATGCTTCCAATACTGAATATTTCTGAAAAAGATTAGATTTTTTTTAGTCTCTTCTCTTTCATTCAACTTAACTATGAAAATCATACCTTTCCTCTTAATAACCTTTTTAATATGCATTGCAGTCAATAGATGTGGTTTAACTTCTTTTTGACCATAATTAACTCTAATCCTTTGATTAGATTCATCCAAAAATTCCACCCATCTCTCTTCAAAATTTAGAAGAGCCTTATGCGCTTTCAACCAATCCACTCCTAAAATGATATCAAACGCATGCAAAGGTGCCACATACAGATTCCAATTGGTTTTTCCTTGTGGCAAGGAGATGTGGGGGTCAAATAGGCATTGGTCAACATGGTAGGTTTACCTTGAGCCATACTCTACCTTCCAAATTTTAGCCAAAAATCTGGGTCTAACAGGAAAATCCCTCACTATTCTAGATGAGATAAAGCTATCTGTTGACCCACTATCAATCAAAATTTTCACATTTCTATCAAATATATTGCCATTTAGTAAGAAAGGAGTAATTTGACCATTGAGTTCAGAACTACCTATGGTAGCATAGATCCTATGGCTAGCTTCCTCTAGAACCTTTGGTGGTAGATCAGCTCTATGGGGACATTTATTAGCATAATGAGCTCCTTTACACACATAACATCTAGTTGGTGGAGCTCTATTTCCTCTATTATCATTCTCATTTATATTCACAAAAGTAGTTTCCCTAGCCCTTTCTTGACTTGCTAATTTCTGGTCCTATCTTCTTGGAAACTCCTTTGCATATTTCCTATATTTACCACTTTGCCTGTTCTGATCTCCTCCTTTGGGTTTCTTATTTTTTTCCTTCTCCCATTTCATAAATCCAACGCTTTTCCACTTTCGGAGTTCATCCTTTTTCTTTTTAGATAGCTTTTGATAATTAAAATATGCTTTTCTCATTTCCTGATTGGCTTCCTCTTTTCTTGCCAAATCAAAAGTAGTAGGTAGATTTATGGGGTTGTGCATATTTACTACAATATTGATTCTAGGATGTAATACCAAAATGAATTTTTGAGTCTTCATTTCTTCATTAATCTTATATTGAGATGTAAATTTTAATAGTTGTATAAACTTTTGGTGGTATTCTCATACTGATATGCTTTCCTATCATAAATTTGAGAATTCACCAAAATTTTCCATATAATATTACCTTGTCAAGAATCTATCTCTAAATTCCTTGATAAATTCCTCCCATTTGAGGTCAGCAGCTTCTACTGCATGCCCTTTCTTATAATATTTCCACCAATCTAGGGCTACTTTAATCATATTCATAACTACCAAAGTAGTCTTAGATTCAGAGGATAGGACCACTAAAGAGAAATAGGACTCCAATTCACTTAACCAATTCTCAGTTGATTCACCATCACCCTTTCCATTAAACTTGGAGATCACAACCTTTTTTAGGTTCCTGTCCAACTCTTTACTTACCCTAGCCCTTCTAGCACTAGATCTCTCAGGTTCCCTAGGTACATCCCCTACCCTATCTAACCCAGTTCCTCTTTCCCCTATTAGGTTTTCTATTACCCATTGTTGTTGGGCAATGAATTCTTATTGTTGGGTCATATGAATTTTTTATTGGGCCATCTCTTCCCTTTGTTACTCCATTTGGGTTTGCAATAATTTCACAACCTTTGCAAGGCTTTCTCCTCCTCTTTTTGGTTCATTTGGAGGTGGTTCATTCAAACCTTTCATTCTTATTTCATATTGAGGACCTTCTCTTCTCAAATTTATTCTTGGTCCCCTTACAGGTCTTTCAGTGGTTTCCTCCTCTCTACCTCCCATAGGATTTCTCGAGGACCCACCACATAACATTGGTGCCATATCAACCTATAAGTGAAAGAAGTATTACATTAGTTTATAACAACTAATCATTTTCACATTCAGAGTCTACAACTTAGGATCAAGTATGCTCTGATACCATATGTAACAACCCAAGTCTACTCACTTGGTTGCCCTACTCAAAATAGACAAGATAAGCAAGAAGTTATTTTTTATTTTTCAACCTACATTTTGCTAAGGTTATACCTTCAAGGTACTAAGTAAGAATTGATTCACCCAATATATCATTATGACAAACTTTAAATAGTATGACATATTGCACCAACTTTTGGATTCAAGACTATTATAGACAGTCATCCAAGTGGATGAGATAGGCCACATCCCATAATTATGCCATTTAGTGGAGTCGAAAATCTCATTTATCATCCTCATTTTCTAGCATGAGGGTCGATCCATGATAGGGGTTATCCTTTAGGGCCCATAACACCTAAAGGATTGATGCTTGCTTCCCCATCCCTTAACATTTTGAACCTTCGACTTTTATCGATCATGTTCTATTATTGAATGTAAGGGTTCTAGCATAAATATACCCTATGTCTATCTAATTATCCCTTTTTCTCAAAGTCAGATAGAGCCTTGCCAATTCCCTGGCCTAGGTCTTGATCACACATACTCGATGCAACTCAGATTCATTTATCCCATACCAAACATCGAGGCTAATTTAGCTAAGTTACACGAGCATGGGACTTATCATAGTACTAATGAGTAGCAATCTAGAGATGGTATCCCATACCACCTTCTCGTTAAAGGATTTGACCAAGTCACATAATCTGACCAATTCTGTCAATCCAATGATCATTCTCGTGCTTGTTGTGTGCATACCCGCACCTCAACATATTGGGTTTTATTTTTATTTTAAAAACATCCTTATCTCGATGCTTAGTTCATAGGTAAGGTAGAGTATTCTAACTTCTAGCTTAAGGTATAGTGTTTACTATAAATAGTTCACTCTACCTAGGGTCTAAAGGTAAACAATTGAAGATTTAACCCTTAGAACTAAAGGTTCAGTGTTACCTCCTAACATGGTAGAAACATTATCGAATTATTAAAAATATTTTCCACTAAAATATTTCAATACTCATATTATTTATTTCACTTTACCTTTAAGACCTCAAGGTTATAAATCTTGCAACCTATGAGTTTTCATTCACTAGCTAAATTCCATAATGAATCACAAGAAATTGTTTACAAAGCAAATCAAAGAACTTTTTGCTATCACACAATTCTTTTCTTCAAGCAAAGGAAACATTTACAAATAAGACTTATCATTGTCCACACTATATATATTTATATTGGTAGACCATTCATTGCCTCAAGGGTTAAATACCTTATGTATTACCAACCCATGCAAACCAACATTTTCCAAAAAAAGTATAATAGTTTAAGTACTAAAATTCATTTTGACCAACAACATAGGTTTGATTTCTAGAATTGGCTAACAATGTCTCAGAGTCTTTCACCATCCACAAAGGTACTATAGTTCTTTTAAATAAATAAACTTGCTTATTTACGTTCAACCAAAGAAATAAAGGTTTAATTACAAAATAACATATTATATTTTAAACAGGGTTGCGCTAACTTAAGCAATTAGTCTTAGACTACTATTGGCTACTTTGCAAGATACCCAAAAGCTAAACATTACTACAATATTAATACTTTCATGGTATAAATAAATTAGATTTTCTAAAACATACACTTTACTAGATTCCAATAAAGATATAATAATATTGTTTATGAAGCCTCAAAAAGTAAACATAACTTCAATTTATACAACAAACAAAAGGTTTTTCCTTGGCAGCCAAAGCATACAATCAACATCATACTTAAACCCATTTTAAAATTCATGAATACTTTTGTAGAAAGAGATGTACATCATTAATCTCTAGGCTTTACAATTTATATTCAAAAATATAATACATAATCAGTTTTCTCTGAAGATTACCAAAGGTGGTCTTCCAAAACATAATATAATTCCAAAACTACTCAGACTCTGCATGACCAGGTAGTTATTTAATTTTATCACTTTACAAAATCTACAACACTGATAACATTTTGCAGTAATTTACATTCTTCGGCCTTTGTTACACAGTAATGGCTCACTTAGAGTTTTTATAGAAGAGATTTGATATCATGCATGGGCATCATAGATCTACTTTTGAATTTTACATAGCTTTCCACCTCCATAGTCGTCATCTAGATCCCAACCACAACCAGCTCAAGGGAATATGGGTTTACAAACTTGGTGGGATCAAATCTCGGCTCACATTAAATGAATGCAATCCTAGGTGCAACAATTATATAAACAAACAACTACACAATAATTTCACACTGCAACCAAATAATGCATTCAAGTTTTTAGACCTTATTGCCTACTATTTCCAGACAATACTTGTCATCCATGCATGCTTTCCAAGAAAAATTTACACACTAGTTTCAACCAGCATATCATTCTTCATGTTCAGATCTAGAAATTCATTTATCTTTTCCTTTCCTATCCAAACACAACGAACAAAAAAAGTTTCTCTTTTATTTTTAAATATAATAAACCACAACATGCAGTCTTATCCTCTACATTTGCAAATAGCAACCAAGGATACATACAACATGTTCAATTTTTACAAGATAAAAAATATTTATTAGACAATAAGCTTTTCACACAAGAAAATCCACCTGGAAATGTAGCTCACCCAAAGTTTCTCCCAACTCCTAATTCCATGTCTGCAATTCCTTTTCATAAAGCTTCTTATTTTTCTTATTTTCTTTCATAACCAGTATGTTCTTTGCATCCCTTTTCCTCTTCCTTTACTTTGGGATGTTTTCCCTTCCCCCATATTCTCGGATGTCATGTATGGAGAGGATTTTAAACCATTATGACACCACCTTGTTTGGTTATGCATGATTTGGCCAATATTCCTCCACATCGAACTTGCTATCATTTTAATCAAACAGTTCTTCCATCACATATAAATACTAAAATATATATGTATTTCCACAAAATTTAATCTACAAGATAACTAGGAATATAATCTTCTTGTAAAGACCAATAAATTGATGTTTTTAAAACAACCACGCAAGGACACATTAGCCAAGATACATTTGTAAACTCATGTGTAAAATGGTTCCATCCTTGTCCCATGCATATAATATATATATATATATATATATATATATATATATATATATATATATATACCTTTGATCAGAGATCATACAAAAAACTTAAAGAAAAAGAAGGTGGCTCCCATCATCATCGCCACACAAAACACAAGCACATTCTACTCTTTATCATTCAAAACAATTATTTCTTCAAAATGAACACGCACACATATAATAAATAAAAATTCTACATGAAATGCAGGTGTGTGAGCATCCATGTACTCACGAGCCGAATCATCACTTCCCTTTCTTACCCTTTTCTTCCCTACTGACTGGCTTCTTTTCCTTGTCATCCTGTAACTATCCTGCACTCACAAGGATCATCAACAGTACCATGTTTCACAATAAAAAGGTAAGTTTATTATTTCTTTTATTTTCTTCCTTCATCATGAGAGGAGGGTTGTTACACAAAGGGAATTTTTTGGGGAGGGAGGGGGAGCTTTTCCTTTTGTCAATTCTTAGCTTTTTAGACCATGCACATGATAGGAGGAGCAAGGGAAATTGTTTGCTTAAGAGGTAAGACTTACTTTGTAGTGTCATATTTCCTTGTTCAAAATTGTAATTAAGATTGTGAGAATGTGTTGGGATTTTGAGATAAACAAAGTACGACCAAAGCGAGATCCTATCACTAGATATCAAGATGGTGTGCAACAAAATCTGAAAGAACTAGGAATGGTTGAATGACCGAAAGACCATATTAGACACCTTACAACAACTACTTAGGAGTGAGCAAGAGGTGGGTAAACAACATGGAAATGTGAATGTGTATGAACAATGAAATGGGGTGTATGCCCAAGATAAAAGAGATTACATCAAGATAAGTGACCCTCATACAAATGTGATGCTACGCGTAGTGTTGAATGAAAGACGAGATGAATGCAACTATGGTGAACAAAATACCTAATGCAATGTGATAAAACATGTGACTAGATGATATGAGATGCATGAATAAGCAAAGATGATCAAATGCAAAGTGTAATACATGGTGATATGCAATGCATGAATGGTGTGTAATGAAAAATGTGGTGGATGGCGGTATGAAATTTTATGTTATGTTTTTGTTATTTTATTATTTTTTTATGCATAAAATTCTTGCAAGTGGAGAATATTAAGGGGTTCAGGTTCCTCAACACCCTCAAGTGTAGCTAACCGATAAGTTCTCGATCCCAGCTTGTGTGTGATGATGAATGGGCCTATCTAATTTATTGTGAATTTGTCACGCAAATGGCTAGGCAAGTTAGAATTTTATTGGTTCTCCTTTAACACTAGATCACCAACTTGAAATTCTCTAAGATGTACCTTTGTATCATAGGCTCGCTTAATGTGATCTTGATAAATGTGAAGATGTTCAAGAGCATTAATGCATCATTCATCAAGAAGAGTGAGTTGATCAAGGTGAGCCTATCATGCAATGTCATCATCGATGAACTCTTGTAATGAGATGCACAATGAGGGAATTTCAAGCTCCAAGGGCATGATGGCCTCAGTGCCATAGACTAATGAAAATGGGGTTGCCCCTGTAGGTGTTTGAATGCTCGTTCTATAAGCCCATAGTGCTAGAGGTAATTGAAGATGCCAATCCTTATGATGATCATTAACCATTTTCTTAAGGATGGCGATAATCATCTTGTTCGAGGCCTCAGCCTACCCATTACTCTATGGATAGTAAGGAGTCGAAAAGTTATGCTTGATATGATACTTGGTACACAAAGCTCAAACATCCTTATTTTTAAAAGGTGGCCCATTATCCAAAATGATCTTAGATGGAATACCAAAATGACAAATGATGTTATGAAGTAGAAACTCTATGATGCATGATCCTATCATAGTGGTAAGGGGAATAGCCTCAACCCATTTGGTGAAGTATTCGATTGTCGTGATGATGAATGTGTGTTGACTTGAATATGGGGGTGAAATTTTACCAATTAAATCAAAACCCCATTGTGAGAAAGGCCACAATGAATGAATTGGTTGTAAATCCTATGAAGGTACGTGTGATAGATTAGCATGATGCTGACACTTGATGCACCTTTTGACATAAGCACAACAATCTCGTTCCTATGGTAGGCCAATAATAGCCCATTTGAAGGATGCACTTCATGATAGCCATACCATTGAAGTGGCCACCACAAGTACCATCATGAGCTTGAGAAATGATCCAAGTAGATTCTTGGGGTTCTAAGCAATGAAGAAGAATACCATCATAGCTTTGATGGTACAATATATCTCCTAGAAAAACATATCAAGTCACTTTTTGCTTAAATGTGCATTTGGTGACATGCAATAATCCAGAAGGGAGATTACCAAGTTTCAAGAAATATTGTATTTGAGAGAACCAATCTTGATATGGTTCTACTTGTACCAAGTGGACATCTTGCTCTCCTATAGAAATATCTCACAAAAGTGTGGATTGATTGAGAGTTTTAGCATAGATGGTTGTGACATTATCAAAAGGGTTCTATGGAATTAGGGATCCTAAGGAAGCCATTGTATCTACAAAATGGTTGGAGAAATGAGGAATAGCCTCGATGTCATACCATTCAAATTTGGTAAGTGATTTATCCACAAGGGTCTTGTATTTCTTTAAGATTGGGCACTTGCATTGATAAATCCCTTTGACTTGGTTGATGATGAGCTCAAAATCACCAAAGATGCTAAGTCACTTGATACCCATGGCAAGAGCTATTTGGAGATCCAAAAGGAGGGCTTCATACTCTACATTATTGTTGGTACATGGGAAATCAAGCTTGAATGAAAGGGGGATAGAAGTCCCTTATGGTGTGAAAAACATGATTTCAGCACCACCCCCTTGTTCACACTTAGAACCATCAAAGAATAGCATGAGATCAACTTTATTTTCTTGGCTCATCTAGTTCTTCCAAGTCTGATAATGCAAAGACTGCATCATCAAGAAGTTCGATAGTAAGAGGCTTATCATTGGGAAGAGGAGCTTCTGCTAATTGATCGATGATGACCTGACCCTTGATAGATTTTTGTCCAATGAATTCAAGGTCAAACTCTATCAAAAGCATGATCCACTTTGTGGTGTGACTATTATGATATGTATGACTCATCATATACCACAAGGGGTTCTCTTTGGAGATAACATAAGTTGTTTGATTGATCATGTAATGACAAAGTTTCTTAGTGGTAAAAACCATTGCTAAGTAGAGCTTCTCAATGTAAGCATACTTGACTTCGTAACTGACTAAGGTGTGACTAATGTAGTAGATGGCCTACTCCTTATTAGCCTCATTATTTTGGGTCAACATAGTCCCTAAGGTAAATTCAGTGGTCGAGATATACAATAGAAAAGGTGCACCAGGTCGAGGAGGAGATAATACTAGTGTAGAAACCAAGTATTGCTTTATATCCTCAAAGACCTTTTGACAATCTTGATTCCAATGGAAAGTTACCCCCTTTTGTAGAAGATGATTAAACGATTGACATTTATCCGATAGTTGCATGATGAAACATTGGATGGCCTGTATCTTCCCTTGTAAGCTATGAAGCTACTTAATATTGGTGGGGGAGGCATGTTTAAGATTACCTTGACCTTGTTTGGGTCAACTTTGATGCCTCGCTTAGAAATAATGAAGCCTAAAATTTTTCTAGATGTTACACCAAAAACACACTTCTTAGGATTCAACCAAACATTATGCTCCAAGAGGTGATCAAAGACCTTACATAGAACATCGATATGGTCAATGACACAATAAATAATTTGCTAATAGATCATCGACATAGTCTTCGATAATCTTATGCATGTAGTCATGAAAAATGTATGTCATTAGCTCACTGATAAGTAGCACCAACATTTTTGAGACCAAAAGGTATGACTTTGTAGCAAAAAGTCCCCCATGGTGTGGTAAAACCTATTTTGGGCTGATCATCAGGATTGACTCGAATTTGATTATAGCTCGAGAAACCATCCATGAGGGAAAGCATTTCATGACCTACAACTGCATCTATAAGTGTATCGATGCTAGGGAGTGGAAATTCATCCTTAGGGCTCGCTTTGTTAAGATCCCTAAAATTTATGCATATGTGAACCCCCCCATTCAGCTTCCCAATAGGTACCATATTGGAAACCCATTCAGGATAGTCGATGGGTTGGATGAAGCCTACATCCAATAATTTTTTAAATTCATATTTAATCATTAGAGCTATTTTTGGATGTAATTTTTGAAGCTTCTGCTTGATAGGCTTGATCGTTGGATTGAGCATCAAATTATGGACCACTAAGTTTGGGTCTAGACCAGGCATGTCTTTGTATGACCAAGCAAAAACTTGTCTATACTTTATTAGAAGAGTGGTGAATGTAGCACATTCCTAAGAGATATTTCTCCAATTTAAGAATTTGAGGATGTTCAAGATCAATGTTGATGTCAATATCAATGGTCTCTTCAATTAACATGTGAGATCCCTCTTCTAAATTGACCATTTAGGAGTGGAGGGATTAGGTGAATATCATCAACTAGATTAAAGGAGTTAGATGTGTCATTCGACTCTATCTCAGCTTGGAGAATAGCTAAGGGTGGTTGTGATGAAAAATGATATGATTGTAGCATATTCTCAAAGGGAAGAAACTCAAAGGGTGATGGTGGAAGAGCAACGCGATCAAAATCGATAGCCTCAGGATCAAGGGGTAAATATTATGAAGGGTTGCTTGGATAGAAAAGTGGAGTGGTGAGATCAATGGAGATCATGTTGATGGATGGTGGATGACCTTCATTCTTGGGTGGAAGGAGATGATTAATGCTATGGTGGCAAAAATGCACAAGAGGTGGTTGAGGTGGAATTGGGATGACAGGGTGTGATCGAGGTGGAATGGGGATGATAGGATCCTCTAGTGGAAGAAGTTATCACCAAATGGGGAGCTACCTAGGGAATAGGCAAAGATAAAACTCATCTACATTCATGATAGGGACAATGGGGGAGGAATCCTCCTTCGAGCTATCTAAAGCAATGGATAGCGCATCAAAATTATCTTCAGACTCCTCATCAGATGAGTCAAAAGTATCCATTGATAACGTGGTGATTTGAAGATGATCGCTAAGCAAATGAGTATGGCTAAGATCAGCATACTCATTGTCATCTATGTCCTCCTCAAGGCCTAGGTTAAGGTGTTGAAGGGAATCTATAAGAAGTTCATCAGGCATACATATGGAGTATCCTAATCCTGACTTATCTATCGACAATTGATAACATGGTTCTAGAGGGGTTCGAGGACCCTGCTCATAGTGACCTAGGCCATTTTTGTGCCAATGGTAGTGATAAAAGTATCACAGAGCAAAGGATAGGTTTGATAGATAGTCAATATTCATGAGAAATGACTCTTCCTCTTCTGGTATAAGAGGTGTGTCAGTAGAGGCATCAATACCTCCATAGACAAAATTTATTTGATTCAGAAAATACCCAAGGGGGATGATGGTACCTATAGGTAGTGGTGCATTGCAAGGTCTACCAAAGTCTCTGATTGACTCAATGAGAGGGGTGAATGTAACATCTTGCACTAAATACTCCCCAAGGCTCAGATTAGTCATATTGATTATGACTTGCAAAGGAGGGGTAGATGAAGATGGAATTGTGGACTGTGATGGGATATGTATGGTGGAGGGTGGTTCCTCAAGAATGGGAGAAATGTGGGTGGGTGTTGTGGAGATGGTTGAGATTGAAGGTGCGGGAGGTGGAATGGATGAGTGAGATGTGGATGTAGTAGGTGGTGAGGGTTCATGTGATGGGGATGGCATTGGTGCTTTTGATGGGTTCCTCATGGGAGGATCTGATGGATCAGAAAGGATTCCCATGGAAGTTGATGATTGTGGCTGTGATGATGGTTGTGATGATGAAGGAATGGAGGCTTTTGGTGGATGATTTGAGTGTTTGATGGGGTGATTAGGTTGAATTTCCAAATGAGTGGATGGTAAGGTGGACTCATATGGATGTGAAACCATATGGTAAAATTTGAATGGTTCCAAATCTGTGGGGATGCAATGAACTTGACCTTCATGCACATATTTGATGCTTTGGTGCAATATGGAAGGTACACACTTCATATCTCTGATCCAGGGTCGACCAAGCAACAAATTATATTGCATGGCACCTTCCAAGACATGACATAGTGTGTGAATGATTTTTAGTCCAACCTGAATAGGAAGGACCATTATCCCAATAGTGGAACACAAGGCATCATTAAAGGCATGAAGGGTGAAGGTGGATGATGCAATGTGCGATGGTGGAAGATTGAGATGTTTGAGGGTGGAGGTGGTGATGATATTTATGGAAGAGCCTGTATCAATCAAGACACATTTATAAGTAATCCCATCCACACTAGCCATGATATGTAGTGGTGGATCAGGTATTTCAATAGGTATTGTCTTGATTTCATGATCATGAAATGTTATTACAAGTTCTTTGCAATTTTGAATGTGTCCCACAAATTTGGTGAAAGCATTGGAATCTTGTGGTTGCAATTCAATAGATTTTAGAATCTCCATTAGAGCTTCACGATGTGGAGTTGATTGTTGTATTAGCTCATAAATGGAGAGTTTTGTTGATGCCATTTTGAGACTTTGAGTAAGTCTATTTCTCAGCATAAGTATCGGGTGAGGTGAAGGAGTGATTGGATTTGATCACGGAGGTGCCTGTGATGTTGAAGGGACATTTGATGGATCCACCGATTGGGTGGGTCGATTTGGATATCTTTGATTCCTTGTCACAATGTTTATCATTCCAACAAAACCTTGGTTATGTGGAGCTACGTGTACCTGATTGACCTACTTGGGTTATTCTATTGTAATGGTAGGTATTGTGGTTGCTCCACATTGAGGTAATGGATCTTGGTAGATGCCAATGTTTTGGTTGGAAGAGGCAAGAGGGTTATCAATTTGAATTTCCTATCATTCGATCATGTCCTACACTAAGTTCTTGAATGAGTAACATGATTGGATATCATGACCCTTCTATCTATGATAGATGCAGTAGTGATCCTCCTTGTAAGATTTTGATTTTGGTCAATTTGGATCTAGTGGGTGAATCTTAGGGAGGGAAATTGCTTGTGCCTCACACAATCGATGAAATATTATCACCAAGGGTTACAATAGTGGCGTGTATTGGTGAGGTGGATGATGTGGTTGAGCTAGAGGTTGATTTTGTAATGGTTGATGAGTTGGTTGAGAATGATATTGAGCCGATGGAGGTTGGGCCTGATAGTTAGGTTGTTGTGGTGGAGTTCGATTCGAGGGCCCAGGGGCACTCAAAATGACTTGATTCATAGGAGCTACCTTTGGTTGGGTTTGGTTGCCCTTGGAATTTTTGTTAGGCCATTCTTTATTTTAGATTTTGATGTCTCCTTCTTGAATTTTGATATCCTCAATGACCTTTTCTTGGGCTAGGGCTTCCTCAAAAGTTTGATATTGTTGAAGTTGTAGTAAGAGTGAGATTTGTTTTGAGCAACTTCTAGTGAACATGCGAGTGAGATCCATAATGGGTAAGGTGAAGGGCAATTTTGTGATGACTGCTCTCCACCTATTACCATAATCCATGATTGGCTCATCTTCAAATTGGTGAAGGTTGTATAAGTCAGTCAAGGTAGCCTTTTTCTTGATGCTAAAGGAGAAGCATTCCAAAAATGTATTGGCCAATTGTTCAAAGGTGTAAATGCTATGATGTGGTAAATGATTGTACCACTCCAAAGCACCCCCAACAAGTGTTATGAGAAATATTCTGAGCATTAGGGGGTCACTATCTTGAAGATGGAAGTAGACATTTATAAAGCTGCTTACGTGCTCTTGTGCATCTTCTTCACCTTTGAACTTGTCCAATTTGGGCATCTCAAAATGAGGTGGATATGGAGGTGATGGAACAGATGGATGAATGGGTTGATTTTTGAGCTACCTTAATGTGGGTTTTTGGTAACCCATGCCAGAGGCTTGTTTTTCCAATGAATTGATTTGATCGATCAACAATTTATAGGCTTCTAGCAAGATTATGTTGGTCGCTCACCTTTGATTTTGTCAAAGTGGAGGTGGTAGATTTTGGTGTTGATGTGGTGGTGGATGTGTGTTATCAATGAGAATTTCACCATAAGGTATGTCAGGACATGTATCGATTTGATCTTGATATTCTGGTTGAAATTCCTCATAGGTTTCATATTCCTGCTGATAGGGGTGTAGTTGATGTTGTTCGGGAGGAAGTGGTTCTTTATAATGAGTGGGTGGTGGTCTATGGTGTTGGGGATGAAGTGGAATTGGATGTGTACAGGGTGGAAGATTTTGATTCGAGCATGGTGGAAGATTGTGTTGTTGTGTTGGGTGCTCTTGGTGATGTTGGAATTGATGAATCTGATGTACATGCATGGGTAGCCATTGGCATATTATTTATTGTAACTGTTGTTGATGATCCAAATTTGGTTTGGTTGTCTGATGAAAGTGATTTATCGATTCAATTGTATGAGGGTGATTCATGCATGTCTCGATGATGTGAATGGGTGTGCATTGTGCCCCAACCCTAGAAGGGTCAATAATTTATTTCCCAAGACCATGCGAGGCTACATTAACCTGATGTTGAGGGTGAATGATTTGCTCTGTGTAGGTAGGTGATGCCGAAGCACAATGGACTTGGGTAGACATGGAAGATTTTTCATGATTTTGACTAGTGTATGCATCCAAAAAATCATATTCATGGCCCATCCAAGGGCACTTAGTTATAGTAACTTGGGCATCCCTATCTTGGTGTGGAGTATACCTCTGTTCTTGATCTAGTGGAGTTGTAGGATGAGTTAGAATGCGAATACGTGATAACGGCTTCCTAGGTGCTTCAATGTGGAGATAAGTATCCTTATAGAGGGCACATAGGGTGGCATGGTCCGGATAGTTGATATCATGATCAACATCAGGGCCTGTAGGTAGATTCTGAATGGTGATGCTCGATATGTTGGGGTCAGTGGGATGATAGGTGGTATGTGAATCATATTGGACATGTTGTCCCTCAAGTGGATCAAGATCTTGGTAAGAGGATGCATTAGGCCAATCATCTTGTTGGTCCTATTGAAAATGATCCATGACTCTTGGTGATGGATTAGGAGTGTTTGCTCATGATTGAGCTTGACTTCGTGTCATGACCATAAGCTAGGAAAATGGAGTGCACTTTCTAAACTACACAAACAAAGCAAGCAAAGCAAACAAGCAATATTGTTTTTATCGTTAATGTTGTTTGTTTGTGGAATATTTTCTTTTGTTTTTGTTTTTTATTTTGATTTTTTTTTTTGATTTTTATTTTTCTTTTGTGTTTTTGATGTGTTGTTTGAAATCCTATTCCTAAAATGACTAAGGTGGATGGAATGAATGCTATAAAAAAAGGTAGTTTGCACACAACCCCTATCGAGGAATATGACACAAATAGTCAATATAGCTTCCTAGGATGATAGATAGGTGATAGGTATCCTTATAGGAATAAAATACCCCCCCAAAGAAGGGGCCACACTATCTAAATCCTGCTACTTGCCCAGTCAGGCTTTCGCTTCACCCTTGGGTGGGCTTGGATAAGAACAATAGCTGCGTTCCACTAATTATTAAGCCTCGTGGTTAAAGGGCATCTAAAACCTAACCCACTCTAGGATGTACCCAAGAGTAGGGGGCTTCTCGATGATGAAATTCAAAAAACCACTCATGGGGGCTACTATTGTTGACGATATTATTATACCTTACGTTTAATTATAAGCCTAAGTTATTATTATTACTATTTCTTATTTCTTGCATTGTAATACATGAAGCATAGTATACCCATGTTGGATACGTGTTTGTTATTTGCTATGATGCATAGTTAGATGGTTAGATATGTGTTTTATCTTCTAGCAGTTGGTTGTTAGCATCCATGTTTGGCAGGTGGTTATCCCTGCATATCTATTAGTTACAAGTGGTTGGCCTTGCTGGGAAAATTTTTACAATGTAACCTATGTGATTCTCTATAGCTTCTATATATTCTATTGCCAATAATGAATAATCAGCTTCATATTTTTAGTTTCCATATCAGTGGTAATCAGAGCCATAGGATATTTTTTTGCATGAAGTCAAAGTGTCAACTTCATTGCTAGGTGACTCGTACTATTTTTTTTCTAGTGCACCAGATACTAGGGTAGTTGTTGCAAGGAATCAGTTTGAACCAATATGTAGCATCATTTTATGAAGCTCTTGAGGTGATAGAGGGTTGAAAATTACCCCTACACTAAATACCCCTAACAGATCAGAGGGTAACCTGACTTACCTTGTGTGGGCAAGAAAAATTTATCCTATTTGGAGATTGAAAAAAAATAAAAATTATCTACTTTTAAGATCAGAGAAGAATATCGGAGGACATATTTGAGTATTAGTTGCACATATTTGTGGCTAAGGAGTGGCCAAGAGGAGGTTTTTATATTTCTTGCCAAGGGTGTAGAGGTAGAATCTTGGTGCATAAATTTTGGAGGAGATAAAAAGGATTTGACGGGTCTAAAAAAGGGTTAAATGCAAAAAATAATCTCTCCCTCATTCTTTTATTTTTCCTTCGACCCCTACCTTTTCTTTTTATCGATAGACCATTTTTTTTCGATCGACCATCCCATCGATAGGCCTTCCAATCGATCGGTAAGGTTTTGGGCAACTCTTACCCTTCCTCCATCTCCCCTCCACCACCCCTCCTCCCCTCTTATCCCCATAATTATCCTCGTCCATTCCATACCTCTACTCTTTCACTGATCGATCGTCTAGATGCTACAACAGCAACTGATGTTGCCATTGTAGGGCCACCATAGTCGAAGGTTCACTAACCACTGTCTGCAATAACTAGCCCTATCGCACAAGGAGCTTCTCTCTTATCTGGTCTTGAATACTGAAATCCCTTGCAACAAGGAACCATAGAAACAAACCCATATACTGGAACTTGTAGGCAACGCATGAAAAAATTGCAAAAAAAATAAACGGTGGACTAAGGTTTAATAATCACCTAATCAAATCATGATTCCAAACCTTAAAGCTCCACCCTATCTAAGCATGACACATGGCATTTTTTGATCGAGAGGGAGAATCTTAATGGTCAATCAATGTGAAATAGGTGTCACATGATGTTTAGACTATTTTTTGGTATGACTTTATGAATTTCGGCGTTCGCAATTGTTTGTCGATGGGAATTTCTAGTTTTCGGTGCGAAAAATCAAGTTTCAGAAATTTTTTACCATTTTCAAAAATTTTCTAGAAAACTCTATAGATTTCTAGAAAAAACAATTGAATTTTGAGCTTTGATGATTTTCTATTTGGGTTCAGTTTTTTGATAGACATGCCTCGAGTTTAACAGGTTTCATCGAATCTCGCTAGTATAGAGTGTTTCACCAGCTTCGGTGGAATATCGTAGTTCTAGAGGAGAATATCATCGGTAAAAGAAACTCATAGCAAAGGAAAAATTAATCCACATTGCATTTTTAGTTATCCAATCCCATATCCCAGTGAGTTTACCAGTGTTGACACATTTCTTAGTCAATCATAGCCTTTTTGGCAAATTTTCACCATTTTCGGCATGATAAATCACGTTTTTAATGATTCAACTGCTTTCTAGCAATGTAAACCAAGTTCCACGACATTTCGATGAGAAGAAACCAATTTTCAATGTGAATTTTATGTTACCCAGTGCTTTTGGTAGATTTTTGATACAATTTTTTTATTTTTAGCGATCGCAGCTCTTTTTCCGATGAAAATTTTCATTTCAGGCAGTTCTAACTATTATTCGGCTAGTTTTCGATGATTTTTGATATTTTCGATGACAGTTTTGAGATTCCTACGATGGTTACTAATTTTTAGTGCGGGTTGAATTTTTTGATGAAATGTTTCCAGTAGTGGCTATTTTTCGGTGAGCAAGTTTTTAAATTTTTTTGGGAGATCTTAGTCCCACATTGCCTGTGTTGAGGACAAAGAGATATTTATAAATCCAAAGCCTCACATAACATGGTGACCACCTCTTGGTGGTCACCCTTGTCATGCTCGTGCGTGCAAACACTAATTGGTGATGCATAGCTCTCGAGGAGCCAGACCTGTTACATTTGTAACCACTGAAATATCATTGACTGCACCATGGACCTTGCATATTGATCGTTGCTTTATGCGTTGACTTCAAAATCTGACTGCGCTGCTCATTTGACTATCACGTTGATCGTGGAAATTCAAACATTTTTTTACCACCAAAGATGAGTTTCCTGTCCTTTTTTTATTATTCAAATTCAAATTTTAGTCCCAAAAAAACCAAGGTGATATTTTTGAATTTTTTTAAATTTAACCTTATCTTTTTGCAATTTTTCTCAATTTTTGCAAATTGGACCCATTTTTTTCTACAAAAATTCCTAATTTGCCTCCATTAAATCAATTTTTTCAGCATAAATGGCTAATTTTCTCAATTTTAGTGCTAATTTTTATTTTACCACTTCAAATTGAAGGGTAATTTTTGTAATTGTAAAATTGATGTATTTTTGTAAAAGCACTATAATAGTCCCTTTTGTAAATTGGAAGGCAATTTTGTAAATCTAGGTCAATTTTGCTTTAGGAATTTCACAAATTGTCCTAAGCAATTACCTAGATAGTTCTTGCAAACATATTAGATTTATCCTAGTTTGGCATATACATGTCATCAAATGGTTGTTGATCTCAAAACAAACATGGAAAATCTTACTGTTGTAGTAGATATTTTGGTAGATAAAGTGAAAGATATTATTGTCCAATTGACTCATAGTGATGTCAAAATTTATAATAACAAATTTGCCAACAAGGCAAAATTTGAAGTCAAACTGTATGACGAATCAAGAGATCCTGATGTCTTTTCTACTTGGATTTTAGATATGCAAACTTAATTCACCTATTCTGAAATTCTTAAAGATGAACAAGTTGCTTTTGCCACAGTCAAACTCACAAGATTAGCAAAAATTTTGATTGTAGAAAGACAAATCCAAAATACTGCTATGACTTGGAAATAATTGATCCAAATTCTGAAAAACACCCTTTTTCCACCAAATTATCAAAATGACCTCACGACCAAGTGGTATAGGTTAAGGCAATCCTATAGTATGTTAGTTGCAGACTATATTTTTGAATTGAATAGGCTAAGGGTTCTTCTTGGTGTGAAAGACTCAAAAGAGGATTTGATTAACAAGTTCACCCATGGATTGCAATATCATACTTTTAGGGAAATCAAATTCAATAATTTCCTGACTTTGGATGTGGCATTCAAGCATGTCATTCTTGTAGAGGAGAAAGTTGGTGCCTCTCATAGATCTCGACAGGAAAGCAGTTCCAAAGGCACAAATCAACATCAAAAAAAGGCAAAGAACACTTATCATTCTTCCCGTAATTCTTCTTCTCCCACTTCACCTAAAGCACATTCTTCTTCTTATCACTCTAAAGATTATTCTTCTTCAACATTGTATTGTGATTTTTGTAAAAAGCATGGTCATACAAAATCTAGATGTTTTACATTTGAAAGAATGAATAAGAAGTCCCTATTTGTAAAGCCTACAAATGAGGAACCACAAGATGGTCCCATTGTGACTACAAGGACAGAAGAAGAATATCCTGCTTTGAAGGGTAAACTAAACAAAGTTATCCTCATGTCAAATGTTTTTGCACAAGGTGTCATGACCATTTGTTTTTCATTCAAGCCCACCTTACTCATGATTTTTATGTGTATTGTATCATAGATAATGGCTTGTAGAAGAATCTCATTGTGAGGACCATTATCGAGAATTTTAAGCTTCCCACAAAGCCACATCCTCAACCCTATGCACTTGGGTGGAAGGATGTAGACTCTACATCCAACATCACACACACTTGCACCTTGTCTTTTGCCTTTGGTGATAAGTTTATGGATAAGGTACGGTGCGATGTCACTGATATGGATTTTTGTGGACTATTGCTTGGTAAGCCCTATAAATTTGATAGGAATGTAATGTATCATGCTAAAAATAATACATACACCTTGGATTTGCATGATAAAACCTATTTGATACAAAGCACTACACCCACATCAAATTTTATGTTAAGTTGTAGGTAAGATCCTAAGCTATTAAGTCAAGTACTTGTATTAGCTCCTAAGCCATTAAGTCAAGCACTTGTATTAGCTTCTACTTGCATAAGTCCCACACTAGATAAAGAACAAGCACCTCCAAAGACTCATGATAAATAAGAATCTTCACTTCCACAAATTGAACAATCATAAGTGCTCGTGGTTAAGGAACCCATCACTCTCACTCATGAGAAAGATACCAACCATTCCATTGGCATCATTTCGGGTACACCTATGAACACACAACCACTTACTCCATAGAAGTTGCCTTTAGCATTTTCCTCTTCCACCATTGCACATATGAAGGAGTAAGCTAAGGTAACTTCCTTCATATAGCACCAACATAGTCTTGAGGGCAAGATAACACAAGACTTGCAAAAAACTCAATAAGAGCAACAGAGAGAAGTGAGCAAGCATCGCAGTCCTCATAAATTTTAGGTTGGAGACAGAGTTCGACTTCCTTTGGATAAGCGATGCTTTCTAGAAACACCATATCAGTATCCTCCTTCGGTACTCGAACCTGTCATCAGCCCTACAGTAGTAGTGGCACCTAACCCTCAGCTTCTACTCATTATAGATAGAGTTTTTGACATGAAGACTCATCACACTCTATAGGATTCTTCCACTTCTTATCTTGTCGCCTATCGTGGTCACTTTCCACATATGGCTCACTGGATTCCTCACCATCAGATGGCCCATGATATTCCACATGTGTTGAGAGCATTGGGGTCCAATGCTTCTGTGGTTGGGAGGCATTTTGAGGATATTATTGTACCTTAGGCTTAATTATAATTCTAAGTTATTATTATAACTATTTATTATTTCTTGCATTGTAATACGTGAGGCATAGTATGCCCACGTTGGATATGTATTTGTTATTTGTTAGGATGCATAGTTAGACTATTAGAGATGTGTTTTATCTTCTAGCAGTTAGTTGGTTGTTAGCATCCATGTTTGGTAGATTGTTATCCCTGCATATCTGTTAGTTACAAGTGGTTGGCCTTGTAGGGCAAATTGTTACAACCATTGTAACCTACGTGATTCTTTGTAGCTTCTATATATTCTATTGCTAATAATGAATAATCAGCTTCATGTTTTTAGTTTCCATATCAGCTACAATGGCTTTTATTGGGCCAATTCATGGAGGGAGATGAAGGCCCACATTGTGTGATTGCTATCAACACAGTTGGTGATAAAATCCAACTTGCCAATGTTTAACTACTACATGAGTGTGTGAGTTCCTTTTATTGCAAAAAGTGAGAACAAAGAGCATGCAATGATTTTTACTAATGCAAAATATGATTCTAAAGTGCAATATTCCCTAAAATGATTATTTTATGCTTCTACAAGCAACACTGCAATAAATACAAAAATGAATAAAGAGCACCTCAGATCAATATGATTGCAAATAGGGGACCATATCGACAAGGGACGATTATAGCTAAATAGATTAAACCTTAAAAAAAAATCAATGTAGTTATGTATTTTTATTTTTTTATTTTTTCTTTTTTCCTTTTCAAAACCTTAAATATAGGGCAAGGAGACATAGATCCTAACTTTGGAGGCCAACGTTTTATGTAGCAAGGCTAATCTATAGTTTTTCTGACTTAGGTCAGAGACTATCTCAAGCTGAGATGGTTTATAGATAGGGATCATCTCGGGTAGAGATAATTAAATCTAAGGCTATGTAATCACAAAAATAAATATAAATTAGTTATTTTGCAGACATAACAAAACAACAACATGATGAAAAAGGGGGACCCAAAGGTCCCACCATGATCGTCATTTGAAGGATAAAAATTTGCACCATAAAATAGAATGAAACACAATGTTGAATCAATAAATTTTATATGCTTGTATTGATATTTCAATGTGTTATAAAAGAATCCCCTTTGAGAGGATTTCACCAATGATACAATATTACAAATAAGGGTGTGATTCCTCTTTTCTTTCTCAATCAAATAGGTGCAATCTTGATCTTTTCGTGCCAACGCGTCGCTTGGAGAGTGATTTTTTTTCTGACCACTACATATGATGAGATCTAAAACCTCTTGTCCTTGAATCTTGTAAACTGCACACAAAGGAAATTATAGCAAATCAGTAACATATATAGGGTCCATGAGAAGAGGAACCTATATCAAATAAAGTTATGCTTAGATATAAATAAATAGGAAAAATGATACATAGATTATAAATATCGATCTAGAATGCCACAAATATGCAGGATCTAGGCTAAAATATGATTAAAACTTTAAAAAAAAATTGTCACCTAACTATGACCATCTCATGTCAATATGGTTTCATCTACATACTGTCTCGAGGTGAGACGGTCACTATTGGGGGTCTGTGTTCCCATGCAACCAGGTCCTAAAGGCATTCGAGGTAATGCATTATGTTTTTAATGGTGTTTTTGTAAGCGCAGAGGTGAGTGAGCGAGTGTAAGAGGTCAGTGGAGCAACCTGAGTGATCTAGCAAGGGAGAAGGGTGTTGCTTCAAATATTGATTAGTGATCTAGCAACATCGATTTTTGTAGCAAGAGGGCTTGGTGGATTAATTCAGTAGCACTTCATGGTGAGTAAATTTAAATTTTGTGGCTCTCAAAAGTAGAGGGAGAAGTGTCATTTTATAACCTCCTAACAAGAGGTAAAAATGGTCAGTGGAAATCATGGACATCTTTATTAGCTATCAGCAAATGGTTGTAGGTGGTAGGTAAAAATGTTACATGTAGGTTGATTGGCACTAGTACGAAGTAAGGTGTGGTGCTGATAAGTAGTTTGACTACCCATTATTTTTTATTTTTTATTTTTCATGACCATCTTAGGTCAAGACAGTTATGAACATGACACCATCTTGGGTCAATACAGTTAAGCCTCCTATGGAGAAAGTTGATTGCTGCTAGAGAAAACCATGGAATTAACCCTAAGGATGCCCAAGGTGAATTGTGCAGGTTAGAAAGGAGTCTTTTGGGAGTCTCCTTGAGATAACGTATTTTAGGTATCTACACAAGCAACTTCTCCAATATAAGTCATTGTATATAATAAGCTCTATTTTATTGTTAGCATCATAGTGTATGCCAAAATTCAAGGTTCCTTTGACATACCTCAATATTATTTTGGTTGCTCTCATGTGGTTTGTGAAGGTCCATTCATGTACCTTGATACAAGTGAAACTACAAATACAATATCAGGTCTTATTTTAGTAAGGAACATTAAGCTCCCAACAATGCTTCTAAATAATTTTTTATCAACTTTCTCTTCTCCATCATAACTATACAACACTTCTCCATGTGCCACAGGTGTCCAAACTAGTTTTAAATTTTCCATGCCATATTTCTTCAACATATCCTTTGCATATTTTGATTGACAAATGAAAATTTTGACATCACCTTGATATATTTCCACACCAATAAAGTATTGCATCAATCTTAAATATTTCATATAAAATTCCTTGATCATTGCATACTTAAAATCATTCATCATCTTTGAACTACTTCCCATGTAGATCAAAGTATAAATATATAGGCACACAAGAATAATATCATCACCTTAATTTTTGAAATATAGTGTGGGGTCATTCTTACTTTTCTTGAAACCACAATATTGGAAGTACCCATAAATTCTTGAGTACCATGCTCTAGGTGCTTGTTTCAATCCATACAATGCTTTCTTTAATTTGTAAATATGGTTTTCCTTTCCTTCCACTTCAAAGCCTTGAGGTTTTTGAACATAAACCTCCTCATCTAGATAACCATTCAAGAATGCATTTTTCACATCCATGTGATAAACTTTCCATTGTTTATGGGTTTCCAATGAAAGAACCATTTGGATTGTCTCTTGTCTTGCAAAAAAGGAAAATAATTATTCATAATCCACACCATATATTTGAGTGAATCATTTTGCAATTAGCCTTGATTTCTATATTTCTATACTTTCATCATTGTTAAACTTTGTTTTATAGACCCACTTGGATTCAACAATATTCTTGTCCTTGGGCAATTCCACAAGTTCCCAAGTGTCATTTTATACAATGGACTAAATTTCTTCTTTCATTTTCTTGCACCCAAACATCATTAGTACAAGCATATTCATAACATGAAGGTTCAAAATCAACTTCAAAAAATAGAGCATAATTCACCAACTCACCTTTTGGTTCTTCTTCATCATCACCATACATTTGGAGCTTCTCCAATCTTGAAACAACTTGATCCAATTCTTGCAATTGACTTCTTGTTAACCTCCTTTGAAAGTTCTTGTCCATCATTTGGTTGTTTGGATGTGCTTTGAGTATTCTCTTTCCTTTACTTGTATTCTTGGTGGGACTTGTAGATGATATGTGTGTACTTGAACTTGGTGTAGTCTCCTTTGAACTTGTTGATGGGTTGCTAGGTGGGCTTGGAGGAGTAGAGGAAACATTTGAAGGTTGTCTCCCAATTTTATTATCTTCTTCAACATCATATATTTTTCTTGCAAATTTTTATGACTATACGCTCCCTCGTCATCAAAAATTACATCTTTAGAGACTACAAACTTGTGATTTTTTTGATTATATAGTCTATATGTCTTACTTATTTCAGAATATCCCACAAAAATGCATGGCTCACTCTTGGGGTCCAACTTTTTTATCACTTCATCATTCACATGTGCATATGCAATACAACCAAAAACTCTCAAATGACTTACAGTGGGTTTTGTTCCATACCATACTTCATGTGGAGTCTCCTTGTGTAGTGCTCTTATGGAGCATCTATTGAGAATGTATATTGTCATATCAACTGCATAAGACCAACAACTTAAACCTTTTGTTTTCAATATGCTTCTTGTCATTTCTACAATGGTTATATTCTTTCTCTCAACTACCCCATTTTGTTGTGGTGTATAGGTTGTAGTGAGTTGCCTCTTGATGCCATATTGTTTGCAAAAATTATTAAACTCATTTGAATAAAATTCTCCTCCACGGTCAATTCTCAAACACTTTATTTTATGTCCACTTTCATTCTCAACCAATGCTTTGAAATTATTGAACATGCCAAAAGCTTCATCCTTATGTTTCAAAAAATACACCCAAAACTTCCTTGAAAAATCATCAATGATCAATATGAGAAAATGGGAATACTTACCCAAACTTTTTGTTTGCATAGGTCCACAAATATCAGAATGTACAAGTTGGAGTGGGTATAAGGTCCTTTATGCTTTTCCTTTTGGAAACTCCTTTCTTGCATGCTTTCTAATCACACATGCTTCACACACACCCTTGTGCTCTCCAACCTTAGGTAATCCATTTACCATATCTTGTGAAGACAAAAATTCTAGACTTCTAAAATTAAAGTATCCAAATCTGAGATAACAAAGACAATTATTATCTCCAAGTGCCATATGTGCCATGTTCATACTCCCTTTTCTCCAAAATTCAAAGGAAACATCTAGTTCTTTATCATAGGAACATTGGTGACCACACAATTCCTATTATTCTTATCATAAATAATACATTCATTGTTATCAAACACAATTTTATAGTTATTTTCTACAAGCTATCCAACACTTAACAAATTATTCTTCAAGCATAGTAAATATCATGAATTTTATTTGTACTATATTTTTTTTTTTTTGGTAATTATTATAATAGATTAAGAGTGAGTTTTTATAGAGGATCCCAAAACCTTATATACAAAATCAGCCTTGCTAAATAGTGCTTCATGTCTCTTGGTTGGAAGAATAAACCTGTATGCAGAAAAAAAAACAAAAAGTTGCTAATTGCCCGAGGGCTACAAGTAAGGCATTTTTGCCTGATTATCCTGGAAACCATGGCCATTATAATTGAGAAAACAAAAACTAGCCGAAGAAGCTGGACCATCGAAAAGCATAAGAAGACAGCCAAGAAAACTACAAAAATTCTCCCATACCTGGGAAATAACTTTCCACATTTCTGCTTTCCCGAAGGCAGAATTCGAAGCATACATGTTGGATAGGATCCAAGAAAAATGACTGGACTGAAACAAATCATTGAAAATCCTGCTGGAAAATTTTGCCCTAGCCTAAATGGCCACTCCGATTAGTCTTCTCGCATCCAGGATTTCATCCGTACGGTTTGAGGTTCTTCTTACTTCCCTTTCCCCGCTGGAAGGGAGGTTTTGGGATAAGCGCGTCACCCATCGGAGAATCGGAGTCATCCCGAAACAAAGAACCGTTGGGTTCCATTTGCAACATCAGCCACAGTTTCTTTGTCTCTCTTTTCCTTGTCGGTGGGATGGCCCTGCTTCCTTTCACTACCAAAATCCACCCCTCGCTTTTGACTCCTCGTAATTCGAGGGCTAATATTACCAGGCTGGTAACCTCTTCTTCCCAGCAGGTAGTCTTCCAATAGCTTTTGTGCCTTGGGAGAGTTTCGATCATAAATTTTGGGTGAATCTGCCTGAGTGGTGATAAGGGGGGGGCTTGTTCCTTTTCCTCCTGTGGTCCTAGTTGGGGGTGCCCACCACACTGCTCGGAGTCCGGACGGGTGGTGATTTCCTCTTCTGGTAAGGAGGATTCGAGATGGTCCTTGGATGGACCTGGAGATTCATGGCCTTTCACAAAAGGGTGCTTCGTCTGACCTTCACCGTGCTCCAGAGGGTTGCAGGGATCCCGCTCCTTCTTCCTCGACTTTTGGAGAGGACAATTGGACTGAAGATGCCCTTGAGAACTACACTGAGGGTAGAAAGCTGGCCTGTTCTCATAAACAATAGCTTGCTTGTGTAGAAAAGTACCCCTAGACCGTAGAGTAATGGAGGATGGGAGGTCCATCTCCAAGTCCGCCAAAACACAGAACCGGGCTTGGACAAATCTAGTTCGAGCTTTGGTGGGAGGGTCTAAAGTGATCAGCTCCCCGATGGATCGAGCAATACCTCTGATTACATTTTCATGCCAACAGAAAAGGGGAAGACTCGGGAGCCTAACCCATATTGGAGCAATGTTGATATTCTGGGTATCGGGGTTAAAGTCCAAACCCCACTTCCTTAGAAAGAGACTCCTACGGCCCAAGAACCAAGGCCCTCCAGCCAGGATTTTACAGTAGTCCTCCTTGTTGCTCAGCCTAATCGCGAAAAAACCTCGGGTTAGGGCAGCCAGCTCTAAGTGACCAGAGGTCCGCCATTTGCCAGACGCCCACTTGCGAATGGTCTCCATGTCGGGATGACCACCAATAAACTTACCGATGAGGGTAAATTTTTTGAAATCCACAAAGCTTGAGAGAATTTTTGTCGGGATGTCCAACTCGTCCCCGGACGGAAATAACTCCTTGGAGAAGAGCCCGCTTAGGGTTTCAGAGGCCGCTGCCAAAGCATATGACTTTCGAGGTCCATCTCCCCGTTTGTCTGGCGGATCCTTGCCGCGACTTGGCAAGGACTCCTCGGCGTCCCCAGACTCTGTTTGCCCTCCCTCCACCCTACCGAGCCCCTGGTTCGACCTGCCGATGCTCCCGTGCTCTCCCAGAGCAGCCTCCCCGCCCACCGCCATCCCCACCCTCCCAAGAAACCCTAATTTCATCGCGCTCAGATCATCAGAGCTCCATCTTATTTGTACTATATTTAGTGCTAACCTCCATGGTACCTTTTGTAGCCACATCCAAAGCATTATTGTTCCCAATAATGATCTTTGATCTTGAAATTCTTGTTCACATCAAAAAACAAATCTTTCTTTTCAATCATGTGGTTAGAACAATCAAAATCTAGACACCAAACTTTTTGGCTAGTTTTTTTAGCTATATCACTAGTCAAAAACAAATTACCTTGTGCAGCTTCATCCTCACATACATAGTGAGCTCTTCTATCTTCATTTTTTGTCTTCACTCTACAATATCGTGTAATGTGGCCCATTTTATGATAATTATAGCATTCAACTCTTTTTTTATTAGCTCTTCCTTATCCTCTTCTAGCAACAACTCCTCTTCCTCTTCCTCCTCTACCTCTTGAGTAATTATGATTTATTCATTTTCCATATGGTTGTTTACTTGTTCTTGGACCAGCTTCATCATTCTCAAAAAACATTAATTTAGAATTAAAAGCATTCTCCCCATTTTCTTTACTAGCTTCTCTTAGTCTTTCCTCATGTGCCATAAGAGAACCAACTAGGAAATCAAATTTAAGCGTAGACAAATTATTACAACATGGTTCCATTTAGGGGTAAGAGATATCAATACCTTTTTCACAACTACCTCTTTCTTCAAGGTCTCTCCAATTGTGGTCATCTTGTTCACCACAACTTTCACTCTAACATAATTATCATATATACCTTTAGCCTCTTTCATCTGCAAATTCTCAAACTCTTTTTTCATGGTCTGTAACTTTACTATTCTCACTTGTTTAGTTCCTTGGTAAGCCTCTTGAAGAGACTTCCAAGCCTCCTTGGCTGATGTAGCAACAATACATGAAAATAAACTCTTATCAAAAGCAGACTGGATATGGTAGAGGGCTAATGAATTCTTCTTATTTGTTACCCTTTTTACTATCTCATCATTTTCTTGTAACATGTTCCAATCAGATGGTTCTTCATAACCACTCTCTACTACCTCCCAATTCTGAAATGGGTAATGAGTTGTTGAAGTTGGCCATTAGACTCAAGCAACAACAAATAAAGTTTTTCTTCAATGAACTTGTCCAAGAACCATGAATCCAAGTTCACTCAAACCCAAAAACCAGCCAAGCTCTGATACCAAATGAAGTATTTGACCCAAAACCGAGGAGCAAAAAAATGCATAAAAAATATAGCAACAAAAATTATAGCAGAATTGTAGTAGAGGGACAGTCAAAATTTGAGGGACCAAAACTGCTTAAAATTCGATAAAATTTTGTGAGTAGATTCTACACAAAAATAACCTTTCCAACGGTGTACCACACATGCAAAACGAAGTTGTAAAACAAAAGTTATAAACTCTACAAGTTGACTGTAAGTTTCAAGAAATAAGGGATAACAAGTATGTATTTCATGAAATGAATGAAATAGAATGTTATTTTTTATTCCAAATGAACTCAAAAGTATTACAATGCTTTCTCCACATTTTTCTACAACTATTTTACACTATTGTACATTTACAAGACACATTCTGGAAGTCCAACATTCATAGTGACTCTTCAAGGCCTATAGAAACTTTTGGGCTTCTTCAAATTCATAGGAGAACTTTTGACTTTGTCTTTTTCTTGGTCAACATCAATCTCCAACAAAAAAATCTATAATACTTAAAGATGAAATTATAATTAATTATTTTACTATCTAGTTTCATTGAAAAAATAATTATTAAAAAAATTATATTTAATTAAATTATATAATCAACAATTTAATTAAATAAATAACTTGGTATTATAATTTAATATTCGAAAATATTTTTTTTGTTGAACACTTTCTTCACTAATATCTAATTCAAAATTAAAGTGATAGAAGTTCATTATATATTTTTAAAATCTAATAATAAATATTGATTTACTTAGCAACTAATATTTACATAAAACCCGTAAGATATATATATTTTTAAAATGTATATTATTATTTTTTTCTTTTGTTACATAGGAAAGTTGTTCACAACCACATTATTTTTAGTAATTGACAAACTCAAGGTTCAAACCATATTGGTTGTTCACACTACACATATTCCACCTTATTATTGTTAACCTAGCATGAAAAAAACCACCTATGGAGATTCATGAAAGGGATGCATATTACTCAACTTAATCTATATTTTATTCTAGGTCCAATTTTTTTTTTTTTCTTCTAAACTTAGGTTACACTATCTTTTAAATTAAGAGTTGACGTTGATAAACCCTTCTAAAGTAGGTCTAGCATGATTGATAAGTTCTAAATTAATATTTAGAGTTAGGCAACTCTACAAGAGCGCCCATTCCAAGGAAAAAAAATTATTATGTCAAGTTGACTAACTTTTTATCACTGCCATGAATGACATCGAAAAGTTGGGTTTACTATAATAGGACATGGACATGGACATGGACATGCTTTTTAAGAGAAGAATGATGCATATAATTAGTATGACTGACATCATGGATGGATCCTTTCAAGACTTTGTGCATTATGTATTAAAAAAATTGCAAATGAACAGCACGATAGCTACCCATTTGAATGTCCATGTTCATGTCCATCATTCGATAATTAATTCGACAAAATTTGACATGCCTTTCACGTTTCCATACGAGGACGTACACAGATTTACAATGACATAGTCAAAATAATATTTACCAGGCTTGAGGACAACATATGTTAGAAAAATTTAAGCATATGAAAAATTTAAGCATATGATAATCAAAATATCTTGGTCTATGATAAAAAATATATGTGATTTGGGTTCAATTTATGTATAAAAAATATTATTTAAAATATATATATATATATATATATATATATATATATATATATATATATATATTTTTTTTTTTTAAATATTTAATACATTCATGGTGCAACACTATTAATTGACACATCTTTGGCTTAAAAAAATTATTATATTTAACAATGGTGCAACACTATTAATTGGCACATCTTTGAAATCAAAAAAATAAAAAATAAATAAAAATTGGCACATCTTTGGTTTAAAAAAGTTATTATATTTTTAATTACTTGAGAGAAAACTTACAAAGATTGAAGTATCACATGTTCAAGTAAATTCTCTACTAGTTAAAATGCAATGCATATCTGCCCATGTGGGGGAGTTGGAGAGGAGTGGGTAGTTGAAACTCTCGTGTTGGAGAGGCCCCAAGTTCAAATCTCTCCATCTCACATGTTTGTGGATATGCTATGTAATAGTTTACTAGGGACCCTACTGGTGGTGTGTTATTCTTAATGAAAGATCAACCAACATTTTAAAAAAAATTATGCACCCGCTTGATGTAATAATGAGCTTCAAGAAATACATAAATAAATTAGATAATATGTTTTTGTCTTTCTTAAAGCAGTTATATATAAAAGAGTCTTTTCATTTGAATTACAAGAATAAAAATTGCTAGTGTGTTTATGCACCCGCTTGATGTAATAATGAGCTTAATGAAAGATCAACCATCATTTTAAAAGAAAAAATGCAATGCATATGAATGTCTCCTATATAAAAGAGTCTTTTCATTTGAATTAGAAGCATAAAAATTGAATCTAACGTGCATTTATTTATATTATAAAAAATTTAAAACTAAAATATTAATATTTTTTTATTAGTTGAAGAAGGGGTTTTGAAAGGATCCCCGAACCTTTTACAATTTTACAAAGGGAAAACTGCTACAGCCAAAAGAGATAGAAAAAAGACAAGTTGCTACCCCAACATAGGGCCCTACCATTAACTGAAACTAAACCAAACAACCACAAGAGAAGAGGACACGAAAGAGACCCAAAAAACAACCGCCCAACCAGGAGACACCAACTACAGCCCATGACTATAGAAGAACAAGGAGGAACCAATCAAGGAGGGGGGTAGAATAGATTCTCACCCCCTCAGACAACTTACATAGATCAGACATTATGACCTCCCACTGGTCCTAGTCTAAGATAACCTTCAGCTCCTCAATCTCCCAAAGTATCTAAAAGCATATTAGTGCCAACCAACCTATGACACAAACCTATCAAAAATCCTAGTTTGAGAACCACTTGGAACACCACCACTTTTATCCAAGAAGAGAGACCATCCAACTCATTATCTGGGTGGCAAAAGGATGCCACATTGGACCCACTCAACCAATTAACAGAGGGACAGACAATAGCTTGCAGAATGGCTTCCACGAAAAACCAAAGAGAAAAAATATTCCTCCTACAACTCTCACAACCAATCAAAAAGCAAAACCCAAGAGAGTAAGGAAACAATTGGCCATCCAACACGAAGGCAAGCAACCTATGCAAAGCCATCAAGGACACCGATAGGTCAGCCATCATTCATCGATCTAGATTAGGCCCTATGGGAGATTATCCCTCCAAATGGATAGCCCAGATTGGAGCAACCCTAGGTTGGCGAGGAAGTCAGCCGCCTTGTTACCTTCCCTATACGTATGTCTCACCTGAATACTTTCCATGCCACGAAGAATCCAATTAGCTTCCTCGACCATATTAGCAATATTCCAGCTAGGGACTTGCAATCCAGAGATCATATTGACAATGTTTAATGAGTCACCTTCGATAATAATTTTCCTGCAACCAATCGAAGGGAGAAGCACCGCCCCTTGGAAGAATGCTTTGGCTTTCGCAAAGTGGTAGGTCTGGGACCCAAGATTTTTAGCAAAGGCCAAAATGATATCTCCACTATGATTTCGAAACACACCTCCTACACCAACCTTTCTCGAGGTTTCCTTTAGAGGCACCATTGAAGTTAAATTTGATCCATTCAGGGGGGCAAGATCCACTTGGTTAAAGCTCTAGTATTCCCTAGGTTCTGAACAATTCCTCTTCTAGCTTGTTGGAAACCAAGATTGGCTTCAATGAGGGCTTCAACCTCTGGGCCACTGGAATCATCCAAAGATAGGACAAACACATTCTCAACAATTGTTGGCAAGACTTTAGCCCAGATGAAAGCAACATCTCTAAAAACTCCCCTAAACACCCTATTGTTTCTCTCCTTCCAGATACCCCAGACTAGGTGAGGGAGACTAAACGACCAAAAGGCATGCAACCTCGAGCTAGCAAAGGGGGGAGACCATTGATCAAAGGCATCAAAAAACTAGTTTAGGACAACCCAACAGACCCCCAAGGTATTCAGAAGGAGATAGAGGACCTCAAGCAAAAAGGGACAAAGGAAGAAAAGGTGGTTAGTAGATTCAACATCACATCTGCAAAGGTGGCACCTATTAGGGATGGTCATACCTCTTTTTTGGAGGTTTTTCATAGTGAGAATCTTGTTTTGGATAGCAAGCCATAGAAAAAAGTTGACTTTAGGAGTAAGAAATTTATACCAGATATTTTTGAAAGGAGGTGGGTCCACAAGATCAACTTCAGAGAGGAAATAAGCAGACTTCACCAAAAAGGAGTCATCCTTCTCCCCCTTCCATAGAATAGAATCTTCAACATCAGAAGATCTAATGACCTGTAAGCTTAGAATGTGATTGAGATAGTCCATAGCCTTTCTTTCCTCCTGGTTCAAGTTTGGGAAATTGAGATTCCACCAAGATTTCACCCCATTACTTACCTGAATGAAGTCTGCAACTTTAGCTCCAAAGTGGGCCCGAGTTATGGGTTTCACAATTGTTGCCTCAAGAATGTGAGCTAGAGGAGCATCACCCACCCAAGTGTCTTCCCAAAAATCAATATTTTTGCCATTTCCTAGCTTCCATCTATGGCCCTTTGAAATGACATGACGAATCTTAGTGATACCAAGCCAAAAAGTTGATCCTGGAGAGGGGGGTAGATCAACCAAAAAGTCTCTATTTTGAGAAAGATATTTGGCTGACAGAATGTGGACCCAATCAACATTCTCATTCTTGAATAACTTCCACCCTTGCTTGGCCAATAAGGCGATGTTCATGCTCTTAACTCTTCTGAGGCCAAGGCCACCGAATTCTTTTCTAGTGCATACATATTCCTAGGAAACCAGGTGAAACTTTTTCTTCTCCTCATTTCTAGACCAAAGAAAGGACTTCTGGATGAGTTCAATTCTTTGAATAACTTTAGTTGAGGCTTTGAAAAGTGAGAGAAAGAATAAAGGAATGCTTTGAAGGGTGGATTTAACTAGTTGGGCTTTGCCAGCCTAGCTGAGAAGAGCCCCCTTCCAACCAACCAATTTCCTTTGCATCCTTTCAATGATTAGGTCCCAAAATTTCTCTTTCAATCTCCCCTTAAATAAGGGCATCCCAAGGTAGGTAGAGGGAAATTCAACCACCCCACAACCCAAAATATGGGAGATCACTCTTTGTCTTTTGGGGGGTGTTAAGGAAGAAGATTAAACTTTTTAAAAAGTTGATCTTTTAGCCCATAACCCTTTCAAAGGATGTCAGAATCTCCTTAATCTTCATTGCTTATGGAATAGAAGCCGAGGTGGCTATAAGAGTGTCATCAACAAACTATTGGTGGGATAATGAATCCATTGAAAGAGTTAGTTTTATACCTATTATGGTTGGTTCCACTTTTATAGATCTACCCAATGCTTCAACCATAATGATAAAGAGGAAGGGCGAAAGGGGGTCACCCTGGCATAGGCCCCTACAACTTTTAAAGTATCCCATAGTCGAACCATTGATGATAATTGAGAAGAAGGCTAACGAGATACAAGCATTGATCAAGCTTATCCATATTTGATGAAACCCAAATTTGTTCAGCACTTTCAAGAGGAAACTCCATGAAACCCTATCATACACTTTGTTCATATCGAGCTTGAGAAAAATCCCAACTCTCCCACTCTTGTCCACAGAATGAATGAGTTCATGAACTAAAATAATTCCATCTAGAATCTGCCTTCCTACCACAAACCCACTCTGAGCTGGGTCAATAATTTTGGGGAGAAATAGCTTGATCCTATTAGCCAAAATTTTTATCAAAAACTTGTAGATGGTATTACAAAGGCTAATAGGTCTAAAGTTGCTAAAGACCTTAGCTCTTTGGGATTTTGGAACAAGGACCAGGAAGGTGGATTTTACATCCCTAGGAATGGTACCAGACCTCTGAATCTCTTTCAGGGCATCTCCTATATCTTTCCCCACAATGTGCCAAAATTTTTGGAAGAAGATTGGGGGAAATCCATCTGGATCGGGGGCTTTCAAACTGCCCATTTCAAAAAATTCTTTTTTTATTTCCTCATCCTTAAAGGGGCTCAACAAGAATGAGTTCATGTCTTCAAAAATTAGGTTTGGGATATTTTGCAATAAGTGATCCTCAGCCCAGGAGTCATTATCCTCCATGTCGCAAAGCAAGGATTCAAAAAAACTAACAACCTCCAGCCTAATTTCTTGAATATCATCTATTTTAGATCCATCAACCTTCAAAATTTCTCTAATTCTATTGGAGGCTCTATGCCTCAGAGTAGATGCATGGAAATATTTTGTATTTTGATCTCCCACTTTGAGCCATAGTTCCCTCAACTTCTATTTCCAAAGAATCTCCTCCTCAGCCAGAGTATTGTGGAGCTCAACAAGCACCCCTTTCTCTCTATCTCTAATCTCCCTAGACTGGTCCCCAACATTGACTGCTCTCTCAATTTCCATCAGCTGAGATCACAGATAATCCTTTCTTTGGGAGATCTGACCAAAGATGACCTTGTTCCAGATTTTAATGTTTGACTTAACCCACCTAAGCTTAGAAGCTATTTGGGAAATTAAGGGGCCAGAGAAGTCCTGAGACCACTAGTCCTTAATATTTTCTTCCAGATTAGGGTGTTGGCACCACATCACCTCAAATATGAAGGGCCTTGGAAACCTCTTGGAAGGCTGATCCAAACACATCAACAGAGGGTTATGGTTTGATCCCACTTTAGGGAGAGAGCACAGAGAAGCATCTCCAAAAATGGGTAAGGCTTCCTTAGAAATCAAGATTCTATCTAACCTAATCTGAATGAGTTGGTCCCCAATTCTCCTATTACTCCATGTATATTTACTACCTTTAAGCTCAAGATCCATTAATTCATTTTGATTCACAAACAAAGCAAAATCTTCCATACCTCTCAAAATGCCCGTAGTTCCCCCTTTCTTGTCAGATTGGAAGAGCGGAGAGTTGAAATCTCCAACCAAAATCTAACTTTCTCCTTTGAAGGCTTCTCTCATAGCGCTCAACGAGTCCCAAAGTAGGCTCCTATTAGTATATGAGTTTGGAGCATAGATATTAGAAAGGACCCATCGACGATTGGAATCCTTGCAACAAAAAAGGATGTTAATAACTCTGTCTAAGGATGATAACACTGAGCCCACTAGTTTCTCCCCATCCCAGAGACACAGAAGCCCCCAAAGCCCCTTGAATCGGGTTGGCCACAAAATGTGCACTCCTCCAAATAGTTCTTTTGATCGAATCGATCCTCCCCTCCTCCAACTTCATTTCTTGAAGTAAAAAAATATCAAGCAAAAAATATTTCCTCAATGATGCCACCACTCGCTGCTTTGTAAGGCCATTTAGACCCCTTATATTCTAGGACAAGAGTTTCATTTATGAGATTTGGTGGAGGGTTTTCTTCCTCCCCCATTTTGATGGGGGAGAGTGATCCAAAGGAGGTGATCTTCAATTGCTTTTCACCAGCCCCTTTTCCTTCTTTCGAGCCCAATAGGAGCTGAGTTCCATCCACTATTTTTGACTCTATCTCCTTCTTCCTAAGGTCCCTATTAAACGGTTTCTCAAGATTTTGCTCCACCCCCACATCGACCACATTTTTCTTATGGCTACAATTTTTTGGGCCTGGGGAACCCTTCTCCAACCTCAGAACACCTTTTCTAGCCACCACCAACTCTGCAAGAGGAATCTCCAGACTGGAAGTTACTACCATTCCTGAATCAATCTGGAAATCAGCTTCTAAGCCCAAGCAATCAAAAGGGTTTTGCACCTTCAACAAGGGCAATGAAGGGGGAGAACTAACCAGGGGATGAGACAAGCCCCCACCTTCCCTCGAAAGGTATTCCGAAACCAGGTTCATAGGAGTCAAAATAGATTCCTCCCACTCCAAAGCAATTGAGTCGCCAGAAGGAGGAGTCGAGACCAAAGATCCAACAACCTCCTCTCCTTGAGTCGAGGGTCTAGCCCCCTTCTCCAAAAGGGGCTTCTTGCCTTTGGGGATAATCTTAGTCCAAGATTTTTTTTGACTTCTTTGTAGGGCAATTCTCAGGGATATGCCCTAATTTTTTACAGTTGTTGCAGAAAACCGATCGATTTTCATAGATGATGGGTTGAGTCCAAGAGCCCAAACTCGAGATAAGCTTGATGGATGATGGTAAATCCGCTTCCAAGTCTGCATTAATGCACATACGCACAAAAATCATTCTGGACTTAGATCTCATAGTTGGGTCAATCGAGACTAGGTCCCCCACTACTTTTGCTATCCCTCGTAGAACATCATCGTGCCAATATTGGATTGGTAGACCTGGGAGCCTGACCTAGAGGGGAGCAGAGTTAATATTCTGGAGATCTGGGTTGAAATCTAGATTCCATCGATGAAGGAAGAGACCTCTCTTCCCAAAAAACCAAGGGCCACTACCCAGAATACGCCTCGAGTCTTCCTCATAGTTCAGCTTGAATAGGAAGAAGGCCTTCGAAAGGGCCACGACCTCTAGCTAACCCAGGGGCCTCCATTTAGCAATAGCCCACCTTCTCACTACATCCAGCTCTGGCCTCACCCCTAGAAACTTACCCACCATATTTGAAGCTCCCTTGTCCATAGTAAGTTTCACTAGACCTTCGGGGATGAGAAGCTTATTATGCTCTAGAGATAAGTCAAATAAAACTTTAGACTCCTGAAGCCTCGAACCACTTGATACAACTGCCACGTAAGATGACCCACCTAGAGCAAAAGGTTTGGACCCTAGAGGTGGGTCCCTAGAGCTCGTGATTCCAAGTGATAACCCATGGTCCCCCATAGTGGCAGGAGAACCAACGATGCCCTCAGAAGGCAAACCCTAACCTCGAGCACCAATGAACACCAACTTCGAACCAAGCATGCCAGAAGAAGCCAACTTATCAACTTGACTAACTTTTGGACCACCACCCGAATCCCCAACCTGACCACCCCCTTCATCTTGCTTGCCCTTATGAACTTGACCATGACCACTAGCTTGCTCGCCCTTCCCGCCTTGACTTCCAACTTGCTCATCCATCCTCAGAAGCCAAACCCTAATCTTGGGGTAGCCATGAGAAGCCAAAACTTGGAGTCAATCTCCTCTTCGTGATTACCCAAAAATTCTTGCTCAACATGTGCACCTTGAATTCATGATTGTCCTCGTTGAATCAACATTTTGAGGTTGAATGGAGAAACAATGGAGGAATTTCCACTCCAAATTTTGTCGACCAAAAAATAATGAACCTCTCTGTAGGATCTTTGCACATAAATATTTTCTATTTTTCGTTGTAACCCTTCCCCCAACCCACAACTACGTTAAAATGCTTGCTCCACAACAAGTAGATGATGTCTTTGTTGTGGGGATTTCCTGCTTACCTCTTTTAAAATATGTCACGTCGTAGGGATCCCAAGAATAATAACTAGTTTGTAGACTTTGGTGGATATACCTCTTTGACCCACGAATAGATTATCTACAAGACTCTAGACGGACTAGGTCGAGTAAGGAAACCCCAAGTAATGGGTTCGGATATTTGCCACTATGATGCTATAACCCATATCTTACCATATTCTATGATATTATATTAGTTTTTGCTCTTTTGACCAAAAAAAGCAGTTTTAAAACCATTAAGACCAGACCAATGCCATGTCCATTGGGTAGTCAGCATATTTTTTTGTGAAATAAGAAAAGAACAGGAAATAAGAACTAGTTTGCCCACATTCATTCAAATGATGTAATCAATAAAATGATTAAACTAGCGAGGGAAAGCATCATTCACACATTCAAATTACTATAATATATAAATAAGCAATACACAAACCACAAACGCAGGAAATGCCAGGAATAGAGTTGGAGTTTATATTCATATAAAATGATTTACATATGAAAATCTTGGCAGAATGCTCGAGTCTTATATGATAATAGATACAATGTCGCCCTTATTCGAATATCGTAACAGGGAGTTGTTTCTCTCGATCCTGATTGTAGTGATGTGAGTCTCCAACTCTGGCGCGTCCACAGGAAATAATCTTAGTAGACAAAGCTTCCTGGATAGTCCTTGAAAATGATAGAATAAAGGGTGAGATGAGAGACGAAGGGATATAACACACACAAAAAATAAAATATGACTTCCTATTAGATACAACTATACTTGGACTCAAATTTTCTCTCTAAGGTCTGATAAAAAATATTGCCACTGCAATGGTCTTCTATATATAAAGCCAGATGCTCGAGCTGGCCTATAACTATTTTTCCATCGACCCTCCACCTGGCCTGATATCCTTTCTTACACAAAAATGTGGTAGGAGCAAAAATGGATAGGTGGCCCATGTCTTTCCTCCTACGAGTGTTGTTGTTGTTGTTGTGTGCCATATTTCTTGCTATCCCGAGTAGGAAGCTCTGTTGTGCTTTGATCCAGAGCCTCCTTTGGTGTTTGTGGCCCACTCTATCCTCTCCAAGATTCTACAAATTTTGATCAATATAAACCCGTGAATCATCGTGAAATGTCAAGGCGAATGTTAGCAAGTTGACATCCTGCATGATTTTATTTAACTGTTCCTTGGACCATTCCACGGTGTTCTTAGAGAAAACACATAGGTGATCCACCATTTCCACCAAAGAGGTAAACTACTTTGTCAACTTCACATTTTGATCGAAGTCAAACTCTTGTATTTTATTAAAAACAAAATCCTTAGTATTAGGTGTTTGTATAAATTCATCCAACATGAACCCGCGGTCATTAAGCTTATTTTCAACTTCTTCGGAGCTGATGATCTCTTGGTCCCAGCGAAGCCAATTTGGTTTGTTTTATAGATAAATGAAAACCTTTGCATATTCTTTAGCAAAGAAACAAACGAAACCATCTCTCAAAGTAACTACCCCTGCACTGACCTCCACATAGTTTTCTTTAAATTTTTGGAACATAGGTATATTAGATTCACTCTCTGATTAGCTTGTTGCAACAGGTCTTTTAGAATACCAACAGTATACCTGGTAGCATAAATATTATAAAATATCATTGAGAGATCATCCATTCTCTCCTGTATCTTATCCTTCATCTCCTGCTTGAACTCTTCAATGGTTTCAAAGTGATCGTTGGCTCGCATGGTGACATCCTGAGAGGGAGTTGGCATTTGCTTCAACTGATCTATCTCTGCTTGCAATTACTATACCTTATATTGTAAATACTCTGCCTCTGTGGCCTTGGTCTTTAAAACTGCAACTTCCTTATCCACAACTTCTACCACCTACACTTGGGAGGCCACATGTGATTTCATCATATCCACTGGACCAGCTTCAGCCATTATAACTCCCATGCTAATATCAATCATGGCTTCCTTTAGACTTGGTGGTAGGGGGATGGTAAATGTATCAGTAGAAATGTCACACATATTTGTCTTATTGCCCCTCTAGCTTTACTTACTCCTTTACTAGGATATCTTTGTTCCTCCATGTCTTGTATTTGATCCTCTTCATAGGCAGTGAACTGGAGTGTGTCTCTCATTCTAGACAGTGTGAAGTTCTCCATGTTTAAAGTAGATGACTCAGTCCTGGTCCTCTTCCTAGTGGGAGATTATGAGGGACTTCTTTCCTAGACTTCATACTCCCTGAGTATGCTCGACAATCCCCTCGCTTCTTATATTTTCTTTAGAGCTTTTGGAGGGATTGGATGTTCTTCTTGATTGATTACTAGGGTGGCGAAGAACAATGTGGATTGGCCAACCACCAAATTAGTTTGGCTAGATGGAGACATCAAGGCCTGGGTTGATGATGCAAAGCTTTGCACTTGGTTTGAGGAGTGAGTGACCAACTCCTTTCCTTTTACTATAACAATGGAAGAGCTGGAAGATGTGGGGAGCCTTGCCTGCTCCTATTGAGCTTCATCTACTATCTTCATCATGAATTTGAATAGATCCTTTTTTTTATGGACAACCTGCAAGGTGGGGTCATGGAATTCTTTTGGAGGGGCAATAGGGACCAAAGGGACCACTTTATCAACCAAAAATTCCTTGTGTAACCTCAAGTCAGAGCTATAATCCCCTACTACATCCAATTTATTATGTGGTCTATTATCCATTTTCTACACCAATTCTAATAATCGATTCTGGCTGAAAGCCTTTTGCATTTCATCTTTAAAATGGTCTTCCCTATGTGTAACTTGCAAGAGAGAGAGCTTTGAGGAGATAGTCTGTTTATGATGACCATGAGGATCATAGGGTCTCCAAGTAATTTCTTAAAAATAGTATGTGTCCATATTCTAGATAGCTTGAAGTAAAGAGAAGTGGCCTAGATATGTATAGGGGCCATTGTGCAGGGTATCGACAACCATGAAACTCCTACCTTCTTCCTTATAGAATGGATTTTCACCTCCTCCACTATCTGCCTGGTTATCTCCAAAATGGCTATGGATGTTGGGAAATATTTAGGCAATGCTTTCGGTGGTAGCTTAGACCCATACAATCTAATGTAAGAATATCCTTTTGTATAGAAGAAGTCTCCTGCTTTTGCTTAGCATAGGAACCTCCTCACCCCAACCCCAAATATTTTAGGATCTTCTTCATATAAGCGAGCATGGATCAGTGGGAGGACATTCTCAAAGAAAATCGCATAGCTTGAGCATCCCTCCTGTATACACAGTAATCTATCCTAGATTGTGGCGGCATAGACTTCTACTGTTCGAGCGATCGAAGATTTATCCAATTTGTCCAAAACCAGACGAATAAAAAATGAGTAGTATAAAAAGGGGGGAATTGCTCTTTTTCAGCTAGTATGGCCTCCTACAATTCTATCAATTCTTTGCTCATGTTGTTGTTGATGACCTCTTCCCATCGATACATAGGTGTTTTATTTGTCTTGTTGCACTACAGTATCAGGAAGAGGACCTCTTTTGTAATATCCTCCAAGTCTTTCATGCCCAACACTAGGTTGATCATGTCTACATAATCCTATGCCCAGGGGCGGAGAATGAACTTACAAATAGAGAAACTAGAAGGCATACGCTTATTTCTCTTCAGGAGCTTGTTTGGGAAGGAGGTTTTGAGCATAAAATTGGACTAGAGCTAATGTCTAGAAGTCCAATATTTGTGAGGATATGGAGAATCTAAATACCCTTCTAATTCTATCAGCTGTCAACCTAAACACCACCTAATTTGTGTGATCCTTGATAGTCTCGTTCTTGGGATTATATGCTACTACCAAGCATGTTAGGAGGTTCAAGGAGTGGTAGACTCTAGGGCAAGTTAATTTACCAAGGTTGGTAGCCCATTTGTTGCATATAGGGCTGAAATCACCACTGTCTCTCTGCACCCTCATGAATAAACCCCTCCGTAGAGTAGGGTGATGTTGGTTATCCTCCTCTATTGGATTAAAACTATATATTGTTATATTCTCCACCTCCCACTGCTGGTCTGGTGTGATATCCTTGCTTGAATCGAGCGGGTCAATTAGCACATTTGGGTCTTTGGCCCTTTATGCTCTTTTAGTCACCATCCAAGCTCTTATCAATTTCTTGATTCGGGCCTTCACGTTTGTTACTCTAGTTGCAGCTGCACTCGTGGAAGCTATTTGTGGACTGGTGATGCTCCTATGCCATAGTTCTCAATATCTCAATAGTTCAATTTTATCTCTGTGATTGATATTCGTAATGCACTCTGCATGCACGTATTGAATCCACTTACGTTGATACCGTAAGGGAAGTCCGCCATCTTCTTTTTTAAGGGTATGTATTAATATCATTAGGTGGAGTGTTGCTTCTTTATTGGTGGAAGGAGTCTTATTCATTATGCAATGAGGGTTGAACACATGAATTAATTCTTCATTGGGTGTTGATTGGATGCCTCCTAGATCTGTTTGATTGGATCTCCACCAGGTGGAATCAAGGTTGCCTATGTATCTGCTTCTCATTGGATCAAGTGAGGCATGTTTTTGTGAGGCACACAACTTTAAGAAGGGGCACACAAAATTTGTGTACCTTTAATTCACCTATGTTCTTTACAAGCAGTCACACGACTCAAAGTAGGACACTCAAAGTTCGCGCACCCCTCAAGACCTCTGTGTGCTCCACTAAACATGGGGCACACAATCCAAAAATGGGGTACACAACTTAGCGCACCCCTTGACGCTTTCGTGTGCTTCACTAAAAGTGGGGCGCGCGAGACAAAAGCAAGACACCTGACTTAGTACACCCCTTGAAATTTTTGTGCACTCCACTTAAAAGTGGGGCGCACGAGACTAGACGGGATGCACAACTTCCCACACCCCTTGAAACTCTTTGTGTGCTCCACTAAAGGTGGGGCACATGACCCAAAAGTGGGGTGTACGACTTAGCGCACCCCTTAAAACTTTCATGCACCCTACAAGGGATGGAGCGCACAACCCAAAAATAGGGTGCACAAATTAGCGTACCCCTTAATGCTTTCGTCCACCCCACAAGGGATGGAGCACATGATCCAAAAATAGGGTGCACGACTTAGCGCACCCCTTAACACTTTTGTGTGCTCCACTAGAAGTGGGGTGCACAAGACTAGATGGGGCATGCAACTCAGTGTGCCCCTTGACACTTTTATGTGCTCCATAAAGAATGGAGCGCATGACTCAATAATGAGGTGCGCGACTTTCGCACCCCTTGGGACTCTTATGCGCTCCACTTAGAGTGGGGTGCATGACTCAAACTTTGGGTGCACCACTTCGTGCGTACCATAAAACATTGTGTGCTCCATAGGAATAGAGCTCATGACTCAAAATTTTGAAGCGCCTAATCGAGATCTCGAGCGCTTCAAAGAAAAAGACTCAAAAAGCAATAGAAAGGGGGAATTGTTTACAAGGCCAATAGTCTCATGAAATCCTAATCAACAATAACCAGATGTGTCTCATAAAATCCTAGTTTAGGACAACCGTGAGAATTGTTTTCACTATTTTGGCTTGTCGTTTTGCTCATTGACCACTATAAAATTGTTGATCTTAATGGTTGTTGTCATCAATGTTGAAAAACTAAACTTTGCACATAAATGCCTTGTATTTGTCGTTGTAACATTTCCCCCAACCCACAACTGCATTAAAACATTTGCTATGTAGCAAGCAAACAATGTCTCATGAAACTTTAATCAACAATAACCAAATGCATCTCTAGATGTGTCTCATGAAACCCTAGTTTGGGGAAGTTGTGAGAAGTGTTTTCACTATTTTGGCCTATCGTTTCACTCACCAACCACCATAAAATTGTTGATCTTAATGGTCATTCCATCTAAATCTAGGAAAATGTCATCAATGTTGGAATAACTAAACTTTTCACATAAACGCTCAATATTTTATATATATATATATATATATATATATATATATATATATATATATATATATATATATATATATATATATATTTTGATGAGGAACCTTTTATATACAACATATCCGCAACATGTGAGGGGAGAGATTTGAACCTGGGCCTCTTCATAACTAGAGAGTTTTAACTACCCACTTGCTCTCCAACTCCTCTACATGAGCGGATTAATAAATATTTTTGATAAATATAATTCTTAATTATTTTGATATAACTTTAATATTAATTTTTCTAGTTTATATATGTTCATAGCATGCTTTTACTATTTCACCAATAAAATAAATAATAACTAAAATCTTAAATACTAATAATAATTTTAATTTTAATTTCTAAAATTTTATTCAAAATAATTCAAAGATAATTTAAAAATGTATATAAAATATTCTTATATATATTTAATACAATTTCTTCTTCAACTAAACTAATTACCATAGCCATTTATAAGAAAATTGTAATAATAATATTTATAATATTTGTTTTTACAATACCAAATTAAAGCTATGAAAATTTTATAATTTATACGAGAAATAGAGGCATATAAATGCATGCATATAGAACAAAGACAAGTATTTTTTATAATTGATCTTTGACATTTGTTCTAGAACACCAACTAAGGTGAACATCAATATTGAACAACCATACACCAAGCCTTGTCTTGATACTATATACATTAACATGTATCAAACCAATTTTGGATATAGAGGATCCATATTAGACATGTATTCCAACACTTGTATATTGATCAATAGAATATCACATAATGCACAATTTCTATAAAAAATTGTAATAGCTATATAGGGTACAGGATTCGTGGAGGAGTCAAGCTTCACTTCATAGTATGGAAAGCTTCAACTTCACCCTATAAAGTTTGAAGGAGCTATAACTCCACTCCAAACCTAGAAGCAACTTTCACTAACTCCAATAGTTAATGATCTCAAGAGCATAACACCTTGGGACTACATATGGAAGGGAAATAGTACATGGTTATTTTAGAAGAGAATTTGTCCCCACATCCCTTCAAAGACAAAATTTCATAATGTCACTCCCTAACAAGAGTCTCCATCATCTTCAATGTTGACCCAAAGGAAGTTACCCCTTTACTGTAGATCAACTCATTATAGATTTTTCTTGCATCCTTCAATTTCCTACCTTTTGGAACTATAATTCATGCAATAGTTCGATGATGATAATTTTATGGAATTATATTAAACATGTGGAAAAAATAATTGTTCATGTATTTTTTTAGATAAATAACAAAATTGAGTGTGAGATAAAATAATTCAAAATCTATAAGGATTTTGTATTACCGTCATCTTATCATATCCTTATTACTAAAATATATTGTAAAACTTGTCATATGCTAAAAGTCAACTGTGTATGCATGTCACCACAAGGAGATGATATATATTTTTTGATTCGGTTGAAAGAAGAAGTTTTGAAAGGCTCCTTAAACCTTTTACACAACCAAAGAGTAGTCAATAAGCTCTACACAAGGAGATGATATTACTAAGACAATCATAATAATAATTGAAGATTATTAATTCTAAAAGATAACCTTAATACTTGATCATTTTGATAATTATAAAGGCTTAAAAGATTTCCAAATCACTAAAAACAAATATATTGAAACTATTATCAACTATTATATTATTCACCCACTTCTAATTCAATGCTAAAAATAAATATAAGCTAAAATATCTAGTACCACTAATCCCACCTTCCTAACATAAAATTGAATTTATAGGATGGTAGTGGGAGTCACATAGTTATTCCTTAAACAAACTTACAAAAAGATGGTGGAAACAGAAAAATAAAAGAGAAATAAAGGAATTGTTATCAAGGGTCAAAACGAAACTTGTAACTGGAAAGCTAAGGAAAAAGTTCAGTATTCGTTGACAGAATTAAAAAAAGTGACTAAAATAAATTAGATTATTTACACGGAGTAGTCTGTTCTGATAGTAAATGACACTTTCCTGCAGGCTTTGGGACTGTTGTTTATTTACACAAAACATATTAATTTTAAATTATAATTATTTAAACTATAATTTTAATATATTTAAATTATAATTATAATTTTAAATATTTTAAAAATAATAATTTAAACAATTAAAATTGAAAATTTTGTTTTTCATTTAAAAACTGTTTTTTTCATTAACTTTAAAAGCTACCCAGAAAAATGTCCTGCCCGAAAAACCGTCTTATAAGTAAAAAATTTTGTTTTTTAAAAGCTACCGGAAAACTGTTCTATTAAATAATAATAATAATTTGTTTTATTTTAAAATTATATATTTATTTAATATTTTTTTATATAAAATAATAATTTTTTATTATATAAAAATTAAATATTATCATCATATAAACCACAATTTGAAAATCTCAACCTATCTGATGCCTGCCTAATGTCGGATCAAACAACCTGTCCCTTAATAAGACTTATTCAACTGCCCCTTAGTAAGACAAAGCCAACCTTTGCCCCGGATCAAACATTCTCATGGCGGGTATGCCGGGACCGCCCTTGATCGAACAAACAACCCCTCACTGTATAAGACAAAATTAACCTGTATAAGACAAAGCTCACCACCAAAAAAAATAGTTAAAGATTATTTATTTACTACTCATTTTTAAATATTGATGACGGCTATCTGTTTTTTTGGTTGTCCAGCAGTCTCCTTCATGCCACGTGTTTAGCCAGACTGACGAAGACGAAGTTGCAAACCCTGTGGGTCCAGCGGTCCCCATCTCACACCGGGTTACCATTAACGTGACGGTGGGTGTGTTAAAAGCCCTCGCTGATAGTTTGAACCCTATGAGCTGCGTTGTAATTACTAAAAATTGTGATTGTAACTAATTTATCTATGTAACCAAAAAAAAAACTAAACTTAAGTAACTCAAAACCTAAAGTATTAAAAATTATGTTATTATGTTATCATAAATTTATGCATCGTTTAACATCCAAATTCTCTCTTTCGTTAAGAATTGTATTAATAAATATTTCAACTATTTTTCAAATAATAAAATACATAATTATGATATATTTTTTATATGTATTATTTTATCTTTTATTTAATTAAATTTGATTACTTAATTAAATTTGAATTAAGTAATTAGTTTGAAATCTAAATTCCACTAACTCTCTCTTTCAATTTTTTTAACTAATTTTCTAAATAACAGAGTACATATTTATAATAAATTATATATATGCACTAGTTTATCCTTTATATAGCTAAATTTGAATCAAGTATTAAGTGTATTGAGGAATATTATATTATTTGGTACATGTAAATGTACTCCATGGTACCTTCATGGTACAATTGTCAATATGTAATAGATTAGGGTTAAGTCTATGGTTTAGATGAGTGAATTATATTTTCCTTTTTTATGTAAGTGTTAATGTGTAGGAAATGCACAAGTGTCATGTAAGTTATGGTGCAAGATTGTATTGAGAGGATGAGGATGTACACAAGTGTCTTATATGTAAGTGTGAAAATATGTAATGTGAGAATGTGCATAAGTGTATTAGATTAGGAGCTCATGTAGAAGTGTGCAAGTGTCATAGGTTCAAGTGTGCATGTAAGAAGAAAGTGAAGAGTTTAGTATGCAAGTGACAAGATGATAAGCCAAAGGTCATGGGAGCTATCATATGGAGAGCAATAGTCAAGTACATGAAGAGTCATCTTCTATGTCTATATTATGGAGACAAATATCCATGAAAAATACATCCGATCATCTGATTATCCAATTGTAAAGAGGAAGAAAAGTGAATAAAGCTTGTATATAGATTTTGAGCAATTAATATTGTAAGTTTTCTTCATGCATAGTTCATGAATGATTTAGGCCATTTACATTCATATTTGATATTATAAGTGAATGTTATTTTTATTATTATATTGGCCTTGATATACATATTAGATTGCTCATATATAATTCTACTCTTCATTATTGATATTTTGACCTTTAATATTGTGGCTTCTTTATATTGGGACCTGTGATATTCTATGGTAGTAAGGCTTAAAAGCCAACAAAGTTTGAACTCTACCTATTGATTGCTCAATCTGTGTAGGTATAAAGTATGTACCCTAGACCAAGGTCAAGATTGGATGACCTAGAATTGCTTATGAATCAATCTTCAAAGAAGATCGGTTCCTTATCTAATTCCTATTGTGTGCAATAAAAAATAAAGAAAAAGGGATAGGGTTGAGAGAAGGAAATAGGGTTAGATAGAGAGAGAGAGATTGAATTGAGACACGACTTCAGTTAAAAACATTGCTTTCATTTGCATGAGCATCAACTACCCTATTCAACCAGATTCAACCTATCAGACTATTCAATTCAAGTTATGAAGAAATGCATTAAGCATAACTATTACAACATTCAAAATTCTACGCATTCCAACCAAATAATTCTAAATAGATCGAGCCTTACAGATAACACCTCAGGACTGAGTATACCAAACAACATTGACCCTAACAGAAAGACCTTGATTAAAGCATACATAGAAATAAAGTGTAAATATCATTTAAATTAAAAAAATTCATACCCCAATTTAGATAAGTCAAATAGCTCTTTATTACATTAGAATAGCATAAACATATAACCTATGATAGGCAAACAATGAAACATACGACCTTTTATAATGAGGGATATTAATCTATTTAAAGCTTTCATTGAGTTGAAATAAAACTAACTACTATGTACAATAATGAGAAAAATTAATCGCTCATGATCTTTGGGATGATTTGGCACCACTTAGAATTTTTAACACATCTCGTGTCAATGTTTAAGTGGTTATGGATGTAGGATTTCAATGGAACGACTATCACTTTTTGAAACTAAAATTACCACATGTTTCAACTACTCTTTTATGGGGGTGTTGGGTGCCTTTCATGTCAAGGTCTTCCAATTCATAATGCTACTGCTACATTTATTACTTCTTGGATTGTCTACCTTTCTTTACTATAATTGTGTTATTGCAAGCCACATTGAAACATGAAAAGCTTATCTTCATCTAACATCATCTTTATCTCGACCATCAAGTCTTGATACTCCTTGATATAATCTTGGATATTCCCAACATGCTTCAACTTGTGCAACTTAAGTTTGGCCTACCATTCAACATTGTCAGGCTTGAAATATGCTCTCAACACTCCCTTCAAATCTTCCCAGGAGCCCACCTTCTTCGTGGACCTCCCCTCCTCAATGTTTGTTGTAAGGTTTCTCCACCACATCTTTGTGGTTCCCTTGAGATACCTCACCATTTTCTGGACTTCCTGCTCTCTGGAAAGACTTCCCAAGGTTACTAAGTATTCCCCCACATCCCAAAATAAGTCATATAAAATACGATCTTCCTAAGTCCCATCATAACTCTCTAGTTACTTTAGCTTGGGGGGCTTACTAGTTGTTGAATTCCCCACTCCATGCCCAACTATCATCATGGTTATTGTGTGGCACAAGGTGAGCTCTTCTTGCTGCCTTGCTTGGATATTGAGTGACTCCTCAAACATTATTTGCAATTCTGACATGGTCTCATTTTTTGTGGTCTATCATATACTCATTCCTTCCAAGGCCTCTTCCATAACACTTCTCCAAGCATTAAAGCCTTCTTCCTGAGTAAGGATCTGATCCTCCAATTTGACACCTCTCTAGCTTATCCTTTGTTCCATCTCCTCAATGGCACATGTCTAGTTGGATATCCTACCAACCCACTTTTCTTGAGCATCGAGCCACCCTCAGGTATGCTTCAAGGCAACCATCTCTTCACCAGATTCAACCATACCATCATTGCTCGATAGACTAGATTGATCTAGAATGGTCACTTTCTTAAAAAAAAAACAATTATAATAAGGGTACTAAACATATAGACCTCAACTTGTCTTTGATTATAGGGGCAACACAAAAATATTCACACACAAAGAAAAAAAAACACACACAATGCTCTTGGATTGCAGAGGTGTTTCACACATAAGGGTAACTCTATCGACCTAACTCATAGGTGCGAATAGACTTGGCTCTGATACCAAATGTCACATGGCCAGGTTGATCAATCCTGAACACAAGAAACACTACGATGACAAGTCCCACTTGTCTAATGTGGACTATGCCTTCCTCCTACTTGCACCTATTTCAAATACTTAACCAATCTTAGTAGCAAAATAAAAACACTCAAGGATAGCTCAAAAACTTAGTAAAATATTAAGAACCACAAAGCATTCACCATACAAAGCCAACACAAGAGATAACACAACATGATGTTGTTTATTTGATAGCAACTATGTCAAATGACTTACAATGCTTGAGTTAAACAACTTACAATAGTGAGGGCAAGGTGCCTACCAAACACTGCCAACACATGCCAAGACTTATCACCATGCAACACTAGACTTATGGTCTTCATACTGGCAAACCCATGACATGGTCCCAAAACCAACTCAACATACATAGACTCAGACCCAAGTACTCAAACAACACACAAACACTTTGCACAATACACAGGCATGACACAACACAATAGACAACCCACTATCCAAGCAACTAGCTCTCGATAGAAGGTAAGACATCTGGTCGATCTTGCAAGCATCCACTCTTACACCAACAAAAAATAAGTTATCAACTCTCTCTTACCGCAAGCAATCAAACAACACTTAGCACACAACACACTTCACTTTGCTAAGTTGAGCACAACTCTCAAAATTTTGAAATACAACTTGGCAATTCTTTGACAAAAATGACAAGGCAACACAAAATGACTCAAGAGAATTTATGGATGGTGGTGAAAATAAAGCAAGATGTTTGTTGCTCATATCCTCCCCCACTTAAGTTGACGATGCCCTCAACACCATGTGGGACATCCTACCACATCCGCTCAAGAGGAGGTACACTTCCACTGTTCATATCTAGGATAAATCTACAGTCCTTTTGGTAAGGAAATATTGTAGCTTACTTTTTCATTTCCATAGGGTCTCTTCATGCTCCCAACTATTAGAAGCTTCATCTTTTCAACTTACAAGGAACTCCTTGTGTTGATGATTGCCCCAAACAACTGTCCTGACATCCCAAATCTACTCCAACCCTTGGTACTAGTTAAAAATCTCTAGTCTAGGATGTCACTTCCTTTGACTTGCACTTTATGAGAAACTTTAATTATTTCTATAGTCATTGCATCAAGCCATAACTTTTTAGGGCTAGGATGATGTCATCACTTGGAAGGTTCTAGTCTATGTTATTTTGAAATAAAACTCCCTACTTTGCAAGCTTTGTCCTATGCCAAAGATTTTGGAGCACTTTGTTGGTGTCATCATTCAAAAGTTTTGACTAGCCTTCTTTGCATATTTGGCATCAAACTAGTCCAAACAAAAGCTTCCAGCTTGAAAGAGTAAGCACACTTGTCTAGCTGTAAACTCTACACTTAATTTATCAATACAGGGTGAAATATATAAAGAACAGTAATCCAATATAGATTATACCACAATGATTAATCTCTATCTTAATTATGTTTTTTCTTAGTTTTAGGTTTACAGAAAATAAAAGTTATAAGAACAAAAATCATGCTGAATGAAAAGAAAATGCAATTTTATGATTTATACTAATTTGACGTTGTATATATTTATTGGTCTGGATCTACATGCAACCTATTATAGATTTAACTATTTGATTTTACCTTATAGTCTAAATTGATGCAATTTAATTTAATTGATAATCTAAAATTAATCCTATGTATTAACTAATCTTAATTAATTTCAGGAGTGAGAGAGTAGGGACTGGCTGTCGGAGTGGGCCCTGCCTCCTAGAGGACAGTGTAAATCTCTTCTCCCCTAATCTAATTTACTTCAGTAACTATTATTCATTAAAAATACTAACACTTTTAATTCATGAATGCAGGAAAATACAGTAAAGATTACATAAACAAATAAATCATAATGAAATCAACGACATAGTTACCAAATTCATGAAGAAAAGTACTGCTGCTTTATTGATGAAATTCAAATGTACAAAGTCTTGAACATCAAGCCTTTAGAATAGCAAAAATTGTATACAAAGCATTAGACCTTTTGAAAGACCTCTTTCTTGTATTTTATAATATCACTTGGACATTTTCAATGGAATTCTTCTACGTATTTTGCCATGTTTCTATCAGCTTGATGATTCAAATACTAACCTTACAACAATAATAATCTAAACTAATACTATTTCATAACCACCTTGGAATTTGTCACAATCATGATGGTCCAAGTGGCAAACTAACGAACTAACATAACAAAAGTCCTTAATTTGAATAATCTAATGATGCAGCAATACAACTTATTTTTCCTTCATTTTCAAAAGAGACAAAAGAGGCTTGCGTATAAATCTAAGCATCTTATCAACATAACGATCTTACAGCTTTCTAATAACAACTTTATATAACAACTTAATAAATATCAAAATTTGGTGTACAATGTCAATATATCAGTCAATTATGTTAACTGTATATGCTTCGTAATGATGCTAGGTTGTCACTGGACATGGCATGACAATGCATTTGACACTTTAACTTGGTCAATATTCTTTTTGTAATACCTTTATGTAGGCGCTTTCTGTAGCAGCTTTTCGTAGCTATATTATGTAGTGTATTTCTGTAGAGTTTGTCCACGAGTCTTCTTAGCACACCATTCACATAGTTGGTCTATCCACTCTTAACATCTGGTATGTGTCTTGCTACATCATTTCCTACAAAGCTCCTGCAACGTTCTTTTGTCGAAAACATACAAAAACTTGCACATTTTGCTTAAAATACGAGCACAAATTATTTCCATCGTTATAATTCGAATTCTTTTATAAATCATACAATTAAGACAAAATAATCATCAAAATACATTTTGTTTTCATAGATTTACAGACATAAATTGCATAAAATACATACAGTTTTAACACTCATCAAAAATTTAACAATTTTAAGCTCAAAACTACTTGCTTAGGCTTCTAGAATAAAATACAAGAAAGGAACATAAGCCCAGTTAGGTCCTTCAAGCTTGAATATTGGTCAGAGTTAGCAAGTATGCATAAGTTTATTTCTTTGTTCTATTCTCAACCAATTTGCCACTTTTTTCCTACTTGCCAAGAATTTTCAAAGGAACATAATCTTTATATGGATCAACAAGCTTAAATGATCTATGAAGATTATACAACTTGAAGTTTCTAGGTTGCTTTTGTTCCTACAATTTGCTAAGAAATATGAGCTCTTATTGTTGGTCCTTTGAATGGACATCTCAAGCTCTTCTCCTTTTCCCATGGTTGCTTGGTTTTATCCCTTTGGGGTCCTTTGTCAATGTTATCCTATAAATGACTGGCTGGATAGCCACTACTTCCCCAATTAGATGTGGAAGATAACCTGGTTTGTGGATCCATACTTTCACAGGCATTGTATGTGATGAAATCTTACCAAAACTGGAGCCCACTTAGCTATCATTTCAAAGACTCTAGTACTCCTACCAATGGAGTGGTATAACTTAGCTAGCATCAAAAAGGCTATGGGACATTATTCTTTTAGTTGAGCTAGTCGACATGGCATGTGAAGTGTAAGATTTACTTTGAGCTTGTGGTTTAGGCCTTCTCTTGTTAGCACCCTCTATGTCTTTTTGGTATTTGCTACTTGATAGATTGAGGGAGTCTCGGGTCCTATCATATGATTTTTCCCTAAGATTAACACTATATGATAATCCTCCTCAAAGTTATGTTCTCTGACAAGGATTTGATTAGCGTAGTGAAATTTCATTATAGCTTTAGCAACTCACTAGGGATCTTCTACTTGTAGGAGACAAGGAACCCAAGAATAATGGCCTTATTTATTGGACACAAAATTTGAGGGAAAATTTTTATCTTTAGGGTATAGGACAAGGATATTACTCTTGGAAGGTATATTTGCCCATGAACCTATAAAATACATAAAGGGGAAAAGCTCCTTTTATAAACATTTTCTTCTTGGAGGACTACTAAATTCACTTCACTTTGTCAGTCATCTTCTCATCAGTTTCTCTTGTAACAAGGTGATGTGGAAAGATTTATCCTACGTACCTTAGAAATGAAGACATCGACATTTGAAGTTTCATCTCATGCTTAATTTTGGCAGTTGTCCTTTTATTCATTGAACGGTTCCTGATTAGGTAGTAATAATCTCGAGGAAGATATTATTCAGCTTACATAACTAGTTCTTAGATATGCCTAATTTATGTGAATGCCATGACTTTGTGTGAGTCATCTTTCAAATGTGCCATCGATCTCATCCATCTGCTATAATTCTTGTTCATTTATTTCTTGCAAAATTTAGGTAACACTTCAAAAGAATGAGTTTTTTTATTCACAAGATTTGTATTTTCTCCCACTATAGGTTTTAGATAGTGTTCATTTACTAGGATAAGTAAGGTCTTACCTTTAGTTGTAGTTAAATTGAAAGATTTGGACTCATGTACAAGTGAAATCATACAGTTTTCCATTGTAAATACAACCTGTGTGCAAACATAATAATAAAATAAATTTGAATTATTATTATTGTGTTCTAATTTGTTCAGTAGCTACTTCGTTGGTCATCTTTCATTGGATCAACCAACCTAGACTACATCAAAGTGGTATCAGAGTTGGTTGGAGAAGATATGACATGCAAAGGCTTTATAGCTAGAAGGCCATGGGTACTTATAGTTGGAAGGTCATGGACACCTAGTAATACTGATATAGTTGAGATGTTGAGAGATATTACAACTAGATTGGATGCGATAGAGGAAACACAAAGAAGGGGAGCATCTTTATGCAATACAAGGAAGATTCAAGGTCTTGATGTACCATCAAATGATAAAAAAGTTAAAGGAGATTTGGGTTCTTAGGAGGTAAAAGAAATCATCAACAAAGATGCTGATACGAAAGAAATTGTAAAAGTGAACACAACAATTGATGTTAAAGAAATTGTTGTTGAAGTAGTTAAGGGAAATTTGTGCTCTCAAGAAGGAAAAGAAAGCAATGGTGACAAAATTGAGGATATGAATATAACTTTAGAAGGGAAAATAATAATAAATGTTGAAGAACCAGGGAGAGTTGGAGCAAAGGAATAAGACATAGAAGCTCAAATTGCACCCATTGTAAAACATGAGGAAGTTGCAGTCACAACTAGAGAGTAGGACAAGGATGATCTTCTTGATATGAAGGTAAAGTTGTATCAGTTTGACAAATGTGACAATCAACGGAAGGAAAGAGGAGTTGGAACAGTAAAGCTATTAAAGCATAAAGAAACTAGAAAGGTTGGACTAGTTATGAGGCAATCAAAGACCTTAAAAATTTGTGCCAATCATTTAGTTCTTTCTTCAATCTCTCTTTGAGAGCATGTTGGTAATATTAAATCCTGCATCTGGCATGTTTTTGATTACTCATTTGGTTAGCTCAAAGAGGAACTCTTTTACATATGATTTACCATAGTTGAGAATGCTAAGAAATTTATGCAGATGATAGAAGAGATTGTTGAATTTCAAACCAAAAAATTGAAGAGGAAGTTGAAGTTGAAGTAGCTTTGAAAGAGATGAAGGTTGAAGTCATGAAAGAGTCATATAAAAGAAATAGAGCACATTAAACTCTCCAAGTACGAGATCATGGTTGAATATTTTTTAAAATATTCATAAGTTGAAGCTCATGAAACATGTTCTCTTACCCGGTGTGTCTGATGCAGAAGCATCTGGGTGAATGGGCTACTCGACATCACACAAAAAAACTGAGCATTGCATGTTAGGACAAAAAAATAGTATTTTTTAAATTTTGAGATAAAATTCTAGATTCGCAAGCACCTAGGTGGAGATAAGATTTTTGCATGTTAAAATTGATTTTTTGGGTTGTTTTATTACCAAAGAAACACAAGGCATTAGAGGGCTTTTTTATTAGTTTTTAAGTTAATTTACCAATTTGCCAACAAGAAGACCATAAATAAGGAAAATAAAGCTAAATGGAGTAGACCAAGCCTAATTAAGAGATTGCAACAACCAAAGAGAGAAAGGGGAGATATGGTTTGGGTTTTGGAGGAATTGGTGGTGAGATTCCGGTGTAGCCTATTGTATTTTTAACTCTGAAAAGTGGATTTTGGCACAATACCAACAACTGTAGTAGGTAAAAAGAGGATTATGGCACAATACTAGTAGTTATAGTAGGTTAAAAGAGGATTTCAACACAATACCAACAACCATAGCAAGTTAAAAAGGATTCTGACACAATACCAACAACTGTAGCAGGTTAAAAGAGGATTCCGACACAATACCAACAATTGTAGCAGGTTATTTTAAGGTTGTTTAAGAGTGTTTTATGGGATTTTATTTATTTATTGTGATTAGGATGATAAGAATTTATATCTATTGTTATAAATTTTGAAAAGTGAAATAAGAGATTTCTCATTGTAAATGCAGCTTGTGTGTGAACATAATAATAAAATATATTTGAATTATTATTGTGTTCAAATTTGTTTGGTAGCTGCTTAGTTGGTTATCCTTAACTGGATCAATTAACCTAGATTGCATTAGAGTACTATTGACATCATCTATTTTTGTGAGCCAGATAGTTTCCCTCCCAATTATTGAGCTTCCTACTCTCATATGCCACTAGATGTCCCTCGATGAGTACACTCCTGATGGTAAATTTTAACACATTTGTACGCACTTCAAAGGGCTTGCTAAAATTTGACAAGGCAAGGACAAGCTCATCCATTAGTTGACCCTTAAGCACCTCAAAGGCCTTCTAAACTTTCTTTTTCCAATGCCATTGTCCATCCTTTTGTAAAAAAATTGTCAAAGGTGTTGTTAACCACAAGTAGCCTTGTAAAAACTTCTAATAATAGTTAATGAGACCAAGAAATTGCATTACCTCATGCATGTTTGTTGACGACCTCCATTCTTTGATCACCCAAATCTTTGTTGGATCCAATCAGATCATACCACCTCTAATGAAATGTCCCAAGAAAAGCAACTCCTAAACGAAAGCACACTTCTCCCATTTCACAAAGAGATTGTGTTCCTAAAGGAGTTCAAAGGCCTCAACAGGGTGCATTTGTGCTCCTCCAAGGTCTTGGCTAAATTCATAATGTCATCTTGATACACTACCACACTCTTATTGAGAAGCAACCAGAATACCTGATTCATTAAGGTGCAAAATATTGTTAAAGTATTGCAATCTCAAATAACGTTACCTTGAACTCAAACGAACCATACCATGTGACGAAATCACCTTAGATTCAAACGAACCATACCATGTGACACAAGTGGTGTTCTCCTCATCACCTGCAAATATTTACACTTGATAATATCATTGTCTCAATTCAAGCTTAGTGAAATACTTTGCTTCCTCCAACCTGTCAAAACAATCTTTGATGAGCAAAAGATGATACTTGTTCTTCATTGAAAGCTTGTTGAGGACCCTATAGTTGACACAATGGCGTAAAGACCCATCTCATTTCCTCTTAAACAACACCAACACCCCATATGGAGAATGAGATGGAACTAAGTATCTGGCTACACACAACTACTCTAGTTGTTGATTCAACTCTTTTATATCGGGCACTGATAGTTTGTAAGATGCATAGGTTGGTGAATTGGTCCCTAGCACAAGCTCAATGTGATGGTCTATCATTTACCTTTTTGGTAAAACTAGTGAGAGTTCAATTGACATTCGATATTCCAACTCTCGAATCTTCGTACACCTCGAGCACTTCACTTAACTCTACCGATGGGTGAGTCCCTCACTCCTTTTCATCTCCTAATTGGCCATGGGCACTGCCAAGAAGAGTGCATTTTTCTGCTTTCAAGCCACCTTCCTTAGGCTCATGGCACTTAGAAGTCATAGCTTTCTTGTTTTCCTATGTGACGTTGTCTTTACCATGCAAGGGTTCCTAGGATCCATGAGAATCAAACTCTCCATGCCATTGCCACCTTCGCTCCTCAAACAAAGTCTTGGCCAAGGATGAGGTCAAACTCCATCTCAATAACTTATAAGATCCATACAACCCTTCCAAGCTTCTACTTGCACAACTACAATTTTCACCACACCAACTATCTCATTTATCATAGCATTGACAAATTTGAATGTATGGGCTTCCTTTACCATTTTAAGGTCCATCACCTTTGCAACATCCTCTAATATGTAGTTCTACGAAGCACCTATGTCCACCATGGCCAAAGTAGGCTTGTCATCTATGTGGATGTCAACATAGCACAATCTATCATCCATTGCCTTAAACCTGCTCAACTCCATTGTGCCAACACTCGAATCCTTTATGGTGGTCAACGTTTGCATGCCCCCACCACACTGGTCAGGCTTGGCACCATTTCTTGTTTGCATGGACTGCTCCCACATTCAACTGAATTACAAAATCCCTTGCATAGTGGTTAGTGTGTCCACATCAAAAACATGGTTTACATTCATCTGCTTATCTACACGTTGATTCTGTTAGTTACCCCCTTGCTTCAGTGGACCTTTTATTTATGACGATCCTATGGCCTTGCTTGCCATTGAGCTTTGCTTGCTAGAGCAAACACCTACTTGAAGTTGCTTCGATTGTTGGCCTTGAGTACATTGGGCTCCCTTAGATTGATTCATTATCCTTTGGGAATTAGCTTAGCTTGCACCTTCAACCCAGTAGTCATACAAACAATCGACAATAGTAATTGCATCCTTAATTATCATGGGATTCATCCTCTTAAGCTCGGATTGAGCATATGGATGTAATCCCCTCTTGAAGTAGAACAAACAATCTGCCTCTCCCATGTCTTTGACTTCTAGTATCAATGTGGAGAACGCATGGATGTAGTCCCTAATTTTGCCAATTTGTTTCAAGTTGAACAACTTATTCCTAGCTATACATATAGGGTTGCCCAATTGGAATTGTTCCTGGAGGGCATCCTTCATTTGTTTCCATGTGTTGATCATCACATTATAGCCCTCTGCTTTGGCTTCCAAACGGTTTTGCCATGAGAGCTTTACACTCCACGTCAAGTATGAGGACACTAGTCACACCTATCAGTCATTTAGGAGGGGGTCCATTCCTGCAAAGTATTGCTTGACTCAAAAGAAATTCTCCAAGACCTTGTCTCGAGAGTCGCCATACACTTATGGGTCTTTTGGTTTTGACGACCTCATTCTAGACAAAGTTGTGCCTGAACCAATCAAGGTTTTCCTAAACACAACCATCTCCTCCTTAAGGACCCTCTATATTGTTATCAAGTCTTGCATCAAAAGCTTGGTTAAGATAAGCTCTGACTCAAAGACATTGTGACAACTCAGGAATTCTTCCACGATTGCATCCAATCTTCCAAGTAACGAACTTTATCTCGGGTTCACTAACATGAATGAGCATGTTATTGTTGTTGTTGTACCTCTTCCTCACCACTTCCCAAATGTTGAGTCTCACGTCGCTCCACTCTTTCCCCTCCATTAGAATGCTCACCTACTTGACAGGTTCAAATTAACACTTGCCATGGACAAGGGGTTAGCCTAGAGCAAGACACACACAAAAGAACCTCACAAAACATTGAGAGCTTCTTGTGAAAGTGCTTGTTTCTTGTTTAAAAAAAGGGAACATTTCAATTGTTAGAAGTTGCATCCAACCCATTAGTTTAGGCCTTTTTGTATCAAAGAAGAGTTCTTGTCCGCCTGGGTCAATCCTTGAATAAAAGAGCAATGTATCACAGTACGTTGAGTCACTCAAAACATTCGTGCATGATTTCACAACAAGACTGCACCCCACGTTGTCACAATACCAATCACTTTGCCTCGACAACAGATCCCTAAACTAGTAATTGTTTTGAAAGCTCTAATACCAACTTTCCTACAACTAGCCCAATCATTCCCTAAGCGACGACAAATAACTATGATACCAACTTTCCTACAACTAACCCAACATTATCCAAACGATGAATAAAGTTATCACAAGTAACACTCTTTGCCTCAATTAAACTTACCCAAAGAGCCTAAGTGCTAAACGATCCCCTATTATGCCTAAATTACCCTGTTGTTTAGTGTGAACGACCATTCCCAAAAAAGGATGTTGCTTGCCCTCACACCAAAGATGGCACCAAGTACAATTCTTGTTAAGCCTTACGCTTTAGTTCAGTCCAACTACAACTCTATCTCTATAACTACTACTCGTTTGAAACAACTGCCCCTAATCTACCTAATAAGCCTACCAATAACAACCGGAACAAAGCACACACCCAATCTAGCTCATAGGGCCAAGTCCCCTTATCTAGCTGTTTGCACAAGGGATTTGCCTAAAGACTCACCTCCAAGTCTATCCTGACTCAATAGAACTTAAAAGGATATTCAGCCAGGGATGAAGGATATTCATCGCTAACACACTAATGAGAGGCAAGATGCAAGAATACACCCCTATGGAACGAGCCCCACGATTCCAAACCAGCGCATAGTACCTTGCAAGTGCGTCAACTCTTTCCGCCACGAAGAGTTGCACGTATTACCTTGCATACCTTAGACGCCAACCGGTTAAACACATTGAACATCCTGATCTACTCTACAACTAAATGACTTATATTTATTTAGATGAAATTCCTAATTGTCTTTTCAATAATCTATGCATGCCACATGCCACATGCCACTTGCCACTTGGGGTTCATATCCATTACGAAGAAAGGAATCAATTTGGTAGTCAATGCTCAGACAGTGTAAGAGGCGCACTCTATTTTAATTACTATCATCGCAAAGAATTATCTCCCCCTCCCTAAGAAATTCGCGAATCCCAAAATCTTGTATACGGCCACACAATTATCCGACACAATCATTTCCTTAAGGCCGGGCCATCATTCCAAGTAAAAAAGCCAAATATTTTAATTTTCAATTAAATACAACTCTGGTTTAACTTCACTTTACAGCCATCACACACTTTATGACACAGACGACCCAGTCTGCCAGCTGTACAATAACAATAAATTAGTCAGCTTTGGCAAAAAAATATACGCAAACAAAACCCCCTAGGCTAAAGAAAATCGTTGCCAATAACTTAAATTCAGAAGCTGCAGGCCAAGGCGGTGGAAGAAACCGTCAGCCTTTGAGACTGACGCTTCGCAGGAAGCTCTGGTTAATAAAATCTCGCCGACTGACCCACGTTTCCTTCGACACGTCCATGGAAAGCAACGCAGAAAAATCAGGCTCGCACCTCCTCAACACCACCGCCGACGAAGTCTGGGGCTTTTTCGTTAACTCTGTTTTGCCTTTACTTTTCCCTTTCCCTTTCTCTTTCTCTTTCTCTTTGCCCGTGCTGTCACTTTTGTTCTTGCTATCCTCAACTTTAGCCAGAGGAGATCTGGACGGAGCAGATCTGCACCTCATCAACAGCAGCGCATTGGGTGGGGGAACCGCAGGTTCCCCATTCGAATCCCCGGCTCCATCCTCCTCTGCAGGAGGCTGGGCTACTTTCTGATCCGATACATCCTCCTCTCTCTCTTCTCGTGGGAGAGGAGAAGAACTGGACTGCAATTTCTCCAGTTTTTGGTCATCGTTATCCTGCAAGATCATGAACCACTTGGCAAAAACGGTACCGGAGCTCGTGGGCTCCCTGCACTCCTCTTCGCTATCGCCATCGTCGTCCTCGTCGTCGTCGTCGGTGGAAACTGAGGGCGCCCCAAAGCAGCCAAGATCGACGCGGAGATTCCTGAGAGCCGCGACGAACTGAAGGATCTCCCTTTTCAAGCCCAAAGCCTGGCTCCACCTCGGGTGTTGCTGCGCCTGCGCCCTTCCCCTGCCGGGGCTTGAGATGGAAGCCCTGCTTTTCCTGTGCTTGTGATGGTGTAACTTCTCGATCTCCGCCATCACGGACTGCCAGCTCTTGCAGGGCTTGGTGGGTTTCACGCGTACCTGCCCGGCGCAGGTGACCTTGGGTGAGGTGGGCTCCTCCATCTCCAACTCCATTTCATACTCGGAATTCTTCTTGGAGGAGCGCCCCCGCCCGTGACCGTGACCGTGGCCCTGCCCCCGCTCTCGGCCCGTTGCATGAATGGAAAACATGGGACTGGACTGGCCCCGGTTGGCATTGTTGCGGAGCCTCTTGGCCGCGTCGCCGTTCCGCCCGGGGCTCAGAATCGGCTTCGGCATTAAACTCATCGTCGTTCGCGACGGAAAACACACGAAAAGCTCGCTTCCTGCGCGGTGACCGTCAGAACCCATGATTAATGTTCCTCCCGCTTGGACGCTCCTCTTCTACCCTCGACGGCAGGACCTCCCCTTGTATAAATAAAAACCTAACAAACTTGGAGCAGTTCAAATAAAACCATATAACGACGCCTGGAACGATCTCACAACGGCAAAGCGAGCGCCCGGCGCGTCCGTCCCCAGAATCGAAATTCAAACCGCGCCACAAGATTTCAACGCCTCAACTGTACGTAAGATACCTCGGGTACTATGATTGAGCGAGCCATAGGAAGACACACACATGTATATATTGGAGGGGACGCTTTGCCGTAAGAATTGGAATTTGGGATAAACAGCTTGATCCACCTTGAGGGGTAGTTAGTTATAAAGTTAACAACATAACAACACCTTGAGTCGATTGGACCGTAGGCGCATTAGAGTGACAGCCTTCGCTACTCGCCGATTAAATCTCAATCTTTATCATCCCCATCTTATCTCACCCCTTTTAATTGGTCGGAAAGCAAAGTATTTTGCTTTAACTTTGGAGCAAGTGACGACAGCTTTGACGCCCACAACAAGTCGCTGAACGGTCGCAAGCGGAAGCGGAATCGGTATCGGTATCGGCTTTTATGTGATTGACGGGCGCTACATCGTAATTATGGCGATGTGATTTTTTAAATAATATATGCGAGTAGAGCGGTTGGAAAGCAATGATATAGAATTTGAACAATGGAAAGCATAGGTGAAGATGGTGGGGTGAGACATGATGAAAAATCTGAGTTGAGTCCAACAGTGAAGTCCAAGGTTATTTTAAGTAGAGCACACGCACCGCACCACATCAAGGAGGCCAAATTCAATTCATTCGTAGCCGTATGCTTACACCTATCACCACCATCTCCTATACTTAAGTCTTTTGTCCTTGGCCCCATTGTCCGGAATGTTATCATTAGAGGCTTCCTACAATCATTCTTTCCTTTTTCTTCCTTCTCTAACTCTAATCCTTTAAAGGGAAATGCCTTTCACATGACTACACCCAAAATGAAAGATCCTTCTTTTTCTCTTCTTTCAACAACATAAATATAAATACTCCTTTTATATATATACGTACATATCTGTCGTGGGGATTGAACCCGCATCACATCGTCGCATCCTTGCCAGTAAACCAAAGGGGGCATTGGCACAACATAAATATAATTACAAAAGCGGCCTTGGCACAACTTTTATTTATTTATTGAGTAAATACTTCTTATATATACATGTCCATGGAGGGGACTAAAACAAGGTCACATCACCGATAATACAAGTGACATAACATTTTTAACAGCATGTCTTTGCTAATAAATTTTTTTTTTTTTCAATAAACACTTTAAATAACCAAGATGTAAATTTATTTATTTTATATAGATTTAAATTGTAATTTTGTGGGTCATATTATTTATTTTGTATTGCCAAAATAATAATTTTGATGATAAAGGATGGATATATTCTGACTTAGTTTTTTTTTTTTTCGAGTAACTTTATAGATTTGATTTTGCTATATCAATTGGGATTGGGATTTCCTTGATTGATATTCATTTCATATTATATATTTTATATTTATATTGTAATAATGATGATTTCGATTAATTATTTTAATTGATTTTTTTGTTTTTTAATAAAAGTGAGAGACGAGGCAAATGGTGATCATACTTTTGGTCTCGCACAAACATTTGGTATATCAATATAAATTTAGTTTATTTTAATAAATAATTTTTAATAATTATATTAATTTAATTAATTTAATTTTTTTTAGTTTGGACAGTAAGACAATGTCCAAGACAAATATTAGACAAACTGTTCAAATAATCTTTCAGGTTTAACATGAATAATTTATTTATTAATTTAATTATAAAATATTTATTTTTAATGTTAAAAATTATTACATGAGAATTTGAATTTGAATTTGTATTAATGTTCATCGGTGATCGAAAGAGGTTAATAGGATTGTAAAGCAGGACATATACAAAGCAACGAGAGTGTCTAATATAGCTCCAGAGAAAATAAAGTAAGAAAAATAAACAGGATGACATATGATATACAAGATATGTGGATCAAGGATTACTCCCAACATTCAAGGCTGAAGAAAAGTGAGTGATGTAAGAGTTGGATGTCGTCGTAGATGTTCTTTGTTGGAGGCGACGACGAATTGATCTTGTTGTATCTCTGTGATCACCCTGACGCTTCATGTTCGTGGCCTTTAGAGGCTGGAAGAATGAAGTGATAATTCGGGATCCTGTTATCTTCTGCAAATTGTTACTAAGTAGTTCTTTCCTGAGATTGAATAATTCTCGGATGAAAAGGGCAATGCATCTCTGATATTCATAATTAATCCAAGATTTTAGTGTATGGGTGTCTCTGAATAAGCAATAATATCTACCTCATATCTCGTAGTAGACAGGACAAGTGAAAATGAAATGCTCCTCGGATTCCACATCAAGACTGCACAATCTGCAAATATGTTGATCTCTGAGGAGGTGATGATCTGTCTCAATACGCAGCTGGTGGGAGCAAACTCGTAGCTGAGCTAGAGGAAACCTGAGGCTGTGTGACATCTGTATCAAGTTATAATTTGGAGTAGTGATCAATCCATGCTCTAGTTGGAGATAAAAGTGAGAGTAATGGAGTAGTTTTGGTGAAAGAGGTTCCTTTGGATCAGTCCAAGTAGTTTTTATATATGCTGAGTAAATCTCATCTCAAATATTCTTATTGGAGTATGATGAATTGATTGATGCTTTAGTAGGAGGAGGTCTCATGATGTCTAGGCCAAGAGATTGAAGTAGAGTAGTAGTCTGAGCATACCAACAATTCCTGACCCCTTGATTTACCAACTGTATCGAGGATTGTAGTGCTAAATATGTATATCTTCTCATGTCCGACATACAAAGAAATCTACGTAGTAAATAAAAAACAAGAAATATTGCTGATGTAAGCAATTGACGAGCACTAAACTCAGCTAGAATTATGGGATGTGGAACAGTTCTTTTGGAACGAATAAACTTTGATAACATTGAGATGAGGACCCTTTCAATACGAGACCAAACCAACTGTCTGAGGATAAGGCCACAAACTTCACAACCATAAAGTAGTGTAGGGGCAACAAGAGTGTGGAAGAGTCTGATCTTCATACTGATGTCCTGAAATTGGAGCTAAAAGCATTGCTTATCCAGAGAGGCTAGGGCAACATAACCTTTGTTTAACCTTGCTTGAGATGCAGGGATCAAGTTGAAGGTCGGTCCTATGAAAAGAACTCCCAAGTATGTGTACAATATGATGATCTCAACAACCTTCCCTTTATATGTGATGTGAACAGAAGAAAGATCTTTCTTGGATAGGTTGAATGTCATGATTTTTGTTTTCTGAAGATTAACTTCCAATCCATGCAAGTCAGAGTATGTGCCAAGTATGTCTAGCTGCTGTTGAAGTCCTCCTGTTGTGTGTGACATTAGGATAATGTCATCAACAAATAGCAAAATGGCAATAACACTACCAAAAAGTAGGCAACCTGTACTCTTAGCCAGAGAGTCCATAATGAGCACCTCTAATTCATAAATATATAGTCCAAAGAGTGTAGGTGAAAGTGGGTAGCATTATTTAACCCTAATAGTACTATGAACATATTTTGTTCTGAGAGATCCAATTTTAACCTGTCCAGTGAATTTTTCATATGGAATTCCTAGATCCTTCAACCTCTGAAGCAGTAACTGTCTAGGAATAATATCAAATGCTTTCCTGTAGTCAAAAAAACAACAATAGACCCTACGTTTATTGGCTTTGGCTTCTTCAATGATAGCTATGAGAGTTAGAATGTGATCACAGGTACGATGATTTCTTCTGAAACCTGCCTACCCTTTGCACGAAGTTTCTTAGCCTCAACAAAATCAGAGATAAAAACATCAAGAATTGTTGCAAAAAGTTTTGCAAGAGTAAATATGATTACACCTTACATAACTTTTCTCTCAAAGTTTTGCAAAAAGTTTTGAGAGAAAAGTTATGCAATATGATTGATTATTTGCACTAAATTAAAAGATTATGTTTTATTTTTTTTGGGTTAAATAAATTATTTGTGTTTTTTTGCTAAGGCTATTCTCATCAAAATAACAAAACATTACATTTGTTATCATGTCAATTAAACTATATTTACCTTCTTATTTTTCATTTCCTTTTTTATTAAATATATTCTTCATCTTCATCGAACTACTACGGTTCCATGGTCAACTCCTTGGCAATATTTTTATTAAGAGATAAAAGCACACTTGGCTAGTTGCCTCCTAAAATTTAATTTAATTTTTTTATTAGGTTAATGTGAAAAACCTCTACAACCCCCCATCCCAACCATGACCTCTCATAAATCTGAGAGTTGAGCTTATCAATAGGGTCCATACACACACCCATCCCCTCACACACACATCCACGTCATGTTTTGAACCTTGAACTTCCTAAAGAAAAGTCAAAGCCCAAATCGTTGCGTTGTCCCCCTCGTGATCCTAAAATTTAAATATTGCTAAGACAAAGATCAACATTGTAATTAGCTAAATTGCCTACTATATAATTTCATTTTCTATAGATATATTCACATTTTTAAGAGACTGCCTCTAACAATAATTGATGAACATCATTAATAATGTAAGTTTTTCCCCACATCCAATTTTGTTGATAACAAAAATGATAATTTTTTTTGATTTGGTTTGTGTGAGAAACCCCTACGACCAACACATAGGCCTGAGCAGTCTCCTCCCAACCATAACCCCTCGTAAAACCATCAATTTTTTTTTATAAACCTAATTTTTAGATGTTTTCATTTTACCATAGATCAAACCAAATCTTTTGTGTTAACTCCACTATCATAAATCACCCTTCATGTATATTCAAATCATGTAACCAAGAGGCTAAGACATATTTTACACTCGAGACTTACCATGATGAGCTCCATGTCTATAAACATTCTATTAAAGATGAAATAATAGGATTATAAACTTAAGTATGATTTTGAGATTTTTTATGTTGATGGAGCTTGTCTATATATTCTCATATTTTTGAAAAATTGGCCCCAAATAGAGTAAGCAAAGGAACAATAAAGTAGTAAATGATTTGATATTTCTAGATCCTCTTCACTTATTTCTTTTCATTAATAAATTCCAAAAAATAAGGGTGGACTAACCCTCCACAAAATACATCATGCTTTAGCTTTGAAACAATTAATCCAACATTTCATCAACTCTTTCAATGTTTATAGAACTACCCAATATATTCTCATATTTTTGAAAAAGTAACCTCAAATGGTGTAAGTAAAGGGACAATGAAGTAGTAAATGATTTGATATTCCTAGATCCTCTTCATACAAGGCACATCTAGTCATCTTCTTTGAAGACTCTCTCCTATAGGAATCTTGTTTTAAATTATTAACCAAAGAAATATTGAGGCCTTAGAGAGGGCCTATAGTGACCAAATTATAGTGAATTCTCACTACACTTTGGAGGAGTAAGATGCATTGGCCAATTTTGTAAAAGCGGGCTCCAATGGGAGGTAAGTCATCCAAAATATAGAAGAAAGTAGAGCATAAAGTCTAGTAACCAAACTTTTTAAGTTTGAGCTGACAACAAAAAAAGAACTAGAGTCTCGATGATGGCTCGAATCGATGATGCATATAATCAAAAGAAAAATATGACTTGGGTACATCAATCCAATAAAAACATTTGATGATCATAGGCTAGTAGTGATAATCGGACACCTAATGGAGCAAACGAAAATTTAGCAGCAAGACACACCAACTAGACTAAACTCAAAATATTAGGTTTTCAAGCAAAGGGTAAAGGGAGAGATATTATCTAAACTCTAGTATACATGAATCACCCTTCATGTATATTCAACATTTGACTGTCACAAATAGACTCAAATGATTAGAAGGGCTATTAGGTGACTAAAAGAAGGAATCTAAAACCCTTCAAAGTGCATGAGAAAACAAGCATAGGCACTCAACAAACCCAAGAAGGGATCCCCTCCACCTCTAGAAACATAAAGGAGGTAAAAAATCTAAGTTGGATGTGGGGGATGCAATCTAGCAAGATCGAGAGTAGAGGAGTTAGAATTGGTACCAACTCACATACAAAAAGGAAATCACCCATCCCTAGTATTAGTCTACCTACAACAAGGGGGTTGCTCAAGAGCCCTAGTTCTTTGAGGGTAAAAGTATTTTACCCAAAAATTGGAAAAAGTGATAGAAATGAGTGACTTTGGCAATCATTAGGGGGTTCTCGAATCCATGCCCAATGGATAGAGGCCACCCATGATCCTTGTATATATGTACTATAGTTCTGTTTTCTATTGTAGGCAAATATTGACATTTAAAAGAAGCCTTAATTTTTGTAAAGTTATAGAGGCACAAGGCTATAGGGCAATGGTTAAAATTTACACTTTTGCTTCCCTCCCCAATTTTGCCCTAATTTTGACTCTATGTCCAAGGGATAAGATGACGAGTTCCTTAGGTTCCTCATATTCATCAAGCTAAAGATCCCTTGTGAGCCACCAGAATAATAGTGAATTCTCAATACACTTGGGGGGAGTAAGACACCTTGACTAATTTTCTAAAATGAGGCTTTGATGGGAGGCAAGTTGCCTAGAACCTAGAAGACAAAAGAGCACAAAGTTTGGTAACCAAAATTTTTACATTAGAGTTAATAGTAAAAATATAAGTGAAGCCTTGGTGAAGGCTCGAAGTGGTGACGTGCACAACTAGAAGGAAAAGATAACTTGGGTGCCCCCACCCAATATAAGCATCCAATGATCATAGGCTAGTAGTGATAACCATGACACCGACTGAAGTTGATAAAAAGTCATCAACAAGACACACCAATCAGACCAAACTTAGAAAATTGATATTTTGAGCAAAGGGCAAAGGGAGAGCTATCATCCAAGCTTTTATTAGACACATACCACCTAGGATCTAAAAATTTGGAATGGAAAATTTTCCCTATGGACTCTCACCCTCAAACCCCTACATGGAGGGTTGTTTCCCCCCCATACCCCCAGCTAGGACCACAACCCCAAACCCTGCATATTGTGTTGAGGTGTTCAATATTCTAGGTGTATGGTCCCCCTCTACAAGAAATTATAATATTTAAAGCACCATAATGATACCTCCAAAAGAGCACCCATAGAATTGACAACATTAATGGCAAAAAATCCCTACAATAGATCTCCAACATGGATAGTGAGATATCACCTCAAACGGCTCCAGATCCAACAACCTTGGGATTGTGGACCATCAATGTGGAGGTACCCTATGGTAGGATTATTTGAAGCAAGAATTTTGAATTTTTAAGGGAAAAAGTCTCCCCATTATACTTATAAATATGTAATCTTTCTACATAGTTTTAAAAAGTAAATATATGTATTAATTATAAAAAATTGATCGAGAACAAAAAAGGACTATTGGATGATTAGACCAGCTAAGATCGATTACAAAAAAGACCATAAATAATGGTCTTACTACTATCATCCTTATCTAATCTATATCTAATCATAGTTGTAGAATTGAATTCCTCAATCAAAATCCTAAACTAAATGCCTGAAGTCATCCTTGTCATCAAAATATCTTATCTCATATTCACTAACTTTGCTATCCTCAGCCAACCTATTTTTGTAAACCTTGTCTATGCTTTTCTGTGTGTCTTATTTTATGCACTTCATCCTCTATATGACAAGTGATGTAAAGCTTCATGTGTGTTGAGTATATAGATGCGTTGGCTAGAGCATCTGCTTCTTTGTTAAACTCCCTCTTGATGTGGGAGTATATGACTTGAGCGAATTTGGATTCCAAATCCTTGATATATGTGTAGATGATTCTTAATTACAGTGATGACAGATTTTTTTGATTGGCGAGAGTAGAGGTTATCAATTTAGAGTCCCCATAAACATGTAGTTTTTGGATGCCATTTTTAGCTACCAGTCTGAGACCAACTTCATAACCAATTGCTTTAGCTACATTGTTGGAAGCTTACCCCAAAAAAATCTAATAATTGAGAGAAAATTTTATCTTGTCTTGGAAAATGATTCCCCTTATCGTTGCCATTCCTAGATTATACTTTGAAGCACCATCAAAAAATAGAGTTGGGTATTGGATCATGGGTATACATACTTTAGGGATGTTTTTTGTTCCCAAAAAATCTTGAAGATTTGTTTTTTGTAGCATGAGAAGCTCCAAACCAGTCAATTTTCTAGGTTTTAATTTTTTTTTTGTAGTTTGCTTTTGTATTTGAAACTATACCCCAAATAATTATGCTTACTAGTACTCCAATTTTGTTGTCTTTTCCTTCAAAAACTAATTCATTTTTGTCTTTCCATATTTCTCATATTATGTAGAAAGGGATGGTCCCATAAATACATAATCAAATATTTACTTTTGAGACCCCATTTATACATTTGGCTCCATTGATTTAAGCAATTCTCTGCATTCATGTTACCTATAATTGCTGAGCCAAATTTAGATTCAACTCTTATCCAAATCTACAAGGTTGTTGGGCATTCAAAGAGAAGATTTCTAGTGGTTTCCTCACTTTTGAAGCATCTTGGACATATATGAGGTCTCATTATGTTTCTCTTTTGCAAATTCTCTCTAGTGATAATTTTATTTTGATGCACTAGCCAATAAAATAGTTGAATTATAGGGGGGATCTGGCATTTCCATATTGCTACTAACTTTTTATTTACCTTTCCTATCTGTTGGGCTTTAACTCCAATTTTGACTTGATATTCCCCTATATTGCTTACCTCCCTCCAAATTAGTTTTTCTAGATTTTAGGAGTAAGTTTTATATCCAAAAATTTGAGCTTTGAGATTTATCCACTATTATTTTATGTGACTAGGTAGGGGGGTCTCTCTAGTTACAATATCCTCCCACCCATTCAATTATATTAGCTAGTTTTGTGAACTCCTAGATTCTTCAATTATTCTTGAAGATTTTGAGAATAGCTAGTATTGAGAGGGGGTCTTCCCATTACTGGATCCTCCTAAAGGTTGACAAGCTAACCATCTCTAGGTAACCATGACACTTTGTCTAGGATTACATTTTTTACCTCAACAATGTGCTTCTAGATTGAGGAAGAACCAAAATTGTTTGTTATATTTTTTATTAGTTTTAGACCTTTAGAGTTGTTAGTGTATTTAGCCTTTAGTATTTCCTTCCAAGGGGAGGAAGGAGGATTGAGTACATGCTATAGCAGCTTAGCCCCTAAATATTTGCTAACTTATTTAGTTTTTCTTATTCCTAGACCCCCTAGCTATTTAGGTTGTGAGATTGCTTCTTGATTGACAAGAAGAAATTTCTTCTTATCATTTTGCTTTCCTCCCTACCAAAGGAAACTCCTAATGAATCCTTCAATCTTATTAAGCACATACTTTGGAGCATGGTATATCAAAATTTGATATATTGGGAGACTTGTAACTGATTTTATAAGTATTGTTCTTCCTAACAGGCTTGACCACCATTACTATAGGATTGAATTTGCTTTACCTTTTTCTCTATAGTAGTGTTCCAACAATTGCTTATAACTTTAATCCCATTGGAACACCTACATATATTTATTTGGGCTCAGAACCAAGTTTGAACCCCAATATTTTATTAAAACTTCTATTATCTAAGGGGTAAGTGCTAATTGTATAAAACCTACTCTTGGTTTGGTTAATTTTTGCTCTTGTTGATACGGTAAAATAGTTTAAAAATTATTTGAAGTGTCTTATATTTAATATCAAAGCTTCTCCCATTAGGATGGTGTCATTTGTGAATTTGGCATGGCTGACTTATTTGAGTCCACTTGCTATTTTAATACCACTAGTATTTTTTCCATCCTCCTCCTGTTGATTAATCTCCCTAATGCTTTACCTAATATGATATACAGGTATGGCGAAAGGGGGTAACCTTGTATCAGATCTCTAGAGGCTTTAATGGAAATATTTTAATGACAAACATTCTCTTTATGATGGTTATAGTTGGTTTAAGCTTGTTATTTTAATTTCTTTAAAGCATAAGAATATGTTTTGATATTAATTCCTTTAAAAGCATAAAAGTATATTTTTGATATTAAAAATGTATTTGGAAAATATGTTAAATTTATCGATATTATTATTGTGGGTAATGATATAATCTCTTATATACTTTGAAAAAAAGACATGTTGAAACTTAGAGACGTCCTTGAGTAACCCAAGTTTTAATGATCAAATAATATCTTAAACCTCTTCATCAGGATGAATGATAATAGCTAGTAGGATACTAGTGCTAGTGAACTCAATGATGAGTTGGTATGGGATAAATTCTTATTAACCATACCATTATTAGGGATACTAGGACCTGAGCCAGTGTAATGGTAGGCCCTAGTTGAATCCAAGAGAAGTTGGACTCTGATGATTGATTCTACTATCTCTTTGTTATGATCGAACCCTTCTGGTTCTTTTTATCCTGAGTAATTCCTATGGTTTTGTATGCCTGTGTTGTTGGGATCTTACCCCTAGGATGGTCCAATTTTTCATCTTGTGCTTTTGTTCCGATTGTTTGTTATCCCAGGTAATTCTTGTAGCTTTATTTTGATTGTGTTGTTTTGATTTTCCCTTTGTGATGACCTAGTTTTGCATTTTGTGCTTTTAATCTGACTGTGTTGACACTCTTTTTGTAATAAGATTTTGGGGCCCTTTCAAAACCCATTTATCAATATACAAAAAAAAAGAGAAGATGGACTCTCAACTAAGCACAAGGAATATTTTACACTAATCCTTTACATGTATAAAAAGGATAGAAATAAGGTCAAGGAAACCTAAGTTCTCCATGCTAAGGAATGGGGAATTATGCATCCATCCTCTAAGTGTTATGGGCCCTAGAGGATAACCCTATCCATAAACCCATGCTCTTGAGAAAGGAGAAGAAGAGATCACAAAAAGGTATCTCTTTACGAGATCTAGCCAATCTCAACCACTTGGAAGACCATCTGTAGCAGCCAAAATTCCCAAAGGTGGGATTTTAATGTGTCTTGTACTAATTAAACATTGGGTGATCATCAAAATTTCTCCTTGATCTTTGTTTAAGACCTTGAAATCGATCAAAATTTTCAATTTGTGATTCCAGTGTGCAATATTGGAATGGACAACCAAGTGTGTTAGATTTGGGTTGTTACAAGGACATCTTCCATACATACCATAAACAGTAAAAAGGATTCCAAAAACTAAAATAACCATATCAATGGTTTTTTTAATTTAGATAAATTTAAAAGTTTTAAGGTGAATCAATGCTGGAAAACAAATGTAAGCAATGTACAAATTGAGCTCTCCACACAAGAAATAAAGATGCTAAATCCAAGAATAGATGATGTAAGTACTGCATGCCTAACAACAAATCCCACATGAAGAATATTAAATAGGGTCATTGGTATATGCTTAGTTATCAAATTTGTCGAATATTTTAAATAAAATTTGAAATTCATCGAATTTAAAACCCTGGCAAATAAGTTCGATGAATAAATCCTAAATTCGGCAAGAAAAAAAAATTCTAGCAAAACAAGGAGCATGATATTTGCTATTTGTAACGGATAAGATTTTTGTTGCTCTCTGCTTTCATTTACGTGAATCTGTACTTGAGAACTACTGTCCCTTCAATAGGAAGCACGGTATGACACCCTGGGAATTCACAACAAAACATAGCAAATCCAATACAGTGTTTAATGAAGCCATGACTTTTTTTTCTAATGCTGTGATGCCTTACGTGGTGGAAACCTACCAAGGCTTTAAGGATATCAAAACCCTAGTGGACGTCGCGGGAGGCAACGGGTCTTGCCTGGAAGCAATACTGCGCAAACATCCTCACATTCGTGGCATCAACTTTGATCTTCCCCATGTAGTGGCCACTGCTACTCCTATTCCTGGTAACCCCTAACATCTCATCAAACTAAATTAATAATATATTGTGTCCAGGGATTTTCTTTATTTGGATTATACTGTGCAGGAGTGGAGCATGTAGGTGGTAATATGTTCGAAAGCATACCTTCAGTAGATGCGGTATTTCTCAAGGTAAATTTATAATAATCCCCATCATGTAACCTGAGGTGTTTAGCACAATTTTTAATTTAAATTTCTATATTTTTAGATATGTATTTAAATTTTAAACTTATTTACAACTAATAAAACTATCCATGTTTGAAGGTTCTCAAATCCTTTTTAGATCTAATAGGAAAGTATTTCAAAGGTTTTCAAATCTTGATTTTTATTACAATGAATACCTATATTTTAAAATTGTAAAATATTGGATCTCTTTACAACAAATATACGCTATTATATTGTGCAGGAGTGGAGCACGTAGGTGGTATATGCTATTAGGTGTATAAGAAGTATTAATAAAAATAAAATAAAAATATTATATGTTTAGCTATCAAGTTCGAAAAAAACTATTTAAAATGGCATCATTATAGAAGCTTGGAAATACATGACAAGGAAATTATTAATACTTGTTTCAAGTCTTCGTTTGAGTTTCTTAGTTACTAGTTTATTTACATAACATTGAAAAGAATATATGCACATTTATAATATATCAAATTTTATTTCGAATTTTTAAACGTGTTGAATTTATTTTGAACTTCAAGAATGTCGAACTCGAACTTGATAACTAAGGGTATATGTAAGAATGATGTTTTCTAAAACCAGTTGTTTTTTGTTAATTTCATTTTAAACTTTTCTTCATGACTTGAAATACAAATAAAACAATTCACCTCAAGAGCAACTGTAGACCAATCACTCAAAAGTTTTGAATTCCAAGATATCCTCTTCAATCCAAAATTAGCATAAAAAGTAGTGTTGAGCAAGGTGCATAAACAGTATTGTCATTGTTGTCAACTCAGACAAATAGATCAATTGTTGATGCAGTGGACAAATGTTCAAAGGTCAACCAGAACAGGTACAGTCAATTTCCAAGAAGACAGAAGTGGCCCAGATTCAAAAAAATCAAAGAAAAAGACAAGTAAGAAAACTGTCGCGATATCGCGACATGTTTTCTGTCGCGATATCGCGACAAAAACGAGGAGAGAGAAAATGCTGAAAAACTGTCGCGATTTCGCGACATGTCGAGTTTTCGCTGAGGAGAGAGAAAATGTGTCGCGATTTCGCGACAAAAATGAGGAGAGAGAAAATGCCGAAAAATGTCGAGTTTTCGCTGGAGGAGAGAGAAAATGTGTCGCGATTTCGTGACAAAAACGAGGAGAGAGAAAATGCGAAAAAACTGTCACGATTTCGCGACATGTCGAGTTTTCACTGGAGGAGAGAGAAAATGTTGTCGCGATTTCACGACATGTTCCATTTTCACATCGAGTTTTCACTAGAGGAGAGAGAAAATATTGTCGCGATTTCGTGACATGTTCCATTTTCGAGGGCGTCGAGTTTTCACGAGAGGAGAGAGAAAATGTTGTCGCGATTTCGTGACATGTTCCATTTTTGCGGGTGTCGAGTTTTCACGGGAGGAGAGAGAAAATGTTGTCGCGATTTCGTGACATGTTCCATTTTCGCGCCAGCTTGCCAAGAAGAAGACAAAAAGCTGTTAGAGCGGCAGTTCTGCTGTCAGAGAAGCAGGTTCGGCTGTCAGAACTGTAAATACGCAGGTAAGGTTTGACAGAGCCATAAAAAGGTAGGTAAGACGGTCAGAGCTATAAATAGAAAGATAAATCTGTCAGAACATCGGATTTACTTACAAAGAGCCGAAAAGGCTGTCAGAGCAGTAAAGTGGGCAGATAAGTCTGTCAGAGACACAAGTAAGCTTTTAAGGCTATTAACAGCGTAGTATGCAGTGTTGTAAGTATGCTTTACGTGTACATAAAGTTAGGGTTGAGCTCTACACGTGGCAAGAATGTTGTGACTTGCGGGATAAAAAGAAAAAGGTGTTGTGAAAGCTAATTAATCAAGAGAGAATATTTTGAGAAGAAGAGAAAATAAGAGAGAATATTTTGTAGAAAAGAGATATTTTAAAAATAAGTGTATTTTCCAGAGAAAGTATAGAGTGTATTTTATAGAGAAAATATAGAGAGTGTATTTTGCAAAGAAAATACAGAGTGTTTTGTGCAGTGAAAAGTACAAAGAGTATTGTGCAAAGAAAGTACAGAGTGCTGTAAAAGTTCTGTAAAAGTATAGAACAGAGTTCTGTAAAAGTACAAAATAGTACTATAAAAGTATAGAATAGTGTGCTGTAAAAGTACAAAATAGTGCTGTAAAAGTACAGAGCAGTGTGCTATAAAAGTACAGAAGTCAGTGCTGTAAAAGTACAGAACAGAGTGTTGTAAGAAAGAATAGCAGAGCTGTAAGAATATGAAGTTTTTGTTATAAAGGATTTAGACCAGTGAGGGTCTTGTTGTAGAGAAGGCATTTTTATGTCAAAAATTCTGTTCAAATCTAAAGTCCAAGTTGGTGCTTGGTATTAGGGGGTTGGTGCTCCTTTCTGTTGGTGCAGATAAATTGTTTTGTAAAGTTGGTGCTTTGCAAAGGCTGGATTTGGATGGGTGTCCAAGCAGTCTAATTTTTGAGGAGTAGCCAAATCTGGTGAACCTCGTTAAATCTTGTGTTGTGGATTGTTCTCTTGTTTATTTGTTGTATCTGTTTTCAAGTTCTCTCTGCTTAAGTTTGAAAGAGTTGTAGATCTATTTTTAAATTGCTACACTGATTCACCCCCCCCCTCTCGATGTCATTGTGTGAATATCAATTGGTATCAGAGCAAGGTTCCTGTTCTAGCTTAATCAGCTAAGGTGATCTTGGAAGATTCACAATGGCCGATGGTGAAGGATTTTCATCCAACAAAGCTCCTTTGTTCGATGGAACTAATTACTCTTTCTGGAGACTCGGGATGCAGACTTATCTATGTGCTTTGGGTTATGACATTTGGGAGTCAGTAGAAAGTGGGTACACAATATCCTCTACTCCTCCATCTGATGCTGCAGAGAAGAAAAAGTTTGAGAATAACTCCAAGGCAAAGAATGCTATAATGTGTGGGTTAGTAGATAGTGAACTGATAAGGATCATGAGCAGTAAAACAGCAAAAGACATGTGGGACAAACTACAGAGCATCCATGAAGGAGACAACAAGATCAAGGAAGCCAAGCTTCAAACTCATAGAGCTCAGTTCGAGGCTTTAAAAATGAATGATGATGAGAACATAGAGGCCTATATGCTGAGAGTCAATGGAATTATTAATGCAATTAGAGGACTCGATGAGGAAATAGAAGATGCAGTCATCGTGAAAAAGGTATTAAGAACTCTCCACAAAAGATTTGATTCTAAAGTTTCTGCCATAGAAGAAGCTAAAGATTTAAATTCTTTTAGCTTGGATGAAATGCATGGTTCTTTAACTGCATATGAAATGAGAATAGGGCAAACTAAGCCCTCTGACAGAGAAGCTGCTTTTAAAGCACACAAGAATATAAAAGCTAATCAAGAATTTGTAGAAGAAGAGTCTTCAGATGAAACAGAAGCAAACTTTGTTAGGAAACTAATAAAGGGAAAAGGAAAGTACAGAGGTAAGTTACCGTTTAAGTGCTTCAACTGTGGAGGAGTCGGGCACTTTGCTGCTAAATGTCCAATGAATGAGAAAAACAAAAATGATGAAGGGACACACCAAGAAAGAAGTGACTGGAAGAAGAAACCATAGTTCAAAAAAAGCAACTTCAAGAAGAAAAGCTTCATATCCAAGAATGTCAGCTCTTCTGAAGACTGCTCCGGTGAGGATTCTAAAGAAGAAGCAGGTGAAGCTCTGTTCATGGCTTTTGAAGAAAGAATAACAGAGGAAAAACCGGAATGTAATGAAGTACCTGAGGATGAGGCTGAAGTTTATCTGGAAGGTGAGTTAGTTGCTGCTCTTAAAGAACTGAGCACAGAAAGGAAAAATATTAAAAAGGTTTCAAGAAAGCTTGAAGATGCCAATGAAATAATAAACTGCTTGAAAGTTCAGACAGATGAATTCAAGAAAATGTCCGAAGTTCTTGATGAACAATTAATCAGTAAAGACAGTTGAATGCAATAAGCTAGAAGAAGACATTGTTAAGTTAAGGATGCAACTAGAGGAGATGAATAAGAAATTGAGTCAGTTATCATAAGTTTGAAGAAAGTACTGTAAAGCCGGATAAAATTTTAAATAACCAAAGGCCTTCCGGCATCAAATTTGGTTTGGGCTTCGATGAAGGAGAATCATCAAAGGGTTCAAAGGCCTTAAAAGTAGAACCCATAAAGAAAGAAGAAAAGATCAAGGTTGATCAAGAAAAAACAAATCAGGCCAAAGAAAGCAATAATGCCAGACTCAAGAAGAGTACTGACAAAGATGGATTCACAAAAGTCACACATCCTAGAAGGAGAAGATTCATGGCTCCTACTTCAAACTGGCAAAGACCTGCACCCAGGTTTAATCATTCCTTTTCTGGTTACTATTTTAAATGCAATGCTTATGGTCACAAGATTTCAGATTGCAGTTATAAGGTAGCTCAAAGGAATTTCACCAAGTAGAAATGTTTTTTCTCCATTAATGAATTATGCAGCTTGAATGTTATAACTCGTCATAATTTTGGACATATTGCAAGAAACTCGTAGAAGCACTTTTGCAAGCAAATAATTATCAGGGTAGAAAATCTCAACCGAATGGGTTGAAACAAAACAAGAAATTTACTGAAAAACAGGCACAAGCTAATGAAAGGGGAAAGGCAAAACAAGTTGCCAAATCGCTATCAAACCAGAATGGAAAGAAAAAGAATCTTTGATTGTCCGAGACTCGCTTTTAAAGCACAGAACAAATCAGCACCATGGATACTTGACAGTGGATGCTCCAACCACATGACAGTGACAAGCAAAAATTTGAGAAGTTACGGAATTATGAAGGTGGTTCTGTGAAATTTGGAAATAATGATGGAGCAAAGATAGTTGGCAAAGGATCTGTCAAGATCGATGATGGAAAGATCAAATCAGAAGAAGTCTTGTTTGTAATTGGTCCGAAGCATAACCTCGCTCAGGTGTAAGTCAAATCTGGTGACAGAGGTCATGAAGTAGTTTTTAAGAAGCAGGGTTGTGAAGTGAGAAAAGCTAACAGTGGGAAGTTAATTGCTACCGGATCAAGGACTTCTGGAAATCTGTATACTCTCTCAGAGACCTCAAAAGGAGCTTGCTTGATTGGACAAGAAGATGAAAATTGGTTGTGGCACAAAAGGCTCGGTCATATCAGCTTTGACAATTTGGTTAAAATAAGTTCAAAAAAGGTAGTAAGAGATATACCTTCCATTGGCAAACCACTAAATAGTATTTGTGCTTCTTGTCAAAAGGGAAAGCAAACTAGAGCCACATTTAAATCAAAGGAGTACTTTACCAGAAAACCCTTAGAACTAATTCATACTGATTTATGTGGACCCATGAGAACTCAAAGTATAAATGGTGATAAATACTTTATGCTTTGCATAGATGACTATTCCATAATGACCCGGATATTCTTTTTAAAGCAGAAATCTGATGCTTTTGAAATGTTCAAGACTTTCAAAAACCAAGTTGAGAATGAAACAGGAAAGAGGATCAAATGCTTAAGATCAGATAGAGGAGGAGAGTTCATCTCAGAAGAGTTTGCAGAATACTGTCAAAAATATGGGATCAGAAGACAGTTTTCAGTAGCAAGGACACCTCAGCAGAATGGTGTTGTTGAGAGAAAGAACAGAATCAGTACAGGAAATGGCACGGACAATGTTAACTGAAAGCAAAATTGCAGAAAGATTTTGGAAAGAGGCAGTCCATACTGCAGTTTACATCCAAAACAGGTGCATGTTGAGGACTCATGAAAGCAAAACCCCTTATGAGCTTTGGTTCGGCAAGAAGGCAACAACAAAATACTTCAAAGTCTTTGGCAGCAAGTGTTACATTAAAAGAACAGAAGATAATCTTGGTAAATTTGAAGATAGAGCTGATGAAGGTATTTTTGTTGGCTATTCATCAAAAAGCAAAGCTTACAAATGCTACAATAAAAGGCTAAAGAAAATTGTAGACAGTGCTGATGTTAAATTTGATGAAGATAGGAAACAAGTTGTCAGTTGTGAAAATAACTACCCTATTTATGAAGATGTTATTGAAGGAGATGAAGAAAAGGAATCAGAAGAGAATCAAAAAATTGACCCAGATAATTTAAGTATTGATTCAGAAGTAGAAGAAAACAATAAATTTAAAACTGGAAGCTGGCAAAAAAATCATCCCAGAGAACAAATTATAGGGGACCCCACAGTTGGTGTTAAGACAAGAAGAAGAGTAGTAAGTAACTACTCCTCGTTATCCAGCATTGAGCCCAAGAATATTGCTGAAGCAAGCACAGATGTAAGTTGGATGAAGGCAATAAATGAAGAACTAGACCAGATTGAGAGAAACAAAACCTGGGAGTTAGTACCACGGCTTGTAAGTAAAAACATAATCGATACTAAATGGATTTTTAGAAACAAATTGAATGAAGACGGATAGGTTGTAAGGAATAAAGCAAGATTGGTCTGTAAAGGCTATGCTCAAGTTGAAGGTATTGATTTTGAGGAAACTTTTGCACCAGTGGCTAGACTTGAGGCAATCAGAATGTTTCTGGCTTTAGCAGTCCACAAGAATTTCAAAGTTTATCAGATGGATGTGAAATCAGCATTTCTGAATGGAAATCTTGAAGAAGAAGTGTATATTGAACAGCCAGATGGTTTTCAACTCGGTGATAATCCCAACTTTGTTTGCAAGTTAAAGAAAGCTTTGTATGGCTTGAAACAGGCACCCAGAGCATGGTATGCAAGACTTGACAACTATCTCACTGAACAAGGGTTCAAGAAAGGTATGGTGGATAGTAACTTGTATGTCAAAACTGACAATGGCCAACTTATTGTCCTTGTTGTTTATGTTGATGATATAATTTTTGGCAAGAAGCAATAATGAGTCATGTACAGACATAGCAAATAAAATGCAAAAAGAATTTGAAATGTCTATGATTGGTGAACTTTCATATTTCCTCGGACCGCAAGTTAACCAAAGTGAAAAGGGCATTTTTATTTCTCAAGTTAAATATGTGAAAGAAATGCTGAAAAAGTTCACAATGGAGGATAGTAAACCTATAAGCACTCCCATGACAACAAGTTGCAAATTGAGCAAGGATGACATTTCTCCAGATGTAGATCAGACCATGTACAGATCCATGATTGGAAGCCTGCTGTATTTAACAGCCACAAGACCAGATATATTACAGGCAGTTTGCATGGTTGCAAGATTTCAGGCTAGTCCAAAAGAAACTCATGTGACAGCTGTGAAGAGAATTTTTAGGTACCTCAAGGGTACTATGGAGTATGGGTTATGGTATCCAAAAGGAAAAGACTTCACTCTGATTGCATATTCAGATGCAGATTGGGCAGGTTGTATAGATGACATAAAGAGTACCAGTGGTGGTGCATTCTATCTTGGAGACAAAGTTGGTAGCATGGCACAACAAGAAACAAGAATCAGTCTCTCTATCCACAGCAGAAGCAGAATACATTGCAACAACAACAAGCTGTACACAGATTTTATGGATGAGACAAACACTGAAAGATCTGGGTATTAATTTCAAAGAGCCAATTTCAATTAAATGTGATAATACCAAGGGCAATTAACATCTCAAAGAATCCGGTTATGCATTCCCGCACCAAACATATTGCAATCCGGTATCACTTTTTGAAGGATAAAGTTGCAGAAGGTGAGGTTAAATTGGACTTTGTTCCAACTACAGAGCAAGTAGCAGATATCTTCACTAAACCGTTACCCAAGGAAGTTTTTGAATATCTCCGCAGTAAGTTGGGTGTGGTCACACTACCCAAGAACTGACTAGCTTTTGGGAACACATTCTCAGGGGGAGCATTTATATATTTGATTATCAACCCTTTAATATATATTTGTTTGCTCTTGTTTGTATTTTTTGCTAACTGTAATAGTGTGTGCCTGAGAATGTTGTGCATGGACTCAGGGGGAGTCTGCAGCCCTTTGGTATTATTGTCAAAGGGGGAGAAGAATTTTTGGAAATTGAACATGTGTAAATTGAACATGTGTTGCCAACAATTCCAAAGGGGGAGATTGTTGAGCAAGGTGCATAAACAGTATTGTCATTGTTGTCAACTCAGACAGATAGATCAATTGTTGATGCAGTGGATAGATGTTCAGAGGTCAACCAGAACAGGTACAGTCAATTTCCAAGAAGACAGAAGTGGCCCAGATTCAAAAAATCAAAGAAAAAGACAAGTAAGAAAACTGTCGCGATATCGCGACAAAAATGAGGAGAGAGAAAATGCTAAAACTGTCACGATTTCGTGACATGTCGAGTTTTCACTGAGGAGAGAAAATGTGTCGCGATTTCGCGACAAAAATGAGGAGAGAGAAAATGCGAAAAAACTGTCGCGATTTCGTGACATGTCGAGTTTTCACTGAGGAGAGAGAAAATGTGTCACGATTTCGTGACAAAAATGAGGAGAGAGAAAATGCGAAAAAACTGTCATGATTTTGCGACATGTCGAGTTTTCACGGAGGAGAGAGAAAATGTGTCACGATTTCGCGACATGTTCCATTTTCGCGAGTTTTCACGAGAGGAGAGAGAAAATATTGTCGCGATTTCGTGACATGTTCCATTTTCGCGGGCGTCGAGTTTTCACGGGAGGAGAGAGAAAATATTGTCGCGATTTCGTGACATGTTCCATTTTCGCGGGTGTCGAGTTTTCACGGAGGAGAGAGAAAATGTTGTCGCGATTTCGCGACATGTTCCATTTTCATGCCAGCTTGCCAAGAAGAAGACAAAAAGTCGTCAGAGCGGCAGTTCTGTTGTCAGAGAAGCAAGTTCGGCTGTCAGATCTGTAAATACGCAGGTAAGGTTTGACAGAGCCATAAAAAGGTGGTAAGACGGTCAGAGTTGTAAATAGAAAGATAAATCTGTCAGAACATCGGATTTACTTACAAAGAGCCAAAAAAGTTGTCAGAGCAGTAAAGTGGGCAGATAAGTCTGTCAGAGACACAAGTAAGCTTTTAAGGCCATTAACATCACAGTATGCAGTGTTGTAAGTATGCTTTACGTATACAAAAAGTTAGGGTTGAGCTTTACACGTGGCAAGAATGTTGTGACTTGCGGGATAAAAAGAAAAAGGTGCTGTGAAAGCTTATTAATCAAGTGAGTGTATTTTGAAAGTAAACAAGAGAGAATATTTTGCTGAGAAAAGTACAGAGAGTGTATTTTGAGAAAGTACAGAGAGTGTATTTTGCAGAGAAAGTATAGAGAGTGTATTTTGTAGAGAAAATACAGAGAGTGTATTTTGCAAAGAAAATACAGAGTGTATTGTGCAGTGAAAAGTATAGAGAGTATAGTGCAGAGAAAGTACAGAGTGCTATAAAAGTTTTGTAAAAGTACGAACAGAGTTCTGTAAAAGTACAGAACAATGTACTGTAAAAGTATAGAACAATGTGCTGTAAAAGTACAGAAGTCAATGCTGTAAAAGTATAGAGCAGTGTGCTGTAAAAGTACAGAAGTCAATGCTGTAAAAGTACAGAACAGAGTGTTGTAAGAAAGAATAGCAGAGCTGTAAGATTATGAAGTTTTTGTTATAAAGGATTTAGACCAGTGAGGGTCTTGTTGTAGAGAAGGCATTTTTATGTCAAAAAATTCTGTTCAAATCTGAAGTCCAAGTTGGTGCTTGGTATTAGGGGGTTGGTGCTCCTTTCTGTTGGTGCAGATAAATTGTTTTGTAAAGTTGGTGCTTTGCAAAGGCTGGATTTGGATGGGTGTCCAAGCAGTCTAATTTTTGAGGAGTAGCCAAATCTAGTGAACCTCGTTAAATCTTGTGTTGTGGATTGTTCTCTTGTTTATTTGTTGTATCTGTTTTCAAGTTCTCTCTGCTTAAGTTTGAAAGAGTTGTAGATCTATTTTTAAATTGCTACACTGATTCACCCCCCCCTCTCAGTGTCATTGTGTGAATATCAAGTAGCAATAGTGTAAAATTCAAAATCCAATACTTTCAAATTTCCATATCTATCATTGTAGCTTCAAGTTATGATGTTAAACTAAATTCCCTTAACAAAACACTACAATCCCAACAACAGAATGTGAGGCCTGCAAGCCTGTGAAAGTATTTAACTCCTTCCAACCTTAAAATGACATAAAATCATTCCTCATGATAATTATCATAGCCATAATTTTACAAATATCTGATAAAAACAAAGAGGAAAGTAAGTTATGTCAATGCCAGACCCAAGTTAACACAATCTCCCCATTAACTAAAATTTTAATGAAAATGAGTTTTCCTAAGTTGATGCTATGAATATTAACATGTGACTTACAACATGTATTTGCAAATAACTAAACTGCTTGGGAATATGGATCAATTAATAAATACTTATAGACATGTTCAATATGTGCCATAAATAGTAAAAAGGATTCCAAAAACTAAAATGGCCATATCAATGGTTTATTTTTTTTGGAAAATTTAGAGAAATTTTAAAATCTTTAAGGTGAATCAATGCTGGAAAACAAATGTAAGCAATGTATAGACTGAGATTTCCACCCAAGAAATAAAGATGTTGAATCTGGGTACAGATAATGCAAGTACTACGTGCCTAACAACAAAGACCACATGAAGAATCTTAAATAGGGTCATTGACATATGAAAGAATGATGTTTTCTAAAACTAGTTGTTTTTCATTAATTTCATTTTAAAATTTTCTTCATGACTTGAAATATGAATAAAATAGCCCACATTTAGAGCAATTGTAGACCAGTCACTCAAAAGTTTTGAATTGCAATATATCCTCTTCAGTCCAAAACCAACATAAAAGTAGCAACATAGTAAAATTTAGAATCCAGTATTTACAAATTTCCATCTATGTCATTGTAGATTCAAGTGATGATGTCAAATTGAATTCTTTTAGAAAAATATTGCAACCCCAAAACTAGAAGAATGTGAGGTCTACAAGCTTGTGAAATAATTTAACTCCTAACATTAAAATGATAAAATACTTCCTCATGATAATTTCTAGCTATAATTTTGCACACATTTGATAAAACAAAGAAGAAATTCATGACCCTAGACACCTTTTGATTAGCGTACCCACATCAACTTCTGCTATAAATAATCTTAGTATCCAACCTTCTGATCCTCGACCTAAACCAAATCTATATCGAAGAACAATAGAATATATGTGCCTTAATTTATAATTCATCTGCTTATCCTAACCTTTAAGATTTTCTCCTGATATTTGGACAAAAAAAAACCCTATGTTTAACACTGTGTTTAGCATAATTTTTACATCAATCTTACCGTTTCAAACTCCACTAAATTTTACCAGAGTTAAACTTGACTTATATCCACAAGTATCCTACAAATAAGGTCTATCTCAGATTTTATTCTGCAAAAGGATGAAAGGAAGAATTAAAGCCATGTATGAGTGTTTCATTTGCAAAAAAGTGAAAGGAAATAACCTGGTTAAGTGTACTTATAACCCACAACGACCTTTGAATTAAAACTTCCAGTTCACATTTACCTAAAACAAATTCTAAACAAGATTGTAACAAGCCCAAACAAAAACAAAGAGAGGCTACACATAATGATTTGGTGTCCCAAACAAGCAAGATTTTCCATTGGTACTTACAATGAAGCAAATCATACAAAAATACAACCCCAATGCCCTTTTGGTGTTGCTTTGCAAAGAAAATATCATATATTTGAGACTAGAGTACATGAAATTTGAAGTAAAATTTCAGGATTAATCTTACAGACAAATCAAACTCTAATTTACCCAAAAAGAAATATTTTTTTTAAATACTTTACATATCTTATTGTTTGAATCTTTCAAAAGGACTCTAAACACAAAAAATTCCTAGAACAATACATATTTTATAAAGGATACACTTTTAACACACAAAATAGCTCCAAAAAATCATGATTGGTAGAAAAAGATACATAGAAGTGCATAAATGAAGCACTATAAACATTTTATTATCTTCTTAAATATCATAGGCAAAACACTGAGACCTGAATCATATCTAGATATATTTTTGGCTACACGATAATTTAAAGCTGCAAAAGAAAACCACGAAAAGACACTGATTTTTTGAGCAAAAACTATCAATTATCATATCAAAAGAATCCTTGCAAAGAAGAGGAAAATGTAATAGAGCTGGATTTAACATTACCTTTAACAATAGTTGTCAACTTGCGCATAGAAAATATTACATCCAAAAATAATAGATCCGCAAGGGTTTTTAACACAACATGACAAGATGCACAACATAGTCACAGGTTTTATGGATAAAAAATAACCTTAGAAAGAGAATTACAGATATTCTACAATGTGGGTGCTCCCCCTCTCTATATGGGTACTTGTCACCATGCCTCCCTCTCTATATTGGTACCTATCACTATGGCTCCTCTAGGAACTAGAATGTAAAAAACCATAGCAGGAAACTTAAATTTTTATTTTTTTGAAAGGTGACCCAAAGAGTGTAGTTTTTAACCACCCTCTTAGGGCTTATTAATTTTTTTTTGAAAGTTTACCTAAGAGGGTAGTTTAAAACTATCCTCTTAGGCAACCCTAAAATGGTAGTTTTAAACCACCATATTAGCCTTAAGAGGGTGGTTTTAAAACCACCTTCTAGGGTAACACTAAGAGGGTGGTTTTAAATCACCCTCTTAGGATATTTTAGGGTGGTTTTTACCATTGTAAAAAACCTCCTTAATTTAGCCGTCCTTAAAAGTATTTTTTGGTGTAGTGTTTAGGATAACCTTCTCCAAACACTCCCAATCTACCTTTATCAATTTATCTTGGGAACTTGGAAATATATTACTAAAACGATGATATCGCTGTAGCATCCTCAACTACATACACCACATCAAAGTCATTAATTCACCATTTTCATATTTCAAAACAAAACAAACAAAATACATGCACACAATTCAATAAAGCATAACACAACCAAAAGAACTGAGATACCCATCAAATCTACACACCCTCCAACTCCCACCACCATGCTCATTCCTACCATCTCTTTCATCACCTTCTTCTCTTCTCTCTCCTTCTCTACCATTCTTTGTAGTTTCTAAAATGAGTCCCATAAGGTATATTTATAGATTAGCATTGGAAACCACACAAATAGGTTACCAACCACCTTGGGTAGTCCCTAACGTGCAAGGCAACCACCCTAGGTAGTTCCCAAAGAGTTGGAAATAAGGTTATGCATAGTGGTAAATTTCATAAATTAGCACAAATATCAAGATTTTCACTTTTTTAATTTGGCAAATTTGGAGACCCTAGAGGTTGGTCCATTCACTCGAAAATTTTGGGATCAATTTTTTTTAGGGTTAATTTTCCCCGCTATCATAAATTTTCTTGCCTAATTTTTGCCTTAAAATTATTAAAATATCTTTATCTCACAAAATTCACCTCTTGTACCCCATTATATATATTTAACATTAGATTGACACTCATACACTTAAAACAACATTAATTTTATCCTATAGCGAGCGATACAAAGCATACAAGAGACAAAAAGCAAAAAACAAAAGAAACTAAAAAAAGAGAGTGTGTCATAGGGTAACTCACACCAAGTGATTGGCATAAGGTGACTTACACCAGGTGACTGGCACAAGGTGACTAGCACAAGGAAATTGGCACCAAGCGACTGGCACAAGGTGATTCACACCAAGCAATTGGCATAAGGTGATTGACACCAGACGACTGGCACAAGGTGACTCATATAAGATGACTAGCATAAGGTGAATCACACAAGGTGACTGACACAAGGTAAATCACACAAGGTGATTAGCACAAGGTAACTGGCATAAGGCGATTGGTACAAGGTGACTGACACAAGTTGAGTGGCATAAGATGACTTGCTTCAGGTGATTGGCATATGGTGACCGGTAGAAGGTAACTAAAATAAGGTGAGTGGCATAAGGCGAGTGGTAGAAGGTTACTGACATACACCGACAACCATTTACTGATAAGTTTTTTTTACCATTAATTTTTTTAAAACATTTTGTTCTTGGACACTCAATATGGAGGTTTTCCTATTAATCGGGCACCAATATCAAGACTGCTTGGATCAAACATCCTATTGTCTTGAACAATAATTATGTTTTACCAGTTATTTTCATTTTTAAAAATTATGTTCATGTTACTCTATTTTTTATATAGGTAAAATGTAGTGGAAATAAGGGAGGCTAGTCTTCTGATAAAAGGAGTATCCTCAAATACTCTCATAATATTTAAAAATCCAACTAGCCATCAACATCTGCACAAATTGAAGGTATGAATGCCTTTACTTATTAACCAATTAATTTTTATACATTGTTAATTTTATATATAATGTCTTTATTAATTAGGAAGGGTGCTTTTTGGTTGATGGATTTGTCCATTATTTATCTATATTTTTTATAGAAGGTATGTCTTTAAATACAATAATGATATGCAAAAAATTTCTTTACAAAAAACACTATTGACCCTCGTATGTCTCCACTTCCACATATACTCGATAATGAAAAGTCCACAGATGAAAATTTTCTTAATGAAATGCAACAACCACATGAAGATATTCCTGAAACTAACACGCCAAATGGAAAAGAAATTAATAGTTCTCATATAGTCCCTACTTTTGGAGAATATTCTTCTAAAAACATAAACGTGCAAGGTTTTCTAGGTGGACAATTAATAAATCATTTCAGCCTGATTGGGTATTAAAATTTCTATTTATTGAGCCAGTTCTTCCAGAGAATAGTATGATGTGTAATTTGCAGTTGGAAACACATATAGGATCATAGATTGCAAGTTAAGAAAGATACAATAGAAAAACATTGTGGAAAATTTTATATAAAATAAAATAAAGTGATTGAACGATACAAAAAAATTATAGGTGGAAGGATGGATTAGACTGTGCACAAGAATATGATAAAGAAATGAAACACAAGTAAACTTTGGTTGAGAAAGGTGCAACGATTCAAGCCCAATTTTGAAAAATGAATAAGTTCACTTTAGCTTCAAAAAGTTTGTAGTTTGTTGTTGTATTCACTATTCTTAAAAAGGGTAGACCTATGTCTGATATCATTAATTATAAATATCTATTTAAACTAGTTTATGTGAAGAACCTTCCCAGTGCCCATTGGTCAGATTGAAGTGGTTGGGAAATTGTAAAATTTCTCTCATTGGTTGATAAGGATTACCTCAAAGAGAAAGTAAAAAAAATGAAATTTATTTCAATTTCAATTGATGAGGTGACTGCTATTGACAACACATCTTGGATTTGAATGCATGTTTACACATTGGAAAATAATTTAAGGCAACCTCATTTACTTGGAGTATGCAAGATGGTGGAAAATTGCAATGCAAAAAATATTTACAATGTTGTTGTAACTAGTTTAAAGCAAATAGCAAGAATGAATGAAATAAAAATAGCCACTAAGTTAATATGTGTCGAAGTTGATGGTGCTGATACAATGCAAGGATACATGAATGGTATTTGTGTTGGACTACAAATATATGTTGCCCCATATTTGATCCATATTCATTGCATGGCTTATAGAATGAATCTTGCATATAAAATTGTGGATATATTTACAAATGTAGAAAGAGTGGAAGAGCTTGTTCGTGAAATTCATGATTATTTTTTGTGCAATCTAAAAAGTTTTTCAAACTTTTTAACAGTTTGTACTAGGAGTTAATGAAGGTAAAAAGCTCTAAAAATATGTAGATACTAGGTGGATTGCAAATCGTAGGGTAGTTGATAAGGCTAAATATTTACTATTTTGAATGAGTGAATTCAAAACACTTCTCACATTATGTGGTATTCTTCCAATGCCGAAAGAAATGAATACTTTGATTAAAATTGCATAACAAAGATCTATTAATATTGTGGATTTCATCAGGGTGAGAAAACAAATTTGCATTCATATTGATACAATGTACGTGTCTGGTCAAATTTTTATGGATCCCATGTTTGAGAGTTAGAGAGCATTAAAAAATGTGAATGATCCTCAATTTTTTTTGAAGTTCAACATAAACAATCATCTATGTATTAATATCCATGGAAAGGAAATACCTTTATATTATTTTGGTCAACGAATGAATATAGCTGCAAATGAATTTGAACAAATACATGTAACATACAACAGATTTCATGTAGTTGCATATGATACAAAAATTAAACTAAAATAAATAGCAGAATCATTAACAAAATAAATAAGAGATCGTTTTCAAAGAGATGAATTGTATGAGGCTATGGGTATGGTTAACCCAATGTTTGGGTATCCTTATAATAAATACCAAACTATAAATGGTTTGTTTCTCAAATACATGGGCACTCTTACTAGCCATTTCACTAAACATGTGGTAGTCAATGGTATTGAAATCAATGGCATTCTCAACAAAGATATTTTGACAAAACAATCAAACTGTTTTAGAACAACAATGTTTGCTCAAGTTTCACAACCCACTAACCGTCAAGAAACATGTTCTATTTCATGTTTGTGGAAAGGATTACATCCTGGTAGTATATTACAACATATTGAGTGAATATTTTTATTTATATGAATTATGTCAAATGAGGATTTTAGGACCCGTGGAAGATGAAAGGGTATTTAGTGCATTATCATATGTAAAATCTAAAGTTTGAAATAGGTTGGACAAAAATTTAATTTTTTTTTTGAGAGTATATTTGTTGACCTATGAGGTGGAGAATTTTCCTTATGAAAGAGCTTTGGCATATTGGAAATATCTAGCAGAGAGAAGATGTATCACGAAATCTCATGATGATGAGGATAATGGTAACACTGATTAGACTCTGATGACAAATTTTTTTGGTATGAGTACAAAAGATATTATACAATCTGAAAAGAGTTTATTCCAAATTCCAATATTGTAATGAAAGGATGTTTTCATTTGAATATATTTCACATATTATGTTATCATTTTTCTATAAAATATTGAGATTTGATTATAAAACTCAAAATAAATGGAATGCTGAAATAAAAGCACGAGCACCCCTCCTCGAATAAGAAAATCGATCATAATTTGAGATATGTATTTTTTGATATCATTAATCATATAATATAAGATTAGACATGCTATTGGATATTTTGTATCTCATAGAACTCTTAATTTATTATGTATATTTTGATGAAATTGAATTATTTGATTACAAATATGTTGATTATGGAACACTAAATTATTTTTTATATCATAGACGAGTTATTGGATATTTTGAATATCATGTTATTTAAGCCTTGTTATTAGATTATTAGTCTATGATATTCAATTATTTAATAGATTTGTATTGTATAAACCATTTATGGTAAAGTAAATATTTGTGCTACATTTCAATCACTTCAAATTATTTCATAAAACATAAAAGAATGTTTATGGCATCCACATAATTCAAAATTATTTATTGCATCCACATAACTAATCAAAACATCACAATATTTAAAACAAAATTTTAAAAAGATAATACATTTTTTTTTGGAAATTGTCTCTTTTATTGATTTCAAAAAGATATCATTCTTTTACAATTTACAAAAAAGTTATGCAACATGTTTGATTTCTCCTCAATAAAAAAATAACAGTCATCTACTTTTCTTTCTCCACGATGCTTGAAGGTTCAACTAGATCTTGCTCAAAATCCTTTGCTTCCAATGCACCAGTCCTTACCAAACTTTCCGCTGTAGTGTTTATCCTTGATAACAATAAACCTTCTTATTTCGCTAGATCTTTTCTAAAAGGTGCATTCAGTTCTTTCTCATTTTTTTTTAATACAACCTCCACATTCAAGCCCTTATCTTTGATAAACTTCTTCATCCATTTTTTTCTTTGATGGTGAATTCTAATTTTTTCCTCGCTTCAATAGCATTAGTCACACTAATTTTTGCAATCTTAATCAATGTTTTTATGGCACTCACTTGCGTCTTTAAATGTTGAAAATTAGATTACAAAATAGAAGAGAAAAATGTTAATATTTATAAACAAAATATATTTAAGAAAAAAACAATTTTCAGTTATATAAAAAACTTACATCAATGGTAAGTCTTGTAGTTTCTACAACTATTACTTTTTCTTATCTATGACCCATTCATTGAAATATGCTTGGGCCTCGACATTGAGATTTTCTAATCGATTCAACATAACATTTAGAACTTCATCATTGTATGTAGACTCGACCTGCACGATGTCAGATTCAAATTTATGTAACAAAGCATCAAGCTTTTTTGGCTCATTCTCCACCTTTGAAAACAACTCCTTTCAATTTGAAAAATTCTTGTATCGGGCATTTATTTATTTTATCAAAATCTTGGTCCGATATTCCCAATATTTTAAACTATCAATATCTACAAGTAGACTTTCATTAACTGTAGCTTTACATCTATTAGCTAATAAAATATTTAAAAAAAATTTACTTTATCATCATCATTCAGATGATGATGGGTGGTGACTTGCTGGGTGAGGAAAGAGAAAAATTCAGTGGCATCTACCTCAACATTCTCTTTTGCTTCATGATGGCTCTATGAAACTTGAAGCACATCACTTGCATTGAATGAGAAATTTTTAGGATTTGTATCTTGATAAAGAAAATCATCATCGATATTCCTAGAGAAAATTTAAGACACACTCTGCACATTTGAGAAATTCCCAAGGGAAAAAGTTGGGAACACTAAAACATAAGACTAAGACACAGTGTGTGTCTGAAAAAAAGACTTTTGCTTCCTAGAGGTGGTGGTGTGAGGAACTACTTCCCATGCATGCAAGATTGGTTCCTCACCATTGATGGTATCTGTTGTGGATGGACTTGTTGTGGCACTTGTTATTGCACATTTGTGGGTGTGCAGACAATGGAGGCATATTTTTTTTAGTATTTTGAATGTAACTGGTGTGTCTGTAAATTTTTACATGAAAATATAAATTAAAACTAGTGTAAAAAATAGTACCATATAAAAATATTAATTTTAACCAAATATACCAGACTTAGACTCTGCACCCGTTGATGATACAACCATTTGTCCTTGCTATAAAAATATTTAAAATATTTCCTTAAACTAAATATAATTTTAAATCATTAAAATATATCATTTAAAAGAGTACTTTCAAATAATAAGGTTACCTTGTAGAGGTTACTTCTTCAATGTCAATTATAACATGTCCATAAGTATGCTGATCACCAGGAGACCTCAAACATTTCATGGATATTGAGGTAGTTACTGGTGATAATTGAAATTGCATGTCAGAATTGGTATATGTTTCTTGAATTCTAAAGGCAACATCCCTTTTACTAGAAGATTGAGCTACATTTTTTTGCTTTCAAAAGAAAATTAGCAAATAAAAAGATTGATTGAAAAGAAAGAAAACATAGATTATTCCAAAAAATAATTTTACTTGTATTTCATCCTCCGTCATACCAATAGCCATCAAGCTTGGGTACAATGCAGTTGGAGGAGGAATATTTTGAAGATTGAAATTTGCTCCATTAAAAAGAGAAAGAACAAAGTTGTTGGTTGTTACTGCATAAGTATATTGTATTTTTTGGGCGTTCAGAAGATCCTATTTAACGTGGTTCAAAATGTGCATGGACCAATCAAATCTACCACTAATAATACATCGAACCAAATAGGCCAATGCCAAAAATGGTATTTTTGTAGGTCGCCCTTACAAAATAAGCCTTGCCTACAAAAAATCAATGAAAGAATGAAGAAATTTATCTCTAATTTTGGAAATGTTTAAACCCCTTTTTGACTTAGAAGAATTAACTGAAAAAATGGAGAATATTATTAGAAAATAGAAATTACAAAATGGAGAGCATTATTAGAAAACAAAAACTACAATGTATCAAAAATGCAAAAAAATAAAAACTAAAATTTAAACATATACATTTCAAATTATCTGAATGGACACCGTATTTGGATGCTAGAAGTCATTTGTCTTCTTCAATCAAGGTGTATTGGTTGTTCACTAGGTGATCATCCATAAATGGTAGCCTTGTTAGTCACTACACATATGAGGGTTTCACAAAAAAATATTATCCTTGTTATCCACTTTGATGTGAACACTGGACTCGTCATGGTCGTAGAAACTATCCTTTGCATCAGGGAGACGTCAACATTAAACTGTGACATCTTGATTACTCTAGCAACTCTAGAGTTGTAAACCCATTGCAAATCTCTTCCAGGAGTACAAAAAATGTTCTTAATTTTGGGGTAAAATTAGTTCTTGAATGACACTTTTGAAGGTAAATGAGAGGAAGAGCTAGCCATTTTTGCACTGAAAACGGTTTGAAAAATGCTTTGAATATAGTCTAAAAATACTCTGGAAATGCTCTAAAAACCGCTTAAAAATGCTCTAAAAACCCTCTGAAATGCTCTAAAAATAGTTTGAAAATGCTTTGAAACCACTATGAAAAATGTTGGAAAATGCTCTGGAAAAGGCTTTGAAAATGCTCTGAAAAATGCTCTAGGAAAGGCAAAAAATGATCCTACATTTCTATTTATGGAAGTTTGCATGGCTGATGTTTATGGATGGATGACATGTGGTAGAGGAGAGGACACATGGTAGTTTCTTATTGATGATCTATGGTGGTCACCATCTGCTAGTCATCATTTTCCAGTCACCTTCATGCAGTCACCTTCTGCTAGTCACCTTCTGCTAGTCACCATCTGCTAGTCACCTTCTGCTAGTTACCATCTACCAGTCACTATCTGCCAATCGTCTTCTACTAGTCACCATATGCTAGTCATATTTTTCTAGTCACCTTCTATCAATAATTTTCTACCAGTCAACTTCTACCAGTTTCCTTCTACCAATCATCATCTTCTAGTTACCTTATGCCACTCGCCTTCTACCACTCACCTTCTACCAGTCGCCTTCTACCACTCACCTTTTTCCAGTCACCTTCTACCACTCACCTTCTGTTAATCACCTTCTACCACTCACCTTCTACCATTCACCTTCAACCACTTGCCTTCAACCACTTGCATTATACCACTCATCTTCTACCAAATTTTGATAATTTCTCTGCAAAATGTTAAAAAATTGCCAAAGTTTCATAATTTCTCTACAAAATTTTGAAAATTTTGCCACCTAGTTTAGACATGATCCGCCTTGATTCACCAAATTTTTATAATTACTTTTTTTGTATTACCCCTTATGCATAACCCTGGTTGGGAACCCACCATGGGTGGTTCCCAGGGTGCTAGGCAAACACCATGGGTGATTGCTACTAATTCTTTTCCTCTTCACCAAAATTTTCCAAATTTTACAACTAATCCCTAGATTCATCTTTTATCCCCTTCCCTTCTTCCTTGATATAATTTTTATCTATTTCTTATCAATCAGATCATGTTTGTCACTCATTTGTCACCATCCATTCATCACTTGAAGGCGATGACAAGTACCTACGAATTTTGTCTTGAATCAATTCAATATACAAACATCTAATTTTGGAGTTATGCATATCCAAGAATATTTCCTAAGGCTATCATTAACCCTTCCTCTACTAGGGTAACAATAGAGCTTATATTTTATTTTCTCTTTCAAAATATCTAATCAAATCCTAATTCCAAAACTTAGATTTCTAGTCAATTCTATTTTATCAATTTGTCAAAGGTAAAGATTCAAGGGCATTTACCACTTCCATAACTAGGGCATATTACATTGTTCTTGATTTGAGGTAATATTGCATCAACCCCTTGTTAAGGTAATATCACTTTTATTGCTCATCAGTCATTCCCTCTCTTCATAATCAATCCTACAATCAGTATCATTGGTTTTTACACCATATCATGTTTTCACACAATGTGGTACAAAAAGAGGCATCTGAAGATAACTAAAAAGTGTCATATTTTGAGTGGTCAAAATTATTATTTTAGAATATGTGCAATTATTTTAATTAATGTATTTCAAACCTTAGAAGCTATTGATATTGGCTATTTTAGCCCCTTTGACCTCTTCTAGCCCCTTTGACCCAGTTTGGCCCCTTTCTATGCCTAACTGTGATCATCATGAAATCACCCTACTATTTTTAACTCTAGTTCACACTAAATCTAGTTAGCATTTATTTTCCCTCTTTTCTCCACTTTCCAAGTGCATATAATGCATTTGGATGAGGATTTCCTCCACCCATCAACTTTGACTAGAAATGCTAATTTAGTGGGTGAGGAATCTCTCCATAAAAGAAGCATTAATGAGGCATGTCATAATGCATCATGGCATGTCATATTGCATCATAGCATATAATAAGCCTAAGGTATTATGGCACATCATAAGGCATCATAAGACGTCATATCCTAGATAGGGAAAGTTGCACATTTATCCACCCCAAGTGGGAAATCTCTAATATACCCCTCTTACGCACCCATACCATTTGTCATCCCTTTTCTTCCATCCTCTCCACTCTCCTCCATCCATGGAAGACTTTACAAATAGGTATCCATTTTCATATTCCTGGAGTGCACAAAAAATTATAATGAAATGTTGCTCAAATTTCATTTGATATTGCTATGTTTATGCTTGATATTGTGCTTGCAGGTTTACCATTGGAGAAGCTTGAAGGAATCAACCATGGAGGCTTTTGGGTTTGTTCACTAACCTTTGTTTTGTAGTTGATGAGTATCATAATGTTATAGTATATGTATCTAATTTACTTATGTATTCCTTTGTAAATGGATGGATATGAATAATTTTTATTATTATTTCACTTTAATACTATCATTTATGCATCATAGTGATTAATGATTATAAAAGTTATTTACACGTATATTTTACATGAATTTTGTGCAAGTTATTGTGTTTGTAGCACCCTAAAATTGGCACAGTTAAACCTTAGTAAAAAGATAAAAATTTGAATTTTAAACCCAAACCACCCGTTACCCACTTTCCTCGTTTTCCATGCCATTTTTAGGATTTGTTTTGACCGTTGGACGATATCATCGACGATCAGACGAAATCGTCCCAGATCTGACGAATTCGTCTGGAACAGAACGTCCAGACGATTTCGTCCCAAAACCAAATTTTCATAATTAGCTTCTGTTTCAATAGCTTCTCTAACTTGGGCAGAAAGCGTGTCTACGCAGTTAGAGTCTCCCCCATTGGAGATCTCCCAAATTGGGATGATCTCCAACCTCCTAACCTCTCCCTAATCCTATATAAACTGGGATTTTCTTAGTTTATCCCCCTGAACCCCTAGCTGATGGATTTCCCTGTAGAGTTAGTTCCGTATGCATTAGAGCATCCTCGCACCATCATTTGCATTCTGTGTTTCATGTTTTCTCGCAAGAATTTTACTATTTTTTAGTCGGAGCAAGCTTGGATCGTCGCAGGCGATTCCAGACGATTTCGGACGATCCTGTCGAGGAGCGCAGATGATCTCGTACGATTGGAGGTGATCCTGACTGTAGTCCAGATTGGGGGCAATCAGAACCCAGAGTTTGCATTTCCTTATTGTTTTTTTGCATTTCTTTGTGCATTATCTTAGGCTATTATATTTATGCATCCTGGAGTTCACCTCATTTAGCATAGATATATGATGAAGTTAAAATAAATTGTCAAATTGATGCATTTCCTTTTAATTGCTATTTAGATCTACCATTTAGGCAAATTCATCGTTATTCCTATCATTTCCCCTTGCTTTTGCAGTTGCATTTTTGGTATTTTGTATCTATTTTTGTGATTGCAGGTTTCTGACGAATTCGTCAGATCGTCGATGATCCTGTCTGATCTCAGATGGTCGACTATGATCTGAGATGATTCTGTGCAATTTCAGATGATTTTGTATGATTCGAGATGATTTGGACTTCTACAAACCATAGAATCTTCATTCAGACATCCGAAATCAGGTATATTCTATCCTATTTAGCACATTCTCTGTGTTCAACATTTATTCATGTTTTTTGTATCCATAAAATCAGCATCGGCATATAGATTAGCTTAGATTCATCTTGGCCAAACCTAGGAATTGAATGATTGAACATAAAATGAACACATCAAACCTGTCATCAACCTAGGCGTGGAAACTGCCACTTAAAAGTTTCCTGGTGAACCCACCATCCATCGAAAATTCACCCTTATACCCCTCCCCCGAGAGGCGGGACTTTCAAAGGGCCTCTCAGTCCGAGGTATTGTCCCATCCTTCTCGCATCCCCCTTCCGGGCATGGATCCTATAGCCTGAAGGTAAGGATGCAAAAAATTTGGAGCGATACATTTTGGTGAACCCGACGTGAAAACTAAAAACCTTTTGAAAACAATCCAAAAAAAAAACAAAACATAAATGCATTTAGAATCAAAGATTGCATATCATATTTAGATGGTAGATTATAATAAAAGACGAGTTGTCACCATTAATGTTGAAAATCAATTAGCAGCTATAGAGATTACTTCTTTGCTTAGAGTATCTCAAACATATAGAGTTCCACCTTTATGGGACGAACTTAATAGGAGATTGAATATTATTTCATCTAGATCAACCGAACTTAGGCAAATCAAGAGGTTTGTCCTAGATAGAATCCTGGATCCTGATCAAGTGACCTTGTATCATGAGCTTCAGAGAGCTTGCCATAGGTGGTTAGCAGATAAAAGAGCCCTTGTGTCTTCTGAATTGTACACCTTTGAGGAATACCTCGACAATGCAGTTGTAGTACATAAATTTCTATCTCGTATAGAGGATCAAGAGGTCGTTCTTACGGATAGAAAGAGATGGAATAGAGTTCCTAGAGCTGTGTTATATCGAGAGTATTGCCATGAGCTCTATTTTTACAAGACAGAGTCAGAAGTAGATAACATCACCATAGCACACTTTGTTAAGTTCCTGAAAAACCATTTCCAATTTGAAGAAGAGCATTTCATGACTCCTGATGAACTTGATCCTATCAATGACATCTATAAACTATTTATAGAAAACTAAGCCATTCTTTTATTATTATTATTTCTTGCATTTAGTGTGCTGTTTGTTGTCTTTATAATCATAAAAACAAAACAAAACAAAAAATAATAAAAATAAAAATAAAAAATAAAAACAAATCAAAATCATAACAAGAATCAAAACATTTTCTTTTAAAGCATTATAGTAGGTATATAATTAAAATATATACCTCCCAAATTTGTTGCAAATATATTAATATATATTTGCTAAAATCTAAATTTAAACATAATGACTAGACTCGGGAATGGAAAACAGACTGAAGTAGAAGAAGATTGGTTAGGAAAAATCGTAAATAAACCAGATGTCCTTCCTGAAGACCCAATTCAGGAAGAAGGAACCCTAGACCAACAAGAAGAAGAGTTTGTTGATGCAAATGAACAAAGAGAAATTGTTAGAGAGGAAGGATCCTCATCTCCTAAAATATCTTCGGAAGGAGCTGTTACTTTTGAGAACATGGAACATTTCTGGAAGTTCCTCAATACTAATATTGGCACTCTTAATAGAGCAGTCCATATGGACAAGGATCAAATTAGTGACACTCAAGCAACCCTAGAAGACATATATCACACACGCACTAATCCCTTGTCCTTCGTTGATCAAGAAAGTGATCAAGCTGGACCATCCAATTTGGATATGGCCGCTATAATCCAAAACATGCAACAACAACAGGTTACCCAACCATCTAGAGTACCTATTACCAAGCCTAGGGTTATTCCCACACAAAAGAAACCATCATTCACTGCTCTATTTCGCCAAGTTATTGATCAACATACCTCAAATCAACAAAAGCCTAAAGCAAAACCAAACACCAATTTCCAACAATCTGGGATACAACATAATGCTACAACAAATCTTCTTCATAATACTCTTCCTACCAACCATTTGCATAACAACAATATAGCATCTAATCCTTACGTCATGCCATCCTACGCTCACAAATCCCATACTCATGTACCACCAAACCAATATGGTGGACAAACGGGTAATCTGGAAGCCATGGTGAAACAATTAGTCTCCCGCATGGACCAGATAGATCCCTACCATCCCTCGTACAATTATCGAGAGATGTGTAGTCAGCCTCTAGATCCTATAGTTGTAGCACAACCATATCCTAAACACTTTCCTATGCCTGTCCTACCAATATACAAAGGAACTGAAGATCCCATAGAGCATCTTCGTATGTTTAGGATAGCATGTCATGATATATCACATGATGATTTGTTATTACTAAAAATGTTCCCAAAAAGTTTAGGAGGAATGGCATTAGAATGGTATTATCAACTACCCACTCATTCTTTGAGAAATTTCGAAGAAACCGTCGAGTCTTTTGTGCATCAATTTAGTGCCTACATTGAAAGGCATGTAACCATTAAAGATTTGTACAACCTAAAACAAGACAAAGATGAATGTTTTGCTGATTTCCTAGCTCGATGGAGACAGTTGATAGGAAAATTGCATTTTGTGTTACCCTATCGGGAAATGCTAGATATCTTTGTCAATAATTTACAAGAACAACTATCCTATGAGTTATCAACTGCTACCTTGACCACCTTCGATCAAGCTATAGATTTAGCTCGAAGAGTGGAAGATGCTCTTGTTCGGAGAGGTCAGCTTAAAAAGAAAGATGATGAGAAAACATCCAGAAATCAATATAAAAATAAACAAGTTGTGGGCGATGGAGTCACTGATAGTAGAAATATCGCTACTATCAATGTTGCGAAAACAACAGAGAAATTTATACTGAAACCTCTTGATAAACCACCCCGAGAATTTACTAGGTTAAATCAACCTTTATCAACCATTCTCCCGTAATTACTAGCACGAGGATTGATCCAATTACCAAATATCCGGGAACCTGATCCAACTATACCCGGATACAGAGCTGATTTACACTGTGATTTCCATAGAGGACCTGGACACGCTACCAACTCTTGTAAAATATTAAAACATAAAATACAAGACCTGATTGATAACAATGAGATGGAGGTGCAAGCCTTTCAACCTAAACAAAATCCTCCTAATAATGCTCAAAAGAACATTCCCCAAAATCAGAATCAGAATGCCAATCAATCATTGGACATATTTCAACATCCTTTACCAAAGCATGGTAAAGAGGTGGCTAATCAAATTGAGCATCATAATGTTCCCCCTCCTACCCGATATGTAGGAACTATTAGTGGACATTTACCTGTTCATGATCCGCAAATCTTTGACACAACTTTATCCATGGTTACGGCCAGACCTCTACATAATATTCGGACACCTGATCTTAGTGATACCGAATATGAGACTGAAAGTGACATGGAAATCACCTCAAATCAATCGAATAGTTCTGAAGATGAATCAGATGTTGTTCAACCCATCACAAATTCTATGGTTTCGAAAGAACCATTTCCTAGAAGAGTCACTACTCGACCATCTTCTCACCAATTACTTTCTAATGAACAAGTCATAAATGCTAGACCAAGACCCATTCATCATCCGCAAAATCATATTGTAGGTACCATCGGAGTTGTTACTCGACAACAAGCTCAAAATTCTCAACAAGATCAAACTCAGAACGATGGATCAGCTCCATTTGTTTTGAAAAATCCCAATAAAGGGAATCATGCGCCTAATGTTCAACCTAAACCTCCTTATAATATTAATGAACAATTATCAAATACTACAGCTAGAATTTCCCTTTTGGACCTTTTAAGATCTTCTCCTACCCATAGGGATGAATTAATGCTCACATTAAGCCAAATGATGGTACCACAAAATATTCAACCTTGAGCCATGTCCAATACTATCATAACTCGAGAAGTCGATTGTATTGACTTTCGGGATAGAGATATACCACAACATAGTCTACATAAGGATAACCCCTTATATATTACTACCCTAATTGGAGATGTAGCAATTAAACGAGTCTTGATTGATAATGGTTCATCTTTAAACATATGCACTTTTGACTTCTACCAAATATTTGGGTTTAGAAGTGACGAAATGAAAAGAACTGATATGATTATAAAAGCATTCAATGATGAAACACAAGAAACGTGTGGAGTTATTACTATTCCATTGCAAGTTGGTCCTAGAACCTTAGACACGACCGTGTTTATTGTGCATTGCCCTGCATCGTACAATATACTTTTGGGTCACCCTTGGATCAACGCGATGCGAGTAGTTCCCTCAACTTTACATCAATGTGTTAAATTCGAATTTAAAAATCAGTTGGTTACCATTCATGGTGATCCTAGACCCTTTGATATGTGTGCTTTGGCAGAACCTGTTGGAGTTCAATTTTGCCCTGCTCTGTCATCCACACATCCTAATTCTAATCATCCATCTAAACGTGTGAAACACACACCCATAACATCATCTACATTTTCTCCATCCACCACACCTCTACATATAGTTCAACCATCTTCCGAACAAACCACATTAGGACCTCAAAAAGATCCTAAACCCACAACCAATGCTTCTTGTTTTACTCCTATAACTTCCATACCTTTAGACCCATCCATCGACATCTCTACAACGTCTACGCCTATCAAAGGCATGTTTTCCGCATCCAAAAACATAGGAAATGATCCTTCTACCTCTTACGCTCTTATTGACGAGCTCTTACCCGATTTATCTAAAATTCTTGTATCAGAGAAAACAAACGTTGCTATGCAAGATTCCCATATTTTAAATAAATTGCCACCCTCTCCTCGTACCTTGGGCCTCCCACAACCTATGGGAAGTATCTACCAAGTCGGGAGTTGTGCTTTTATTTATAAGGGATATGACTAGGGAAGAATACCTAGAAACATCAAGACTCATTATGATGGGTATGCTCGTTGTTATTTTACTAATGAGTATGTTAAAGCTAAACCTATAATGCTTAGATTGGGCTATAAAGGGAAAGGTTTGGGACCTTCCCAAAATGGTATGAAAGAACCTTTTGAGGTAGAACCATGGCCTGCCCGATGTGGTGTGGGCCTATTTCCTAGTAAAGGTCAGCCCTTCCCATTTGAGGATGATGACCATCTTATATGTTACCAAGATTATTTGGATAAACGTGATGCTTTGCGTTTAAGGGATAATCCATTTACATGCAATATGCTATCCATAGCTTACCCTGAGATGATTGCTGAATCCGACGATGAGTTGGAGGGGGATATCTTCCATGATGTCTCCATTGAGGAATTGTTACATAACGAATTTTATTTCGATGGCTCTATACCTAGTATAGCCCAGCTTGAGGCCACGACTCCTCAAGGCGAATTATCCAAGCTAACCTTGGAAGAATTACAAGAATTAGGTGTTTCACCCGCCCCATCTAATTTTGAGAGAGATCTACATATGGAAGTTGAAAACGTTATAAAAATTAACATTGGAACCGAAGATAACCCTCACATCATCAACATTGGATCAGAATTGAGTCAAGAAAAACAAGATAAATACATTTCATTTCTTAAAGAATATGAAGACATTTTTGCTTGGACATATGAAGATATGCCAGGATTAGACCCTTCTGTAGTTATGCATCACCTAGTAGTCCATCCGGATGCTAAACCTGTTAAACAAAAACTTAGAAAAATGCATCCTAAAGTGGCCTTACTAGTCAAAGGAGAATTAGAAAAACTCTTGAAGGTTATTTTTATACAAGCTATTGATTATGCTGAATGGATCTCAAATGTAGTTCCAAGTAACTAAGAAAGAAGCTACCAAAGTTAGGGTTTGCACAGACTTTAGAGATATTAATGTTGCATGCCCTAAAGATGATTTTCCTCTTCCCAACATGGATCAGATCATTGATTTTACTGCTGGGAGCGGAATGATATCCCTAATGGATGGATTCTCTGGTTATAATCAGATCAGGATAGCTCCTGAAGATCAGGCTAAAACAACCTTTATTACCCCTTGGGGAACCTTTTGTTGGAAAGTGATGCCATTCGGTTTAAAGAATGCAAGTGCAACATATCAACGAGCCATGACTTATATCTTTCACGATATGATGCATGATATTCTACATGATTATGTAGACGATATTATAGCTCGTTCCATCAAAGAAGATGATCATTTAGATGACTTGAGAAAAGTATTTGATCGGTTAAGGGAATATCTTATCCGACTAAATCCAGCCAAATGTATATTCGGAGTTAAGTCCGGTAAATTATTGGGGGTTATCGTTTCTTTACGTGGCATTGAAATTGACCCTCTCAAGATCATGGCTATCACTGATATGCCCGCACCCACAAATATATCTGAATTACGAAGTTTACAAGGTAAGCTTCAAGCTATTCATCGCTTCATCGATAAGTTGGCGGACAAAACCGGACCCTTTCTTAAGCTTCTTAAGAAAGATGTCTCTTTTCATTGGGACGATGAATGCCAGGAAGCATTTGAACTCCTTAAGCAATATCTCCTTAAACCACCGGTGCTTTCCCCACCTAGATCTGATCGTCCATTTATCTTGTACATTTTTGCTTCAGATTTTGCCTTAGGAGCTATGTTAGCTCAACTTGACGATGAGAAGAAAGAACGTGCTAATTATTACATCAGCAGAACCTTAATCAGTTATGAAACTCGTTATACAGTATTAGAGAAGTTATGTCTCGCAGTCGTATTTTCTACACAGAAACTATGCCATTATATGCTCAGTCAAAAAATGTATGTTATTGCTAAATTCGATCCTTTGCGGTATCTCATGAGTCGACCGTACTTATCTGGTCGCACAGCCAAGTGGGTTCTTGCGCTAAGCGAGTTTGAACTCACATTTATAGGACAAAAGTTTGTTAAAGGTCAAATTATAGCAGATCAATTAGTTGCTGCACCCTTAGAGTCTACCCATCCCCTCATCATTGAGTTTCTCGATGAATGCCTTAAATTAGAGGCAGACCATCCTGAGCAATGGTCCCTATACTTTGACGGAGCCCGATGCATGAGTGGGGCTGGTGCAGGTATTATTTTAATATCTCCGTAGAAACATCTTATACCTCTGTCTTTCAAACTAACATTTGCTTGCACCAATAATACTGCTGAATATGAGGCTCTAATCCTTGGATTACGAGCTGCCTTGGCACTAAAAATTAAAAATCTATTGGTTTTCGGTGATTCTCAACTTGTCATAAATCAAATCAATGATGTTTATCAGACCAGAGATGATAAATTACGCCCATATAAAACATATGTCTTGCAATTATTATCCCTATTTGATCAAGTTACCTTGGAAGCTATTCCTCGAACTAGCAATCGTGCGGCTGATGCTATGGCTATAGCTGCATCTCTTTTGCCCTTGGAGTTAGATGATGAATATGCTACCATCATTATTCGTCGACTCCAGGAACCCGCTTCAAGCAAATCATGCTTAGAACCTTTGGATGTGTTTCTAATCAACGAAACTATTCCCGAACCATGGTACACTGATATATTTAATTTTCTTCAAAAGGGGACCTTTCCTGAAGGTTGTAATCGCAACCAGCGTCGGTTATTACGTAGACGAGCAAGTCGCTTCGTAATTATTGGTAATACCTTGTATAGGAGATCTTTTGAAGGCATCTTACTGAGATGTTTGAATCTAGCAGAATCTAGATCAGCTTTGAGTGAAGCCCACAATGGATCTTGTGGGGGGCATTTTAGTGGTAGCGCCATTGCTAAGAAGCTCCTTAGGATAGGATATTTTTGGCCTACCATGGAAAATGATGCACATGATTATGTGCGCCATTGCGACAAGTGCCAGAAACATGCTGACCTTGTCCATGCGCCTGCACAAGAACTGCAGGCTATTTCATCTCCTTGGCCCTTTTCAAAATGGGGCTTAGACATCATTGGAAAAATCAACCCTGTGTCATCTGATGGACACAAATTCATCATAACCGCCACTGAGTATTTCACGAAATGGGTTGAAGCTATGCCCTTAGCTTCTTGCACTGGAACCCAAGTTTCCAAGTTTATTTTTAATCAAATTATTTGTAGGTTCGAAATTCCTGCAAATCTCATCTCAGATAATGGCACTTGTTTCAAAAATAAAGATGTCAAAAAATTATGTCAAAAATATAAAATTCAACATCGTTGGTCCACTCCCTATTATCCTCGGGGTAATGGCCAAGCAGAAGCATCTAATAAAACATTAATCAAAATCCTCAAAATACTGGTCAATAAGTCTGGTCGAGATTGGCACATCCAATTATATCCTGCTTTGTGGGCTTATCGAACTAGCGTTCGTACCCCCATAGGCACTTCACCTTTTGTTTTGGTTTATGGCGCTGAAGCAGTTTTTCCCTTTGAATTAGAAGTTCCTTCTTTAGCTCTACTACTTCAAGATACTGAAGTAGGAGATGAATATCGTGCTGGAAGATTTAGTCGACTGGAACTCCTAGATGAAAAGTGCATCAATGCTTTGGAGCATCTTCGTGCCTACCAAAACAAGCTTAAGAGAGCATACCTCAAGAAAGTTCATCATCGATCCTTTGAGATCGGTGACCTTGTCTTAAAAGAAAATAAAAAAAATACTAATGCAACTAAAGACCTTAAAGGTAAATTTGAGCCCAACTGGCTTGGACCGTATATCATCACTGCTAAATTTGGATCGGGAGCATATCGATTAGCTACCTTAGATGGTAAAGATCTTAAAGAACCTATGAACATTATGCATCTTAAGCGTTATTATGCATAACATTGGGTCATTTCATCATTTGTATATATTGTATTTTGCATATTGTTTCATTTTAGCCATTTATATCAAAATATTTTTCAAAAAACAGTAACAGTATTTATTCTTTCAATTCATCACTCAAAATCAAAATATAAAAACATCAAAATCCTCAAAATCTTCAAAAAAACATCTTTTATTTTCGTACCTGTCAATTCTTGAAGTATTGCAGTTATATTTTCAATTATTTTGGATAAATTAGCATTTATTTGGAATCCCGCACTTTCACACTCACAAGCATAAATATCTTGATTTTATTTGATATGATTATTAATCTCTCTTATATCAAAGTCCACAGTTGAATTAAATAAAGTTTTGAGCATAGAGAACTGATCTTGTTATTTACTTGAACCAAGTACATCTCTTCACATTAAAATGATTTCATTGCAAATTCAATATGATGCTACATAGTAGAAGTGGTTTCTTGAGCGAAAAGTTTCCCCTGCTATCCTATCATGCACATGGTCTAGAATCTTTGAGAATTGACAAAAGGACAAGCTCACCCCTACCCGAAATAAAAATCCCTTGCTCTACAGCCAATCCGAGCAAGTATCCCTAGTATAGGAAGCAAAAGAAAAAGTCAAAGCAAAAGAGAAAAAGAAAAATATTATTTTGTATCATCACAACAATATTTCAGCATTATCTCAATATCAAGCAAAAATACAAAAAAAAAGAAAAGAAAAGAAGAAAAGCAAAAGCAAAAAGCAATAAAATCCTTTTCCCTACCCCTTGAAAAGAAAAGAAGGGTGAATGAGCTTGAATCCCTGGAATTCTCAATTATTCAAAAACTGTGAGGTAAGCCCCATAACAGGTGGTTTGTGCCCAACCCGCTTGGCCTTGGGTAATTCCTAGCGTGGTGATATGTCTGTCACATTAGCGACCTTCTTTTGTACAGACCTATGTCGGCTTATGGATTAGCTAGCTCTTGATAACCCGACTTACATAGTAGTCTGGTACGGTTACATGCATATAAATCATGGTCAAGGAACACTCATTTGGTTAAGTCAAATTACTTGTATCAAATTTTCTTGCTCAAAATTGGTGAATGAACAATACAATTGCACACACATTTGTATTTGAGAGATTCTGTATCATTATGATAAAGCAAGATCGGTAATGAACTCACATTTGCACATGAGGGTTCCTTATAAATCTACATTTGTCTTTGAGATAATGTAAAATATTTCTGCAACTCTTTTTGGAATAATTTTATCTTCTTATTTCAGAACATCTGTTTAGTATAAAAACAATTGTATACATTGTTTTCAGAAATCACAAAATGCTTTCAAACAACATATGACACACATATAATCAATAAAAGTCATGTTCCTATTATTATTTTTTGTCTATCCAAAGTCAAAAAATCAATCATGCAATACAACTAAAATATCAATTTTTTTCTTTGGATTTCGCGATGATGGTATAAGTCTATACCTATAATTCTATGCCTAGCGCAAACCATTGTTCTCATTTTATTTCCCCTTCATTTTAATTCATAAAAACATATGACTTACATCATTATGTTACACAATTGTGCTTTAAAATGAACGAACCCCTATTCTATTTCATATTATTATGTCAACATTCAATTTTGCAATGATGGTATAGTTCCTAGGGACTTATTCCAAAATTTTATCACACTTAGGAATTTATGCCTAGCAAAAATCATATTTCTTTAATATGTCATGCATAATATTTTTTATGAAAATCTGAAAACAAATCATCACCATCATCATTTCCATCATCACAACACAAAAGTCTTAAGACAGTCTCTTAAGCACTCTTTTACTTTTAACAATATTTCTATCCTGGGATTAGCTTGACGACCTAGTGAGCGGCGACTCCATGAAATGGTCTATACCAGCGACAATGTCCTTTGAAATTATTGTTAGAAGTCCCTTTTATTTTTCATCAAATCACACCACAAAAACAACCAATTTATGCACATCAGATTATTTCATTTACAATTTTATGCCATGACATAAAAAATTATAATTATTTCCAACGACATAATTACATGAATCATCAATCAAACACAATTCAAAATTAAAGCACCATCCAACATACACAAGTCATATCATCAAAAAGATAATCTATATATATCATCAATCAAATATGTACATCATCTGGATTGGTATGCCATAATCAAAACCCTGGCATACTCAATCCCCTCAAAAAATATATAATAATACAGTCTGCACTCTACAATAGCTAGCCTCGAGAAGCCCTCGAGCTCTCAGCCTCATCTCCTCCCCCACCCTGACGTGGAGGAGGTGGTCCCATAGAGGTCCAGGCTATGTCTTGGGTCCTCACCATCGATCGTGAGGATGTCCTCGATGATCCCATCATGATCGGCTCTGTAATGGGGGCTGGCAGTGGTACCCTCTGTCCCTCTGGGACCACGTGATAGTATAGCCCCTGGTAGAATGTGGTCTGAGCAATAGACCATGCCAGATCCTGAGTGCTCACCCCTCTGCTCTGAGCCCTGAGCCATGTAGCCTCGTCCTGTAGCATCTGCACTTGAGCCCGGAGGTGGGCAACCTCAGCCCGGAGAGCCACCGTCTCGTTGCTCTCCCCTACCTCAACACCCTTGCCCTTATCGGGCGATGGTGGTCTCTCCCCCTGCTACGAAGGGACTCCCCTCTCCCTCCACCCTGTCTCCTATGCTCTCTATGGAGCCTGACCCATCCTCGGGCATCTCTCCTATGGAGACCATCACTGCTCTCTCCCGCCATGACCCCGCGCTGCCTCAATAGCAGCTTGGCGCCACCTCCCCATCCATCGCACCACGACGTGCACTGGACCCTATGCCCTCATCATCCGAGGAGGGTGGATGCCTATGTACCAGGCATCATAGCCATCTGCAACCCCAACATCATCACCATCCACTGGCTGGATGGGGGCATCATCCACGTCCTGACTCCAGAACCACTGCATGTCTGGAGCCCCGCTCAGCGTAGTACTATCCCAGATAGTCTGAGAGTACTCATAATCCCTGAGAGAAGGGATCCCATGCTGTAGACCGAACTATCATAGAACTCGGTCATAGCGGTGGAGCTCTACCTCTCCCCGCTCCATCCGTAGCCAGTAGACTCGCCTGATGTGAGCCAGCTCCTGCCCATCCTCTGCCCACCCGGGGTGCTCTCGCCATGGCCTCCAGGTGATCTGGTCTAGGATGAGGTCATCCAACAACCTCCGTGACATCGACAGATCTATCCACCACTGTGACCCCCTCTGTAACCACCAGTAGAAAACTTGGGGCCTCTCCCGGTCAACCCCTATCAGTGGGAGCCCTATCGGCCTCCGCATCGTGATGTGCTCCCAGCACCAAACCTACAATAGCGATGTCAAGACCAGACATCGACCTCCCTTGTATACGACCCCATGTAGGATCCTATACAAGTGGCATAGCACAAAACTACCCCAAGCAAACCTGTAACCGTGGTCTCTCATGTCACAGACCACATCTAAGAGGAGCCACGGTAACCTGCATCCACTCTGGTGGCACAACAGTAAGCCACCTACCACTCCTACCAAAACCTGAGTCAGCCTAGATGCCCCAGGCATCTACCTCAGTGACTCGATGTTCACTCCACCCTTCTCTAGGGTGAAGCTCGGGTCCCCGATCAACCTCATCATCGCCTGGCCCTGATTGGCCGTAGGCATCATCAACCATCCCTGTATGGGGATCCTCATGATCCTCCATACATCCTCTAGTGTGGGAGCCATCTCCCCTATCGATAACTAGAAGTAGGATGACCCCGGATACCATCTCTCTGCTAGGGCTGTCAGTAGCCCCATATCTGTCGGTACTTGTGGCATCTCTGCCACATGCTGCAAACCGACCTGAGCCAGTCGGTCATGCTCTACCTGATCAAGAGCGGCTATGTCATCTCGTAGCCCATCGTATTTCCACTCCTAACTCTTTAGTAATCCCTTCTGCAAAACAAACAATCAAACAACAAAATTCATTAATAAATCCATCATTAAAATCAAATTACATACATTTTAATCAAGATTAATTTCTTAAAAATAATGATATCGTCCACCATTGGATGATATCGTCCCAAATTGGGCAAAATCATCCTTTGTAGGATGAAATCATCTACGATTTCGTAAATTGGGGATCGCCCCTTGTTGGATGGGATCGCCCCTATATCGTCGATTTCGCCCTCCGACGAAATCGATGATCTAGGGACGATTTCGATGAAATCGGGACGATTTTGTCACGACGGCGTCGACGGCCTAAAAATGGCCGCGATGCCCCAAAACAATCAAAATTTCAAACAAAAAATTGCACACATTAAATTCAAACCTAATTTACTAGGATTAGATCCTTACCCGTAGCCCGCGCCGGACCTCTGTCGATCTATGCGCTGTCTCCACCATTTTTCTCTGCAGAAGCTCTAAAAATAGTGAAAGTGAACAGTAACAATGAATTAGGGTTTTACCCTATTTTTCTTAATTTTATTTAAAATTAACAACCTTTTTAATTTTGCTTTTCCGTGCTTTTACCTCAAATGTTCGATTTGGGTAAAAACACGGAGGGGGCACCATAGCCAGCAGTCGTATGATTCGACCTAGAATCATCGTCTAAAAAATTGAGTAAATTTTTGCTTTCTCGTAAAACGGGAAAAACTCGTCTTTAACGCATTTTCTTTGGAAAATTCGCTAAAGAGGGGGCAAAATGTAGCACCCTAAAATTGGCACAGTTAAACCTTAGTAAAAAGATAAAAATTTGAATTTTAAACCCAAACCGCCCGTTACCCGCTTTCCTCATTTTTTGTGCCATTTTTAGGATTTGTTTTGACCGTTGGACGATATCGTCGACGATCAGACGAAATCATCCCAGATCTGACGAATTCATCTGGAACAGAACGTCCAGACGATTTCGTCCCAAAACCAAATTTTCATAATTAGCTTCTGTTTCAACAGCTTCTCTAACTTGGGCAGAAAGCGTGTCTGCGCAGTTAGAGTCTCCCCCATTGGAGATCTCCCAAATTGGGATGATCTCCAACCTCCTAACCTCTCCCTAATCCTATATAAACTGGGATTTTCTTAGTTTATCCCCCTGAACCCCCTAGCTGATGGATTTCCCTGTAGAGTTAGTTTCGTATGCATTAGAGCATCCTCGCACCATCGTTTGCATTCTGTGTTTCATGTTTTCTTGCAGGAATTTTACTATTTTTTAGTCGGAGCAAGCTTGGATCATCGCAGGCGATTCCAGACGATTTCGGATGATCCTGTCGAGGAGCGCAGACGATCTCGTACGATTGGAGGCGATCCTGATTGTAGTCCAGATTGGGGGCAATCTGAACCCAGAGTTTGCATTTCCTTATTGTTTTTTTGCATTTCTTTGTGCATTATCTTAGGCTATTATATTTATGCATCCTGGAGTTCACCTCATTTAGCATAGATATATGATGAAGTTAAAATAAATTGTCAAATTGATGCATTTCCTTTTAATTGCTATTTAGATCTACCATTTAGGCAAATTCATCATTATTCCTATCATTTCCCCTTGCTTTTGTAGTTGCATTTTTGGTATTTTGTATCTATTTTTGTGATTGCAGGTTTCTGACAAATTCATCAGATCGCCGATGATCCTGTCTGATCTCAGATGGCCGACTATGATCTGAGATGATTCTATGCAATTTCAGATGATTCTGTATGATTCGAGATGATTTGGACTTCTACAAACCGTAGAATCTTCATTCAGACATCCGAAATCAGGTATATTCTATCCTATTTAGCACATTCTCTGTGTTCAACATTTATTCATGTTTTTTGTATCCATAAAATCAGCATCGGCATATAGATTAGCTTAGATTCATCTTGGCCAAACCTAGGAATTGAATGATTGAACATAAAATGAACACATCAAACCTGTCATCAACCTAGGCATGGAAACTGCCACTTAAAAGTTTCCTGGTGAACCCACCATCCATCAAAAATTCACCCTTATACCCCTCCCCCGAGAGGCGGGACTTTCAAAGGGCCTCTCAGTCCGAGGTATTGTCCCATCCTTCTCGCATCCCCCTTTCGGGCGTGGATCCTATAGCCTGAAGGTAAGGATGCAAAAAATTTGGAGCGATACAGGTGTTGTTAGGTAAATACATATGAAGCTGAGTAAAGTTCGTAGTTTGCTAAACCAGAAGGTCGATGTACGTAGTAGGGTTGGATGTATGGCACACTTACAAGCATTGTGGATGAAGTACTACAGTGAAGTGCTACCGATGCATCTACAGAAAAGAGTGTTATGGAAGACCTGAGTCAAAGTTGACTAAATCCTATTGCCACATCAACTTCCAACATGATCACATTTCACACAGTCACCATTCGACTGTCAATGTGGGCAAAGAACATTTGTCATATTTGATTTATTAATAATGTTGTAAAGTTTAATTAAAGTTGAAAAGAATCCAAACTGTTGATTTATTTTGCCAACTCATATTCTCTTTCCTTGAGAATAGGGCACAAGATTATTCTCATCATTTCTTAAAATTAGAATTTGTTAAGTGGTTACCACTTGGGCTCACCATGATTAGTTCAAAGTCCTATGTTGTTATAAAGTTGTATTTGATTAGAGTAAGTCATTAGCATGTGTGTTTGTGCTGATTAGTCAAAGTTTCATCTTGTTATGAAATTCTATTTATTTAGGAAATTGTTAGTGCGTAGTTAGGATTTAGATTTGATTAGTTGGAAGAAACAAAGTGTGATACGGGAAAGGCTTCCTTGAAAATTAATGTATAATTACAATAGGGATGCCATTGAAAAGGTCCTCGCTTCCTCGCTTTTCCTCACTACTTTCTCTTCTCCACAAATTACTCTGTAATGAAAGTTGAAGAAGTTGCACTATAGATTTCCAGCAATGTACATGATCGAATCTCAACAATAAAATAGTATTATTTTTCCACATCTCTTTTGCAATGTTATTCTATATTTTGTAATGTTTTATTTCTATTTGTAGTACCTTTATTTTCTTGCAATCAATGAGTAATTAATAGTTAGAATAGGTTAGATGAAATAAGTAGTTTTTGAAGTAAAATAGCGTAGAGGAGAAGAGAAAAATACTAACCTTTTCGAAGGCAGGGCCCAATTCTAGAAGACCAGTCCTTGTTCTCCCACTCTTGCATTAGAATAAAATTAGATTAAAATAAATAGGATTAGTATAAATTAATCTGCATCATTTATTTCAAAAGTAAAATAGTTAAAACATCATTAGCTGCACGTGGATCCACACACATTCATTCATTTAGTTAATTTCACATCTATTAAGTTAATTGCATATTAAAAAAAAATTAAAATATTCTATCTTTTATGTAACCTGATCTTAAGGAAATGAATCAAGTGAACTAATTATTGTCTTGGAAAAATATATACGGGATTGTCTGTTCTTTAAATTGTTTTGACTTGGATTGATAATTAAATGATTAGCCCTCAAAGCTAGATATTTTTGGCATTGTTGTCGGGGAGAGTAGTGCCATTACATTAATATGTAAACTATTGGACCACATAAGGAAGGAATCTTACCTACATGTGGAGGGTGGCACAAGTAGTGATCAACGCATGTGTAGGCCTATACGTGGATGGTGGTGCAAATAGTGATCAATGCACGTATAAAGTTGCATGTGGAGGATGGTGTGAGCAGTGATCAACGCACACACACAACAAGCATCCTCCACATTAAGTGGACCAAGTTCCAATTTTTTATTTTTATTTTGTTTTCCTAGAATTTAGTCATTTATTTTTTAGCATTTATTTTTCAGCATTTACTTTCCAACATTTATTTTTCAATAATTTACTTTCCAGCAATTTATTTTTCTACAATTTTCTTTTCAACAATTTATTTTCTTGTAGAGTGTGGTTGTTGCTAGTTCAAATCTAAGACTCTTTGGCCTATAGAAACCCAATGTAGTATAGGAAGTAGGTGTGACTGAGTGACATAGCCATAGTGAAAACATCCCTTAGAAGCAAAACGATAACAACAACACTTTTTCTTATTATCCTGAGATCACCTAGCCAATCTATTTGATTTCAGCCACAGTAAGATTTTCTCTAGAATAATTTTACTTTTTCTTATTATCCTGAGATCACCTAGCCAATTTGTTTGATTTCAGCCACAGTAATATTTGCTTTAGAATAATTTTACTTTTCCTTATTATATTGAGATCACCTGGCCAATCCGTTTGATTTCATTATAATAAGATTTGTTTTATTTTCCCTTATTGATCTAAGATTACCTGACTAATCCATTTGATTTCAATCAATAAGACTTGCTTTAAAGATAATTTTACTTTTTTCTTATTATGCTGAAATTATCTGGCCAATTCGTTTAGTTTCAGTATAGTAGGAACTATTTAGAAAAGAAAACACATTACCAAAAATAAAATAAAACAAAAAAAAAATATAAAGAAGTATAAGTTGCTAGATGGTGGAAAATAGTAAATAATATGCATCCATTAACCTCTAAAAATTACTGATAGAACAAGAAGTTAACCTTCTTTTTGAAAAGCAACACAAAACATTTAGGGAAGAGTGGGAACACCTATGTAAACATCTTGATACCATAAAATACATATTAGACGAATTGAGTCAAATCTAGAGGATAAACATTGCCCAAGTTCTAGGGCCAGACTATCACTCACCCTACCTTGAAATTATTAGGAGTTGTAAATGGTGGTTAGGAAATATGAGAGCAATAGTAAACTTAGTAACCTACCCATGGGATCAGTATTTTGAAGATTCCCTTACCATCCATAGTTTCCTAGCAAAGATAGAGGATAGGGAAGTAAGCCTAGAATATAGCTGGAGATATCATAAGGTCCCAAGAGTAGTACACTTTAGACAATTGTGTCAAGACTTACGTTATGAACTGTAGTTTGAGAGCCCTAATCCAATTGTAAAATATTTTTTATTGTTCAATTGATTACTTTGGCAAAAAAATACTTTGGATTTAATGAAGATCATTATATTAATCCCAAACAACTTGAATCTATCAACGATATTCATAAGATGTTTAGGGAATATTAGAATTTTGTTTCAAAAATTTTATGTATAGACCCAGAGACTCAAAGAGTAGATTTATTAAAATTGGTAAACCAAAAGCAGATTGCCAAGAAAACCATAGTAAGAAATCTAAAACTTCTAAGTTAAAAGAGACTAAAACTGCATATTTAGATTCTAAAATATCTAAGCAAATTAAAATTCTAGAACAATATCCCAAAACATATTTGCTACCCAAACCAGATTTTGACAATCATATTGATCCCTTGTCTATATTTTTCAACCCTATACCTGGTCCAATTTTTAAAATTCTATATTTAGTCATGGTTGATCAGGCTAGTGAACAAGGAAAAGTAAATAGAAACCAAAGGCAAGGAAAAATAGATCAAGGAGAAGTAGAAAATCAAAGGGGGGGTGGATAGGGAAAGACTTTTACCTTTCCAATCTCTTCTCCCAAAGATAGGCTAACAAGAGAACTGAAACCAGTATTTGTTGCTATTTTGCCTAATTTACATGGGAAACCACATGAGGATCCTGATGCCTTCTTTTTTGAATTTGAAGTAGTGTGCCAGACTTAATTTTACACCACGGATGAGTAAAAAATAAGACTATTCCATTCTACACTTAAGGATGCAACCTTAAGATGGTTCATGGGTCTAAGGAAAAATATTTGTAACTGATGGGATGGAGAACAAGGATTAAAAGACATATTCCTTGAAAGATACCGAGACTATTGCAGGGTTTAGGATAAGAAAGCATAATTTGTTTCATATGAATAAAAAAAATAACTAATACCTTGAGGACTATCTCAAGAGATTCCAGTTTGTGGGATCCAGGGTAAACATTGAGTTGGATGAGGAAGTTCATAAAGAGCTTCTAAAAGGACTTAAGAAATATTTCTTGGACATACTAAACCTTATGGCGAAATAAGATATCCATCAGATGGGATTAGGAGAGATCATAAATCTCTATAAAAATTAATCAAGGAATAAACCACTAAGAAGTAATAAATACCCATCATCAGGAGGAGTAACACGAGCTGAAATCAATAATATGCTAGAAAATCTTAAAACCGATTTATTAAGCACATTGACATCATCCCTCGAACTCATGGATAAGAAACCAAAGGACCAAAACATTGAAGATATATATTACCATAGATGTAGAAAGAAACATAATCTAAGGGAATGTCCTTTTAATATTACAAATATTTCCAACATTTATACCAGTTGCAAGATCCGTGAAAAAAATCATAATACCAGAAATTGTAAATATATCTCAGTTTTCAAAACCGCTATAAAAGAACCTAAAGTTGAAGAGACAAAATATGTCTACTTTATAGCTCAAAGAAGGAATTGTCCATTTAATGGTCCACCCAATTGGTCAAACTTTAACTATTCCAACCAACAAAGACCCAATTATTGGTCAAATACTCCAAGTTGGTCAAATTGGAATAAGTATAATCAAGATTGGAATATGCCTCCTTGGGCACAATTCATGCCCAATTCATATGGTAATTCACCTCCATGGATGGCAGGAAAAAATCAAAATGCATAAATTTGGAATGGCCAATTATGTTTTAACTACTAACCACTCCTATCACTATTTTATCTCTATCACTGTCACATGTACTGTGATTATTGATACTATTTAGAAATTAACCCTAGGATACTTTGTACTATGCAATTTTTTTTTCGAATAATACTTCTTATAAATATCCACTATGGGGATTGAAACCAGGTCACATCATCGATAATGCAAGTGGCATCCTTGTCGGTAGACCACACTCATGTGGATTACTATGCTGTTATTGACTCTTATCGATTCTATTTTTGTCACTGACAACCCTCTAATTTTTTTACTATTACTGATTGCTATTGCCACTATTTCAAATGTTACTAAAATAATTCCTAAATGATACAAACACTTGTATTCTCTATCGTGACTGTGTAGTGCATGTATTTTTTTCTATGATAGGGAAGTTTTCCTATGTATACTCACTTTTGTGGGAAAAAATTGCAAGTTTAGAAGAATAGAGAGGCTTTGTGTTTTTTGTAGGTTGAAGTCTTTTTGACTAAAATAGGGTATGCTAGGTAAATGAGTATGTAATACCCATAGGTCCTTTGTTATAATGCAATGACAAACAATAGTGCTCAAACCAATAGTTTAGGCCACTATCCAAGGATGATTCCACACATAATCTTGAGCACATTATCTACCTCTCTGATAGTAAATGAGGGTAATCTTCTAGGATGTTGTGTCCTATGCACTATGGATAATACAAGGCCAAAATATTCCTAATATATGAAATTTTGTTTAACCTTAGACGTTCTAAGTCCTAGGTATTGGAGCATAATCACCCCTCACTTCACTAGATGCTTTATGGGCTATCTAGATTAGCCAATAATGACAAATCCTCCATGATATTTTCAACTCTTGACATAAGGTTTCTAGCCTACTCAACTACTATAAAAAGAAAGATTGTATTTTTTTTTGCTTTTTCTGGTTGTTTTGTTGATTTTTTTGGTTTTTAAATAAAGAAAAAAAAACACAGAAAAATTATACCTAATAATCAAAATGGATGGGCAGGAATTATCATAGTTGCAACATAACTCAACCTTGGAAAATGCTTTGATACCACTTGTTAGGAATCTACTATTAAGAATAAACTCACTTGCACAAAATAATGTAAAATAGCTAAAATGCATCAAATAATAAAATAACACCTAGAAGAAAGTAATTACATAATTAAAACAATCTCATAAAATAACTTAGAATTGTAGGCCTCTTCGAGGAGGCAACCTCCTTCAATATTTCATTAACTTGCAAAAAGATACATTCATACATGATTCCATATCTTTTAAAGAAAAGACTTCATGCAACCCTAACCCTAAGCTCAAGAGTTGGCTTACATACAAAATGCCACTCGAGCTAGAATCTTCTACCAAACATTGGTTACATTCTTGATAATGGTTACATGAAATGACCTCACTTGTCTAGGCATCTTACTTGCCACATACCATTACAAAATTATTACAAAATAACATTATAAGTGGGTTCCCACATTAGATGTGGATCATTACATAATCAATATGGAATTACAAAAATAATGTTGGGATGGGGTCCTAACACAATTTAATAAATAAAACCATTAAAGTCTATTGAATGCTAATATTACCACTTTTCAATACCAATACTTTTGGACTAAAAAAATTAAAACATTTCCTTAATTGATCTATTTTCTCTCAAAGATACCAACCTCAAATAAAATTAATTATTCATCTAGTCAATATAATTACTATGGAATGGTAATATCAACCATTAGCACCAATATAAAAAAACACACAAAGGCTCTTGCTAAGCCATCCATGACCATCTTTTGAAGAAATGCACAACACAATTTTTCTTCCTTGAGTAGGAGGTTTTATGATAACTAAGGCACTATCTTCCTCCTACTAAGGATGACTCTTTTGCATAAGAAGCAACTTCCTTTATCAATGGGGCATTCACACAAACATACACACATGCAATGCATCTACATGAAGGAATTATTTTACCCTGGAGTTGTCAATGAGAAGTCCATGCATCATTTCTCATTTTTCTCTCAACTTTGGTGTTTATATCATACCAACCCATCGATGAGAGTGCTTGATTCTACAATCATAAATTATATCAACAATACCATATTCCAAAGTAGTATAAAAAAAACATTGATTGACACATCTTGATAATATAATATTATGCTATGCATTAAATATCCATATATCAATATTTAAAAAAATATAAAGATCAAGTACTTCCAATGAGGGCCATTACATTGGGGTACCTTTTGTTACCAAGTTATGACCTTTGGATTTAAGAATGCTAGAGCAATATATCAAAGGGCCATGACTTACATTTTTCATGATATCATGCATGACATCATGTAATACTATGTAGATGACCTTATAGGAAACTCCTTAAAATGTAAGGATCATATGTGAGACCTATGACATAATTTTGAGTGGTTGCAAGAATACAATTTTTGGATAAAACCTCAAAAGTGTATCTTCAGAATTGCATCTAAAAAATTGTTAGGACTCATTGTATCCTATCATGAAATCTAGGTGGATCCTACTAAAATTTTAGTATTCGTAAACATGTTGCCTCCCACAAACCTTATCAAAATTTGTAGACTTCAAGGTAAATTGTAAGCAATTCAAAGATTCATCTCACAAATTGTTGATAAGTTCTAATATTTTTCTAAGTTGTTGAAGGAAACTAAGTTCAATTAGGATAATGAGTGTCAAAAGCTTTTGAAACTTTAAAATCATATATTTTGACATCACCTATCCTTATACCTCTGAATCCAACCCAACCATTTTTATATGTACTACTAATCATGACCTTGGAGCCATGTTAATTTAATATGATGAACAACATTGATAAAGGGCCATATAATATATCAATATAACATTAGTTATATATGAAATTTATTATACACCATTAGAAAATTTGTTCTTAGTAGTAATATTTTCTTCTTAGAAGTTGAGGCATTATATGCTTAGTCAAAAGACTTATGTGATAACACTAGTAGACCCTTTATGGTGTTTAATGTGAAAACCTTATCTCTCAAGATAGAATGCCAAATGGGTTATTAACCTTAATGAATCTAATATTGAATTTGTCAATAAAAATAGTTAAAAGAACAAGTAATCATAGATCAATTAGCCATAATACCTTTATACTCCAAACAACCTTTAAATGTAAACTTTCTTGATGAGGTTGTTCTAGCCATAGACACCCATGAATATGAATCATGAATTATTTATGTTGATGGGGCTCAATGCATCAAAGGAGCAAGGGAAGAAATTATCCTAATTATTACATAACAACTTATACCTGTGTCATTTTGTAGCACCCTAAAATTGGCACAGTAAACCTTAGCAAAAATTAAAATTACCTTAGTAATAATTCAAATTTAAAATTTCAATCCCGAATCGCATTTTAACCGCTTTCCTTATTTTTCGTGCCATTTTTAGGATTTGTTGTGACCGTTGGATGATATCATCACCGATCAGATGATATCGCCTCAGATCGGACGATTTTGTCTGGAGTAGGACATCTAGACGATTTCGTCCCAAAACTAATTTTTCATAATTAGCTTCTATTTCAACGACGTCTCTAACCTGGGCAAAAGCGTGTCTATGCGGTTAGAGAATTCCCCCATTGGAGATCTCCCAAATTGGGATGATCTCCAACCTCCCAACCTCCTTTCTATGCCTATTTAATCTTAGGCCCTCCCCTTGACATTCCCCTGGCTGAATTTTTTTGTACTTCGAGTTTTACATGCATTAGAATATCTTAGACTACTGTTTGCCTTTGTCCCTTTTCAAATTTTCTTGTAGGAACTTTGTCATTTTTTAGTCGGAGCAAGCTCAGATCGTCGTAGATGATCTTGTACAATCATGGATGATCTCGCACCAATTCGAGACGATTTCGACTACAGTCAACATTGGAGGCAATCAGTGCCCTGAGTTTGCATTCTTTCTCCATTATCTACTGTTTTTCTTTGCATTAGTTAGACTTATTATTATTTTACATCCTGGAGTTCACCCATATAGTTTTAATGCACAATAAAATCATAATTTGTCATTAAATCATTGTAATGCACTCATGTTTTGTTTATAATTATCAGTTTAATATTATTATTGTCATTCTACATCATTACCCTCTGTTGGATTAGCTGCATTTTCTGTTTTTTGTATCTATTTCTTTGATTGCAGGTCTTTGATGAATTCGTCTGATGAATTCATTAGATCTCAAGAGATCTTGTTTGATCGTAGATGATCTTGTCAAATCAGAGGCGATCTTGACTACTTCAAAAATTAGAACCTCCATCAGACATCCAGATCAGGTATGGCTTTTTAATCTAGCTTATTCTCTGTGTTTTCTGTTCAAATCCATTTTCTGTATGCATTTAAATCTGCATTTCATATAGAACAGTTTAGATTCATTTGGCCAAACCTAGGATTTGAATGATCAAAGATAAAATTGAACACATCAAACACATTCCCAACCTAGGCATGAAAAATGCCATTCAAAAGTTTCCTGGTGAACCCACCATCCATAAAAAAATCACCTTAATACCCCTCCCCCGAGAGACGGGACCTTCAAAGGGCCTCTCAGTCCAAGGTATTGTCCCATCCTTACCGCATCCCCCTTCCGAGCGCGGATCCTTTAGCCTGAAGGTAAGGGTGCGGAAAATTTGGAACGATACATTTTGGTGAACCCGACGTGAAACTAAAACCTTTTGAAAACAAAAAAAAAAAAAAAAAAAAAAAATAGATGCATTTAAAATAATTAGAAAACTACTAAGTTGCATATCATGTTTAGATGGTAGCTCCTAAGAAAAGACAAGCAATTACTGTGAATGTTAAAAATCAATTAATAGCCATAGAGGTTGATTCTTTGTTTAGAACATCTCAAACATACAGAGTCCCGCCTTTATGGGACGAACTTAATAGGAGACTAGGTATCATTTCATCTAGGCCAATAGAACTTAAACAAATCAAGAGGCTTGCCCTAGATAGAATCCTGGATCCTCATCAACTCATTTTTTATCATGAACTTCAGAGAGCTTGCTATAGTTGGTTAGCTTATAGGAGAGCTCTTGTGTCTTCAAAATTGTTCACCTTCGAGGAATACCTCGAGAACGCAGCCACTATACACCAATTCCTAGGTCATGTAGAAGATCAAGAGGTCGTTCTTATGGATAGGGAAATATGGAGGAGAGTTCCTAGAGCTGTGTTATATCGAGAGTATTGCCACGAGCTTTACTTCTACAAAATAGAATCTGAAACAAACAATATCACTATAGCACTTTTTGTCAAAATTTTGAAAGAAAATTTTCAATTTGAAGAAGAAAATTTCATGACTTCTGAAGAACTCGAGCCCATTAATGATATTTATAAATTTTTTATAGAAAACTAGATCATTACTTTCATTATTATTATTTCTTGCGTTCTGTGTGCTGTTTGTTATATTTATAATATTATTATAAAAAACATAACAAAAAACCAAAACATAATCAAATCAAAATATTTTATTTTAAATACTATAGTAGGTATATAATTAAAATATAAACCTCTTAAGCTTGTTGCATATATATATATATATATATATATATATATATATATATATATATATATATATATATATATATTTGCTAAAATTTAAGTTTAACCACAATGACTAGACTTAGGAATGGTAAATAAACTGCAGAAGAAGAAGAAGATTGGTTAGGCAAGAAAAATAAAAAATTAAATGCCCTTCCTGAGGATCCAATTCCAGAAGGAGAAACTCTAGAATAGCCATAAGATGACCTGGTTGAAGAAAAGAACAACAAAAAAATGTTAGAGAGGAAGGATCCTCATCCCCTAGAATGGCTCCAGATGGAACTGTTACTTTTGATAACATAGATCATTTCTGGAAATTCTTCAATAATAATATTGGTGCTCTTAATATGGCAATTCGTATTGATAGGGGACTAATTAGTGACACTCAAGCAACCATGGAAAATATGTTTGACATACACACTAATCCCTTGTCTTTCATTGATCAAGAAAGTGATAAAGCTGGACCATCCAATATGGATATGGCCACTATAATTCAAAACATGCAAAAACAACAGGTTACCCAACCTCCTAAGGAACCTGTTATTGAGCCTAAAATCATTCCCACACAAAAGAGACCTTCATTTACTACTTTATTTCACCAAACTATTGATCAATATGCTTCAAATCGACAAAAACCTAAAATGAAGCCAAACACCAATTTCCAACAATCTAGGATACAACATAATACAACTTCAAAACTTCTTCATAACACCCTTCCTACCAACAATTTACACAATAGCAATATAGCATTTAATGTTCATGTCCCTCCATCATATGCTCACAAATCTCATCTTAATGCCCTACTAAACCAATATGGTGGGCAAACCAGTAATATGGAAGCCATGGTGAAACAGTTAGCTTCCCGCATGGACCAAATAGATCCCTATCGTCCCTCGTACAATTATCGAGAGATGTGTAGTCAACCTCTAGATCCTATGGTTGTAGCACAACCATACCCTAAACACTTTCCCATGCTCGTCCTGCCTATATATAAAGGAACTGAATATCCCATAGAGCATCTTCGCATGTTTAGGATAGCGTGTCATGATATATCACATGATGACTTGTTATTACTAAAAATGTTCCCAAAAAGTTTAGGAGGAATGACATTAGAGTGGTACTACCAATTGCCCACTCATTATTTGAGAAATTTTGAAGAGACTGCTGAATATTTTATGCATCAATTTAGTGCCTACATCGAGAGGCATGTAACCATTAAATATTTGTACAACTTAAAACAAGACAAAGATGAATGTTTTGCTGATTTCTTAGCTAGATGGAGGCAATTGACAAGAAAACTACACTTTGTGCTACCTTATAGGGAAATGTTGGACATTTTTATTAATAATTTACAAGAACAAATATCTTATGAGTTATCAACTACTACCTTAACTACCTTCGATCAGGCTATAGACTTAGCTCGAAGAGTAGAAGATGATCTCATTAGGAGAGGCCAACTTAGGAAGAAAGATGATGAGAAAACATCCAGAAACCAATATAAAAACAAACAAGTTGTAGGTGATGGAGTCACTGACAATAAAAATGTTGCTAATATCAATGCAACAAAGACAACAAAAAAAATTATATTGAAACCTCCTGATAAACCTCCTCGAGAGTTTACTAGATTGAATCAACCATTATCAACTATTTTACCCCAATTACTCAAAAGAGGTTTGATTCAATTACCAGCTATCCGGGAACCTGATCCAACCATACCCAGATATAGAGCTGATTTACACTGTGATTTCCATAGAGGGCCTGGACACTCTACCAAATCTTGTAAAATGTTAGAACGAAAAATAAAAGATCTGATTGATAATAATGAGATGGAGGTGCAAGCCTTCCAACATAAACAAAATGCTCCTAATAATGCTCAAAAGAACATTCCCCAAAATCAAAATCAAAATGCTAATCAATCATTAGATATATTTCAACATCCTCTACCAAAACATGGTAAAGAGGTGGCCAATCAAATCGAACATCATAATGTCCCTCCTCCTACCCGATATGTAGGAACTATCAACGAACATTTACCTAATCATGATTTACAAAAATTTGACACAACTTTATCCATGGTCACGACTAGGCCCCTACATAATATTCAAACATTGGATCTCAGTGATGTAGAATCAAATACTGAAAGTGAAATAGACATCACCTCAAATCAATCGAATAGTTCTAAAAATGAATCATATCCTATTCAACCTATCACAGATTCTATGGTTTCGAAAGAACCATTTCCTAGAAGAGTTACTACTCGACCTTCTTCTAATCAGTTACTTTCTAATGAAAAAGCTATAAATGCTAGACCAAGACCTATTCAGCATCCTCAATATAACATTGCAGGTACCATCGGAGTCGTTACCAGACAACAAGCTCAAAACTCTCAACAAGATCAAATTCAGAACGATGGATCAGCCCCATTTGTTTTGAAAAATCCCAATAAAGGGAATCATGTTCCTAATGTTCAATCTAAACCTCCTTACAATATTAATGAATAATTATCCAATACTATAGCCAAAATATCCCTTTTGGACTTATTAAGATCTTCTCCTACCCATAGAGATGAATCAATGCTCACATTAAACCAAATGATGGTACCATAAAACATTCAACCCGAAGCCATGACCAATACTATCATCACTAGAGAAGTCGATTGTATTGACTTTTGAGATAAAGATATACCACAACATAGTTTACATAAGGATAATCCCTTATATATTACTTCCCTAATAGGAGATGTAGCAGTCAAAAGGGTTTTGATTGATAATGGTTCATCTCTAAATATTTGCACTTTTGACTTCTACCAAAGATTTGGGTTTAGAAGTGATGAAATGAAGAAAACTAACATGATCATAAAAGCTTTCAATGACGAAACACAAGAAACGTGTGGAGTTATCACCATCCCATTGCAAGTTGGTCCGAGAACCTTAGATACGACCATGTTTATTGTACATTGCCTTGCATCATACAATATACTCTTGGGTCATCCTTGGATCAATGCAATGCGGGCTATCCCATCAACTTTACACCAATGTGTTAAATTCAAATTTAAAAATTAGTTGGTCACTATCCATGGTGATCCTAGACCCTTTGATATGTGTGCTTTGGCAGAACTTGTTGGAGTTCAATTTTGCCCTGCTCTATCATCGACACATCCTAATTATTATTTTTCATCTAAAACTGTGAAACACACACCCATAACTTCATCTATTTCTCCTCCATTAATTTCACCCTCATATATAGATCAACAATCCTCTAAACAAACCACACTAGAACCTCAAAAAGCTCTTAAATCCACAACCAATCCTTCATGTTCCATTCCTATAATTTCAAAACCTATAGACCCATCTATTAACACCTCTACATTATCTACATCTATCATACCTTCCACATCTAAAGATATAGGGAATGATCCTTCTACATCTTATGCTCTTTCTGATGAACTCTTACCTAATTTATCTAACATTCTTATATCAGAAAAAACAAATGCTTCTATGCAAAATTCCATTATCTTAAATAATTTGCCGCCATATCCTCATACTTTGGGCCTCCCACAACCTATGGGAAGTACTTACCAAGTCGGGAGTTGTGCCTTCATTTATAAGGGATATGACTAGGGAAGAATACCCAGGAACATCAAAACTCATCATGAGGGATATGCTCGATGTTATTTTACTAATGAGTATATTAAAGCTAAACCTATAATGCTTAAAATGGGATATAAAGGGAAAGGCTTGGGACCTTTCCAAGATGGTATGAAAGAACCCTTTGAGGTAGAACCATGGCCCGCCCGATGTGGTGTGGGCCTATTTCCTAGTAAGGGTCAACCCTTCCCTTTTGAATATGATGATCAACTCATATGTTATCAAGATTATTTGGATGGGCATGATGATTTGCCTCTAAAAAATCAACCATTTACATGCAATATGCTATCCATAGCTTATCCCAAAATGATTGCTAAATTTGATGATGAATTGGAAGGAGATATTTTCCATGATGTCTCCATTGAAGAGATGCTACATAATGGTTTTTATTTGATGGTTCTATACCTCCTATAGCCCAACTTGAGGCCACGACTCCTCAAGATGAATTATCCAAGTTAACCTTAAAAGAATTACAAAAATTGGGTGTTTCACCCACCCCACCTAATTTTGAAAGAGAATTACACATGGAAGTAGAAAATGTTATTAAAGTTAACATTGGAATTGAGGATAATCCCCACATAATCAATATTGGATCAAAATTAAGTCAAGAAAAACAAGAGCAATACATTGCATTCCTTAAAGAATATGAAGATGTATTCACTTGGACATATGAAGATATGCTAGGTTTAGACCCTTCTGTAGTCATGCATCACCTAGTAGTCCATCCGGATGCTAAACCTATTAAACAAAAAACTTAGAAAAATGCATCCCAAAGTGGCCTTGCTAGTCAAAGGGGAGTTAGAAAAACTCCAAAATGTTGTTTTTATACAAGCTATTGATTATGCTGAATGGATCTCGAATGTAGTTCCAGTCACCAAGAAAGAAGCTACCAAAGTTAGGGTTTGCACAGACTTTAGAGATATTAACGCTGCATGCCCTAAAGATGATTTTCCTCTTCCAAACATGGATCAAATCATTGAATTTACTGTTGGAAGTAGAATGATGTCCCTAATGGATGGATTTTTTGGTTATAATCAGATCAGGATAGCTCCTGAAGATCAGGCTAAAACAACCTTTATTACCCCCTAGGGAACCTTTTATTGGAAAGTGATGCCATTTGGCTTAAAGAACGCAAGCGCAACCTATCAACGAGCTATGACTTATATTTTTCATGACGTGATGCATGATATCCTACATGATTATGTAGATGATATCATAGCTCATTCCATCAAAGAAGATGATCATTTAAATGACTTAAGGACAATGTTTGATCGGTTAAGGGAATATCTTATCTGACTAAATCCTGCTACATGCATATTCAGAGTTAAGTTCGATAAACTATTAGGGGTTGTAGTTTATTTATGTGGCATTGAAATTGACCCTCTCAAGATCGTGGCTATCATGGATATGCCTGCACCTACCAATATATCTGAGTTACAAAGTTTATAAGGTAAGCTTCAAGCTATCTGTCGCTTCATAAATAAGCTGGTGGACAAAATTGGTCCCTTTCTTAAGCTCCTTAAGAAGGATGTCCCTTTTAATTGGGATGACGAATGAAAGGAAGCTTTTGAAATTCTCAACTATTACCTCCTTAACCCACCTGTGCTTTCACCGCCTAGACCTGATCACCCATTTATCCTATATATTTCAGCTTCAAATTTTTCTTTAGGAGCTATGTTAGCTCAACTTGATGATGAGAAAAGAGAACATGCTAATTATTATATTAGCCAAAATTTAATCAGTTATGAAACCCGCTACACAGCATTAGAAAAACTATGTCTAGCAGTCGTATTTTCTACGTAGAAATTATGCCATTATATGCTCAGTCAGAAAACATATGTCATTGCTAAATATGATCCCTTGAGGTATCTCATGAGTCGACCTTATTTATCGGGTCGCACAACAAAGTGGGTTCTTGCTTTGAGCGAGTTTAAACTCATGTTTATAGGACAAAAGTCTGTTAAGGGTCAAATCATAGTAGATCAATTAGCTGCTGCACCCTTAGAGTCTACCCATCCCCTCACTATTGAGTTTCCTAATGAATGCCTTCAATTAGAGGCAGATCATGTTGAACAATGGTCCTTATACTTTGATGGAGCCCGATGCATGAGTGGGGCTGGTGCAGGTATTATTTTAATATCTCCACAAAAACACATTATACATTTGTCCTTTAAATTAACATTTGCTTGCACCAATAATATTGTTGAATATGAAGCTCTAATCCTTGGATTACGAGCTGGCTTGGCGCTAAAAATTAAATATCTACTAGTTTTTGGTGATTCTCAACTTGTTATAAACCAAATTAATGAAGTTTATCAGACCAGAGATGATAAGTTATGCCCATATAAAGCATATTTTTTACAATTAATATCTCTATTTGATCAAGTTACCTTGGAAGCTATTCCTCAAACTAGCAACTGTGTGGCTGATGCTATGGCCGTAGCTGCATCTCTTCGGCCCTTGGAGTTAGATGAAGAATATGCCACCATCATTATTCATCGACTCTAGGAACCCACTTCAAATAAGTCATGCTTAGAACCTTTGGATGTGTTTCTAATCAATGAAACTACTCCTGAACCTTGGTCTATGAATATATTGGATTTTATTCACAATGGGACTTTCCCTGCTAGTTCTAATAGAAACTAGCGTCGGTTATTACGTAGACGAGCAAGTCGATTCATAATAATTGGCAATACTTTATATAGGAGATCTTTTGAAGGTATCCTATTGAGATGTTTGAATTTAGAAGAGTCCAGATCAGCTTTGAGTGAAGCCCACGATGGATCTTGTGGAGGACACTTTAGTGGTAGTGTCATTGCTAAAAAGCTCCTTAGGATAGGATACTTTTAGCCTACCATGGAGAATGATGCACATGATTATGTGTGCCATTGCAACAAGTGCCAGAAACATGTTGACCTTGTCCATGCCCCTGCACAGGAACTGCAGGCTATTTTATCTCCTTGGCCTTTTTCAAAATGGGGCTTAGACATTATTGGAAAAATTAATCTAGTGTCATCTGATGGACACAAATTCATCATAACTGCCACTGAGTATTTTACAAAGTGGGTTGAAGCTATGCCTTTAGCTTCCTACACTGGAATACAAGTCTCTAAATTTATTTTTAATCAAATCATCTGTAGGTTCAGAATTCCTGCAAATCTCATCTCAGACAAGGGAACTTGTTTCAAAAATAAAGATGTTAAAAAATTATGTCAAAAATATAAGATTCAACATCGCTGGTCCACTCCCTATTATCCTCAGGGTAATGGCCAAGCAAAAGCTTCTAACAAAACCTTAATCAAAATTCTCAAAAGATTGGTCAATAAATCTGGCTGCGACTGGAACATTCAATTATATCCAGCTTTGTGGGCTTATCGAACTAGTGTTCGAACTCCCACTAGAACTTCACCTTTTGTTTTGGTTTATGGCGCTAAAGCCGTTTTTCCCTTTGAATTAGAAGTTCCTTCTTTGGCTCTACTACTTCAAGATACCAAAGTAGGAGATGAATATCGAGCTGGCAGACTTAGTCAGCTGGAGCTCCTAGATGAAAAGTGCATCAATGCTTTGGAGCATCTTCGTGCCTACCAAAACAAGCTTAAAATATCATATGCTAAGAAAGTTCGTCATCGATCCTTTGAGGTCGACAACCTTGTTTTAAAAGAAAATCAAAAAAATACTAATGCAAATAAATACCTTAAAGGTAAATTTAAGCCCAACTAGCTTGGACCATATATTATCACTGCTAAATTTGAATCGGGAGCATACAAATTATCTACCTTAGATGGTAAAGAACTTAAAGAACCCATTAACATTTTGCATCTTAAACGTTACTATGTGTAAAAATTGATCATTTCATCATTGTATATATTTGTTTAAAATATTTCAAAAAAAAAAAAAAACCACTATCTTGTATTTCTTTCAATTTATAGATTCAAAAACACCAAAAACATTCAAAATCATCAAAATCTTCAAAACCAGCTTTTATTTTTTGTACTTCTCAAATTGTGACATATTGCAATTATATTTCCAGTTATTTTGAATAAATTAGCATTTATTTGGAATCCCGCACTTTCACATTCACATGAATAAATATCTTGATTTATTTGGCATGATTACTAATCTATCTTATATCAAAGTCCACAAAATTCAATTAAATAAAGTTTTGAGGATAGAGAATTGATATTGTTATTTACTTCAACCAAGCATATCCTTTCACAATAAAATGATTATATTTGTAATGTCCATGCTATGCTACATAGTAGAAGTGGTTTCTTGAGCGAAAAGTTTCCCCTGCTATCCTATCATGCACATGGTCTAGAATCTTTGAGAATTGACAAAAGGACAAGCTCACCCCTACCCAGAATAAAAATCCCTTGCTCTATAGCTAATTCGAGCAAGTATCCCTAGTATATGAAGAAAAGAAAAGTTCAAGAAAAAGAGAAAAAGAAAAAGGCTATTTCAACATTATCTCAAATATCAAGCAAAAATACAAAAATACAAAAAAAAAAAAAAGAGAAAAGAAAGAAGAAAGCAAAAGCAAAAGCAATAAAATACCTTTCCCTACCCATTGAAAAGAAAATAAGGGTTTATGAGCTTGAATCCCTGGAATTCTCAATTATTCAAAAACTATGAGGTAAGCCCCATAACAAGTGGTTTGTGCCCAACTCGCTTGGCCTTGGGTAACTCCTAGCGTGGTGATATGTCTGTCACATTAGCGACCTTATTTTGTATAGACCTATGTCTCGCTTATGGATTAGCTAGCTCTTGATAACCCGACTTACATAGTAGTCTCGGTATGGTTATATGCATCTAAATCATGGTTAATGAACACTTATTTGGTTAATTCAAATCACTTGTATCAAATTATCTTGCTCAAAACTGGTAAATGAACAATACAATTACACACACATTTGTATTTGAGAGATTTTGTGTATCATTATGATAAATCAAGATCAGAAATGAACTCACATATGCACATGGGATTCCTTATAAATCTAACTTTTGTCTTTAAGATACTTTGAAATATTTTTGCAAATTGTCTGGAATAATTTCATTTTCTTCTCTGAGAACAGTTTTTTAGTATAAAGACAACTACATGCATTAACAACAAATCAAAATCATTTTCAAAACATGCAATAAAGTTACATTTATATATAAATTTTGATTTTTGCGACGATGGTATAATTCCAAAACCAAAATTGAAATTTTATGCCTAGTGCAAGTCATCATCTTCATATTTTCTGTTTATTTTCAAAAATTAAAAATCAACCATGCAATAAAACTATTATTTTCTTCTTTGGACTTCACGATGATGGTATAAGTCTATACCTAAATATTCTATGCCTAGTGCAAACCATCGTTCTAATTTTATTTTTCATTTATTTAAAAACAAAATTCATCAAAACATGTGACTTGCATCATTATGTTACACAATTATGTTTTACAAACAACAAACACTTATTCTATTCCATGTCATTATGTTCAAATTCAGTTTTTGCAACCATAGTATAAATTCTAAGGAATTGTTCAAAATTTTATCACACTTAGGAATTTATGCCTAGCAAAAATCATTTTAAAATATTTCATGCATACTATTTTTATGACAATCTGAAAACAAATCATCAAACCACCATTATCTCCATCATCACAACAAAGTCTTAAGACAGTCTCTTAAGCACTCTTTTACTTTTAACAATATTTCTATACTGGGATTAGCTTGACGACCGAGTGAGCGACGACTCCATGAAATGGTCTATAATAGCGATAATGTCCTTTGAAATTATTGTTAAAAGTCCCCTTTTATTTTTTATCAAATCACATCACAACAACCAATTTGTTTACATCAGATTATTTCATTTAAATTTTAAAAGCATGACATTCAAACCATAATATTTTCAACCGACATAATTACATGAATCATCAAATCAATCACACCAAACATTAAAGCCCCATACAAACACATAAGACAAGTCATATGATCAAAAATATCTCATCTCTATATATATCAATAATATATACATCATCTCAAAACTGGATTGGTATGCCACAATCTGTACCTCGACATACTCAATCCTCTATCAAAAATAATAAACACTATGTATCAATTTGTGTAGTGCAGTCTGTAGCAGCTAGCCTCGAGAACCCCTCGAGCTCTCAGCCTCATCTCCTCTCTTGCCCTGAGGTGGAGGAGGTGGCCCCATCACAGTCTATGTGGTGCCATGAGTCCTAGATGCCGATCGTGATGATGTCCTAGATGACCCCATCACGACAGGCTCTGTAATATGAGCTGGTAATGGCACCCTCTACTCTGCTGGCACCGCTTGGTAATATAGAGCCTGATAGAATGTAACTTGGGCAATAGCCCACCCTAAATATCGAGTGCTCACCCCTCCACCCCGAGCCCTGAGTCATGCAGCCTCATCCTGCAAGGACTACACCTGAGCTTGGAGATGAACAGTCTATGCCCAGAGAGTAGCCATCTCGCTACTCTCTCCTGCCTTGACACCCTTGCCCTTATCGAGCGATGGTGGCCTCTCTCTTCATGGAGAAGGGGGTCTCTCCTCCCTCCTCTCCCACTGTCACGGCCTCCCGAGCCTCGTGGCCTCCTCTCGCTCTCTCCCGCCATGACCCTGTGTTGCCTCAATGGCCGCCTGGCGCTGCCTCCCCATCCGATGCACAACTACATGAATCAGACCCTGAGCCCTCGTCATTCGAGGAGGGCGGATGCCTGCGTACCAGACATCATAGTCATCGACAACCCCAGTGTCGTCCCCATCCACAGGCTAGATGGGGGCATCGTTTGTGTCCTGAATCTAGAATCATTGCATATTTGGAGCCCCGCTAACTGTAGTGTTATCCCGAACGGTTTGGGAAAACTCATAGTCCCTGAGAGATGGGATCCCCTACTATAGACCAAACTGCCTTAAAAATTGGTCGTAGCGGTGGAGCTCCACCTCTCCTCTCTCCATCCTCATCCAATAGACTTTCCTGACGTGAGCCAGCTCTTGTCCATCCTTGGCCCACCCTGGATGATCTCTCCAAGGCCTCCAGGTGATCTGGTTGGAGACAAGGTCATCAAGTAGTCTTTGGGACATTGGTAGATCTATCCGCCGTTGTGACCCTCTTTGGAGCCACCAGTAGAAAGCTCGGGGCCTCTCCCCATCAATCCCTGTTAGTGGGAGCCCTATCGGCCTTCGCACCATGATGTGCTCCTAGCACCAAACCTACAGTAGTGATGTCATGACCAGACATCGACTGCCCTTGTATACGACCCCATGTAGGATCCTATACAATCGACATAGTACAAAGCTCCCACAAGCAAACCTATATCTATGGTCTCTCATGTTGCAGACCACATATGTCAGTAACCATGGCAGTCTGCATCCACTCTGATGGCATAGCAACAGACCACCTGCCACCCTAGCCAAAATCTATGTCAGTCTAGATGCCCTAGGCATCTGGCATAGTGACTCGATGTTCACTCTGCCCTTCTCCAGGGCGAAGCTCGGATCTCTGCATAGTTGCCTCATTGCATGGCCCTGATTGGTTGTGGGAGTTATTAGTCGTACTTGTATGGGGATCCTCAAAATCCTCCATACATCCTCCAATGTGGGAGTCATATCCCCTGTCTGTAATCAAAAACAAGAAGAACCCAGATATCACCTCTCTGCTAGGGCTGTCAATAGCCCCATATCTGTAGAAACCTGTGGCATATCTGCCATGTGCTGCAAGCCGACTTGCGCCAACTGATCTCGTTCTGCCTGAGATAGAGCTGCCAAGTCATCCTTTAGTCCATTGTATTTTCATTCCTAGCTCTTTAGTAATCCTCTCTGCAAACATAAACAACAAAACAATAAAAATAATTAATCATTAATTAAAAATGCAAGTAAAATAAGTTCACTTTCATACAAATGATGATATCGTCCACTATTGGACGATATCGTCCTAAATTTGAGCAAATTCGTCTCCGATTTTGCAAGAGGGAATCGTCCCTTATTGGACGAAATCGTCCCCATATCGCCGATTTCGCCCTTGGACGAAATCGATGATATTGAGACGATTTTGACGAAATTGAGACGATTTCGCCCCGATGACGTCGATGGCCCAAAAATGGCCACGATGCTTGACAATCATTCAAAATTAATCTAAAAAGCATGAAATTCAAAATTAAAGCATTCTAAACTAATTTTAGACCCTTACCCGTAGCCCGCGTTGGACCTCTATCGATCTATGCGTTGTCTCGACCATCTTGTCTGCAGAGCTCTAGGAACCAAGAAAATGAATAGTAACAATGGATTAGGGTTTTACCTTATTTTTCTTAATTTTATTCAAAAAAACTTAAACAAATTTTTTAAAATTTTTGCTTTTCCACGTTTTTACCTCAAACGTTCGATTTGGGTAAAAACACGGAGGGGGCACCATAGTAAGCTGTCATACGATTCGACCTAGAATCGTCGCCTAAAAATGGGAATAATTTTTGCTTTCTTGTAGATCAAGAAGAACTCGTATTTAATGCATTTTCTTCAAAAAATTCGCTAAAGAGGGGGCAAAATGTAGCACCCTAAAATTGGCGTAGTAAACCTTAGCAATAATTAAAATTACCTTAGTAATAATTCAAATTTAAATTTTCAACCCCGAACCGCCTTTTAACTGCTTTCCTTGTTTTCTATGCCATTTTTAGGATTTGTTGTGACCGTTGGACGATATCATCGTCGATCAGACGATATCGCCTTAGATCGGACGATTTCGTCTGGAGCAGGACGTCCAGACGATTTCGTCCCAAAATTGATTTTTCATAATTAGCTTCTGTTTCAACGGTGTCTCTAACCTGGGCAAAAGTGTGTCTGCACGGTTAGAGACTTCCCCGTTGGAGATCTCCCAAATTGGGATGATCTCCAACCTCCCAACCTCCTTTCTATGCCTATTTAATCTTAGGCCCTCCCCTTGACATTCCCCTGGCTGAATTTTTTTGTACTTCAAGTTTTACATGCATTAGAATATCTTAGACTACTGTTTGCCTTTGTCCCTTTTCAAATTTTTTTGCAAGAACTTTGTCATTTTTCAGCCGGAGCAAGCTCAAATCATCGCAGATGATCCTGTACAATCTCGGATGATCTCGCACCAATTTGAGATGATTTCGACTGCAGTCAACATTGGGGGCAATCAGTGCCTTAAGTTTGCATTCTTTCTCCATTATCTACTGTTTTGCTTTGCATTAGTTAGACTTATTATTATTTTGCATCCTGGAGTTCACCCATATAGTTTTAATGCACAATAAAATTATAATTTGTCATTAAATCATTGTAATGCACTCATGTTTTGTTTATAATTATCAGTTTAATATTATTATTGTCATTCTACATCATTACCCTATGTTGGAATAGCTGCATTTTCTGTATTTTGTATCTATTTCTCTGATTGTAGGTCTTTGACGAATTCGTTAGATCTCAGATGATCTTGTCTGATCATAGACGATCCTGTCAGATCAGAGGTGATCTTGAATGCTTCAAAAATCAGAACCTCCATCAGACATTCGGATCAGGTATGGCTTTTTAATCTAGCTTATTCTCTGTGTTTTCTATTCAAATTTGTCTTTTGTATGCATTTAAATCTACATTTCATATAGAACAGTTTAGATTCATTTGGCCAAACCTAGGATTTGAATGATCAAAGATAAAATTGAACACATCAAACACATTCCCAACCGAGGCATGGAAAATTCCATTCAAAAGTTTCTTGGTGAACCCACCATCCATTGAAAAATCACCTTAACACCCCTCCCCCGAGAGGCGGGACCTTCAAAGGGCCTCTCAGTCTGAGGTATTGTCCCATCCTTCCCACATCCCCCTTTCGGGCGCGGATCCTTTAGCCTGAAGGTAAGGGTGCAGAAAATTTGGAACGATACACATTCAAACTCTAATTTTCATGTACTAATAATACTATAGAATACAAATAACTTATTTTATGGATTTAAGCTATGCTAAATCTTAAGATCAATAAATCAGCCATTTTTGGTGATTCCTAATAAATGAATTACCAAATTAATGGTATTTATCAAACCAAGGATGACAAATTAAAATTGCATAAGGATATTGTAGATAAATTAATGGCTTCCTTTGATAAAATTATAGTAGAAGCCCTCCCATGATCTAGCAATTATCATGTGGATGTCATGGCTACAACAACTTCCATTATACTTTTAGAAGTAGAAGATGAACAAGATTCTATTGTCATACAATTAATAAAAAAACTTGGATCCTTGAAATCAATGTGGTATCCCTCAAATGTTTATGTTGTCAAATATTTCCTCTCAAGAACTATGGTATTAATACAATTTCAACTTTTTTTAAAGATGACACATTGCTTGAATATTTAAATAGATAAGAATGCAAATATTTTAAGCAATGAGCATGTAAATATGTTATCATAAGATATTTTATATCAATGCTCCTTTGAAGGAATACTTCTAAGATGTGTTGGATCAAACTAAACACAAATAATTATCAAAGAAGCCCATGATGGGTCATGTGGTGGACATTTTAGTGGTTTATCTATAGATAAAGAACTCCTTAGGAAAGGTTACTATTGGCCATATATGGAAAATATGCTTGTTAGGGAATAGGCATTCCCCTTTAAGTGTTATCGACCTTAAATAATAATTCCTACGATATGGTCACATTGTCCTATGCCATTGAGGGTATGGGAAATTTGAGGGGACCACTTTGGCATCCTTCTAAATTGAGAATACTAAAAAGAAAATATATTAGGATCTCTTTTGTGTGTCTTGCAAAAAAAATAAAAAATCTCTCTCTTGGGTTGGTATTTTTGGGTTTTTATAGGATAGGCTAAAAGAAAAATATTATCAAGAAACTAGAGATGATATTTGAAGGAACCATTTTTTGCAACTTGGACACCTTTGATTTTTCTTCCATTTTTCCTTTTAAGAAATATCTCCTTAATGCCTTTACAAGAATAATAGATAGATAAGGAGATAATGGATCACCTTGGAATAGTTCATAGAATGACTTCAATTAATTAGTGGGAGAACCATTTATCAAAATAAGTTTTTTTGTAGTGCTATAACAACATTTAATCCATTAATGACAATTGTTATTAAAACCAAACATTTTGAGAATATCATATATAAAACTCTGAGGAATTCTATAATATGATTTGTTCATACCTAATTTTATAACCATACTTGGTTATTTAATGGAATGAAGATAATGTGTGGCCTCATTCCATCAAAAATTTGTTTACCTCAAAAAAAACCACCTTGTTCCTCTAAGAAAACATAATCTAGAATACCTTTCAACCTTTTTGTCATAATTTTTTAAATGATCTTATAAATCATATTAAAAAGGCTTATTGGAAAAAAATTATCAAAATATTTTGTTTCATATTTCTTGGGAACCAATGTATTAAAAGTGGTATTGATATCACTTATTATATCCTTACTCTATTGGGCCTCTTCATTGCAACCAATAGATCATTGTCCAAAAAATCCCAATGGTTTTTGAAAGAAAATTGCTAATAATTCATCAAGGTCAGATGCTTTGTTAGGATGGAAATAAATAATTGCTCAATTTAAATCCTCCATAGATATGTTCTTTATCAAGAGTTATTTTTGTCCCTATATGATAATTAATAAGATATTTTGCAAAATATTATCGTGTTTCTCTTTATCTTGATCGATATTTGACAAAATATTTTTAAAATAGTTAATTACTTCCTTCTTTATATTTTCTTCTTTCTCAATATTTGTTCTATCTAGAGTTAAAAAAAAAAGAAATAAATCTTTTTATTGTAGCATGAAAAAATTATATTTCTATACCCTTCCTTGAGCCATTTCTCCCTATATTTTTTTAACCAATGACGACTCATTTTTTAATGCATTATGATAATTAAAGAGTAATTATTTTTCTTTCATACAAGAATCCTAATCCATTTCATTATTTTATAATATCTCTTTTAAAATTTTAAGGATGGATTCAATTTATTACTTTTCTTTAAAAATGTTACCAAAATATTTGGCATTCCAAATCTTCATTTGCTCTAAATATTTCATATTTTGAACAAACATAAAGCAAAATTCCAATATGGATTTAGAAGTTTCAAGGTAGAAAATCCATGCCAAAGGAAAAATCCTTCAAGCATCAAAAATGGTTTCAATCCCTTCTAAGACCAATAAGGTCATAATCCCACAAGCAAAAATTAAGAAAGGAAAGGGTCATATGTTTCCCTTGAATAATTACCATTTCAAAATGCAAGAAAGGAAGTCATAAGAAGGTCCTTAAAATAAAGGAAGCCATATAAGCTCCTCAAAATAAAAAGAAAATAAATAATCCATAGAAGTTTCTTAAAGCATTGCAAGAAAATTGTAGAAGAAATAGTTGACCTTAAAAAGGTTAAAGCATAGTCTACAGAGGATCATAAGAGAAAATGAGAACCAAAAACTCTTAAACAAAAATAGCATTTTATAATTTTTTTTCCTCAAAATACAAATACAAATTAAGTGCATTTCAAAAAGGCACTTTAGAAAAAGCTATTTAGTCCAAAGAGAAGCTTGAAAAAAATAGAAGAATCCTAAATGAAATACTTGCAAATATGAAAGAGCATATGCTATTGAATGATTGAAAATAAGATTTTTTCAAGGCACTAATTTGAATGTTCCAATTGGAATGATTTTTCATTGGATAAGGAAAGCAAATGGTGCATGTACAAGGAAACATCCAAAAGAATAATCAAAATTAGAAAATTCATGAAGTGCATGTAAACTAAAGTCTATGGCTTTAGGAAATGGCCAATAAGTAGAATGAACCCATGAACATTTATTTAAATTATAAGCCATAAGCATCACATGAATAAACAAACACCTAATCTAAAAAATTTGTGAAACTACAATCAATAAAATACATGATAACATTTGACAAAAGAGAGCATGTTGAGCCTCAAAGAATTCAAAGAAAAAAGTGAACAAGTGAATTTTAACAACATAACTCTTAGTAAATTGCTCCAAAAAAAGAATATAGAATGATAAAGTAGAAGCTTCACGTTGAGAAATTAAAAGTTATCTCAACTGTAGAAGAATCTAAGTATACAGATCCTTATAAAGACTCATGAAAAATTAAGAATTGAACATGCACTTGAAAGCCACCTGGCTAGTCCTCCATTGATAGCAAAGGAACTCAACTAGATGCCCATCTAGAATTCACATAGTTAATAATCAAATGTATAGCAAAGGAACTCAACCAAGTGTCAAAGAAAATAAACTAGACACTCACCTAGAAGTCACCTAGTCAATATTCAAATGGATAGTAAATGAATTCAACTAGACATCAAAGGAACTCAATTAAACACTCACTTAAAATTCACCAAATAGTGTTCACCTAAAAAATACTCAAATATTGCAAGAAATCATTTGGTCAAAGAAGCCCAAGCAAAGACAAGGAGAAAAAGCCTTTGGACTCACATAATATAGCAATAAAGAGAGAATGACCTACATTTTTAAGACAACAAAAAATATACCTTCAAGTTACTCACCTCATAAAAGTGACTCAAAAGTTTCAAACATGAATTGAAATACAACTTGAAAAAAGAAAAGGATACAATGACAACAATTTAAAAGGAGTAAAGGTCAAGAATTCAAGAAGCCTTGAAATTCAAAAATCCCGTATTAATAGTGGAAATAAAGAAAAGGTACTTATATTACAAGTGGATAGTCACTTTAATTAAAGGAAAAAATTAATGATATTAATTTTTAGGAAAAATAAAATTCCAAGTGAAAAAATAAAATAGTTCACCCCTTTTTGCTCAATGAGGCAATATTCTCACAATTTGAAATATCAATTAAAATACAACTATAGAATTATATATACTTAATGATTTTTTTTTTTTTATATTTGGATTCAATAAAAAAAACTAGATTTTGTGAAAGTTTACAATGGCTAGTGGAGCAATGAAGTTCTTATTGCTTGATTCCCAACGAATAAGTGGGAACAATTATGCTACCTAGAAAACCAAACTATAAACATAGTTTTAGTTTGAGGAAGTATGACAAGTAGTAGACAGGACAAATACCATTCTACTATATAAATATAAGATCAAAAAAAGTTTTACAAGGTAAATAGAAAGGCAAGTTTTAGGAACCTTCTATTTAAAATAAGCACATTCACATAAATATTGTAAATTTAGAAGAAATCCATGAAAACCATAATATTGTAATATAAAATGTAAATGTAGAAATGTAATAAACTACCATAAACTACTTCAAAAGGGGTAACCTTGGTTGCAGTGTGATATGAAGTATTATACCACCATTCGACCAAATGAAGCCACTTTGTCCACTGTGTAGGATATTTAGAGGTAAAGCAATGAAGGTAGGTCTCAAATCATTTGCTTAAAATCTCTATTTGACCATCCATTTGTATATGATAATATTAACTTATTTTGAATTGAGTTCCTTGCAACTTAAACAATTATTGAAAAAAATGACTAGTGAAGATAGGGTCGTGATTGAAGATAATAGATACAGGCATACCATGAAGGCAAAAAATGGAGTCTAGAAATATTTGAGCTACTACTGAGGTTGTGTAGGGATGGGAGAGGGAAAAAAAATGAGCATACTTCATGAGACAATCCACTACCACCAGAATAACTAATTTGCCTCCTGACTTAGGTAACCCTTCAATAAAGTCCATGGAAATATCTATCCATACTTATTTTGGAATGGGAAAGGGCTAATGAGTTCTAGGGTAATGCACTATTTCTTCTTTTAGTTGTTGGCATATGTTACATTCAACCATAAAATTTTGAACATCCTTCTTCATTCCCTTATAAAATAAAGTATACTTAATCCTTTCATAGGTCTTGAGGAACCTAGAATATCCTATGGTTGGTGATGTATGCATTTCACTCAAGATGAGTTCTTATAGTGGAGAATTTTGGGGAAGAACAAGGCATTCAAAGTATCTCAAATCTTGTCCATCCCAAGTGTATATCAGGTATGAGTTAGGCTCTATTTGAAGTGTGGTGATCAAATTTTGAAATATTGAGTCCTTGAGCATGTCCTATCTAAGAGAATAAATCCAATAAGGTATAGATGAAGAGATAGCATATAACACACTCTGATCCTCAAATTGTCAAGAGAGTGCATTGGCCATAATATTCTACTTCCCCTTTTACATGTAATCCCATAGTCATAGTTCATTAATTTAGAGATCCACTTTTGTTGTTTGAGGGTGGAAACCCATTGAATTGAGAAGTATTAGAGACTTTGGTGGTCTATTTTGATGGAAAATTGATGTCCAATGAGATAAGGTTGCCAGTTATTAACCACATGCAAAATAGTGAGCATCTCATTTACATAAGTTGATTTACCTAAATTTTCGCTTGAAAGTGATTTACTAGTAAAGCCCAATGTTCTTCCCTCCTATATCAACATGGCTCCTACACCATTGCCTAAAGCATCACTTTTAATTATAAAAGGTTTTGAAAAATTAGGTATGGCTAACTAGAGTTGTTGTCATGGCATGATATAGGTCAATGAAAGCCTTCTCAATTGGGCCTAACCTAGTAAAAGAATTATTTTTCAACATGGTCATTAAATGAGCAATTTTTTTCATAGTTTTGGATTTTGCAATAATACCTTGAGTCCCAAAACTTCTTGAAGTCTATTAAGAGTGTGAGGCCTCGACCAATCTTGAATATATTGAATATTATTAGGATAAACTTTAAATCCATATTTGGTGACAATGTGTTCCAAGTACTCCACTTCTATCAACCCAAAAGAACACTCAAAACTATTAGCATAATGTTGATTATAAGACAAAAGCTATAGAGTCTGATCAAAATGGATGAGACACTCCTCCCAAGAGCGATTATAGATCAAAATATCATAAAAGAGAACTTAAATGGATTTGTGAAGGAATAGGTAGAATATGTTATTCATGAGGCTCTAAAATATGGAAGGTGCATTCGTTAAGCCAAATGGCATAACCAAAAATTCATAATGACCCTCATGAGTTTGAAATGTTATTTTGGAAATATCCTCCTCCTTGAGCCTTACCTAATGATAACCCAAGTAAAGATCTAACTTGGAGAAAAACATAACACCATGCAACTCATCCAAAAATTAATTGACCATTAGGATAGGAAATTTATCCTTAATGATGAGCTTATTGATCTCACAAAAATCTATACACAAGTGCCATGACTCATATTTATTTTGAACCAATAGGTATGGAGAAGAATAAGGACTATTACTACGCTGAATGACTCTTGCTTGTAACAATTTGTGTACAAATTTATTTATTTTTACTTAAGTGCATAGGTGTACCAATCATTTTGTTAGGGGCCAGACTACTGGGTACCAAAGGTATTGCATGATCATGGGAATGACATGGAGGTAATTTTGTTGGTTCCATAAAAATTACATTATGCTTAGTTAGAATGACTTGTAAATATTTTGGGGGTATGTCTTCAACTAAAGTTTATGGTTGAATTACAAATATCTAGGCAACTACCCATGATAATTTTTTTAATAGCTTATCCATATGGCTTGAATTTATAATCTATGGAGATATTTATAGCAAATATTGAACAGTGTAGGACCTACCATTCTATAAAAACTACATCCATAACTCTATAAAGTTCCATGCTATTGGTCCCAAGGTACCTAGCCATTGAGATCCTAGCACAAAATTGCATCCTCCTAGTTAAAGAGCAAACATATCAGTTTTAAGTTCACAATCCCCTATATTCAACTTAATATTGTGGCATTTAGCTTTACAAGACAATGTTCTACAATTTGGCACCGTAATCTCAAAGGTGTTGTAAGCATGTATGTAGAAATTTTCTTCTTGGAAACTCGAGGATCAATAAATTTATGTGTACTTCTCGAGTCAATGAGAATTGTATGATGTTGTCCTTTGAAAAATCCTACTACCTTCATCGTTTGAGGGGTAAAAATTCTTGCAAGGGCATGGACATAAATTTTTTGCTAGGATTCTTCTTGGGTTTCACCCTCATCCTTAAGTGGTTCCTTTGATGGTTCTACATCATCATCAAGTGGTTCACTACTTATTGACTCCTCTATATCCAATTTTTTTTTTATTTTGGATGTATTTATGCCCTAGTGAATAATTTTCATTACAATTATAACATAATACTTGTACTCGACGGGAATCCATATTTTCTATAGTCAAATGTTTGTATGGGGTAGATTTATTACCATCATATTACCAACACTTGGTATGAAGTTGGAAGGAAATGGGGGTTTGGACTATGGGAATTTAAGTAGTCTCCTTTGAGCCAAAAACATATCTTCAACCAATCTCACTAATCATATGGCTTGCATCATAGATTATAGTTTAAACCTTTTGACCTTAGCCTTGATATCATATTTCAAGTAATTAATAAAACAACTCTAAAAAAGCCTTCATTCAACCCCTTAGTCCTATTAGCTAGTTTCTTGAATTAGGTATGATAGTCGTGAATAGTAGAGGTTTATTTCAATTTGGTCATTTCTCCTATAAAGTCCTTATACTCACTAGGGAACAAATAAGTGAGTAATTATGACTCAAAATTTTCCTAAGAAGGGTTGGGAGTTGTGTTTTGTAACCATTGATGCCATTGTAAATATTTAGATTCCAAGTTGAAAGATGCCATAGTGAACCACAAATATCTAGGGACATTATGAAGTTTGAATAACTAATCTACTTGACATAACCACCCATAAATATCATTTTCATTGAACTTAGGAAAATCTAATTTAGGCATCTTAAATGGAGTATCTATGTCAAAAAGAGAATGACAACCTTTCCTCTCCTAATGGATTCCCTTTTATTTATTGCTAGCACTACCACCTAGTTTGTTAATGTTAATATGCTCAAACACCTTTGGGCTATCCCAAAAATTTTCCTCAACCTCTAGGAATTTTTATTCAAATTAAGCTTTAGATTTCATTTTTTCACCTCTCAAAAGTGATACTTCATCCCTCACCTGTTTAAAGTCACTAGTAAGATTAGAAATTGTGGTATTTAGGTTCTATAGAAGGGTGTTTTTGTTTTTTTAAATCTTCTTTTGGTTTCCTCTAGTTCCTCCAACCATTGTAGTACAAGTTGAACCCCTCCCACTAACTTACTAAAAATAGTATTGTTCCCAAAGTTACTATTTTTAGTAATGATCTAGAAAAGTGTTTAGGTGTTATATATCAAAATGATCAACTCAAAAAGATGATTGTAATAGATTAGGTCCCATAATGATATTTTTTGGTACCCCTAAAAAGTGCATGGAGGCTATATACCAAACTGATCAGCTCAACGAGAAAATTACAATGAGCTATTTACCACAACCCTATTTTTTTGCACCCCATACTTTTTCTAGGGAAGTGTTGTCGATTTTTCTCCTAGAGCCTTAGTTCACTCAAATTTTTTATATTTTGTTGAACAATCCCTTACAAGACTTTGCATTGTATGTTACTAACATCGTTCTATCACTAACACTATAGCTCACTATTCTAACAACTGTTTTACCTAACTCTATCATTCACAAAATCCTTGTCTATTATGATTTTTGAATGTCATAAACAACTATTATTGACACTGGCAGTCTATTTTGACCTGTATTGAAATTTATGTTTATCACCAAATTATTTAATCTAGTTTATGCAGTAATTATGGATAGTGAAGTCTTATCAGTATGCTCAATTTTTATGGTAGGATTTTTGGTTACAAGTTTAACATTCAATAGAAATATGGTACTCTAATATAGATTATATGTACTACCCATAGGCCCTCTATTATAACATAGTTATGAATGATAGTGCTTGGACCAATATTTTAGGCCACTATTCAAGAAGGATCCCATGCATACCCTTGAGCATACTACCCACCTATTTGACAATACAAGAGAGTGATCTTTTTGGATGCTATTCCTAGTGTATTATAGATAATACAAGGCCAAAAATATTCCTAGGGCTAAAGGTTTCTTCTAATCCTAAGGGGTCACCTAATATACCCAAAGATACATGGGAGCTCAATTCCATAGTTGGGTGTTGTTTAAGACCTAGGTATTGGAGCCTGATCACCCCTCACTTCACTAGATTCTTTACGGGTAATCTAGGTTAGCCAATAATAATAGCTCCTCCATGATATTTAAAACCCCTAATATAGGGTTTCTAACCTTAAAAACCAATGCAAAATAGGGTTTTTTTAATTTATTATTATTTTAAGGAAATAGGCAAAAAATAAAAATACAAGAAAACCTAGAAGTCAAAATGGTAGGGCTAGAACTATCATATTTGTAGTGGAACTCAACCCTAGAATATGCTTTGATACCACTTGTTAGGAATGTTAGATTTAAAATAAGAAGATTCACATAAATATTGCAAATAAAGAAAAAATTCACGAAAAATAAAATATTGGAATACAAAATGTAAACGCAAAAATGTAATAATATTACAACACAACATAGAATCATGGGCCTCTTCAAGGGGGAAACATCCTTCAATACTTTCATTCAATATGCAAAAGGATACATTCATATATGGGCCTTTATATTTTAAATATACACTTCATGCAACCCTAACCTAATGCTCAAGAGTTGACTTATATGCAAGGTGCCACTTGAGCTACAATCATCTACCAAAGATTAGTTACATTCTTGATAATGGTTACATGAAATGGACCCACTTGTCTAGGTGCCTCAATTACCACATACCATTGTAAAATATTACAAAATATCATTATAAGGAGGTCCCCATGTTGGAAAGAGGTCATTACATAATAATATGAGAGTTACAAAATAATGTTAGGATGAGATCCTAACGACAATATTAATCATCATGTTTGGGGTTGTAGATGAAATATAAGCATATATTATTGGCTTTTTATTAGCTTTTAATGCTATATATTAAAGGAAATACAACCACAAGGACTAAAATGAGCATGCAATATTAACTATATGATAATGAAAAAATATTGTAGACACCTAAAACATGTCATATTAAGGAGACTACTTGAATGGACTATTTTAAGACCACATAACTAACCTTGGGTAGCTTCAAGGCTAAAATAGTGGTTTTCACCACTTAAACAGGTACAATTCCCCATAAAATCATGATCGTCTGTACCTGAGATGGCTGCCAAACCATAATCGTCTCAACCCAAGACAACCACAAAAAAGCAAGTTTAAAAATAGAAAGGTGCATAAATAGAAGATAAAATTACTAGTTAACCCCACACATGATCTTACAAAAAGCATTAAGCACCCCACATGGGCTAAATTAGAAAAATACATGCAATTATAAATCACATGAAATTTTAGAGCTAAGCATCTGCTTTTTTAATGCATACTGCCTCTTTGCTTTTTCATGTAGGGTGCTTTTGCCATTATTAGCTTCCACCTAAGAAGTCTATAAATTGGCACTCACCCCCTCAATTTGAACCATTGATTTCTTGTGCAAAGTTTCTATTATACATGAAGTTCAAGATTTTGTGTAATGAAGTGCTACCATTTTCAATCCTTGAAGCCCTCTCACTATTGAAACCATGCTACTAGACTACTACAAAGGATTTAAATCTATGCTCTCATATTGCAAATAATCAAACATTCAAGCTTTGGTGACCGATTTGATCCATCAAGTCAATTTTATAGCGCAATAATCTACCAACAACACTCCCAAGGTATCTCAGACATTGCTTGAAACTGGTTACAAAAGTACACAGTCCTACAATAGTGGTTGTCTTAACTTGAGATGGTTTACGGATAAGACCATCTCGACCAGAGATAGTCTCAACTAAAGACTTGAATTTCTAATTTTTCTTTCAACATAGCTTAGAACAACATTTTTATTATTTCTACATAAAAAATATCTAAGTTTATATATGCATATGCTTACCATTCATTACATTTATCACATTCATATTGATCAATACGAGCCCAATTTTAGTGGGCTCTTCATATACTGTTGATATGTTTCTCAATTTTTTGTGTAGACTACAGGACCACGAGGGCAAAGAAGCACAATATTCACATCAAACTCACCATGGTGGTCACTAAAAACCCATCCTAAGATAAAATGTGAATGCAAGAGAACCCTTACAAAGTGTACCGAGATGATTCAAAGGGAAATAAAACCCTCCTATTCTGTATTGATTGTATCACACTTATGAACTTCCCAAATGGGATGTGATTAAAATATGTTTTGATAAATATGAGTTATCATTAATAGGACCCATCTCATTCTTATTATTTTTATCATCGTGTTTTGATTATGTGCATGTGTTCATTATTGCTTTATTGGTGCATGGTTTTTGAGCTCTTAGATGGTGATCACGGTGAGACCAAGTCCCCTTTTTAGATTTCTGATTGACTAATGATAAAATTTTTCTTTTACAAGTACATAGTCATAATCATCTTAGGTCAAGACAACCACTATACTACAGTCATCTTAGGTTAATATGATCCTAAATTAGGAGCAAAAACAACAAAAAATATCAAATATTCTACAAACATAGGCTTTTATGGTAAGTTCTACTATATTTCTCTTTTTTTTTGTTTATGAAAAAGAAAGTAGAAAATATAGATTTAAAGAATTTGCAGATATTTTAATTGGTTTAAAAAAATTAGATAGAAACCATATTAGGTTGAGATGATCTCTCTCTATGATCGTCTCAGGTTGATATGGTCTCTCTCTATGATCGTATCAAGTCGAGACGGTCTCTATTTGCAATTGTCTCAACACGAGATGGTCTCTATCTGCATTTTATTTGGTTTGGTTACCTTATTTCCTGCTTAAATATTGAATATCATATAGGGGTTTTTGAATATTAAATGTACTTTTTTGCATTTAGTGAAATATAATTTGTATGCTCTTTGTTTTTTTTTGCAAAATTTTAAAATAAACCCACACACTCACAAGGCAATATAACGTCAGTTAGTTAGATTTCATCACCAACTATTGATAGCAATCATGTGACATGGGTATTCATCTCCTACCATGGATTGGTCCCTTTACAAACCATAGTAGCCCTCACAAGTGGATTTTTAGACTTCATCACCAAAAAGTCCCCTATGCTTGGGTGCATCCCAGGGTAGGTTATGACTAAATGCCCCTTAACCATAGGGTTCAATAATATGTGGAATATAGTTGTTGCTATTATCCAAGCATGCCTAAGTGTGAAGGGAAAGTTGCATTTTAATCGATACCAGGACATAAATAGCACATCCTATTTTAGGGGGTAAATTATTTCCTTAGGATACCCATAAACCATATCCATCATCCTAGGAAGATATTTTTATCCTTTGTGTTGCATTCCTCAATAAGGAGGTGTGTGCAAACTAAATTTCATAGTTTCATTTCATTTTACTTTTAGTTTTCATAGGAATAGGATCTTAAACCAAAACACACAAAAACAAATTAAAAAAATAAAAAACAAAATAAAAAATAATCAACAAACAAATTAAAAAAAACTTTAAAAAATACAAAAAATTTTCTTTCTTGCTTGTTTGTTTATTTACTATTTGCATAATTTTAGACAATGGTAACAATACACAATCAAGATCAATCAAGATCTAGTGCTCCTTAATATCCACAAGGAGAAATATAATGTCTTCGATATAGTCTAGAGGACCTTACCATTCTTGACTACCACCTTGGCACACATCATAACTTGAATATCTTATATAGGGAATCTAACCTTCAAGAAATTCCTATTTGGAAAGCATCCACAGGTTTTGAATATGATAAAAAAAAGATCTTCTTGATCTAGACACTTTGCTTAACTTCTATTAAAAGGATCATCCACCCACTGAGGAGACTTGTAGGGCAGTGTCATGCATTCACATCACGACTCATCCTAGAGAACCATTAGAAGTAGTACAAGAGTACTTACCATACCAAGAGGACTACTACCAAGATTCTCCAACTAAGCATCTATCTATAAATCAAGAACATGATCAATAGGATACACATGTTAGCCATAATTCTTGCAAACAATCCATGTTGACTCTTGCATTCATTATAGACAAGGGTGACATAAATCCCAATATGTTCCAAGAGAGACCTTTCATTCAAGAATGGTGTACCTCTTCACTGCTTTATTACACAAAGCTCACTTTCAAATTGGAATACCAGGTCAATGCAGCCTTTAGGGATTGTGAAAAATAGGTTGTAGATCCTACTAGGGGCTAGAGACAAGACAAGACCATCCATATTACAAATACAAGGGTAAATAAACCCTATGCATCTGAGAAAATAAACTACACTCATTAGCATATAGGCCAAACATTAACTGATGATAATAGTTGGATCAACTATAATTAGATCACCAAAAATTAAATTAGCAATGGATGGATCAACAATGGTCACACCTACAAAGGTTGCATCAACAAAGGGTACAACAAGAGTAGTTACAAAAGGTATTGCATGAAATGGTACCTACACCTAGTACCCATAGGTTGCAACAATACATAAGGCACCCTACACAATATCAAAACCTTCCACCATGGCCAAACCAAAATTATTTGCCTTGTACGTAACCAAATCAACCACCCATACATCCTCAAAGGTACCAGTTAATTGAACAAAATAGACCATACACTTATCTAGAGGAGTATGAACCTTATGAGGAATTGTAGTTGAAATATCAAGAACCAATCGACACATACCCTAAATTACCTTACAGGGATGCATGTGTTGAAAAAACCCAATGACCTTTTCTTCCTCCTTGAGGAAAGAGTTGAGCGAATGAAATAATTTTACTCGATGCATATAAGTTATTGATCGATCACATAAATTCCTTAGAGAAATAAAATTTAGGTATAGGTTACCAAAAACCTACCCTGCATCAGCTTCACAAATAACCATTGCACCCATCCGTACCATCACCCCCATATCTTGAGCATTTTGAAATTCCAAAATTAGATAAATTCAAAGGAGAGGAAGATGCTAAAGAGCATGCCACTCATTTCATGAATGTATGCTTTAATATTTAGGATGATGATGCCCTCATACTAAGAACATTCCTAATAAATCTTACAAGGTCTGCTTTAGAATGATATAATCATCTACCACAACATAGCATCCAATATTTGAACAATTTTCAAATGCATTCTTAGAATGCTTTTCATTTAGTGTTAGAAAAAAGACAACATTGACTGACTTGTATAATATTAGACAATTTTAATATGAGCGAGTCATGGACTATGAAAACTAGTGGATAGCAATAATAACCAAGTTGCCTTTAACCTTTCCCATAATGGAGCTTACTAGATTATTGCTAGGAGTTGTGCGAAGCAAAAATTGTTTTTATTACAACTACAACAATATCGAACCTTCGAGGAGGCCCTAGCATAGGCTAAGGTCATTGAGGACATTAAGGTATAGGAAGGTGATATTAAGATCCATAAAAAAAGAATGGATAAATAATAATGCTAAAGGATGCAACACACAAATAAAGGTGGCCTTGGTAAATCAAGTTGTTTTGAGTATCCCTAGATCCTCAAAGCAATCTGCAACATCGCAACCACCAAATCAAAATAATAACCAAGCCAAGACTCTACTAGCCCAATATCATCCATAATAGAATCAAAATCAAGGCCAATAACACCAAACACCATGGTAATATACTCCTTTGTTGTAAACATTAGCATTTATTTTCAATCAATTATGTGAGGTGCATACAATCAATCTCCTTGAGATCTATCCACTAGATCCTAATTAGCCTAAATAAAAGTCTCATAAGGAGGATCTATACTATGCTTACCATTGACAAAGGAGTCATGCCATATAGACATATAGACATGTTAAAAATATAGTACAGGATATGATTGAGAGGCAAGATATTTAGATTGAAAATCCTCTTGCCCCAAATAATCAAAATATAGGAGTCTTCAAAGACCCTTTTCCCACACATGAAATAAACACAACAATTTCCAACCATTCATAACAACCAAAGTAGGTGAATCAAGTGCATGCCAATCCACCTCACCAAGAGTTTTAGGGGATGATTAGTATTGTCACAAGGAACTGATGATATACAAATCGATCCACACCTAATGTGAGTCATAATAATGGTATTTCAACATCACAAAAATATCCCCATCCCAATATGATTACATCTATCCTACCTTGATCAGTGCTAACAATAAGAAATAGACTTATCCAAAGTCTAAGAATGACATCAGCTAGACTCTCCATCTATGAGTTGATAAAACAATAAAAGCCACATCGAGAAGCTCTAATGGAGATCTAGAAATCAATTGAGTTACAATTGTAAGACCCTAATGATTTTGCTAATTTTGTGGGGAAAATACAATATTACAATGAGTTTGCAATAACTTTTCATGACCATGAGATCAATATTATATTCACTAACGTATCGTATCCTCCACTCCATATCATTGCTAGTATCGATCAGATCATTTATAAGCATATCTTGAGTGACACAAGCTCCTCAATAAATATCAAAACCAGATTAGCCCTTTAATACCTCAGACTTCCATAATACCACATCACAACATCCACATTAATCCTTTGGATATTCAATGATGCATTGTGTTTGATGAGCACCAAAAATGTTCATATTTTGCACATATTTCTTTGATCAATATGCGGTTGTATAATAAGGATTGTGTACTTTTATGAATGATTATATAGATATTTGATATAATTATGTGTGTTATCTAATTTGTGTGCTTTTAGTATGTTTTGTGGAATTGCAGTTGATTTAGTTAGATTTGGAATGGTCGAGGTCTTTTGATGGACTTGGCACTTTATTTCATCGGGGGTCAATGTAGAGAACATAGGCACCTCCCTGCAACTGGAAGGTGCCAAGGGAACAAGTGCCTCCCTGCAATCGAAAGGTGCCAAACCAAAGACGAGCACCTCCCTACAGTCGGAAGGCACAAACTGAATGCGAGCACCTCCCTGTAGTCAGAAGGCACCAACTGAATACGAGCGCCTCCCTATAGTTGAAAGGTGCCAACTAAATGTGAGCACCTCCCTACAGTCAGAAGGCACCAACTGAATGTGAGCGCCTCCCTGCAATTGGAAGGTGCCAACCAAATACAAGCACCTCCCCATAGTCAAAAGGCGCCAACAGAAGGCAAGTGCCTCCCCATAGCCGAAAGGTGCTAATAGAAGGCAAGTGCCTCCCCACATCCGGAAGGTGCTAATAGAAGGCAAGTGCCTCCCTACAACCAGAAGGCACCGTGATAATAAGGTACCTTCCTCATAAGGAAGGCACCACCTATTCTTTACCCATTGACTAGATTTGAACGACATGGATGGCAGCAACTGGTGTAGTTCCAGCTCTGCGTCATGCAGAGCTAAATTGGAGATAGCACCAACATATCAAAATGTCTTACTGATGTCAAGCAAAGCATGAACCAAAATGAACATGCCACCATCAGAACATAATGCTAGATGTCGATTGCATTCGCCAGACTGTTCTAATTTAGTCTGGGAAGAATCGACTGTTGTAACCACTTCTGTAATAGAAGTTCTATGGGTGTGTTATATAAACACACGTAGATCATTCTGAAATATATAGAAATAATTAATAAAGATCCATTTAGAGTTACAGAAGATAGATTGTAATACGTTGATAAATATATTACAGTTCAAGAAGTTCTAAAGCGCGTGTTCGATCCAGAAGAAGCTGCTGGAGCCTGGGCCCACTCCAAGCCAGTATCTCTTCCCCATTTCATTTTTGTTTATTTATTTTAATTAGTTTATTGCTTTTATAAGAATGTTTGTTAGTTTATTAGTTCCAGTATTTGTAATAGATTTATTTTTTGGAATGTGTACATGATTTATTTTTGTAGATTTAATTCTGTTCTTCTTACGTAATTTATTGAGGAGTGCGAGAATGATTGAAAACCATTTCAAGAACACCCCCAAAATGTAGGATTAGTAGATTCACCTCCAGTGGTATTGTAGTAACCTAATTCCGACTCTTCGCAAGTTTATGAAGCTCCCTGGGTTGATAATTAAATGCACGGGCATGTGACAAAAATAGGAAACCATTCACCTTGTTTGGCCCATAACATTTTGGCGTCGTTGCCGAGGAAGCATCTTAATTAAATTACTTACAATACCTTGAAACCTTCCTTCTGCATTGTATGAGTTCTTCAAGAAGAAGAGGACCTGACGGCCGCTTTATAAGAACTAATCCATCAGGACCTGAGTCAGCCGAGCATTTTGGATTTGAGTTAGACTCGCCCGACCTACCAGCAGTCCATTGGAGTGAGGAACCGCACTTTGTGCAAAGTGCCACCTCATCCATCAACAAGGGTATGACTAAATCATCATAAATCCCCTATTTAATAGGACTCCTCTAGAGTAAGCCCTGTTGTGGAAGGCTGTGGAGGATCAGACGATCTCGCCAGACAACCTTAGAGCATTGACTCAGAAAGTTTTAAATGACCGAAAGGCCATAAACATTGTATTAGAAACCACATTTCCCAAAAAAATGGTATATAACGATGAAGTATCATCTAGCTTTAGTTTCCCAATAGAGGAGGCAGTAGGAGATACCAAAATGAAAAACATATCCCTTGCTCACCTTCCGTATTTCAGAGGACACCCGACTGAGGACCCTGACCTATTTTTATTCAAGTTTGTTGTTTTGTGCAGGTTTGTGGATTACAAATCAAACACGTAGAAGTTGAAATTATTTCCTTCCACATTAGACAATGCAGCTCTGTGATGGTTCATCGGTTTGGGAGACAAACACATCACCACCTGGGACCAGATGAAGAAGCTCTTTCTAGAGCAATATCAAGATTTTGGGAGAGCAAGAGACTCTAGGGAGGAGGTCCTGAGCATGACACAAAAAGAAGATGAGTCTCTCGAGGAGTATTGGGAGAGATTCAGCTTTAATATTCAATGGTCCCCTCACTCGAAGCTATCTGATAAGTCCCTCAAAAGCATCTTCTTGAGGGGACTTACCAATGAGTCACTGGAGGCTCTCAACATGATCTTTGGAGGTGATGTCTATCATCATGCTATGGACGACATCCAAAAATTATTCTAGAACTACTCGAGAAGGTGAGGCAAAATCATCGCCAGGACCATGAAGGTGACTGCTTCAGTCACCAAAATAGAAATAAGCAACATGTTGGAGGATTTGAAGAGTGAAATGCTCTCATCTCTAGCACTGCAGATGGATACGCTACTATTAGAAAATAAGAAACAAGAAAATGACACAACATTAGCCTATTTCTACCCAAAATTTAGAGGAAGGCATGAAAAGAATGCATGTCCAGAAAATAAGGTTAGAGTATGTGCAGTTTGTAGGCTGAATCACAAAACTCGATTATGCCCACAACTGCCCAGTAACTAGGAAGCGACTGAGAGCACGGAGGCCTACTTCATAGGTAATAGGAAGAGTTGGCCATAGCCCCCTACAGGGAATATACCAACTGAAATGCCATCATATGGGGGAGGGTCATACATGCACCAAGGACCCCCTCAACCACCTAATATGGGGTGGTGGATACCATCACCCTGGACTAACACACCCCCACTAACATTTTCGAATCAACAGCCATGAATGCCATATCCATATCCTGGGCAGCAGTGGAGAGGCCACAATGCATGGAATTAGACTCCACAGAGTGTAGCGCCTACTCACATCCAATATAACTTACCAGCATTACCAGCAATGAGACCTGCGTAGCTACCAACAAAATCGACAACAAACCTGAACAACAAAGTAAATCAGCTGGCGTACAACGTAGAAGGTGAGATGTATCATATGTACAATATTCAACTTAGATCAGGTAGGCAACTAGGCATAGAGACACCACCTCTGGTAGAAGAGGAGGAAGAAATAGTAGAGACACCTCCACTGGTAGAAGAGGAGGAAGAAATAGAGGAGACACCTTTGGTAGAAGAGGGAAAAGCACTTGAGAGAGCAGAGGCTCCATTTCCTAGCCGGCTATAGGAACAAAGAAAAACAACATAGCCAAAATTTGACATCTTGTCGAGCTTGAAGAATCTCACGATGATAATCCCATTATTTCAAGCAATTTGAGATGTCCCCATTTACACCAAGGCAATTAGAGAAATGTGTCTAAGGAGACCGGGATGAAAAGATACCCAGACTATCAACGTCTTGGGTAAACTGGCAGATTTAATGATGGGTAGAACATGTCATCCGAAGTATGCAGATCCAGGCAGCCTAGGACTAACCATAAAAATTGGAGGACATTCCCTGTCCAACACATTGGTTGACCTTGGGGCAGCCATCAATGTGATGCCTCAAGAGACCATGTAGAGGCTATAGCTCATGAACCTGAAGCCAACCACAATAGTGCTATAGTTAGTCGATCGATCAACCGTGTCATCGAAAGGGATGCTGGAAGATGTGATCGTAACAGTCAGTGCATGGGAATATGCAGCAAATTTTTTAGTTTTGCAAACCAAGACCAGGCTGTGCGGTTACTTGCTCTTTTTGGGGAGGCCATGGCTGGCAACAGCTGATGCTTACATCAGCTGCTAGGATGGGCTAATGACCATCTCTAATGGGCAAAACATCAAAAGGCTAACCATTTCACCGCCAGCTTAGTCTATGGACTCGACAGAAAAACCTAGGATCATCGAGCATGGAACTATGGAGTTGTTAATAATCCAGCCAGTGATGACCTTGGAGGAGGTTGCAGAAGAGGACGAGGATGGTGCTATCATGGAGTTTCTCCATGGAGAATCGTCCACCCCCCCACCTGGATCGCCGTTGACTGGCACCCAAGATCAACACATCCGACAAATACACATTGGGCCAGGGAGGATATTAAATGTCAATAGCAGGTTGATGCCCACACAGCTAGAAAAATTGGAAGAGATTCTGGTAAAACACCAGAAAGCATTTGCATGGGACTACATAGATATGCATGACATTAGCCTAAAAATATGTACCCATTGAATTTATTTAGATGACCAAGCAACTCCTAGTCAGCAGCCATAGAGAAGGATGAACCCAGCAATGAAAGACATTGTCAGAGAATAACTGCACAAACTTTTGGCTGCCAAATTCATATATCCAATTTTTGACAGTGAATGGGTATCACCATTAGTGGTGGTCCCCAAAAAGAACTGGAAATGGTGGATCTGTGTGGACTACCGGGCGTTGAACAAGGCAACTAAGAAAGACCACTTCTCGCTCTCGTTCATCGATCAAGTCTTGGACACACTCTCAGGAAGAAAATACTTCTCCTTTTTGGATGGTTTCAGTGGTTACAACTAGATCCAGATAGGGGAAGAAGATCAAGATAAAACAACGTTCACCTGTCCATGGACTATGCAATGCATCGACCACCTTTCAAAGGGTGGTGCTTAGCATATTCTCTAATATGATAGGAGACGGGGTGGAAGTATACATGGATGAATTCATTGCCTATGGAGAAACCTACGAGGAGGCAATGACAAATCTAGAAATAGTGCTTGACAGGAGCAAGGAAAATAATTTGTCCCTAAGTAATTATGATGATGCAGGAAGGCATCGTGTTGGGACACCACCTCTCTGTGGAAGGAATAAAAGTAGACAAGAGGAAGATCGAGGTCATCAGAGACCTACCTAGCCCCAGAATGCAGGAGGTAAGAAGTTTCCTTGGATCAGTCGGGTACTATCAACGATTTATCGCCAAATTTAGTAAGATTGCCAAACCACTGCACACCCTACTTTTTAAGGACGTAGAGTTCAATTGGACGGGAGATTACGAAGAAGCGTTCCAATTTTTGAAAGAAAATTTGATATCTGCATCGATCTTGAGAGAACCGAATTGGGCCACACCGTTCCATATTTACTACGATGCATCTAACGATGCGATCGGAGCAGTCCTCGGGCAGAAAGATGACGAAGAATTTTACGCCATCTATTATGTCAGTAAAAACTTGGTGGGAGCAGAGCTCAACTATACAGTGATAGAAAAATAATTCCTTGTAGTTGTCCATGCAATAAACAAATTCTGCCACTATATAACGAGATACAAGGTCTTCATCCATACGGACCATGCGGCTATTAGGTATCTGATGAGCAAGCCAGCCATTGGTGGCAGAATTATTAGATGGCTATTGCTATTGCAGGAATTCAACATCACTATAGTCGATAAACCGAGCAAGGACAACGTCGTGGTAGATTTTTTATTGATACCAACAGATCATAAAGTAGTGGAATATTAGTTTCTAGATGAACATCTGTTCGCTATTAGTGAACAAAATCCATGGTATGTAGACATAGCCAATTACTTGGCCACCGAAAGGACCTCACCTGCTCTCTCCTACCGAGAAAAGCAAGCGGTCATAGAGAAGAGCGCATCATTCCTTTGGATGGATGGTCTCCTATTTAAAATAGGACAGGACCAAATTATAAGAAGATGCATAGCAGAACAAGAGTTTTTAGAAGTGCTCAAGGCATGTCACAATGAGCCATGTGGAGGACACTTTGTAGGGAAATGAACTACCTACAAAATCCTACAGGCTGGGTATTTTTGGCCCACTCTATTCAAGGATGTGGCAGTGTATACCAATAATTGTGACGAGTGCCAGAGGATGGGTAGACCAACCCACCAAGATGAAATGCCCCTGTAGCCCCAGGTACACCTAGAACCTTTCGATAAATGGGGCATGGACTTCGTGGGACCATTTAATCCACCTTTGATGGGAAGGAGGTTTATTCTGGTCTGCACGGATTATGTCACCAAATGGGTGGAAGTGCAGGCATTAAGGGACTCAAAGGAAAGAACGGTCACCGATTTCTTATTTTCCCATATTTTCACACGATTTGGGGTTCCTCGAGAGATAACAACAGACCAAGGTCCCCAATTCACCTCCAAATTGATTGAGGAGCTGATGGAGCAGTATAGATTTTGGCACAATAAAACCACGCCCTACCATCCACAGGCGAATAAGCAAGTAGAAGTGACAAACAGGGAGATAGAAAACATCCTAAACAAAACCGTGCAACAACACAAGAAATATTGGGCCACACAGTTGCCAGAGGTAGTTTGGGCATACAACACCATGTGGAAATCCACCACAGGATGCACACCTTTCCAACTAGTCTATGGAAAAAATGTGATGATGCCCATTGAGTTCGAAATCAAAACTTTGAGGACGGCTTTAGAATTAAATTTGAACTTGGACGAAGCTCAAAAATAGAGGATTCGCCAGCTAGATCAGCTGGACGAAATCCAACTGGATGCTTTGTAGAGGATAGAGATTGTACAGAACCAGAGAAAGAAGTGGCATGATAACCACATCAAGCTGAAGAAGTTCCAGGTAGGGGAATGGGTACTGTTGTATGATTCCTAATTCTAGGAAAGGAAGGGCAAACTTATCCAGAGGTGGATGGGGTCATATGAGGTGGCAGAGCTCATTAGGAATGGGGCGGTGCGCATTAAGACAATTGATGGCAGCAACACCATGTTCACAGTCAATGGCCATCGACTACACCCCTATAATACGTCTAAAACATTATAGGTGGAATCTAGAGTAGGCATGGGGGGGACTCCATCTTGCTAGATCTGGACCGAACTCTCACAGGTGAGATGGTGGGCATGAAGGTGCTCACCCAAAATTTTTTAGTTAATATAGTTTTTTGTAATGTGTGTTTTTGTAGGGACGATGCCCGCATGCAAGCTACAGACATCCTAATCTAGGGCCTAACAGTCATAGAACGCGTCTAACTGCCTTTATTTTCCTTTATTTTTTGGTTGCTTTTTTGTAGGTGGAGGACCTGGTAGCACGAGGGATAGGTATCTGGGAAACCAAGCCTGATTCGGCTTAGTATTCTAACACCGGCTCGTAGGTAGAATCTGGGCAGCGTGAAAAACTGGGAAGGCTTGATCACCCTTTTTCCAATCAAATCGCCATCCATAAGAAGGCGCCTTACTGCATTCAGAGGAAGGTGCCAAGTCCACAAGAAGGCGCCTTACTACACCCAAAAGGTGCCCATCCAGAAGACGGTGCCTTACTGCATCCAGAAGAAGGTGCCCATCCAAAAGAAGGCACCTTATTGCATCCAGAGGAAGGCACCAAGTCCACGAGAAAGTGCCTTACTACACCTGAAAGGCGCCCATCCAGAAGAATGCGCCTTACTGCACCCAGAATGCGCCCATCCAGAAGAAGGCACCTTACTGCATTTAGAAGGTGCCAAATCGGAAGATAGCGCCTTCCATCCATTCAAAAATTCTAAAAAAAAGAAAAAGAAAAAAATACATAGGAAGGCGCATTTTGTGGCAGGAAGGCACCAAGTCAAAAAAAAAAAAAGCCAGCCGAATACACCTTCCAACATCAAGAAGGCACATTCATCTAGCCGAGACACCTTGCAACATCAGGAAGGCACATTCATCAAGATGAACGCCTTCCAACATTGGGAAGGCACGAACCAGAAGGAGGTGCCTCCCACATTGAGAAGACGCATGTAGGCAAAAGTGCCTCCCACAAATCAGAGGCACATCGTAGCACCGGAAGGCGCATTCATTCAAAGAAGAGCACCGACAACGTTGGAAAGGCGCTACAAGGGCACCATCCACATGGGGAAGGTACCAAAGAACGCCTCCCACGTGCAACATTTACATCTACCGGATTCCTTAAGCGAAATGAAGCATCGCACGAATGAGCAACATCAAAGGACCATACCCCTCCCTTGTGTCACAAGTCAGCAAATCAACGGCTACCATGATGACTGGAATGACGAATCAGGTATGTGCATACTAAATAAAATAATTTATATAATTATTTATAAATACGTAGTATCAAAAAAGATACCGCTATCATAGAGATCGTATCCCCCCATAGCCAGAATCACGTGCGAATGATAGGGAATCTTTTCTATAAGAAGGCGCCTTCCTGAAGAAGGAAGGACAGAAAAAATATACAGCAACAGAAGGCACCATGGGAGGAAGGTCCAAGAACCACATGATCAAGAAGAATGAACCCAGTGATACTGATGGCATCAGAGGGGCAGTGAAGACCCAATTCGAAGCCGAGGGGTGGCTCGAATACTGCACCCTGGTTAGTCAGGGCTAGGACGTGGAGGCAGCTAGAGAATTCACTACCTCTTTGAGGGGCGATGCAACCCAAGTAAGAGGGGTGGAAATTCCAGTCACCCCTGAGTTCATCTCACAGGCGATTGGATTGCCTCTCACAGGGGAATGTACATACAAGGGCGAAGTGTTAAAACTATACTCTGAAATACTGTTGCCAGGAGGAAATGTGCAGAAAGACAGGGAGGGGTTACTCAAAAATAGTCTCCCCATGAATATGTAGAAGATGTTCGAGCATATTTCTTGATTCTTCACATGCACAGGGAAGTATACACATCTGCACATTAATCATGTGCACTTCCTCAATCACCTAGTGCATGGGAGGAAATTAAACATACCTTTCTACCTGGCGAATGCTCTGAAAGATGAAGTGGCTTGGTACCAAAAGGGGGCATTGTCCACTTTAGCCCACCATGGGCTGATATCGGCATTGGTCCACCATGCAAAAGCACAAGGACAAAACTACAACGTAGAGGGAGATGGCAGCCAAATAGAGCAACACAATGCGGTTGTCGAATTAGGGCAAGACAAAGCATACCTTGTAGAGGAGATAACAAACATCGGGCAATTGACGTTGCCCTATTTTCCAAGGGGAGCAGAGCAGTCATCGATGCCCAAAGACATAGAGGATAGAGGACATTCCCCAGTGCTCGAGTATGAGGAGGAAGGAGCACCACTCGCTGGTGGTGAGGATGAACCAATCCCCAGGAGGAAACGTCTGAGGTGATTCCTCTTGATAGAGGAAGGACAGAGTGACCCAGAGATAGATGTTGCTGCCCAAACCCTTTGAGAATTAATGAACCAGAGCCCACGAAATGAAGGAACTTTTGGGAGTAATGACCAGATCGATGCAGCCTTGGAGGAGGTGCTCGAATGGCAAACCGATTGTTGGATGGCATAGCAGATTCTGGAATATTGCCAGAACCAGCATAAAAGGGAACTGGAGGAAAGGGATAGATGAATTGCTTAGCTCGAGCAGTTGGTCTGGTAGTTGCAGGAGGAAAATAAAATACTTCAGGACAGAGGAACATCAAGATAGGAGGCATCCACTTAGACTGATTGGGTAGAAGAAGTGTTGATGAACTCTCCCACATCCATCGAACGAGTATTATCTTTGGGCGAGATTCGATCGAACGCCCGACAGAGCAGCTTGGAGGTAGGGGAGGATTCCTCTATTTTTAGGGGTGAAAAGGAAAGAAGTCCTACGAAGGTCTCCAGCAACAAATAAGACTAGAGGATAAGGAGGACCTCCACAGGCCTGAAGAAGGAGAAGAGCCTGAGGGGTCGACATCAGGTAGACAGGAGAAAGAAGGATCACCCCTGGAGATAGCAGCACAATCGATCCTTCGGAGTAAAGAGAAGTTCCCAAAGGAGAAAGAAGAGACCTCGGTCCAAGCCACCACATTTTCTGTAGAGGCCAAGGCAAAGAGACCCAGGATGACTTGACAAAAGGTGAAAGTGACCTTCGTCAAGTCATAGGAGGACAAATGGGACATGTAGTTGTTCATCGAAAGGCAAAAATATTTCAAGCAGTTGTGCAATGAAATGAAAGTAGCCAAGGAGGCCAGGAAGGCATCCTCGAGGGTAAAAGGAGATTCTGGCATCTACATCAATCCAGCAGAAGACAACCAATTTTGGGACATCTATGGTTCATCCCGAGGGTGGCCTTCCATGATGAGGAGGTACTTGGAATGGTGGGGAGTATATGGCCCACAATTGGAGGCCACAACAATTGCAAAGGAGAATGAAGGGCTTACCCCTGAAGCGACCGAATTATACAAGGCCCAAGTAGTGCCTTCCAGAGGAGATAACTCAGATATCCCTCTATTAGTGGTCAGACCTCCAGACATCGACCTCTGGCAAGCTTCCAAAACTGAATTTCAATTTGCAGGAACAACGCTGGCTAGACCACCACCAGTAGCGACCAGAACAAGAAGGGGAAAATTGATAGCCATAGTTTACCATAGGCAAAGGTGAACCACACCTTCAAATGCCAACACAAAAAGATAGACTTAGGCCGCAGGGGCAGCCAAATCCTCCAAGAGATGGCGATGATGAAAAGTCAGAGGGCTACCTGTAGTTTGGATGCCATGAGGGCGTGGCATATGTTAGGCGTGGGGGGATGATGAGCACCATAAATGCTCATATTTTGCACATATTTATTTGATCAATATGTAGCTGTATAATAAGGATTGCATACTTTTATGAATGATTATATAGATATTTGATATAATTATGCGTGTTATCTAATTTGTGTGCTTTTAGTATGTTTTGTGGAATTGTAGTTGATTTAGTTAGATTTGGAACGGTCGAGGTCTTTTGATGGACCTGGCACTTTATTTCATTGGGGGTCAATGTATAGAATATAGGTGCCTCCCTGCAATCGAAAGGCACCAAGGGAACAAGCGCCTCCCTGCAATCGGAAGGTGCTAAACCAAAGACGAGCACCTCCCTGCAGTCAGAAGGCGCCAACTGAATGCGAGTGCCTCCCCACAGTTGGAATGCACCAACTGAATACAAGTGCCTCCATATAGTCAGAAGGTGCCAACTGAATGCGAGTGCCTCCCTACAGTTGGAATGTGCCAACTGAATGCGAGCGCCTCCCTACAACCAGAAGGCGCCAACCAAAGACAAGCGCCTCCCCACAGTCGAAAGGCACCAACAGAAGGCAAGCGCCTCCCCATAGCCAGAATGTGCTAATAGAAGGCAAGTGCCTCCCCACATTTGGAAGGCACTAATAGAAGGCAAGCACCTCCCTACAACTAGAAGACGTCACGATAACAAGGTACCTTCCTCATAAGGAAGGCGCCACTGATTCTTTACCCGTTGACCAGATTTGAACGACGTGGATGGCAGCGACTAGTGTAGTTCTAGATCTACATCATGCAGAGCTAAATTGGAGATAGCACCAACATATCAAAATGTATTACTGATGCCAGACAAAGCACAAACCAAAACGAACACGTCGCCATCAGAATAGAATGCTAGACGTCGATTGCTTTTTCCAGACTATTCTAATTTAGTTTGGGAAGAATCGACTATTGTAACCACTTCTATAACAGAAGTTCTATGGGTGTGTTATATAAAAACACGCAGATCATTCTAAAATATATAGAAATAATTAATAAAGATCCATTTAGAGTTACAGAAGATAGATTGTAATACGTTGATAAATATATTACAGTTCTAGAAGTTCTAAAGCGCATGTTCGATCGGGAAGAAGCTGCTGGAGCCTGGGCCCACTCCAAGCCAGTATTTCTTCCCCATTTCCTTTTTGTTTATTTATTTTAATTAGTTTATTGCTTTCATAAGAATGTTTGTTAGTTTATTAGTTCTAGTATTTGCAGTAGATTTATTTTCAGGAATGTGTACATGATTTATTTCTGTAGATTTAATTCTGTTCTTACGTAATTTATTGAGGAGTGCGGGAATGATTGAAAACCATTTCAAGAACACCCCCCAAACATAGGATTAGCATATTCACCTCCAGTGGTATTGTAGTAACCTAATTTCGACTCTTTGCAAGTTTACGAAGCTCCCTGGGTTGATAATTAAATGCACGGGCATGTGACAAAAATAGGAAACCATTCACCTTGTTTGGTCCGCAATAGTGTTCTATCATTAGGACAATAGTTCTTCCTATTTAGGTTGCACTAAAAATAATTCACACATTCTTCCATGTTATAAAAGGGTCCATACAATATAATTTACTAATTGGTCAACCCTAGATCCGAGACATGAGGTGTGTACCTTTAATATTACATCAATGCATTAAATACATACATGAAGGTCAAGTGCATTTTGTCCCTATGGACTCAATACCATTTAAATTTTGTAATATGGTCTTGCATCCTGATGAGTCCTCTTTACCATCAATGCATCTAGAGGTCCAACCCAATCCACCCAACATTCATCAAGCCCCTCCACTAAGATTTACTATATCTTCTTCAAAGCAAAAATCATAATAAAAAAACATAGAGAACCCTTATCATGCATCAAATATTCCAACAAAGAATCCTAAGAAGGCATCCATATAATCACCTCCATTATCACCAACCCACACATCCACATCCCAAACACTGAAGTTGCCTCCTACACCTTTAATATCGACCATTTCAACAATAACCATTCACACCCTTCCTATCTAGGATGAGACTATACCTCCACCACCTAAGCCATCATAAACCACATCCCCATCATGATCACCCAACAATTCATAAGTCATAATCCATATGTCTAATTCAATACTCGATGAGTACATAGTGCATAATATCACATTCACTCCCCTTATCAAGACAGTTCAAGACATAGACTAATCTCATGTCACACCATTACCCATCGGCATGATAATTTCCCTAGTGCATCCACCAAATCAAATAAAATTTATCTATGGGGGATTTTATATTCCCTTAAATACACCCTATCAGATGGAAGAAGATGAAAATAACTCTTTCAAGCCAACATCGAATACATGTCAATTTTATCATTTGCACTACAATATTTTCATCATCATCATTGGTGAGGAAATAACTTAGGTCGATATGAGAAATATCTTCAAACCCCTATAGAGCCCCAATATTATCTACCTATGGATAAGTTTGAGCTAGGATACTCCATACATATGCCCGATGAACTCCTTATCAATTCCCTTCAATACCTAACTTTATGCTATGGAAGAGATATTAATCCTAATGAATATGCTAATCCAAGCTATAATAATTTGCTCAGTGACCATGTCCAAAACACTATGATAATCATAGAGCCTCATGACCTTTCTGATAAATATTATGAAGGAAATGCAAAGCCTAAAAATTATTGGATAGAGTTTGAATAAGAAGAGATGTTTGATGAAGACTAAGATGAAGAAGATGATGAATCTTACCAAGAGTATGATGCAATTTCTATTGCTGTAGCTAGCTTGAAGAATGAATCAACTACCATCTAGTCCCTCAATGATGTAGACAAATTTTATCTTCATATTTTTCCATAGTTATCACTATTCCTTATGCATTAGCTTCTCCCACTAGGGGAATCCATTGCTCACACCTCCCCTAGGACACACCCTATCATTCCACCACCACTGCAACTGTAGCACCCTAAAATTGGCGTAGTAAAATTGGAATAATTACATTCACCTTAGTAAATAAATTTAAATTCAAATTTAACCTCCCAAACCGCCCGTTAACCGCCGAGAAACCCGTTTCCTCTTTTTTCGTGCCATTTTTAGCAGTTGTTTTGACCGTTTGACGATATCGTCTCCGATCAGACGATATCGCCCCAGATTTGACGATTTCGTCTGGACTAGAACGTCCAGACGATTTTGTCACAAAACTGAATTTGCATAGTTGGAATCCGTTCCAACGGGTCTCCAATCCGGGCAGAAGCGTGTCTGCATCATTGGGACCCTTCCCCCGTTGGAGATCTCCCAAATTGGGATGATCTCCAACCTCCCAACAACTATCCTATGCCTATTTAACTCTAAAACTTTTCCTTCCCCAACCCCTGGCTGAATTTTTATGTAAATCAACTCCCTATGCGCTAAAACACTTCAAATTTGCTCTTGCACTAGTCCTATATTAATTTTATTGTAGGTACACCACTGGTTTTCAGTCGGAGCCAGCACCTATCGCAGCCGACGAACCTGTCAAGATCGGAGGCGATCTCATCAAATTCGGGACGATCTCGTTCTGATGCGAGACGATTTCGACTGCAGCACACATCGAGGCAATCAGTGCTTGGAGTTTGCTCTTCTTTCTCTTTTATCTGTCATTTTATGCTATAAATTAGATTGTCTATTCAGTTTTTATACTATATTGCATCCGGAGTTCACCCATTTTGTCTAGTTTGCATATTAAGATCATATTCTGCTATCTAAACACGGTGATTTGCATTTACTTTTGTTCTTGTATATTGTTCAATACTCATATTACTTTTTCATATAGTTTGCCCCTGTTTACAAAATAGAATTTCTTGTATTTCGCATCTGTTTGCTTGTTTTGCAGGTCTCTGATGAATTCGTCTGACGAATTCGTCAGATTGCAGACGATCCTGTCAGTTTAGACGATTTTATCAAATTGAAGGCGATCCTGTTGAATTGCAGACGATCCAGACTGCTACAAGTAATCAGAAACTTCATCAGACTTTCGGATCAGGTAATCTTCATTGGCCTCCTGCAAATTCTCTGTTTCTGCTTTCTTTTACGTTTCTTTGTATTCATTTAAATTGCATTTTCATGTAGTTTAAGTTAGAATCATTCGGCCAAACCTAGGATGAATGTTTAAAAATAAAACGAACTCATCAAAACTCATTCCCAAAACCTAGGCGTGGAAACTGCCGCCAAATGTTTCCTGGTGAACCCACCATCCGTCGAAAAATCACCAAAATGCACCTCCCTTGAGAGGCGGGACCTTCGTAAAGTCCTCTCGTCCGAGGTACCGCACCATCCTTTTCCCATCCTCCTTCCGGGCGCGGATCCAATAGCCTGAAGGTAGGGATGCGAAAAATTTGGAGCGATACATTTTGGTGAACCCGACGTGAATGCATCATAACCTTTTGAAAACAAAAACAAAAAAATATATATGTGTGCAAAAAAAAAAATATAACAAAATCATCATTTCAAGTTTGTATGTTTTTAGATTCAATTCTAAATAGTAGATGCTAAATATTACTTTTAGAAGTACTAAAGAAACCATGAGTTTTTACTCAAATCAATATGAGCCCATTAGTAATGTTGGAAGAATTCATCCAAATACATTTGTTGATTATGACCAACCTCATCCCTATTCAACACCACCTCTATCACACTCTTCTTATTTTTCATCCATAACCCAACAAAACAATCCCTTTGCCAATCCTCTTCATAATGATATTATCTATTCTCCCATATATCCATATTATGTCTATCAACCCACATATAATCCTCCACCACCTTTTCAATACTCTTCTTTCAATACAACACATCCATTTCAACAAGAAAATACTTATTCTTCCAATTCTACCATTCACTCACCTCCTACATCGCAATCTTCCTATCATAATTCTACCCAAAATGAAGAAAGTAGAGGTGAGAAACCATTAGGTCCTTTTATGACGAAATTCCTAAGGCATTTATCAAAAACCTCTCAAAAACCTTCATCACGTAAATTTACTAGGCTTAATCAACCAATGGATATAATTCTCAAGTATTTACTTGACACAAATATTATTGAACTTCCTTCCATAAGACAACTTGATACCACATCAGATTGGTTTAAACATGAGCTACATTGTGAATATCATAGAGTAGATGGACATATGACACAAAATTGTAAAGATTTAAGATGTGCAATTCAAGATTTGATTGATAAGGATCTTTTTAATATAAAGGAATTACAATCTACAACTGATTATAAATCTCCAGTAAACTATCAAACTCCTACACAACAAATACCAATAATCAATCAAGACATGGGGATCTCCCAAGAACCCCTACTCAATTATCAACAACAGGAAACCAATCAAATATTTCATGTTAATGTGTCCCATCATGATGATATTATTAATATTGTAACAAAAACTACAAATAAGCAACCTCAAATTCAATCAACCCAATCGATATTCAAGATATGGATTCCTCATTTGACCAACCTTCAAAACTATCTTTGAATCTATATAATGATCCAAAATGGAATGTAAGCATAGAAAGATCATATTTAGAATCAAAATCTCAATTTGAAATCCACTTTGATAACCAAAAACAAGTGATTAATCCTCAAGCAAAGATATCCCTTTTAGAAGTATTACAAATTTATCACAAGGAAATTTTGTTCAAAATACCTAGCCAACAATTTGTTCCTCATCATATCTTCTCTAAGAACATAATTAATGGTGTAAACCCTCTTGAGGTTAACCATATTTCATTCTATGATGAGGAGATTCCTTCCTCTACTCCACAAGAAGACTACTATCTTTACATTACAGGATCTAGTAAAGAAACACTTGTTAAAACTATCATGGTAGATAATGACTCCTCTCTTAATTTATGCACTTATCAATTATTCCAAAAACTCAAAATAAAGGAAGAAGATATTTATAAATCAAATGTTATTATAAAATCTTTTAACAATGAAATTCAAGAAGCTCAAGGTACTATAATTTTTCCCCTCAATATTGGATCCAAGATCCTGGATACTCTGTTTTATGTGGCATATTGCCCTTCACCTTACAACCTATTTCTCCAGAGTCCTTGGATTCATACGATGAGAGTTGTCCCTTCCACTCTTCACCAATGTTTGAAGTTTGAAATTGTAAATAAAATTGTTACCATACATGGTGACCCAACACCATTTGAAGAATATTTAATGGTTGAAACATCAAGTTCTATATATTATTTATTATCACAATTCTCTTCTATCCATCACTTTTTTTATCCATATATGATCATCTTTGTTTACCAAATAACATCCATGCATATCTTTCACATATACTTTCTCTATCTTATCAATATTTGGAATATAGTGATAAGAATGAAGAACTTTCTTATCCTTCTTACATTTTATTTTGTAATATAATCAATTTTACACATATAAAAGCCAAATCTTTTTCTACATTATTCTACATTATAACAAAGCTTTTGTTATCACTACCTTTTATTCATCACCTTCTATTCTTACCTTCACCTCAACCAGATTATCCTTCAAAACCTCCTTTGATTTTGAAGCAACCTTAGACATGCTATACTCAAATAACCTTGTATAGTGTATATAGATCATCTTGTATATACCCCCAATTTCAATTCATAAATTAAAATCAAAATACAAAAAAATCAAAATCCTCAAAATCAAAAAAAAAAAATACAAATGCAACCAAAGAACTTAAAGGTAAATTTGAGCCCAACTGGCTCGGACCATACATCATTACTGCAAAATTTGAATCAGGGAGCATATAAATTATCTACCTTAGATGGTAAAGAACTTAAAGAACCCATGAATATTTTACATCTCAAACGTTATTATGCATAAATTTGGTCATTTCATCCATGTATATATTTGTTCAAAATCATTATCGTGTATTTCTTTCAATTTATTCAAAAACCTCAAAAACATTCATAAAATCTTCAAAAATCTTCAAAAATATTTATTGCATTTCTTTAAAGCACTTGTAAAGTTCCTTTTGCTCCAAAACAAAAATCAACATAAAAATCCAAAAACAGCTATATGCTTGACTCTTTCGAAACCAAAACAATATACAGAATAAAGAGAGAGTCAACATTCTCAAAACTTTCTCAAAATCATTATTTTCTTACAATTATTGCAATTATATGTTTCAACTTATTTTGGATAAAACTAGCATTTATTTGGCATCCCTCACTTGCACACTCACACAATAAATATCTTGATTTTATCTGGCATGATTACTAATCTCTCTTATATCAAAGTTCACAAAATTCAATTAAATAAAGTTTGAGCATAGAGAATTGATCTTGTTATTTACTTAAACCAAGCACATCTTTTCACAATAAAATGATTATATTTGTAATTTCCATGTTTTGCTACATAGTAGAACTGATTTCTTGAGTGAAAAGTTTCCCTTGCTATCCTATCATGCACATGGTCTAGAATCTTTGAGAATTGGCAAAAGGACAAGCTCACCCCTACCCAGAATAAAAATCCCTTGCTCTACGACTAATCTGAGCAAGTATCCCTAGAAAAAGAAAAAGAAAAGAAAAATTCAAGAAAAAGAGAAAAGAAAAATGTTATGTCAGCAATGTTCCAAGCATTATCAAGCAAAAGAAATACAAAAAGAAAAATAAGCAAAGTTCAAAAGAAAGCAAGAAAAGCAATAAAATCCCTTTCCCTACCCTTTGAAAAGAAAAGAAGGGTGAATGAGCTTGAATCCCTGGAATTCTCAATTATTCGAAAGCGTGAGGTAAGCCCCATAACAGGTGGTTTGTGCCCAACACTGCTTGGCCTTGGGTAACTCCTAGCGTGGCGATATGTCCGTCACATTAGCGACCTTCTTTTGTACGGACCTATGTCCGCTTATGGATTAGCTAGCTCTTGATAATCCGATCTACATAGTAGCCTAGTATGGTTATATGCATCTACATCATGGTTAATGAACACTTATTTGGTTTCTTCAAATCACTTGTATCATAGTATCTTGCTCAAAGCTGGTAAATGAACAATGCAATTGCACACACATTTGTATTTGAGAGATTTTGTCTATCATTATGATAAATCAAGATTGGCAATGAATTCACTTATGCACATGGGATTCCTTATAAATCTAACTTTTTGTCTTCAAAATACTTTGAAATATTATTTTTGCAAACTTGTTTGGAATAAACCAAGTACAATTATTTACCACAAAGACAACTATATAATAGAAAAAATCAAAAATTTCAATCAAAACATATCATATATATCTTATCGACTTTCGCAACGATGGTATAGTTTCAAAACCAAAATTGGAATTTTATGCTTAGCGCAAGTCCTCATTATCATATTTTCTGTTCATCAAAAATTAATCATGCAATAAAACTATCCTTTCTTTGATCTTCGCGATGATGGTATAAGTCTATACCTACATATTCTATGCCTAGCGCAAACCATTGTAACAATTTTATTTCCCAATTTATCAAAGATCATACAAAACATATGACTTCATTTTTTTTACAAATTATGCTTTTCAAAAGCAAACACATTTTTATTATTTCATATCATTATGTCAACCTTTGCATTTTGCAATGATGGTATAATTCTTAAGGAATTATTCAACAAATTTTATCACACTTAGGAATTTATGCCTAGCAAAAATCATTTCACAATATTTCATGCATAATATTTTCATGGAAATCTGAAAGCAAACCATCATCATCATCATTTGCATCATCACAACAAAGTCTTAAGACAGTCTCTTAAGCACTTTTTTCTTTTTAACAATATTTCTATCCTGGGACTAGCTTGACGACCGAGTGAGCAGCGACTCCATGAAATGGTCTATAATAGCGACAATGTCCTTTGAAATTATTGTTAGAAATCTCTTTTTATTTTTATCACATTTCATTACAACCAATCAATTTGTTACATCAGATTATTTCATTTAAAATATTTATAGCATGACATCCAAGTTATAATATTTTCCAAAACGACATAATTACATGAATCATCAATAAAATCATTACATCAATCAAATCAATCAATTACATCAAACATAAAAAGCATCATAAGCATCACATAACACAAGTCATATGATCAAAAACATATCATATATCAAACATAATTTCATTCAAAAATAATTCAAATTAATTTTGCTTTTCCGTGTTTTTACCTCAAACGTTCGATTTGGGTAAAAACACGGAGGGGGCACCATAGTAAGTTGTCGTACGATTCGACCAAGAATCGTCGCCTAAAAATGGGAATAATTTTTTGCTTTCTCGTAGATCGAGAAGAACTCATCTTTAACGCATTTTCTTCGAAAAATTCGCTAAAGAGGGGGCAAAATGTAGCACCCTAAAATTGGCGCAGTAAAATTGGAATAATTACATTCACCTTAGTAAATAAATTTAAATTCAAATTTAACCTCCCAAACCGCCCGTTAACCGCCGAGAAACCCGTTTCCTCTTTTTCCGTGCCATTTTTAGCAGTTGTTTTGACCGTTTGACGATATCGTCTCCGATCAGACGATATCGCCCCAGATTTGACGATTTCGTCTGGACTAGAACGTCCAGACGATTTTGTCGCAAAACTAAATTTGCATAGTTGGAATCCGTTCCAACGGGTCTCCAATCCGGGCAGAAGCGTGTCTGCACCGTTGGGACCCTTCCCCCGTTGGAGATCTCCCAAATTGGGATGATCTCCAACCTCCCAACAACTATCCTATGCCTATTTAACTCTAAAACTTTTCCTTCCCCAACCCCTGGCTGAATTTTTATGTAAATCAACTCCCTATGCGCTAAAACACTTCAAATTTGCTCTTGCACTAGTCCTATATTAATTTTATTGCAGGTACACCATTGGTTTTCAGCCGGAGCCAGCATCTATCGCAGCCGACGAACCTGTCAAGATCGGAGGCGATCTCATCAAATTCGGGACGATCTCGTTCTGATGCGAGACGATTTCGACTGCAGCACACATCGAGGCAATCAGTGCCTGGAGTTTGCTCTTCTTTCTCTTTTCTCTGTCATTTTATGCTATAAATTAGATTGTCTATTCAGTTTTTATACTATATTGCATCCGGAGTTCACCCATTTTGTCTAGTTTGCATATTAAGATCATATTCTGCTATCTAAACACAGTGATTTGCATTTACTTTTGTTCTTGTATATTGTTCAATACTCATATTACTTTTTCATATAGTTTGCCCCTGTTTACAAAATAGAATTTCTTGTATTTCGCATCTGTTTGCTGTTTTGCAGGTCTACGATGAATTCGTCTGACGAATTCGTCAGATTGCAGACGATCTTGTCAGTTTAGACGATTTTATCAAATTGAAGGCGATTCTGTTGAATTGCAGACGATCCAGACTGCTACAAGTAATCAGAAACTTCATCAGACTTTCGGATCAGGTAATCTTCATTGGCCTCCTGCAAATTCTCTATTTCTGCTTTCTTTTTTGTTTTTTGTATTCATTTAAATTGCATTTTCATGTAGTTTAAGTTAGAATCATTCGGCCAAACCTAGGATGAATGTTTAAAAATAAAACGAACTCATCTAAAACTCATTCCCAAAACCTAGGCGTGGAAACTGCCGCCAAATGTTTCCTGGTGAACCCACCATCCGTCGAAAAATCACCAAAATGCACCTCCCTTGAGAGGCGGGACCTTCGTGAAGTCCTCTCGTCCGAGGTACCGCACCATCCTTTTCCCATCCTCCTTTCGGGCGCGGATCCAATAGCCTGAAGGTAGGGATGCGAAAAAATTTGGAGCGATACAGCAACCATCCCTGATACATCTACACTCATCCATATTTGATCAAATTTTTCCATCAAATAAAGGATATTATCCACCAACCATCAATATCATCTCCATTAAACTCACCATGCCACTTCACTACCCAAGTGACCCTTCAAACTATTTGCACCTCAATATTGAGGCTATTGATTTTGATCACGTTGCTTCCTGTCATTGCTGAAAGAGTTCCTAACTTATGAGAAAATGTTGCAACCATTTCACTTTTCCTTGGGTCCATTTGAATATTTTATGCAAGTTGATATTAAGCTAAACGACGTGTTTGATTATTCTAATCCAGTTGATGATATCCATTTTATCCCCAATCCACATCAATTGGAGGATGGATCCCATATGTCAATTGAAGAAACAATTGATGTTGATATCAATATTGATCCTAAGAATACTTAGATCATAAAATTAGGGTAAAGCCTCTCAACCATAGAACATGTTTAGTTCATTGATTTATTAATAGAATATAAGAGAGATTTTGATTGGTCCTACAAGGACATGTTGCGTCTTAACCCCAACCTAGTTTTTCATAATTTAATGATCAATCTAGTAGTCAAGCCAGTTAAGCAAAAAGTTAGAAAGATGCATCCAATAATAGCATTAATGGTTAAATATGAACTATAAGAGTTGTGGGATGCATTATTCATCCAACCCATCAATTATCCAAAATGGGTGTCCAACATGGTACCTATCAAGAAACTGAATGGGGTCATTCGTATATGCACAGACTTTTAAGATCTCAATATAGCGAGTTCTAAGTATGAATTCATCTTCCTAACATCAATGCACTAGTAGACACAACTACTAGTCATGAAATGCTTTCTCTTATGGATAGTTTCTCAGGTTATAATCAAATTTGTGTTAACCTTGAATATCAATCTAAGATGGCCTTTACAACACCATGGGAAACTTTCTATTAAAAAGTCATACCCTTTAGACTTAAAAATGTTGGTGCTACCTATTAGCAGGCTATGGCATATATCTTTCATGACTATATGAACAAGATTTTATAAGACTATGTCAACGATTTATTGGTTAAATCTTTGTAGTGTATTGAGTGGTGAGCAGAAAATATTTTTTTTGAAAATAGTTATTTTACCTCCATTTAATTTTATCAATCCAGGAGTTCGTAAACTTGTTGAGTACTAGTGCAAAGTATATTCTTGTAGTAATTTGGAGATGAGTCCTACGTGTGACTTGGTTTGTGGGTATGTTGTTAATGTAGTTCAATTCATCCAAACTAGCAATAAGTAAATGCAATAAAATAAACACTAATTAAAAATGCAAGAAAAGTAAATTAAATCATCAAACACATGATTGAAAGAAAAATTGCAGAAAAGTAAGCATGCAACTGAAAGGAAATTGTAGGAATTTAAACACACTTGTAGGAATAAATAAAGTAGGAAATTCATGCTTGCAAAAAAAAAATAAAACAAGAAAATAAACACACTTACAAAAATAAAACAAGAAAGAAAACAATTAAATAATGAAAGCATAAATAGAGGAGGAATATTGCTTGGAGTGGGCCCAAGCTCCCATAGATTTTTGACCAACTAATTCACATAGTCACTCTTTCACACACGTAAATAAAAGAACACTCAATATTTTATTTATCAATGCAATACAGAATAACAATTTTGATTCAAGTTTGGGATCCTTTGCTTTAAGGGTGGCCTACGTTTTATACAGAATACAATCACCCCCTATTATAAAACTAAACTATTCTAAAATTAATCAATTGATACAAATTGTTACAGTTGGTTCATGCATAAATTTAGTTAATTTCTAATAAAAGAGAGACCATACTAAAACTAATAATTTTAAGATAACAATAGTGCGCCCTAAGTTTGTACAATAATATTTGTCTAAACTTATTCATGATTTTCAAGTCAAACAATCAATGTACACTTTATTCCACCATAAATAAGCACTTATTGGTCTATCACTAGAATTTAGGCACCTTTCTAGTGTATCATCGAAATAAAGGTACCGCATATACATATTTTTTTTTCTAAGAGTTATCATTTTTTTATTACTAGAAGATAGGCATGCACGCTGTCATTGGAAGATAGGCGCTTGTTCTATCGCTGGAAGATAGGTGCCTTCTATATTCTTATTGAAATATAGGCGCTTGTTCAGTCACTAGAATATAGAAACTTTTCCTTTCACTGAAAGATAGGCACCTTTTGGCTTGTGGTTGGGATACATGCATCGTACCTTAGTGAATATGGATACCTTTTTCCAATGTCACTATCTTCGTTAAACCACCCAACGTTCCTCAATCATTGTAAAAATGTTATCCAATACCAGGTCCATATGGAACCTCAACTAAAAAGTGTAAAAAAACAACAAAATACTACATCTAGACATATTTTCCACAAAAACACTAGTAAAACATAATTCATCAATTTTTAGTAAATACATACAATAATTTCACAAAAATACATCTCTAATGTTAATAATACTGCACAATATCCCATTTAAACATGCACAAAAAATGAGCAATTCTAATGCTCATCATCCCCCAATGCCTAAGTATTGCTACATACTCATGGTAACTGTTGCTAATAATTCCCTATTTTAGCAAAAACCTTCCAATAATCCATATTCTAGTGGTTCCTCTCTCTGGTTGTGGCCTTGTCTCTTTCTTTATCACACTTGCGCTTACCACGTTGCTCTAGTTGATTGGGACCATCCTCTATTTTTTCTATTTTCTTGCACTGACTACGCCTTAGAGGTTGGTTGGGACCTTCCACTATTTTGGTTTTTCTTATGTGCTATCCCTATCTATCTATTTTATCCTCTCATAGTCTCGTAAATGTGGCTGCATCCTTTTAAAATGCAGGTTCAGCCTACTTCCAATAGAAATGATCTATAGGAAGTCATTTCATAGTGGCAATTTTTGGATTATCCCATAGTGAAAATTGAGATGTATCAAATACCTAGGCTTTTGATAGTCATGTTATCTCCAGGTCAAGTGTCACCTCATCTATAACATTCTCTTTTTCATTATCAGGTGGTAAAGGTTCAATTTCTCTAACCAATGATGGCATCATTGGTTCTTTATCATATATCCCCATTGTATGAAGATACTCTCACATATTTAAGGATGTCCATCCATATAACCATACAGGTCCTAGTTTTATTTGGCTAGGTAGGGTTAACATCAATACCTGCCTCTCTAGTCATATTTTTGTGAGCCTTCCATTATTTCTTAACCTTATTTAGGCTTTCCTTGAGCTCTTGGAATTTTTATCGATAGCTTGTGAAGACTTACACTGATGCAACCCTTTATTCATTAGAGTTGGGATATTTTTGCACCTTTATTCTTAATTGTGGTGGCCTCTTGACCTTAGTATTTGGCCTCCTCTGTGTGGGCATTTTTTCCTTAGATTTTGGCCATAATTTTTTAATAGGTCTTAGGGCTTTTGTATCAACTATCATTGTGCTGAGAGACCAATCACCACTTTAATCCATAGAGGTGGTATTTATTGGACCTTTAACAACTTTGTATCCTATGCAGTGTTAACATGAGGTTTGATATGGGGTTGTTCATAAGACTAACCAACAATATCTTGATCAATTGATGGTTGACCAACTAACTATGCAGCCATCAAGGGACCAGTTGACTCATTTGATTAGTCTGCATTACTTTGCTCCTTAGGCTCCTTAGCTAATTGGATGGCCTAGTTGATCTATATGGCAACATCAACCCTATTTTCTTTGGTGGCCACCAATTTTTGCAATTGCTGGACCCTATTATCTAGTTGTTGCACTATATCCCTTATCGATCGCATAGTATCATTAGATTCTTGTTGCATTGATACTACAACTCATTAAGACTCTTGGAACTCAACTTGCTCTTTATTATATTTTTATTCCTAATGGGAGGCTTGCTATTTCACACTCTATAATTGGACTTGAAGGTCTTATTTCAGAGCCTCATGCTAGGGTGCTTCATCAAAGACCATACCTTGCAACACTTTGGCAAATAGTTCACTAGTTCATCTTCTATCATGTGTTCTTCATACTTTCATAATTAACTCTAATTGATCAAAGATTCCATTGCTACTCTACTCCTAGTCAAAAGTGGTGATATTTCCCAAAATGGGCTTGAGATAACCTGTTTTACCTCCTAGTTTGAGTGTTGGGAGACAAGCAATGACATTGCCCTTAAGAAACTTGGTTCAGTTTGCTTTTCCTCCCCTATAGAGTGGTGATGTTGGGAGGTAGACGATGATATTGCATAGAAAGAGCCAAAGTTTACCTGATCTATTACTTCTTTAGATTGGCTATCATGGAAGATAGGCGCTTCTACTTCTTCATCCTCTTTATATTCGTATTGTCCACTAGTCTATTTTGATGCAACAATCTCCTCTTCAACTATTGGTACAACCCTATGCACCTTAGCATGTTAAATTAGGGCTAAAATCAGCCCGTGATACCCTAATGTTGTCTCTACACTTGTCTAGTATCGACTGACCTCATCCTTCATGGTACACATTAGATAATAGGGGATATTAATGTGATCCCCATATATTAGGTGATTTTTGAACTGAAGGTGATTAGCATTCAACCATGAGTATTTACCATTGCAAGTGAAAAACCTTGTCAATTTCTCAAATACCTACCACTATAGTTTAGGGACATGCTGCTTCAACAACCCAAACCACATCAACTGCATAATGGGTTACCTTAAAAATATTTATGTGCAATATCCAACACTGTCATACTTGTATGTCCAATCTCCTATGTATGGGAGGTTGGTAAACTTTGCAATGTACTATTTCATTATTTGTATGAATAGTCTACATATTATCACAATACCATTATCTATGGAGGCTACAAATTATTGCACTATCGCTAAATCCTAATCTTGGCTAACTAGGCAATAATATTTCATCCACTCGACAATATCAAACTATTCTTGGATGAAATTAGTTATGCTTGAGATATCTCTGAGCTCATACTTCTTTAATGCATGTGATTGAAGGTCCTCCATTTTAATTAGTTTAATCTATACTTTTGGTTTTTATTTGGTTGCAAATAGATGCTTTTATCTATATTTTAACATGTTGAAACACATGCCTGTATTCGTGCATACAAGCACCTATATTTTGTAATCAACACTAGTTACAAAATATACATAATTAACTCTTAAATTATGTGCCAAATTTAGATGGATACAGTTACAACCTCCTCTCTTATGCCCGATTGGTGCCACATGGCAAATTGCAGATTTGGGGGTTGCATGATTGAATAATAGTTTTGTGGGGCATGTGCTAGCATGTTACATAGAAATATTTTTTTATGATACCCATGCACACATAACAAAAAAATTAGTATATACCTAGGTTGTTTTTCGTGAATCATGATATGTAAATGTTTGGTGGTGTAATTTGGTTTTATCAATGCATGATGATAGTGTTTTAACATGAATAAATGGCATGCATTTTTTTGTGCAAGGTAATTGTATTAAATTTAAAATTATTAGGTACTACATTTTTATTAATCTTGAGATTTTGTGTAAAAAATGAAGAAAAACACGAGTTTTTTATTTTATCGTGGGACAACACACGTCCCCCTTAGAAGTTGATTTATTTGTGTCTTAGGAATATGCATGTATAACCGATGGGAAGACATGGACTCCGACGGTCAAAAATTGGGAAGCAAATAGATTTCATCATCAAAAATGAAAAATAGGCATACTCCAGTCCATGAAAAAGGTTGAATTTGAACATGGATGGATATTGGCATCATCGATGCTTCAATTACTTCTCCAATGTCAAATATAAGAGCTATCTTTGGTTTGGAATACAAGAACTTTTATCCATGGAATATAGGTACCTTTCTATGCTCTATGGATACAAGCATCCTGTGTTGCTAGAATACAAGTTCCTTACTCTGACTGTTAGATACAGGTACTCTGTATTTGAAATACAAGCATCCTTTTTTATTTATTTTCTAGATACAGGTGCCTGCTATATACTTTTTTTAATACAAGTGCCTGATGTATATTGGATATGGACTCCTTATGTGGAATATAAGTGCCTTCTAAATTTTATGGATATAGGTGCCTTCTATCGGATTAAAATTCAACGTTCATTGAATTGAACCAAATATAGGTGCCTGCTATCCTGCTTTCTAGAAGGATAGCAGGATTAAGAAAGCACCAACTTCCCATAAAAGAGGGTGGTACTTACATTCAGACTCGTGTACAAGTGTTTACTTCCTAACGAAATAAAATACCTATGTTGACAAAACCAATAGGGATAATGTTGTTGCATATTTTCTCTCCAACAACATTATCCCTATAGAAGTAAAAGCCACTTGATAATTCTACCACTCACCGTAGATTTATTCATTAGATATCTAATGGTTGTATGATTTATGCGCACAAATATTTTATAACCTATGATATAGTGGTAAAATTTATTTATAGCATGAACTACTACAAGGAAGTCTTTCTCCATGACAGTATAGTTGAAATCAACACCCGTGAGATGTTTATTGAAATAGTAGATGGTATAAAATTCATCATTATCCTTCTATCCTAGTGTTACCCCTATAGCATTGTTGGATGCATCAACGTAAATATGAAAGGGGAGATTCCAATTTGGACGTCTCAACATAGGAGTAGTTGTCAGTTTTTCATTTTAAATTTGAAAAGCTTGATCACACTCACTAGTCCAAATAAACTCAATATTTTTGGTCAATAGTGTATGCAGTAGTGGTTTGATAGTTTTTCTAAAATATTAGATAAACTGCCTATACTATATAGTAGAGCCTAGAAAATATGGACATCTCTCTGTGTTTGGGGAATGGGTAGATTTTTAATCACTTTAATTTTTTGTTTGTCTATCTTGATCCCTTTAGTAGAGATATGGTGTCCTAACACTATCTCTTTTTATTACTAAGGGATAGGTTTATTTCTTGACAACACTGGAGTACTTTCTCCAGATTAGCTGTAGCTTCTTCAAAAGTTTCATCGTAAATGATGAAATCATTCATATAGACTTCTACACTCTCTTTGACCATCTCTGAAAAGATACTAAGTACCACCCTTTGGAACATGGCAGGTGCATTACATAACTAAAATGGTAAGAATTAGTAAGCAAAAGTATCCCACAAATAGGTAAAAGTGGTTTTGTCCTGGTCTTCATCCCATATTTGAATTTGATTATATCCATTAAACCCATCAAGGAACAAAAAATATTTCTGTTCTACCAAGGTGTTGAGGACTTGTCCAATGAATGGTATGGAAAAATGGTCTTTCCTAGTGGCTTTATTTAACATTATGTAGTCTACACAAGTCTGTCACTTACCATTTTTCTTGGGCACTACCACTAAAGGTGATACCCATTAACTATCCGATATAGGATAAATAAATTTAGCTGACAAAAGAAATTGTAATTTAGTTTTAACTATTTATTTCATTGTTGAATTCATCCTCCTATGAGGTTATATTACCGGTCTTACATTATAATCAAAATAAATTTTGTGTGTATATTTCAAGTGCAATCCCCCTCATATATTTGTAGTCCCATGCAAAGGCAATTTGATGACCAACTAGTATTTCTTTCAACTTGTCCTCTTGAAAATTTGATAATGCATGGTCAATAATCAACATTCTTCCAGGTGCTACTTCTATCTGTTTGACATGATTTTCCTTGTTTCCTACAAGTGGAGATTCTATAGGAGGATGTGAGGATTCTCCTTGGAATTTTTTTGTTATGACTTGATATTCATCGGTGTCATCCTCTACCTCATCTAGATCCATTACTTGTTGAAGCATTAGCAAGGCATCAATATGTAGAACTTCATAATTTGGTTCTCCCAACATATTAATTGACTTTACAGGAGGGTAAATGACCAGGTTTTTATTATTCTTTCCATCCAAGATTATCATTTGTCCTATCTTAAAACTTATATAAGCATTAGTTGTGGCCAACCAAAAATGACCTAATATAAATGGATAACCACCCAATCTAGATCTATATTGCAAGACTAGAAAGTTTGTTGGATACTCCCATGCATCTACTATTACAATCACATATTCCATCATTCCCTCCAGGAGGACTATAGATAAATCAACCAATTGTAGAATTATTTTGGTTGGCCTCATATTTGTGAGTTGCAATTTTTGCATGGTTTCTTGGGGCATGATATTTATTGTAGCTCCTAGATCTACTAATGTGTTAAGTAATTTTTTTTTTGAATTTACATGGTGGAATTGGTAGCCACCATGAATTCGGGTAGGTTTTCTAGATTTTATGGTCATCATAGTATTCTATGCTATCCACCCCAAAAAATACCATATAGTTCTTCATGCAGTTTGCCCCTATAACCACCATACCACAATCATTTTAAACCTTTTATATCACTAAAAGTACCAAAAAAGGGACAAGTATTCAGTTTGACGAGGCCCAAGTTTTGAACCTTGGACCTCTACCTCCCTTATGGGGTTTGGTTAAACCAATTGGTCTACACCTCAGACCTATGTGTTGAGTAACTTTAATCTTGCAATTTGAACTATTAAAATTGGGTTTCTTGGATTAGAGTCCTTTGGGTGGTAGGTGTTTCCTAACATGAGATCAATCAACTAACCTACCACATTAGCTACTTTCGATGGTTTCCTTCCTGGTTTCATAAAACATAACTCTCTAATAGCCTTTGTGTAGATTAGCATAACTCTTATGGCTTGATAAAGGGGAATCATGATGGTCAGGTTTTTCAACCCCTCCATGATGTCAAATTTTGGTTGCATTGGATTTTTGGGTTCTTGTAATCTTTTGGGGAAGGGTGGAACCCCTTTATTTTTGTTTTGTTTAGCAGTTAATTTTTCTTCCACCTCATCTATCAAAGGTGGTTGCTCTTATACCTCTACTTCTACATCACTGGAGGTGTTGGATCTACTCTTAAATGTATATATGATCTAAGTTATACAGGATTGCAATCTACTCTAATATGATACATAAGAAATATCTTTGTGTCTACTTGATCTGTGGGCTGATTTATCTTATTATTTGGATTTGGATTTGGTTTTACAGGTAGCTTATTTGGCCTAGAAGTAGGAGGTGTCAACAAACTAGGATGTAGTGGGGCTTGAGTTATGGTTTGTGGAGGTGAAGTCCACACATTGTAATTTTACCACTATGGTCCAGCTTGTTGGTATGACATCCATGGATAAAGGGTATAAGAAGTAGATGCTTGGGTGGAATTCATATAAGGTGCTTGAACCCACCATCCCATGTTGGGTGGTTAAGTTTGCCCTTGGTTCATAAAATTGGATCCCCCATAGGGTGGTCCTCCTCTTGGCATACTATTTTCCATAGGAAATTATTGCTAGTTTCTCATGTTACCCATAAAATAAGTTTTTGCTACTTTAGATTCTTATTTTATGTTTTCTATTTATGGCCACAACCTCATTTTGTGATCCTTTTGACAAATGGTACACACTCTCACTTTATTTTTCAAACACTCATTCTTAGGGTGTTTTATTCTACATCTTGGGTAAAAGAAGGCTAGTGCTACTTCAAATTCCTACTTCTTTTTCTGAAGCAAAAGTGTGTCTAATTGAAGTGCAAGAGATGATAACATGTCACTCTTCATGTCCTCCAACATATTGTATATTTCTACCTTGGTTACAGAGGCTGTGATTTTTTTTACTCGGTTCATGGGTTTACCTTTTATTCTTAAATAATTTTGACACAACTATCGAATGTCTATATTTGGTATTGGTAAATGTCACCTCTCAATAAAAAATTTAAAGCTTCTAAGGGTTCATTTGTGATATCCCTTAAGATTATGCTACTCAAGGATTTCTCACCCAATTTATCATTGAATATTGAAATTAAATCGATCTCAATAATCTTCCAATGACTCTTCCTCTCTTTGGGACATATCTAGGACTTATTCCCTAGCATCTCATGCCTTAAAAAATCTTGGTATTGTTCTAAGAAGATATTTTTATGTCCCCATAGGTAGCAATGTATTTGTTCCCTAAACTAATAAACCAACATAATGTTGAATCATCTAGTGTAGAGGGAAATAGTTTTAGTTTTTGGACATCAGATTTCTAGTCCATTGATCTGCAAAGTACATCAAATTTAAAAAGGAATAGATTAGGGTACTCAGTTGGTAGTCATCAAAAAATGGAAAGATGTGTAGGAGAGATGTGTTTCATTTTGGTTTCTCCTGATGATTCCTTAATTAGAAAGTCAAAACTGGGTGAAGCCTCCTCATTTTTAGCCATAGTTTTAGGTGATGTAGGGTCTATTCTAGCTACTTCTAAGGTAGCTAACAAGGTGTCACACTCATTTTTATTATCTTCTAACAATAGTCCTAAATATGAATGTGAAATAGTTCCATCTTCAACTTCCTTCCACCGTTGGATAATCAATAAATTTGCCTTGGTTCTTGTATTTTCAAACAAAGTTTCTAAATCAAAACTTGAAGCAAATCCATCTTCGAGAGATTTTTCCCTTGGATTAGTTTTAAAGGAAGTTTGTTTAGCTATTGGATTAATATGCCAAGGTGTCTCAGGTGGAGATGATGGTGTACCTTTAGTAAGTGTTTGATATGCTTTAAAAGGAATATAAGAAGATATTTCAGATATTTTTAAAGTGATTGCTACCATTTTAAGAAAATGTTCATCCGGTCCTTTTGGTCTTGGAGGACTCATGCACTCTTAGGTAGAGGATCTATGAGTAAGCTAATATGAATTGTGATTATTAGGTTTGACTAACCTATAGATCCTAGAATACTATAGTTGGCACTCCCCAATAATGGTGCCAAAATGGTGAGCAAAAAATGGTGTTTCTAAAAATAGTTATTTTACCTCCATTTAATTTTATCAATCCAAGAGTTCATAAACTTGCTAAGTACCAGTGCAAAGTATATGCCTATAGTAATTGGGAGATGAGTCCTATGTGTCACTTGGTTTGGGGGTGTGTTGTTCATGTAGTTCAATTCATCCAAACCAACAATAAGTAAATGCAAGAAAATAAACACTAATTGAAACTATAGGAAAAATAAATTAAATTATCAAACACATGATTGAAGGGAAAATTATAGAAAAGTAAGCATGCAACTAAAAGGAAATTACAGGGATTTAAACACACTTGCAAGAATAAATAAAGCAAAAAATTCACGCTTGCAAAAATAAATAAAATAGGAAAATAAACACACTTACCAAAATAAAATAGGAAAGAAACAACATAAATAATGAATTCAGAAATAGGGGAGGAATACTACCTAGAGTGGGTCCAAGCTCTGGCAGACGTCTGCCCAACTAATTCACATAATCACTCTTTCGAACATGCAAATAAAAGAACACTCAAGATTTTATTTATTAATGCAGTACAGAATAACAATTTCGATTCAACTTCAGGATCCTTTGCTTGAAGGGTGGCTTGCATTTTATATAGAACATGGTCATCCCTTATTACAAAATTATATTGTTCTAAAATTAGTTAATTGATGTGAAATTCTACAGCTGGTTCATGCATAATTAATTAATTTCTAGTAAAAGAGTGGCCATGCTAAAATTAATCTTTTCAAGATAACAATAGCACCCCCTAAGTTTATACAATAATATTTGTCTAGACTTATGCATGGTTTTCAAGTCAAAAATTCAATGCACACTTTATTATATTAGAAATAAGAACTTGTCATACTATAACTAGAATATTGGTGCCTTTCTAGCTTATCACTGGGATACAGGTACCACATATAGGCCCTTTTTGTTTCACTGAGAGTTATCACTCTTTTTATCATCGAAAGATAGGCACACACGCTGTTGTTGGAAGATAGATGCTTGTTCTATCGCTGGAAGATAGGTACCTTCTAGCCTATTGCCAAAAGATAGCTGCTTGTTTTTTCACTAGAACATAGGTGCTTTCCCTTTCGTTGGAAGAGAGGAACCTTCTGGCTTATGGCCAAGATACAAGTACTGTACCTTAGTGAATGTGGATATATTTTTCCAATACCACAATATTTTCTAAACCACCCAACATTCCTCAATTGCTATACAAATATTATCCAATGCCAGGTTCATGTAGGACCTTGAATAAAATGTGCAAATAAGAAATTAAATATTACATCTACACATACTTTCCACTAAAAATACCAGTCAAGCATAATACATCAATTTATATTAAATGCATGAAATAATTTCACAAAAATACATCTCTAATGTTAATAATGTCATAGAATATCCCATTAAAACATGCATAAAAAATGAGCAATTATGGTGCTCATCATTGAGCATATCGATGTCTTATGTACGGTCTTAGATTTACTCTTCGAGCACAATGTACGATTAAATCCTAAAAAGTATATTTTTAGAGTAACTTCTAGGAAAATTTTAGGTTACATTGTTTCTAAATGAGGTATTCAAGTAGACCCAAACAAGGTTAAGGCAATGATGGAAGTACCTCCAAAAAATCTTAAGCAGCTCTGCAATTTATAGGGGAAGATTCAGTCCATTCAATGCTTCATAGCACAACTCTCAGATAAATGCCGACCATTGAATCATCTCCCACAAAAGGGGGTCACCTTTGATTGGAATGAAGAATACCAAAAAGCATTTATGGATATTAAACAACAGTTGGTCTCTTTGGCTATATTAGCTCCTCCCAAACCAAGTGTATCATTTTTGTTTTACATTTTGACCACTGATTTTGCCTTAGGGATAATGTTGACCCAAAAGAATGAGGTAAATAAGAAACATGTCATTTACTACATTAGTCACACCTTGGTTAGTTATGACATTAAGTATGTTTACATTGAGAAGCTATGCTTAGCAGTAGTATTTACCACTAAGAAATTACGTCATTACATGATCAACTAGACCACACATGTCATATCTAAAAAAAAATCCTTTGTGATATATGATGAGTTGCACTTATTATTATAGTCATATCACAAAGTGGATCATAATTCTGATAGAGTTTGACCTAGAATTTATAAGTTAAAAATCAATTAAAGGATAGGTCATTACAGATCAATTAGTAGAGGCACCTATTATCAAAAATAAGCCTCTAACCATTGAGTTACTTGATGATATCATTTTTATATTATTAGACTAAAGAGAACTAGAAGAACCAGAGAACAAATATGATCTAACACTATTATTTGATCATAAAGAAAACATAAAAAACTCTTGCCATGAACATAAAGAAAACATCTTTGGAAACTCTTTGTTAATAGTTAACCAAGTAAAGGGAATTTATCAATGCAAGTGTCCAATATTAAAATCTTACAAAGATATTTTGGATAAATTCCTAATTAGATTTGAATGGTATGACATCGAGGCTGTACCTCACTCATCCAACTGCTTTGCAGATACGATGGTTTGCTTGGGGTTTTTAATTTTACAAAACATATCAAATTATATCACAAATATTTAGGTCAAGATGCTTTCTCAAGCCATGGTCTCACAAGATATTTCCAAGGATGAGCAAAATGTTCACATGATATATTGGTTGAACCCTACCAACATGGGTTCTCCCCAATTCAAGACTTTTTGAACCATTCTTCCTAGGGGTCCTTGGTCTCACAAATTCCTTGTGATCATAACATGACCATATACCTTAAGTTTCTACTCCACTCCATATTCATACGAGGTGTATCTAGAGAGGAACAAGCAATTCATATGGTCCAAACTGAATCGTATCAAGATTGGTTTTCTCACTTCAAATATTTCTTGAAACTTGGTACCATGCCTTAGGGATTGTCGCATACTACCAAATGAACCTTCAAGAAAAAATTGATAAAGTATATCTTGGTAGGAGATATACTATACCATAGAAGCTATGATGGTCTTCTCCTTTGTTTCTTAGAGCCCCAAGAATCTTCTTGGGCCATTTCCCAAGCTCATGATGGTATTTGTGGTGGTCATTTCAACAACATGGCTATCACTAAGTGCATCCTTTGAATATGTTATTATTGGCCCACTATGGAGTGAAACTATTTTGCTTACATTAAAATATGTGTTAAATGTTAACATCATGCTACTCTTTTGCACATACCTTTATAGGCCTTACAACCAATTCATTCATTATGGACTTTCTCGCAATAGAGATGTGAATTAATCTATAAAAATTTTCTCCCCTTGTCTAGCCATCACACATTCATCCTAACAACCATAGAATATTTTACAAAGTGGGTAGAAGATATTCCTGTTACCACTACAATATGTTCACCCATCATAGAATTCATATTACATATCATATGTGATTTTGGTATTCCATCCAAATAATTTTACATAATGTATTGTAGCAACCTCGAGGAAGTGGTGCACCATCCACTACTCTATTTAAGAATATTATTTACTTAAAAATGCATTAAATTAAAGATGCGAAATTAGATACAACTGAAATATGAATAAATAATGCTCTTTATTGCTTTTCTCAAGTTTGGCTACATATTGATCCCTTTAAGGGATTTCCTTCATTTGATACATATTTTACAAATAGGGGTAGCAAATGTATAATATCCCCATGTAAGAGGTGGTGCACTTTCACAAGCTTCCCGATGATGCACATGGAACTGTATGAGGGCTTACAGATGCCTCCTTCTCCAGGTTTGGTTCCTAGAGGGATCCTCTTGCTTTCATTTATTGAAAACCTATCCAGTGAATCTGTAGTCCTGCAAGCATGAAAACAACAACAAACACTTAGCTATCCGATATTACCTCCCAGAATGAGGTTTTTAGAAAAAACCCCAATGATAATAGAAATATGCTCAATAATAATAGAAAATAATATTATGAATGCAAGTAAATGCAATAAATCAGATCTATGCTAAGGGTGTAAAAACATGTATTAAGCTAAATAAAAGAAACTAATGCTAAGAACCCTAGACTAGGCCCTACGGGCCACTATCCGAGATAGTGGCCGCTAAGATGAAAACCTATATCTATTGCTCCAAGGCTATGGATCTAGGATTTTTTCTAATGTTGAAATGATTATCATTTTATTCGATGTATTGAATATCCTATAGATGATAACCTCTCAGTCGGCTAGCGCTTCGTTGCTCCTAAAAGGCTCTCCAATTTTCTCTCTAATCCGACATGGCTTTGCTGCAAGAAAATTTATTCAAGTATCAAAAGCTCTCCTCAATATCTCCCTCCAATTGATCAAAGAAGTTACCTTGGTGCTCTTAGTTTTGCACCTTATATTATGTTGAGGTCCTAGGTTTAGGTCTAAAAACCCTAAGACTAAATCTTGCATACAAAATGTTAGTTAGCATGAGCATTTGTGTCTTTGTTTACCATTGAAGGCTAGTTAACTGATGTCTAAATCCAGACTTGAGTCTCTCATTTAGACTAGTTGTGAGGAGGAATGCAAAGTTATCCCCGCTTGACCTTATTGCATGTAGACTGACCCTTCCACCCGAGATTAGGCTGGTTTGACAGAAAATTGTATTTTAGGGTCTGGCTGCTGTTGTTTGTAGTGGCTAGAGATTGGTCGCTTTGAGTTTTAGTGGCCAATATTCAACTACTCTAGTTCATAGTGGTCAAACTTGGATGGGCTAAGACTGCCCCAGATGAGTTGTGAAAACCACTTTTGGAACTTGGAAGGTTCCAAGGTTTAGTCACATGGTCTATGAATGCCCACATGAGTAGTTCTCCTAAACACGATGTATTTTAGGTGTCTACAAATGCCCCTTTTTGGGATGCGTTGTGTGGGAAAAACACAGAGCTGAGAAAAAACATAGACTACTATGTTTGTAGGGTGTATGATGATCATTGGTCTAATCAACGCTTAATGGCCCAATAATAGAAGATGACATACACCCTTGAATCATTGCTTTGACATACTGGAAGGCTTAATTTAGCACATGGCTTGCACATATTCACTTGCACTCATTCCTCAAACACAATCGAGTAGATTATGTTACTACAATGAGATGCGATCGGAGGAGAGCTACAAACTAAAAATGTCATATTTTGCTTATGAACCCAGCAAATAGGGAAAATTTGGTAATAGTTTCTTGAATGATTCATAGGACGAACACAATTTTGATATGATTTAGTGATATTTTGTTGACCTTGATTATGATTATTTTAAGAGCTAACTACCCCCTCATACAATGAATTGATGAGGTAAGGCCAATGAATGTAGCGACAAATCACTTGACCAATATGACTAATTTAGTTCCTTTCTAGTGCTTGTTCTTTTCAATGGGTAAAACCCCATCCAAGTGTGATTTCAACTATTTATGATGATCATTCATCCCTATCTCGAGGAACGGTGTGACCATAAATGGCATTCTTAGGGAGTTAGGACGAGTGATCCTATTCAAGCCTTTTTGTTGAATCACTTGGATTAGTGTTTTTATTTCCTAAGGGAATTAGGATATTGTACCCATGGAGTAGTCTGACCATATTGGTCTTCTTTAGGATTGAGATGGCCCTATGGTAGCCCACTCATCTCATCAATTTGCATGGAGTGCAAATCTTTGCAATCATTGAGTTGATAGAGTAAGTAACTGGATACAAGGCTTACTTGAGATTTTTGTTTCTATGTTATTTTTTTGTTATTTTAATCATAATGATGATTATCAACCATCAAAATGTGCTTATTTGATTTTTTTGTTATTCCTCATGAGATGAATTTTTCTATTTTTTGTTGTTCTTCTGGTCATTGTCAGATCCAATGGCCCCTAAATGCCTATTTCTGGCCACTCTTGACCTCAACGACTAAGAAGTTTAAGTCGCTGACGATAGCAGTGACCAAGGCATAGCTTGGGAAATACAAAAGTAGCCTAGGATTTTTACTTTTCATTCTTCCAACTAGTGATTCACTTTTCAGAGCTCTAGAGAGAAAGTGATAGTTTGCAACTTGGAGCATTTTTTTTTGAAGATTATGGCTGCGCAAGGCAAGGCATCGATGAGTGGAGGAGCCGGAGCTTCTCAGGTATGCTTCAAAACCCTAACCTTGCTTTTTTTTTAGTAAAATGAACCTCACTAAGTAACTAGTAAATGAACCTTTTTTTGTAGATAGGCCTAGTTTAGGTTTTAATTTGGTGGGCTTGTCCCCATTTTTTGCTTTTCAATGTTTTTTGGTATTTTTTTCCTAGGGTGTACGCGTTTGTTGTGTCGCTCGTCGATCGCTACCACTCATAACGGTTATTTTAGCTTGCGTCTTGGCTGCTGTCGATGGTAGAAACTGATTCAAATCCCAACGGTTAAAAATATGACCATTGGAGCTTGGACGCTTCCATCCTCAATGACCAATTCCTGGTCACTATAGACGAAAGCGACCAAAAAACCATAGGATATATTTTTTATTTTTTTGAATTTTTGGATGTGATTAATTGATTTTTGTTGAATGATTAGGTGCATTTATTACTATTTTTACTAAGACTTAGGATATTCTATCATTATTTGCATCATTTTCCATGTTTTATTGCATTTTATGCCTTAGATGCATTGTAGTTATGCCTTTATTTTTATCCTTAAATATTTTTTGCTCAGGCTCGAGACCCAAAAATCTTGCTTGACCTATTGCCTCACATGGTTGATATGGATTGGGCATGGTTCAATACCCATGGATTACAGTATGCGACTGAGCTTCCTTAGATTATGTTGTATCAAGCCTACCTCATAGACCTGGCTCATCGATGGGATCCTCAGACTAACACCTTCCACCTTCCTACTGGTGAGATGACCATCACACCAGAGGATGTATATAGGATTTTTTGGATTCCTTTTGATGGAGTGGCCATCGTCTCTTCAGCCACTAATGAATGTGAGGCAGTATTTGCTAGGGTGTTTAGGAGGCATGCTACAGTTGCCTTCCAAGATACCAAATCTGGCGGTGTATCTATTTTGCGATGGTACAGGGTGAATGTATTCTTTGCAAGGTATGCGATGTTGCTGATGGTTATCAGCAATGTTCTTATCCTAGAATACTTGGGCTTGAGGTTCCCGTGGTACCTCCTTGCAATGGTTCAATATTTGGTGGACAGTGACGAGCCTATCATCTATGCATGGGGGAGGTCTTTTCTAGCACAGTGCTACGATGAGTTGTATCATATCCACTAGTGAGGTCATGTCAACATTGCATGCAACTTGCTCTTGTAGATATGGGGATGGGAGCATATCCATGTAGATCATCCCAGAGGGCTCCTTGCTAAGATTATAGCTATAGATGGTCGGATGTAGTGTTATGCTACCATATGGTCTCAAGAGCACGAGGAGCGCAAGAGCCATCCTTTTATGGGGGAGCTCCCCCATTACATTGCTACTTTCACTAGGCTACAGGCCTGAGATATCATATGGTGCCCATATCACGACTGCCCAACATGGGAGGATCCAACCCAATTTACAGCTAGGACGTGGTGCGAGTGATGGATCATTAGCCATAAGGTCAGCATCAGAGAGTATTTCTTCTACTCTCACATCCTTCATTAGTACGGAGTGTAGCAGGATGTGCCATTTGTCCCAATCCTGTATAGGCACTGATGAGCACCAAAAATGCTCATTTTATATACACTGTTAAGGGCATCATTGTTGGTTTAATTAGCATGTGATTTGTATTTTTATATAACTTATGCATATAATTGATATAAAATCTAGTATTATGCTTGATTGGTGTTTTTAGTAGAAATTGTGTATAAATACAGGTGTTGGTACTAATCCGGTGTTTTCCAGTCGACATCCACTTGGACTTGGCATACTTATAGTTTTAGATATTAAGGCATGAGAGTAGGCACCTTCCTGATCGAGAAGGCACCCAGTAAAATTAGGTGCCTTCCTGATGGAGAAGGCACCCAAAAAAAGTAGGCGCCTTCCTTATGGAGAAGGTGCCCAACAAAAGTAGATGCCTTCCTTATAAGGAAGGTGCTCTGTAGAAGTAGGCGCCTTCCTGATGGAGAAGGCACCCATAAGAAGTAGGCACCTTCCTTATAGGGAAGGCACCTAGCAGAAGTAGGTGCATTCCTTATAAATAAGGTGCCCAAAAGAAGTAGGTGCCTTCCTTATGAAGAAGGTGCCCAACAAAAGTAGGTGCCTTCCTCATGAAGAAGGCGCCTCCATGCCTCTATACTTTACAAGATTGACCAAGCCAAATTTGACTGGTTGACCAATGGGCTAAGGAGGAGGTTGCACGTGAAGACAAAAATGAGATATTTTATTTACGATTATTAAAATAGAATGAATAATTCTATTATTTGATTGGTTGGATACCTTTGTAACGTGGGCATTATTATTTCATGCTCATGGATGAAGCAAGAGAAATTATTTTTCTAGCGATCAATGTGGGAGATATTATATTTTATGCAATATTATTAAAATAGAACAATGCATCCTTTATTTTCTACCAGACATATTCTGTTATGATAAAACAAAACACACCCGATTTATCCCACAAGAGGGTAAAATTAGTGCGTGACTTTTTTAATTAATACATGATTATTTTCATTGAACGGCTACAATTTTCATTGCATATATACTGTAACTGCAAGTCTGAAATAGACTTGCCTAAATTTGTAACAGAGGAAGGCTATGCATTGTATAAATGCATAGGTCTTCCTTGAGAGAGGAAGAAATTTTATGGAGAAACTATTCTATTTTATTTCTTGTCAAATTTATTAAGAGTGCAATTCCTCTTATTTGAGAAAGCTCTATGCAGCTAGCTGGGTGGACTATCTGCGGGATCTTGGGCCCACTCCCTGTAGAAGTCCTCCCCTATTTATTTTTGTATTTTCTTTTTGTAGATTAGTTTACTACTTTATTTAATTTTAGTCATGTGTGTTTATTTTTATTATACATTTATTTTCTCGCACTTTATTTTTAGCATTGTAATTTATTTTATTTTTCTGCACTTAGTTTATTTAGTTTGGATGAAATCAAAATGCACATACATCCCCCACCAAACTAAATAAGGTACAAAAATATTTGTTCCCCAACACTACAAGAATATATTGTGCGTGACACTCAAAAGTTTACGGACTTATCGGTTGATAATTTATGGAAGAGAAATGAATATTTTCTTGAACATAATTTTTGCTCACTAGACACATTACAACAAAGAGACCTTCCCCCACCACGGATTATAGAGCTTATTGATGAGGAGGATTCCCCAATAGTTGATGTAGGTGTTGATAGGGGAGTGATATATGCCTTTGTGTAGTGGTGGGAGGATCGAATGTGGTATGGTGATGGCAGCTTGGGTCGCGAGGATGATGATGGTGATGGAGGCATAGATCTAGTAGGGCGTAGAGTCTAAGCTAGGATTGAGGGGTGGGGCCAGTTGATAGAGCAGGTGGAAGTAGAGGAGAAAGAGGCTCATAAGGAGGAGTAGGAGGAGTTGGATCCTGAGGAGAGATATTATCCTCTTAGGGTGCAACTACATGAGGTAAAGGCTAAGCTTCAGTCGATCAAGATCTAGGTACAATGGCAGGATGCCGCTGTATCACAATATGATGCTACTATAGCACAACTCATGACATAGATACATGTATTTTAGGATTCTATTGGGGGAGGTTCCAATAGGATGTAGATTGTTGTTGATACTCCTACACCACAGATTCCTACATAGGCAAATCCAGGGGCAAAGACTAGGTAGATGCAAGCCTTTCTAGATGAGTATGAGGTAAAGAATTTTGATGATGTAGCCTACATTACCACTATCTCAATGTAGATTAGGAGGCTAGGAACCACTCCTAGGGAGAGGGTAGGTGCCTGTGGATCATAGGTTAGCGGGAACTCTAGATCAGGGTAGTGTTCCGTATGGCCTAGGTAGAGGACTCAGACTCATACAAAGAGACCAAAAGGATGGTGCTATATGTGGTATAGACCTAGTTTGATTCATGATGTACTTTGAATTTTATTTTTGAGGTCTGCTGACATATATGACTATAACCCATGGGAATTTTTGGTACATCCATGTATTTGATACACACATTTATATGAGATCTTTGCATTATGATTTATAATGTGTATCCTTTATTGCTAATGTTTATGTTTTATTTATGCGATGTGATGATGGCGTTATGATGTAATGATGTATGTGTTAGATGATAGATGATATTTATGATAATGTAGTTCTTTTATATGGGTGCTTATGTAGATGTTTCGATTACTATGACATGATGTGATGTATCATGAGTTGACTTAATGATGGATTTATGATTGTACGCATAGGCGGCTTATGATGTATGCATATATGGATGCCTATATGATTTCATGTGCTTTGATTATGGATATATGATGTGATGCACACAGATTGAATGATATGATCTTAGGTGTAGATGAATGATTGATGATCTATGTATTTATGGATGCAACGTTATTTGTTAAATGTATGTTTAATTTTGCTTTTAGTTGTATGCATTCGACTTATGTTATGGTGTAGCAAATGCAATGTGTGAAATGCAATATCGACATGGTTTTTGATCTAATGTAAATGAACCTATATGCTTTAATCACTTAATACATAAGGAATTCATATGATATAATTTTAAAAATATAATGGGTGATACCATAGAAAGTATATTAGTTATGAATGTAAACAATCATTCTTATCACCAGAACTAATTGTATAAGCATCCATATGTGAAATGTAATGGCATAGAATGTGTGTAGTTTCTTGATAAGCTTCTGTAATTTAAAAGATACAAAATAGTCAGTGGCCATCTAAACATAATTTCTGAAATCCATCTGGTGTCTAGCCTACTTCGTTAATACCCTTTAATTCACAAAACCTCATAAAGAAAATTGATGATGTGATTGATGATATGATTTGTTTCTATGTAGGAAGTTTTGAGGTATTTCCTGAGACTCAAACACTCTAGCTACCCTATCAACAGTTGCGTACTAGCCAAACAAGACCTTTGATTCATTATCCCTGTCTGTACAAATAAATATATTTATGTAGAACTCAAGCATTTCCTTCAATGTCAGGAGGGATTCTTTCAGCCCATTGCCAATATCAAGGATCCTCAAGTGTTCATCTAATCCTATGTTGGACTTAGTTGGACTATACCACTAGGCAATATTGGGTTACCCAAAGCTAGATCATCCACATGCAAACATTGGTATACACAAATGCAAGATGCTATTGTGATAGACATATCATTGTGCGTAAGGGTATCACCCTTGCCAGGCATGGCTGTATGCCAAACTTGTAATGGGGATCACCTTTTAGTTTTGTACAATGCTAAGAATTCTAGAGATTCAAGCTCCATTCCCTTCTTTTCTTCATTTTATTTGGGATACTTGCTCGTGCTTAGTGATGAAAATCACTATTTATTTTTTATTGATTTTTTTGAATTTTGAATTTTTGTGTTTCTTTTGAGCAAGGGATCTATGTAGTGATGATAATCACTTGTTTATTTTGCTTTTGAATTTTGCTTGATTATGGAATTTTTGCTTGTTTTGGTAAAAGTGAGGGATTTAACTAGGTAGGGCGAAACTTGTACTTTTGTCAATTCTCAGCATCTTTGAACCGGTTGCACAGGGGGATAAGCGAGGAAGATCCTTTTCACTTAAGGTGACCTAGACCACTTTTGTAGCTTTCATATTTCCCTTGTACCAACTAGGATTTTAGTGTTTTTAATTAGTGATGGGATCCTGAATATTTGAGGCAATCACGACTAGACCTTACCCTCTACTAATCAAGATGACTTTCCACAAAATATGATAAGACCACTAGATATGGTTGAATGACCGAAAAACCTTAGCCTATTATTTATAGCAACAAGGACAGTTGTGTTGAGTTAGACACATGGATGAGTGGATGAAGAAGGATTTGAGTATTTGTGGTTGTGATACAAACTATGGCATCATTTGCAAGATTGTGATCATAACATGTGCAAATGCAATGGATATGAATGTAATGCAGCTATGTGGATGCAAATGTAATATGCAAATGTTTTTGTATTTTTGATTATTTTTTGGCCAAAGGGCTTATTGTGCCTTTGGGGCTTTTTAGGGGTTGACCAAATGGCATGAGGATACCCTTGGAGTATTTTTAATTGAGGTGACCAAGCGGTATGAAGATACCCTTGGAGCATTTTGATTGATTTTGACCAAGTGGCGTGAAGATACCCTTGGAGCATTTTTGATTGAGGTGACCAAGCGGCATGAAGATACCCTTGGAGCATTTTGATTGATTTTGACCAAGCGGTGTGAAGATACCCTTGGAGCATTTTTGTTTTTGAATATTTTATGTTTTTATGATTTATTTGTAATTTTATGACATATTTGAATGTTTTTGTATTTTATGTATATTTGAATGTTTTTGTATTTTATGTATATTTGATTTTTTTTGTATTTTATGTATATAATTCCTTCAAATGGATGATATTGAGAGGCTCAGGCTCTTTAACACCATCCAATGATGTGAGATGATATGATCTAGGCCCAACCCTTTCTGAGATTATGTATGGACCTATCCAATTTACTGCAAATTTGTCTCGTAGGTGCGGCGAAAGATTTGAGTTTTGCTAGTTTTCTTTGCGCACAAGATCTCCAAATTTGAATTCTCTTAAGTTTAATTTACTATTGTAGGCTCACACAAGGTGATGCTAATAAATATGGAGATGCTCCAAGGCATTGAATCTATGTTCATAAATAAGCGTTAAGTGATCAAGGCGGCCTTTCTGCATGGTTTCATCATCTATGAAGTCTTGTAATGCTATGCGTAGGGTTGGAATTTCCAACTCTAGGGGCATGAAAGCCTCAGTGCCATATACAAGTGAAAACGATGTTGCCCTAGTGGGCGTCCGTACACTAGTCCTGTATGCCCATAATGCAAGAGGTAATTTTAGATGCCAATCCTTATGATTATCTTTCACCATCTTCCTCAAGATGGATACTATTGTTTTGTTTGAGGCTTCTGCTTGCCCATTTTATTGTAGATAATAGGGTGTTGAGAAACTATACTAAATATGGTATTTGTTCGTCAAAGCACACACATTTTTATTTTTGAAATATGGCCCATTATTCGATATCATTTTCTAAGGGACCCCAAAATGACTTATGATATTATGGAGTATAAAATTCGTAATCCTTGGTCCAATTGTCGATGTCGAGGGGATCACTTCGATCCATTTGGTTAAATACTTAGTGTCCGTTATGATGAACATGTGTTAGCCTTAGGATGTGGGTGAGATATTCCCTAATAAGTCTAGTCCTCATTATGAGAAGGGCCATGCTGCTTGGATGGGTTGCAAGGCTTGTGATGGCAAATGTGTGAGGTTCACATGATGCTAGAATTTAACGTATTTAATGGCATACTCGCAATAGTATTTTTCCATAGTGGACCAATAGTAACCCATTATCAAGATGCACTTAATGATGGCCATGCCACTAAAGTGATCACCACATGTACCATTGTGATCTTGCAAAATTACCCAATGTGTTTCCTACGACTCAAGACAATGGAGCATTCCATCGTAACCTAGTCTATAAAGGATCTCTCCCAACAAGATGTACCTTATTGCATTCTATTTAAATGTTCATCTTTAAAAATGTGATATACCTTGCAGTAGAATTATAAACTTTAGGAAAACCTACACTTGGGAAATATAATATTGATAAGCCATAATTACTATAGAAAAGATGACCTGTTCCTCCTGCTTTTTGGAACATGTGAATATAGATTGAGAAACAACCCAGTGGTGAATGGTTGTGCCACACTCCACAAGACCTTGGGAGATCAAATACCCCAAATGTGCCATATGTAAGAACTCTCTAGCTCTGAAGGACCAATCCTAATTTTGTTTGATATTGATCATGTTGACTGATTCTTGATTATTGAAAGACTCACACTATATCGCTGAGTGCGAGAGCAATTTAACATGAACGATTGTGAAATACATAGACAAATTATTAGGGATTAAGGATCCCAAAGATGCCATGGTTTCTACAAATATATTTGACATATGAGGGACTACCTCAATGTCATACCATTCTAGTTGGGCTAGGTAAGTGTCAACAAGCTCTTTGTAAGTTTTTAGTAGCGGACAACTACATTGGAACAGTCCTTTGACTTGTTTTACTATGATCAAGGAGTCACCAAAGGTATTCAATATTTTAATGCCCATTGCGATGGCTATTTGGAGTACCAATATTAGGACCTCATACTTTGTGTTATTATTTATGCAAGGTAAGTCTAGTTTGAATGATAGGGGCAATGGAGCACCCTATGGTGTGATAAAGACAATCCTTGCTCCACCCCCTTGCTCACACTTCAAACCATAGAAGAATAATGTCATGTCCCTTTATTTATGTTCTTCAAGCTTCAATGGATCTGATAATGCAAAGACTACATCATCAAGAAATTCTATGGTGAGAGGCTTGTTATCATGAAGAGGTGCCTCTGCTAATTGATCAACTATGACTTGTTCCTTGATGGAATTTTGGCTTATGAATTCTAGGTCAAATTCTATCAAAAGTATGATCCATTTTACAGTATGTGTATTGTGATATGTCTTGTTCATATTGTACTACAAAGGATTATTTTTGGATATAATGTAGGTCATATGGCTCAACATGTAGTGTTGCAACTTTTTGATTGCAAAGAATTGCTAAACACAACTTTTCTACATACGCATATCCGAGCTTGTAACTCACCAAGGTGTGACTAATGTAATATATGGCTTGCTATTTGTCTTGAGAATTATTTTGGGCCAACATGGTGCCCAAAGTGAAATCAATAACCGATATGTATTGTAAAAATGGTACATCTGGCCTTGGTGGAGCCAATACTAGCGGTGTTGCCAGGTATGTTTTGATCTTGCAAAGGCTTTTTGGCACTCTTTTTTTGAATGAAAAATGACTCCTTTGCATAGCAGCCAATTCATGGGTCAACATTTGTCTGATAATTGAGCAATGAATTATTTTATGGATTCTACCTTGCCTTGTAGGCTTCTCAACTCACTAATGTTGGTAGGGGTGGTTATTTCCAATATAACCTTTACCTTTCTAGGATCAAATTCAATGCCTCTCTTAGAAATGATGAAACCCAAGAGCTTACCATAAGTCATGCCAAATACACATTTCTTAGGGTTCAATATGATGTTGTGCTCAATGAGGCGATCAAAGACTTTGCAAGGATTTTAGCGTAATATTGCCACACTAAAGACTTGGCCAATAAGTCATCAATTTAGTCCTCTAATATTTTATGCATATAGTCATGAAATATGTATGTCACAGCCCACTGATATGTGGCACCAACATTCTTAAGGCCAAATGGCATCACCTTGTAACATAATATACCCCATGGAGTAATGAAAGCGATCTTATGCTGATCTTAGGATTTGATTGTATCCAAAAAACCCATCCATTAGGGAGAGCATCTCATGGCCTGTAGTGGCATCAACAAGAGCATCTATGTTTGGCAATGAGAACACATCCTTTGGAGTTACCCTATTCAAGTCTTTGAAGTCTGTGCAAATGCAGATTCTTTCGTCAGGTTTTCCTATGGGTACCATGTTTGAGACCCATTCAGGATAGTCCATAGGAACTATGAAAACCATATCCAATAGTTTTTGTAACTCATTCTTCATCATCAAAGTGATGGTTGGATGCATTTTCCTTAGATTTTGCTTGACTGGATTCTTCATGGGATCCAATGAAAGGTTGTGTACAACTATCTTTGGATCAAGCCCTGACATGTCCTTGTAAGTCCAAGCAAAAAGATTTAGCCTCTCCTTGAGGGGAGGAATTATGATGGCTTGTCCCTCTGGAGATAGAATTTCTTCGAACTTGAATTTCAATGGTTGAGTAGGATCATCACTAATGTCCACCTCAAAATTCACCTCTATAGCCATATGTGACCCATCCTCCAACTGGTGTGGTGTGGGTATTAAATGAATGTCATTGATAGGATTTATAGGACCTACTGACTCAGGATCCAAACCAACATGGAACATGTCATATGCACAACCTAATGCAAAATGAAATGCTCATAACACCTCTTCATTAGGTAAAAGATCCTCAGGCTCTACAGGTGAATCGACACGATCCTAATCAATAGCATCTATATCAAGATGCAATGGTTTGGTAGGATCTGTTGGGTTATGAAGTGGAGTGGTCAAATCAATGGAGATTGTATTGATGGATTGAATGAGATCTCCAGGACCACATGGGTGAAATATTGTCTCATAGGTTTTCCCACCATACTTGTGATGAGGCTCTGGAGGAAATGGAATCTCTGGATCTGGCCCATGAGTAGTCTAGATAATAGGATCGTTAGGTTACAAGAGCTCCTTGAACATAGGTAGGGGGTATTGATTGCATGGTAAATGGTATTTAAGTTGATAGGTCTTCCAAAAAACTAGAAGCCAGGGTTATGGCACAAAGTTCTACTTCTCTTTCTACCAGCATGTTGACTTGCTGCAAGTGGTGAGGACTAAGATAAGCCATCTAAGTATCATCTTCATAATAGACCACTTATCCAAAAACCATTGGCATTGGTATGTGGCCCTATGGCAAGGGGCTCATGTCTTGGACTCAAGTAGGCAATATTTGTCTCATCCTCATATTATTAGTCACTTTTGAAGATGCCATTTGCATTATTATCTTACCCCAAGCTATGGGGCCACTACCTTGGTCTTGGGTAGGCTCTTTTCGTTGAGTCCTTTGATTCATAACCAATTTCATCTGATATGTACCCATCATCGTTGTGGCTAGAATAGGCAAGACTTTGTAAATAGTGAGGCCCATGATAGGCTAAGCTTACCTATACTTCATTATTATTTGCACCATATCCATTTTATTCTCACTCTTCATCCCACAAGGTGCAACCTATAAGGGTGGCATCAATTGAAAATTTTGAATGATAACTCTCTGGTGGTGGTATGTTTACCACGACCACTTGTCTATTAATAAAATGTATTTTGGGGTGAATTAGAATAAAATCGGTGTCTTATCCCAATCCCAAGCTTAATTTTTCCAAGGATGCTACTAGAGATTCATCTTGACCTTTTATGTAGTAGCCTAACCCAAACCTACAAGAGGGAAGCTGGTATTGTGGCTCGTATGGTCGCCTACGCCCCTGCTCATATATACCAAGACCGTAGCCATTTTAGTGGCAATGTTAAAAGTATCTTAGAGAAAACTTAGGATTAGAGAAGTAACAAAAATTAATAGTAAATAGTTCATAACTATCCTCTAAAATGTCTAAAGACTTATGGGCACAATCCAGGCCAACATAGATTACGTTGGTCTGGTTGGGAGGTATTCCAAGCGGAACCACTGTTCCTACTGGTGGCCTTAGGTATTTTAGCTGTCCCATGTCTTGGGTAGACTCAATGATGGGTGTGAATGTTATATTCTACACAAGGTAATCTCCTATTCCTATACTTTCCAAGTGTATTGTCGCATGTGATGTGGATGACCCTACAGATGACACTGGCAAAGCGGGTTCTAGTATTTCCTCGGCTTGATTCTAGAGATCTTATTCTTCCATGGGACTTGGGATTTTTGCAATGGCTATAGTTAGAAATTCCTTGGGATTCTCTTTCTCAACTAAGGGCACCTTTAGCTTCTGATTGTTTTTAGGTTTAGACATTGATGGTATCTTAGAAGTGTTAGTTTTTTTGGGCACAAGAAGAGGTGCCGATGTGGATGGGTCTTTTTGTACCCTTTGTATTGGTCATCTAGTTGCATAGTTGGAGATGAAGGTCCTACATATAGGTGGGTGGAAGTAATCACAAAATCTCCTAGAAGATCCACCATATGGAAAAATTTGAATGGATCTTCATTAGCCAGGACTACATAGACTTTGTCATCATGCACATATTTGATACATTGGTGTAAAATTGAGGGAACACACTTCATATCTCTTATTCAAGGATTTCCTAGGAGGATGTTGTATTGCATAGCCCATTCCAAGACATGACACATCACAAGGATGTTCTTATACCCCACATTAATGGGCAGGACTACCATTTCCATAGAAGAGCATAAAGCATCATTGAAATATATTAATTTGTAGGCTCCTGAAATGACATTGGATTTGGGGATCCATATTACTGTTGTTATGATGATGTTTATTGATGAACCTATATTTATCAAGACCCACTTAAAAGTTAAATCATTTACTAAAGCAATAATGTGTAGCGGAGGGTCTGGTATGGCAGTAGGTACTGTCTTAATCTCATTATAATAAAATCAAATTACAAGTTCTTGGCATTATTGTACTTATTCCACAAAATGAGTGAATGCATTCAAATCTTATGGTTGGAGATCAATTTATCTTAGAATCTCCATCAAAGTCTCCCTATGCTTTGGAGACTGTTGTATGAACTCATAAATAGATAGCTTGGTCAGAGTAATTTGTAAGTTTTTTTCTAGTCTACTCTGAACAATTACCACAGGTCGGGTTGGTGGACCTATAAGGTTGTTTTGCCCTTGCCTCTGCCTAGGTGTAGTTGGGACATTAATGGGAGCTGCAGGAGGCTGTGGTTGACCATATCATCTACTCCTAGTTGCTATGTTGATAATTTCAACCATTCTAATGCATCCATGGGTAGGTGTATTGATTTGGATCTGATTGAATTGGGTTCCTTGTCCTCTAGGTACCTCATGGTTTGGCAGCATGTTTTTGTATATGCCCATATCTCTGTTCTTGGGTGTCAATGGGTTGTCAACTTTAAGTTCTCCCATTTTAATCATATTTTGCACCTGTTTCTTGAAACCCATGCTTAATTCAATATCATGCTCTGATATTCTGTGGTAAGGGAAAAAATGATCTTCCCTATATCCTTTTGGCTTAGGATGATTGGGATCTAAAAGAGGTATATCAGGAAATTTGATCTTCCTAACCTCGCTCAACTAGTTGAAAATTGATTGCATTGACTTTGATGGAGGTGTAAAATAGCGAGATGGATTACATTCTCTGTTTCACCGTTGATTATTCTTTTAATCGTAATTGGATGGTGGGGGCTATGCCTGATAATTCTTGGGTTGCTGTGCAACCCCATCCTTAGGTGCAGCCAATACAACTTGATTAACTAGAGAAGGGTTACCTTATTTTTTCTTGTATTTGTAATTCTTGTCGTTATTATTCCACTCCTTCTTGGTTCATAGCTTAATGGTTCCCTCATCTACTTTTATGTCCTCAATGAGTTTTGATTGACTATAGAAGCTTACATTTAATTTTATCAATCTGAGGGTAATCAAGGTTAGTTTTAAAAAGTAGCAATCCTATATATATTATATCTTAGGAGTTAATACTAAGTCTAGCTCAATTTCTTGTCCATATTTCATGCGTACACATGTACAAAAATAAATATAAATATTATGCAAGGATGAATTATGCAAGATATGATAAATAAATGTAATCTAACTTTTATTAATGATGTAATTTACTGATGCATCTGATTACTTGCAAACTAATTTATGAGATGTTTTAATCTAAGTGTGAGGATCCTCGTGCAATATATTTTATTTTATATAATTTAAAATGTAAGTTTAACTAATCCTAATATAATGCAAGGGTGAAAAAGCACAGGGACTGTCTTATAGGAGTGGGCCTTGCCTCCTAAAGGATAGTGTAAGTCTTTTCCACCTTATTTACCTTATTAGTAACTAAGTTTTATATTTCATATTAATATTTATGCATATTCTGTGAATGCAAGTAACAAATATACAACTTACAAAATAGAATTCAAACAATTCACAAGATTGACATATATTACCATATTTGAAGAAAGTGTTGTCTTATTATTTGAGCTTCAACTGTACATACTTCCTCAGAGCTGTAATTTAGAGAAAACTATAAACTATAATGAATAATGTTCGGCTGGCCAAACCTCTCTCAAGGTATTCTATGTAATTTATACTAAAACTAATACAATGCGAATATTTTCTTCCACATATTTGTCATGCTTAATTTGTGGACTGGTGACTGTACATGAATCAAAAGATAATCTAAACCTAATATAATATTTATTTTGACTTGGACCTCTAAATGCTCCTATTGGTCTAAGTGGCATCTACATATAATCCTATCAAGATACTACCTATTCTAACTAACTCGCAGGATAGATGTTAAGGCTTTATTTCCTTTATTCTAGGAAGTCTTAACAATATTTTTTGATTACATTTTAAATATCCCAAAATAAACATATTACAAATATTATAAAAATTTATCAACTGGAGATATTCTCGTAGATAATATGCGAGAAGTAAGGTATGTTGAAAAGTGAATATATTTATTGCCATCCATTGTAATGTGCCATCCACTTGATTGTGTTGTCCATGGTCAATAGTAACTACTGGTAATCTTTCCAGTAACTATCTCTAGTGATTACCTTCGATAATTACCTTCAATAGTTACCTTCAGTAACTACCATAAATAACTATCTTTAGTAATATACTTAAGGAACATCCATCTATAACCTGCATCTATAGTCTTTGTTATTAGTCATTCCTATGACCATCTTCTCATATGCTCACCATCTGGTTCTAATCCTATTTTGCCACATTAATCTTCCATGAAGTGTTCTTCAACATTATTTTGTCCAAACATACAAAAATTACACATATTTTGTGTAAAATTCATGTATTTATTATTTTAACATTATAAATAAAATTTAGTCATAAATCATGCAAATAGATATAACCATTATCAAAATGCATTCAGTTTCACATATTTGTAGATAAAAGACATATAAAATGTTCCATAATACATGCACATTTAGCACTCATAAAGTTTTTCCTATGCCAAGGCTTCCTCAAATGAAGGATATTGTTGAAGTTGTAAAAAGAGGGAAATGTGTTTAGAACAAATTTTGGTGAACATGTAGACAATCTCTTATGTGGGGACAAAGAATGATAAATTTACCATGAATTTTCTCCATATATCCCTATATTCCATTACTGGCTCATCATCATAGTGTTTTAAGTTAGTCAGGTCTGAAAGGTTCACCTTATTCTTAGCATCAAAGGAAAAATATTTTAGGAAAGCATTTACTAGTTGTTCAAAAGTGGATATGAGTGGTAGCACCCAAAAATGTCATAATGAAAGTTCTTAGCATAAGAGCATCATTGTATTCAAGATGAAAATATGCATTGATGAAATTAGTAACATGCTCTTGTGCATCCTCTTCATCCTTGAATTTTTATAACCTAGGCATCTCAAAGTGCTTAGGATATGCAGGGCTAGGAACTGATGGGCACAATGGCTGGCTCTGTATTTTACTCAATGTTGGTTGGTTCCCAGTCATATCTTGCTTCTCAAAATATTTCATTTTTTTAGCAACTTCTTGGAATGCATTTGAGGCAAGGAGTTCCTCTTCTTACATGCCTACTTGCAGTGGTAATGGAGGCAACCCTTTATCCTATTGACTTGTTCTATTCTCTTCCCTCCTATCAGGGGATTCAAGATGTGTTTGATCCTGATCTACCATATTTACCCTTGCCCCACCAATTAGCTCTTGTTCATTATTTGAGTGGTGGTTTTGATGTGGGCTTCCTTCTTGCTTAATGCACCCTTCTTGTGGTGAGTCAGCACATTCATTTCTTGGGTGATCACTACCATTTTATTGTAGGTTTATATGAGCTAGATGCTCAACTTGTTCCCTTAAACACTACTCATGTTGGTGCAAGAGCCTTTCTCTTTGTTTGTCATGCTCAAGAGCATCCACTAGCTCTCGATATTTGTGCAAAATATTTTTTAACCATTGCATGCGATCAGATTGTGCTATTAAAGAATATTCATGTTTGTCTAATTTTTTTCTTGTGGTTTTGAGTCACAAATTTCTCAAAGGGGTTTCCACTATTTCTTTTCTCTTACTATCTAATGTGACTTGTTCAGTGTGTTGATAAGTACCTCTAGACTCTGTATGTGTACTATGAGATCACTTTGAAGCTTCCCCAGGTTGGTTGGTGCATTTGGAAATAACACTTTGTGAACTTCCAAATGTACAATTTTCTATGTTTATGGTTCTGGGATTTGGCCTCTAATAAAATTGATCCAACTCATCTAATTGTCTTGTTTTCCATGGCTTATCTCATGGGGTGTCATTTACTCCAATGAGGCCATGATCTATTGGATTACTTCATCTTGTGTGAAGGGTATATTTTTTTTGATGTCCATGATTGGATGTAGCTCTAGTTTCTTTACCTTCAGAGGGTAGACCCGTTCTCAATGTCTCATGTGAAGTTTGAGATGTTGTGACTCTTGTGTGTCTTTTTGGTGATGAAGAATTTGTGGCCCCACCTTTTATCCATGATAATGGAGGTGGGGAAACCTCATCATCCCTATGTGAAGAATTGGGTCTAGAACCCCTTTTATGTCCATGTGGGGAGGAAGCTCTTGAAGCCTCCTCATGTATTTGAGAAGTTTTTGTGTGTTGAGAGGAGGGCCTTGAGGCCTCCCGTTGTCTTCTTGGTGATGATGGCAATGAAGCCTCTTTGTGTTTTTGTGACTTAGTTCCATGATGTGACTCCCTAGGTGGGATTTCTAGAGAATAATATCCAAGGGTTGAGTTATCCCATCTTAGGCTCACAAAACTGTGTCCCACAATCTTATGATTAGGTGGTTCAAGATTATTACAACTTCACATATGGGTATGTGTTACTTCAGATTCTGCCTCAATATTGGACCGAGGATGTTTACTTTTGGTTTTGACCATTATGTTTGTGAATTAATCTTTTTTGTTGTAATTAGAGATAGCCAAACAATATCAAGCAAGTTTTTATCTTGATTACCAATTTATGTGTGCCCTAATCTATTTGCTATGTTTTGACATGTTGTTGTTCTTGTTTTCTTGCTCTTATTTTGGATTTAGAATTAGGAGACTCATCCATAGTGGGAATCAATAACATCCGTGCAAAACATGATTTTCTCAAAAGAAACTAGGGTACACCATTGAAGTCCTAGTGGGGGTTTTGCCTAGCTCTTCCACTATGAACCAATGATTGTTCCAATAGTGGGATACAGTTTGAACATGAGTAACTTAGTACCACTATAAAGAAGTTCGTTATTTCGTTATAGAAAGATATATGGGGCAAGTTGATGGAAGGAGATGAATGGCAACGTCATCAGACTAAATTGAGGGTTGGTGATGAAATCCAACTCCCCAATATTTAAAATATGAGTGCATGTGTGGGGTTTATTTTAAGTTTGCATAAAGTAAAATGCATCATACAACAACAATGACTCTTTCCTATATACCTGATATAAATGACATTTCACTTTTTAGAAAGATGCATAACTAGTATGAGTTTCATGGATGCACTATATTTTGTGCAAATATGGCCTCTAGCAGGGCTTCAAAGCAAGCAAACCAACACACAATTTCTAGAATGCTAGATTCTAGGGTAGAATTTACGAGCATAAGTCACTGTTCCTAGCAATGCCTAGTGGAAATCTAAAAAACCCTAATATGCACAAGATGTAAGTTATTTCCTTTCCATTCCTTAGTTTCCAAATTGAAACGTGTCTTAATTTTCACTATTTTAGGAAAATGGAAGCAGACTGACAATCAAAAAACATCAAAAAACTATACCAACCTTTAATCTAGCTCAGAGAACCAATATTTTATCTTCTGCTACACTCTAGTTTTAGCCACTTTTGACTAGAGGGGCTGATTTCTAGCCACTATTAGTAGGAGCGGCTAAGACTGTGGGCCATTGTAGACCAAAGCGGCTAAGCCTACACACAAAAACCCAAGTTAGTAATCCAAAAAAAATAAAAAAACTTGGTGGGGGTCCCACTGTGATCGCCATATGTAGGGACCCTAGGGAAGCGATGCACCATTCACTACTATATTTGCGAATATTATTTACTTAATCATGCATTAAATGAAAGATGCAAAAATAGATACAACCAAAATATGAAGAAATGAATAAATAATGCTCTTTATTGCTTTTATCAAGTTTAGTTACATATAGATCCCTCTAAGGGATTACCTTCATTTGATACACATTTTACAAATAGGGGTAGCAGATGTATAATATCCTTGTGCAAGGGGTGGTGCACTTTCATAGGTTGCTCGGTGATCCACACAAAACTGTATGACGGCTTACAGATGCCTCCTTCTCTAGGTTTAGCTCCTAGAGGTATCCTCTTGCTTTTATTTGTTGATAATATATCCAATGAACCTATAGTCCTACTATAGACACTAAAATATGGTAAATCTTATTAAGCATCCATAAGCAGTGATTAAATTGGCATACTATGGCCCCTTAGGTAGCCCTCAGGAGGCTCACAGTGGTTCTAGCCACTCCGAAAAGGGTTTTGGAGGCTATCGGCCCAATTTTGGGAGCTTTTAGCCCAAAATTCACCACCTTCCCACCCTGGGACGATGGTAGATGCCCCTCGTCCCACCCTGGGATGGTGGTGAGCCCTCATCCTAGGGTGGGATGGTGGTGAATTTTGACCCAAAAAAATTCAAAATTCAGCCAAATGGCACCCATAAAATGCCATTTGACCACCCAAATAGAGCATGCAAGTAGAGGACAGGGAATCATTATGACATCCATCTTGATGAGGACCATATTGGGAGATTCTATTCTGCACTCTGTGCATGCCCTTGCATGCATTTTTGCACATGAGCCCCTTTGGGCTATAAAATGGGTTTCATATTCACACATAAGAATAGATAGGAGTTCTAGGATATGCAACGGAGTGCTACCAAGATTTACCCTCACCTTATTGCACCTTTTTGCCCTCGTAATCTCCCTTTTACCAAGGAGGTTACCGGGTGACTTCAAGAAGGTAATCCGAGCATAAATTTTCCATATGGGTGAATTTATTCACCAAATTTGACAAAAACACACCTTATGTTGTTTAGGAACATATCCCATTCATTTTGTAACAAAAAGTAACCGTATTTTGTGGGTATACCCTCCTAGGTTGCCCTCTAGATAGTTGCAATCACCATCCCCCCCCAGGATGAGGGTAAATTATTAAGAAATTTCTTTACTATTTTTAATTTTTTATTTTCTACATTATTCTTTGATGCTACAATCCAAATTTCAGGTCATTTTGAATTAAAATGAATTAGTTATGCTATTTTTAAGTTTCCATAGGCTCGTAGGGCCCATCCAAGAACCCTATTTTTATGCAGGTGGATACGGTATCCAATTGGAAAATATGACCATATGGGTTGTCTTGAAATTCCAATTTATGCATACTGACCAAATTTCATGAGTTTTATATGAGTTTAGGTTTGAGATTTTGTTGTCCTCCTTTTCGTAGGTTGTATGTGAGTGACACTTAATAGAGGGGTCTACGGGCACAATTTATGATATTTTTTTGGTGATATCCTCCCAAAACCTCCTCTTTAACATCTCGTAAAACTTTCAAGTCATTTGGATATCATTTGAAACACTTTTAATTGATATGCCATTTTGCCCCTGTGGGGATTGCATGTTTTCACCATACACCCTTGCTATTTGACCTCTTTTTGCTTCCTTGTGTGTAGGTGAAGGTCCTCATAATTATTTGGGAGGAAATAAAGACATCAAAGAACCTATATACAATCATATGTGGCATTTTATCACCCACCTCGATTGTGGGTACGCGAAGAAACATTGGATGTGCACCCAAATTTTGTGAAAGACTTGGTATTTGGGCACCCAATATTGTAATAATTGTATAAAAATTTTGAGCCCTCAATGGTACTTCTGTAACCTTGGATTGAATCCAATAAATTAATGAGAAAAGACTTGCTTTCATTCATTTCCTTTTGTTTGGTATTCTTTCCTTTTGCATGCATGCTTCCTTTTTGATGTTCATTAGTGATATGGGTTAGATACACTTGTTTTTTGACATAATTTGGTGCATTATTTTTCCCTACTTTAGTGGTGATCACAGTGGGACCCTTGTCCCTTACGATTTGGGTAAAAATCTGACCTCTTTCTTGCATTTTTGCCTTTTTTGTGTTGCAAGTGCTCCCCTCCCCACCCTGGAACGGTGGCAAAGGCTTTATCTAGAACACCCTAGGATGGTGGCTTTACCATACCACCCTAGGATATTTGTGGAGCCACTACTCACCCCACCCTGGAGCAGTGGTGAAACAGAGAGATTTTTGCCCAAATTTTTAGAATTTGGAGGCTTCAAAGTGGACAAAGTAAGTGCCTAAACCCTATGATTTTCTGCAATATTTTTAGAGATTTTCAAAAATAAGTTTTCTTCTTCACTTGCATGCATAGAAAGGTTAAAATTTGTGTTTTTTATTTTCTTATAACATCACATAGCAAAAGGTAGAAGGAAAATAAAAAAGAACTTATAGTAGCAATGCATCTGTTTGGCTTGATTGCTTGTGGCCTGCCCATTGGGTAGGTTAGCATGTAGGATTTGCATTCATAAAGTCAATTTGTAGGTTCCTTATCTTATTATTCTAAAAAAACACACCTATTGCATGCATTTAGTGAATAGCCATTGATTGCTTCTTTGCTTACTTTCCTGGATAATAATGAACCACACACACCAAGATTCATGTAAACGCTAGTGAGGTGGACTTCATTACCATCCACTAGTAGAGTGTAAGTGACGGTGGGTTTCATCTCCATCCACTTGGCTTAAATCCCATGAACCTGATCCATCTTGCCAAGGCTGGTTCCAAGATCTATCATAGCTTGTGGGTTATAGCATGCATCACCTTCGAGGAGGTGTATCGTAGACTATGGGTGAACTGGGTGAGGAACTAGTAGTAGTTGTGATCGTTGGCCATGTGTGGACCTCATCACCACACATTATAGGTAGGACAATGCAACCTGGAGTTCATAGTTGGGTTGTCGAGCTATGAGTATATAGGTGAAATCAAATTTAACATGAGATTACAATCCAAAAATATTTCAAACATGTGACACAAGGTCATTATTTACAAACAACACATCTAAAACACATGAAATAGTTTAGGGATTCACACTTAAGACTTTAATGAGAATCATGTCTTATTGAGTGTTTCTTTCTTGTATACTATTTCATTAAGAGTTTATAAAGAAGATAATCACCTTGGGGTACTACTAGAGGAGCACAATGGTGCGCACCCACATCCAAGACCAATCATGAGAAAAAGCTATGGAGAGTGGTTTAGGAGACATGAATAATCTCTGATATAGCCCTAGGGACTTGGTTATACCTCCCTAGCAAGCATCCACTCCACCTAGCCCCAAAAAAGTAGGGCATGAGCCTCATCTCCAAAGGGATCCTCTCCATGAAACCCTGAGGGATGATGAGTATTACTTGGGAGAGTGTTCCCAATATGTAGATATCTCACAGGCCTTCCTTGGTGAAAGGCAACTGCACACTGAGGTGCTAATAGATAGAGTGGTTCCATGCATCCATGTACTCACTAGGGCTGACATGCCTAAGCAGAGGTAGGAGTATGACTTCACATACTGGTTAGAGCAAGTTGACATGACTCTACCTCCGTGCTGCCTCGATAGGATACAAAAACTCTTGCAACCCGATGGGAATGACACCCATCCATCTGGGTGAGCTAACTTAGCCCTACCTTTCCTCGTCCAGGAGGGAAGACATGAGGAGATCCTAGATTTTCCTAATGAATAATATACCACACATGACTGATGTGCCTCTGCGCTAGCTGAATGTAATGAAAACATTTTCTAGCCTAAGCCTCAAGTCAATACGGTGAACCTCGAGAGAGGCAAACACCCTATGGAGAACATAAATTAACTTGGACAAGGTTGACCCTAGGGTGAGACTCCTAGGCCTCCTACGCATCACACTACAAATAAAATTAGGTAAGCGATTACAATATACACAGAATTCCAAGCTTAGTTCAAGTATCTTCGGTAGGATAAAGAGCAACTAGATCACTTGCACTAGCTTGAGAAAGAAAGGATTGAACAACAGACCAATGAGCTGTTCCAAAAAAATTTGAGAGAGAGGGTCCCTACCCCTAAGAAACATAGGTAGGAGGTCCATCCATGGCAACCCATGCTTGTTTGAGAGAGGTCCATGAGACCTTATCAAATGTTGCTTCCATGACCTCCTAGGCTAGATTGGGAGATGCCTCCTAGGATAAACATAGGGTGCCCACTGCTGGTAGATACCCCCATTCATAGGCCAGCTTGAGAGATGCCTTACGGGGATTATACTAAGCATGAGCTAGAAATAGAGTATGTTGAGATGCCTTATCGAGTTAGGGATGTGACTTACCACCACATCGCCCTAGGTTGGAGGAGCCTAGACCTCTGCCACAAGATGTGAGAAAATATGAGGAGATCAAGTCCTCAAGTCCTTACAAAGTATTGTTAGAATGCTTGGAGTCATTAGAGAACAATACCTCTGGATCAGGATCTCAAAAGCCCACTATGCATCAATTGCATAGTCAACCTATCCATCTTTCAGTACCTGCACCTCCCTATTCAAAACAATTTAAGTTTCCTCAGTTGGATACCTTTAAGGGAGAAGAGGATGCTAAAGAACATGTCACTAGGTTTTTAGGCCAATGCTTTGGCATTCATGATGATGATGCTTTGCTTTTGAGGATATTTGTGACTACCCTCACTGGCCCTACCTTCAAGTGGTTTTACCAGCTCCCTAAGCATAGCATCCATAATTTGGACCAACTTGCGGATGCATTCCTGGAGTGCTTTGCCTTCAATACTAAGAGGAAGGCAACGCTGGTCGATGTAGCTGGGTTAAAACAATATGATGATGAGTCAATAACAAATTATGGCAATAGATGGTGAACCTTGGTTGCCAAGCTACCTTATATTCTTCCCATGTTGGAGTTGACTCAGATGTTCTCCAAAATTTGCTTAAAGTCAATATCATTGTTGCTATAGTTGCAAAAATACCCCACTATTGAAGATGCCTTAGCATAGGCTAGGATCATCGAAGAAATTAAGATTCAAGAGGGTGAGATTGTGAAGCCTCGCAAGAAAGAGTGGAGCAAGAACACTAAGAAAACCCAAAAGCAACCCAAGCCAGCAGTAGTAAATCAGGTTGCCATTAGTGTCCCGAGGCCAGTGCCAACCATGCCACCTCAAAATCCTAATTATCAGGCCACCCCCAGGAACTATGCCAAGGATAAATAGAATGGTCAAGGGAAAAATCAACAACATCACCCCAAGCGATAATTTTTTCCCATTGTAGAGTCTATGGATTCAGTGTTTGATCACCTCTTGGCAGCTAATGTGATCCATCTACCTGACAGTCGACCTATCGAACCTAATGCACCTAAGCCCAAAGGATACAAAGAAGACCTATAATGCAAATTTCATAGGCAAAATGGGCATGATGTACAAATGTGCTATAAATTCAAATATCTGGTGCAAGACTTGATTGATAGGAATGCCCTCCAAGTAGATAACCCTATCACACCGAACAACCGACAGATGGGGGTCTTTAAAGATCCCTTGCCTACCCACGTGGAGTAGGCCAAACTAGTGCCCCAAGTGAATGAGGTTCACCATGCCCCTCCTAAGCAAGGATATGTTGGCATGGTCAGTATTGTGACAAGAAATAGGTAGTATCCAAGTCTAGCCACACCACCTATGGCTCAAAGTGATGTTCCTTCGACATCGTAGCCTATACCGCCTCTTGGACTGATCCTTCGACCTAGGCCTATAGTCACCATCAAGAGCAAGCTCACTCAGACCTTAAGAATAAAATCTGCACGACTCTCCATATATGAGCTCATATAACAATCACAACCTCATAGAGAATCCTTGATGTAGATCCTTAAGGCAATTGAGCTTCAGCCCTAGGAGTCTAACTCCTTCAATAACTTTGTGGGGCATGTCCGACAATGCACGAAATCGGTAATTACTTTTTGAGAAGATGAACTTAAAATTGTTCCACATGATATGGTGGATCCCCCTTTACACATTATCGCACGTGTGAATGGAACACCATACAAAAGAGTCTTGATAGATACTGGGTCTTTGAGCAACATTATAACTACAACAACTCTGAAACACCTAAAACTTCCAACATCTCATATTTTCACATCTACCTACACCCTCTGAGCATTCATTGATGCCATATGCTCAATGGTTGGTACAATCATCATACCTATTCAAGTAGGGGAAAATATCATCTTGACTATGTGCCACATCCTGGAGGGTGAGATGGCATACAATATTTTGTTAGGAAGACCATGGATCAGGGACATGAAGTGCGTCCCTTCCATCGCTCACCAGTGCCTCAAGTACACTCATGAAGGGCAAGTTCATGCTGTCCTCACAGACCTAGATCCCTTAAAGTACTAAAATATGGTGCAACAGTTACCTGAGTTGACATTGCCATCGATACATCTAGATTTTCAACCAAATAAATCTATCCAAGGTTCAACCCCACCACTATAGCATACCATGCCCTGCTCATTGTCGGCCCCGCCCCAGATGCCTAATACATCAGTGGATACTTTTCCTAGAAACAAGAAAAGTATCACATTTAGGAGGACCAACCAATAATATCTACCATATATACAAAGGAGATAGTTAGCCTGAATGATGATGAGACACCATGCAAGTCAAACAATGAGCCTGATCAAGTCTCACTCTCATACCTCTTCTATCTATAACCCTAGGTTATAGTACATTTGTCTTCTACTAGATTGGGAGAGTACATGGTTAGGAATGTTACCACTAATCCTACTTTAGAGTTGATGCAAGACCTGGGTAGACCCCATATTCCCATAGGCACTATCGTACCTCTTGGTATTCCCCCTAATTAAATAAAATTTATCTATGGAGGCATTGACTATGGCATCGAACCTTACCAACAGTAGGAGGAAGATGAGGAACCTTTTGGAGAGGATATCAACTACTTGTATAACCCTGACTTCACCTTGAAGTACCTTGACCTATTCAACAAGCACAATTATGGGTTAGTCTTGTATGAGCAAGGAACCCGAATCCCTTTTCAACCACAATATCAAATGCCCTATGACAAGTTGATAGTGGGACGCAACAATCCATTGCATCTAGATGTCCTTTTAGATAGCCTAAACCACTTGAATATAGGCTACAAGGGAGGGTTGGCTAAATACCCTTATGCCAATCCCAATACATTCTACCCCTCAGGGAATTACTTTCCATGGCTAGATGGGAACATAGCGATAAATAGTGACATTCCCCCACATTTTGAGAGAGGGGAAAGTTGTGAAGTTGTCCCCATGTCTATGATGAGTCAGATCCAGGCACCTCATATGAGTGGACCTCAGAGGATGAGTTGGGTTATGAGGTAGCACCATATGACCCTTTTGAGATAGTGATCATTCAAAAATTGTCCGCATCAATGACCAATAGGAAATCCTCATACATTTATTTCCTTTCCCTGATATTGTTTGGTAGTAGCTCCTCTTGAAGAGCTAGTTTTTTTGTAGGAAGATTAACCTCCTTGGGAGGAGCAGTTAATTTACTTGAGCAGTTGAGCCCTCGAGAGACTGAGGCACTACAAGATGAGAATGAAGGAATCCTCATCCACGATGATGATTATGAGTAATTAGCATATATGGGACCACACTTTCCTGATTTCTTGATTGCAAGGGGCAACAAAGATGTTCCCATATATGATAGTGACTATGAGGATGAGACAGATAGGGCATACCTAGGCCCTCATTATTTGTGACATTATCACAAGTATATTGACATATATGAAGTCTGTCGTCAGTTACATGTTAGCCCATTCTTGAGGGCAAGGCCTATCAATCTAGGCCATAATCATCACGAGGTCTTCCTTGACCCGCCCACACACATGGAGCTCCCTGAGCCTAACAATATCATCCTATAGTTTGTTCCCAGATAGGATCCAGAGATCCTAATCCCCCCAAAGCCACATCTAGGGGTGAGAGATAACACCAATACACAGTCACATGCACGTGGTCCTGGAGAGCAAATACATTTCATCAATATGATCTCCATTTATTTAACCACACCACTCGACAACCCATACGATCTTTGCAAACCACTCCATATAGACCTAGATGTGATTGATTGGGATTGCACTGATTCATCCCCATCACCCTCTGAGTATTGGGTCTATAATGGATTGTTTCACTTCTCTGCAGGACCAACTCATGATGTCTTCCATGTTGAGGAGGAACCTAGGGATCCCATCAAAGGTTTAAATCTAGCTAATGACATCCATTTGATACCTACTCCCCATCACTTGGAGGAGGGGTCCCATATGTCAATCGAGCCTATGGTTGACAGAGATATCGGCTCAGATACTGAAAACCTATAATATATCAAGCTAGGGGAAAGCCTATCCCCCGAAGAACAAGCTGATTATATAGCCCTTCTAACAAAAAATAAGGCAAATTTTTCATGGTCTTACAAAGACATGCTGGGACTAGATCAAAAACTGGTCACCCATAATCTCATGCTTGAACCGACAGTCAAACCTTTCAAGAAAAAGCTAAGAAAGATGCACCCAACAGTGGCCTTGATGGTCAAAGATGAGCTACAGAAACTTTTGGATTCCTAGTTTGTCATTTCTATAGACTATCCACCATGGTTGTCCAACATGGTTCCCGTCAAGAAGCCTGATGGGAGGATTCACATTTGCACCAATTTTAGAGACCTAAACAAAGCGATTCCTAAGGATGATGTTAATTTTCCAATCATAGATACCTTGGTAGATGCCATCGCAGGACACGAAATGCTCTCCCTTATGGATGACTTTTCTAGGTACAATCAAATTCGTATCAACTCGGAAGACCTGCTCAAAATGGCGTTCACAACACCTTGGGGGACATTTTGTTACAAGGTCATGCCATTTGGTCTTAAGAATATCGGTGCCACCTACCAATGTGCCATGACATATATCTTCCATGACTACATGCATAAAATTTTGGAAGATTACATGGATGACTTATTGGTGAAATCTCTATTACATCATGAGCACCTAGATGTCTTGCGCAAAGTCCTTGATCGCGTAATTGAAAATAATGTGATATTGAATCCCAAGAAGTGCATCTTTGGCGTCACATCTAGAAAGATCTTGGGATTTATAGTTTCCAAACGAGGCATCAAAGTGGACCCTAACAAAGTCAAGGCAATCCTTGAAATGCCTCCCCCGACTACCATCAAGTAGCTTTGTAGCTTGCAGGGGAAGATTGCATCCATTAAATTCTTTATAGCACAACTATCAGACATGTGTAGACCCATGAACAAAATTTTACACAAGGGGGTCATATTCCACTGGGACAATGAATGTCAGGATGCCTTTGACACAGTTAAACAATACCTGGCTTCGCCACCAGTGTTAGCTCCACCCAGACTAGGGGTGTCATTCCAATTATACATATTGACTACTGAGGTCACATTGGGTGGCATGTTAGCCCAAAATAATGAATTTTATAAGGAACAGGCCACATATTATCTTAGTCGCACCCTGGTGAGCTATCAGATCAAATATGCATATGTAGAAAAGTTATGTCTAGCAGTGGTTTTTTCTACCAAGAAGCTACGACACTATATGGTTAGTCACACTATGTATGTTGTATCCAAAGAGAATCCATTGCGATACATGATGAGTCGTACTTATCATAGTAGTCACACGATGAAATGGATTATGTTTTTGATAGAATTTGACCTGCAGTTCATAGGACAAAAGTCAATCAAAGGACAAGTCATTGTTGATCAACTTGCAAAGGCTCCTCTCTAGGAGGACCAACCTCTTAGCATGGAGCTTCCCGATGATGGAGTCTTCCAAATATTAGAATCACCTGATTCTGATGAGCCTAAGTCACAGGTGGATATGACTCTCTTCTTCGATGGTTCCAAATGCGAGCAAGGGGGTGGCATGGGAATTATATTTTTCACACCACATGGGGCTCCTATACCCCTATCATTTAAACTTGATTTCCCCTACACCAACAATAATGTCGAGTATGAAGCCTTACTCATAGGGCTTAAAATGACTATCACCATGAAAATCACCAATCTCAATATTTTCAGTGACTTCTTGATCATTCTCAACCAAGTCAAGGGTATCTTCTAGTGCAAGTGCCAATTTTGCAAGCCTACAAATCCCTGGAAAAGTTTGAATGGTATGACATCGAGGCACTCCATCAATCATCTAATTTTTTTGTGGATACAATGGCCTCTTTAGGATCCTTGATTCCATAAGACCCCACAAGGAATATGACAACCATTAAATTCAAGATGCTATCACAATCAGTGATTGAGCATGAGAGCACTCAAGCCATGCCAAAAATTAACATGATTCAAATAGAACCTCATCAAGAGAGATTCTCACACATTCATGATGTTGAGCAAGGTGCTGCAAGAAGGTTGTCATTGTTGTCAACATAGGCAGTTAGATCCAAGGATGCAGTGGGTAGACAGATCAGAAGTCATTCAGATGCAGAAGATAGAAAAATTCGAAGAAAAAGACAAGTTAGAAAACTGTCGCGATTTCGCGACGAAAGTGAGGAGAGAGAAAGTGCAGCAAGAAATGTCACGATTTCACGACGGAAGTGAGGAGAGAGAAAGTGCAAGGCAAAATGTCATGATTTCGTGACAAATCGGAGGCCAAGAGGCTAACTTGAGAAACTGTAGCGATTTCGCTACATGTTGAATTTTCGTTGGCAAAAGCAGAGAGAAAGTGTTAAGGGAAAAAGTTGTAGCGATTTCGCTACTAGTTGCAAAGGCTCAAATCAAAGGTGTAGCGATTTCGCTACGTGAAGAAGTTGCACAAATTAAAGGTGTAGCGATTTCGCTACGTGAAGAAGTTGCACAAATTAAAGGTGTAGCGATTTCGCTACGGGTAAAAGGTGCGCAAGACAAATATGTAGCGATTTTGCTACAAGGTAAATACACTCAACTCGAAGGTGTAGCGATTTCGCTACAGGCCTAAAAGTGCAGACATCAAAGATACAACAATCAAACTTCAAGTCAAAAAATGTAAGGCACAAGTCAAATTTCTCAAGAAAAAGCAAGTTGGAAGCACAAGGCAAAGTTGTTGAGTTTTCGCTACTGCGTGAAGCTTGAAGTGTACGGAAACTAGAAACGTCGCGATTTCGCGACATGAAGGATGATGACGTCAGCAAAGGCCAAATCGGTCGTGATTTCATGACAGGATGCGAGGAAAGCTATTGGAAATCGGAAACGTCGCGATATCGTGACAAGAAGTATGATGACGTCAGCAAAGGGCAAAACGGTCGTGATATCGCGACAAGTTGCGAGGAAAGCTTGCAAAGACCAAAACGGTCGTGATGTCGCGACAGCAAGCGCATGGAGGCGTACGGCCAGAAAAAGGTCGCGATATCATGACAAGTTAGTGTTACGTAGCAACAGCGTCGAGAAAGGTGACAGAGGTAGTAGCAGCGCTTGAAGCCGACAAGATGGATCAAGGCCGACAATGCCTAGGGTTTCAAAGCCGACTTTGCTAGGGTTTTGCAATGGATCGATTAGGGTTTATTAGGTTAAATTCAAAGCCAACTTTGCTAGGGTTTTGCAATGGATCGATTAGGGTTTCAAAGCCGACTTCATCAAGGCATTTACAACAGAATTTATTAAGGTTTCAAAGCCGACAAGTGTTAGGGTTTTACCATGAACATCTCTAGGGTTTTAAAGCCGACACTTGCTAGGGTTTACGGTGGACGTTGTTAGGGTTTGCAGCCGACAGTCACAAAGATTAAGCAGCCAAGAAAATTCTAGGGTTTCATGTTGTCTTCATTAGGGTTTGCAGCCGACGTGTTTGTGTAAGAGCCGAATATGTTTGATGTGGTATTCTCTTCTATAAAAAGGGGGACTGTTGCGAAGTTAAGTGAATGAGGGTGTTGCGATATATGCGAAAGAAGCTCGGGTGCAGCAGAGAGAAGGTTGCTTCGAACTCGAGAGTGAGCAAAGTGATAATTCATTGGAGTTGAAGGAAAGAGATCGCAGCGATGAGATAGTGAGTGAGTGCATGAAGCGTGAATGCATGAAGTTTGATCGAGTCGAATGCGAAGTCCTCATTCGGATCTAAAAATCGTGAGTGCATAGCGCAAAGTAGAGAAATGGAGTCTTAAGTTCGAAAGAGTGATCGGACGGAGCGAAGAGTTTCACGCGAAGCGAGAATGCGGAAAATAGCGGACTGTAAGGAATAAAGTTTTGTTATATCTCTTTTATTATCTTTTTGATCTCCAAGTTGCGGCTTGGAATAAGGGGTTGGTGCCTCTTTCCGGTTGGTGCTGGAAAAATCGGAGTTGGTGCTCCATTCAGTTGAAGCAGATAAAGCTAAGGGGTTGGTGCTCCTACCAGTTGGTGCTGGTGAATGATTATGTAAAGTTGTAGCTTTGCATTTGATTGGATTTGGATGGTAGTCCAAGCAGTCATTTTGAGGAGTAGCCACATTGGTGAACCTCGTTAAAATGCTGTGTTATGTGTGATGCTTTTAGTACTTCTCTTATCTATTTTAAACTACTGCTGGTTTTAAATCTAATTGTTTTAGAAGTTTTTAAAGAACACACTGATTCACCCCCCCCTCTCAGTGTCATTGTAATTATAACAATTGGTATCAGAGCCAGGTTCTTGAACAGGCTCAAACAGCTAAGGAGATCTTGGAAGTTACGCAATGGCAAGTGGTGAAGGATTCTCTTCGAACAAAGCGCCAATGTTTGATGGAACAAACTATGCATTCTGGAAAATTAGAATGCAGACATATCTCAGTGCTTTGGGCTTTGACATCTGGGGTGCGGTAGTTAATGGTTACAAAGCTCCTACCACCGCTCCAACAGACACTGCAGGTAAGAAGGCATTTGAATATGATTCAAAAGCAAGAAATGCTATTATGTGTGGACTAATTGACAGTGAGCTAGTCAAAGTCATAAGTTGTGAATCTGCAAAAGATATCTGGGATAAACTAGAGAAAATTCATGAAGGAGATGATCGGATCAAGGAGGCCAAACTTCAAGCACATCGAGCTCAATACGAATCTTTAAAGATGGAGAATGATGAGAACATAGAGACCTTCATGCAAAGAGTCAATGGGATCACAAATTCAATCGGAGGTCTTGGCGAAGAATTAATCGATGTTGCTATTGTGAAAAAGGTATTGAGATCACTTCCTCCTAGATTTGATTCAAAAGTCTCTGCCATAGAAGAAGCCAAAGATTTAAATCATTTTAGTATGGATGAGATGCATGGCTCTTTGACTGCTTTTGAAATGAGAATAGGAAGATCTAATCCCATTGATAGAGAAGCAGACCTTCAAAGCTCTAAAAGGCAAGAGCACAAAACACGAATCTGAAGAAGAGAATGATTCGGATGAAATGGAAGCAAATTTCGTAAGAAAGGCTGAAGAAAGGAAAAGGAAAATACAAAGGGAAGCTACCTCTTAAATGTTTCGACTGTGGAGGCATTGGACACTTTGCTACCAAATGTCCCCTCAATAACAAGAACAAAGGTGAAGAAACTCAGCATCAGGAAAGAAGTGAATGGAGGAAGAAAACAAACTTCAGAAAAGGCAACTTCAAAAAGAAAAGCTTTATTTCCCGAAATGCAAAATCTTCAGAGGACAGTTCTAGTGAAGACTCTGAGGAAGGAACAGGTGAGGCTCTATTCATGGCATTTGAAATAGACAAGTCAGAAGAGGCAGAAAACACAAGAAACATAGAGGGAATGAACTCTGAAGTATCTATTGAAGAAGTTGAGGCTGAAGTTGATTTAGAGGGTGAGCTGGTGTCTGCTCTTATGGAATGGAAATATGAGAAAAAGAAGAATGAAAAAATGTCAAGGAAACTTAAGGATGCGAATGACGTTATTGCCAGTCTAAAAATTCAGACAGAAGAATACAAGAAAATGTCCGAAGATCTTGAAATACAAGTATCCATGAAGACTGACTACTGCTGCAAATTGGAAGAGGAAAATGTGAGTCTCCGAGTACAGATACAAGAGCTGGATCGAAAAATCAACTGTCATTTAAAACGTGAAGAAAGTTCGATGAAGCTGGACAAAATTCTAAGTAATCAAAGATCCACAGGTATCAAATTTGGTCTCGGCTTTCCTGAAGGAGAATCATCAACTGGACCAAAAGCAAGCAATGATGAAAGTAAAAATTGTAAAGACAAGAAACAGGCTGTGGAAAGAAAAACAAATCAGGCAAAAGAAAGCTGCAATGCCAGTCCTGAAATAGCAGCTGACAATGATGGCTTTACCAAGATCATACATCAAAAGAAAGGAAGATCTAAAGCTCCAACAACAAATTGGCCAAGACCATCTTTCAGGTTTAATCACTATTTCTATGGTTTCTGTTTTAAATGTAATAATTATGGGCATAAAATTGTTGACTGCAAATATAATATAGGTCCAAGAAGCTTCACTAGTAGAAATGCTTTTGCTCCTCTAATGAGTTATGCGGTAGAATGCTTTAAGTGTCACAACTTCGGGCATATTGCCAGAAACTGTCGTAGTATGTCTGTTCCATTTCAATCTCAGAAAAGAAGAACTCAACCATATAAGGCACAACACAATAGTAGTTCATCTGAAGGATATGTGCAAAATTCTGAAAAAGGGAAATCCCAGCTTGAACCCAACAACATAGTTAAGACAGAATGGAAACAAAAGGAACAGCTCAGGAAAGAACAGGAATCCTTAATAGTGCAGACTGCTTTTAGAGCTCAGAATAAATATGTACCGTGGATTCTTGATAGTGGCTGCTCAAGTCATATGACAGGTGATAAACAAAAATTTGAAAATCTACAGAAATATGAGGGTGGTTCTGTGAAGTTCGGCAATAATGATGGAGCCAAAATAATAGGTAAAGGATCGGTCAAAATCAGCGAAGGGAAAATCAAGTCAGAAGAAGTTCTATATGTGGATGGTCTGAAACATAACCTTGTTAAGTGTAAGTCAGATCTGTGACAAAGGACATGAAGTGGTGTTCAAGAAGCAGGGTTGTGAAGTCAGAAAAATAAAGAGCGGGAAATTAATAGCAACCGGCTCAAGGACGTCTGGCAATTTGTACACACTCTCAGAATTTTCAGAAGGTATGTGCTTCATGGGACGAGAAGAAGAAGACTGGTTGTGGCATAAGAGGCTTGGACACATAAGTTTTGACAATACGGTAAGAATCGAGTTCTAAACAAGCGATAAGAGATATTCCAACCATTAAGAAACCTACAAACGAGTGTGTGTGCTTCATGCCGGAAGGGAAAACAGGACCGGAGTTTCATTTAAAACAAAAGAATATCATACTAGCGAGACCTTTGGAACTCATTCATACGGACTTATGCGGACCCATGAGGACTCAAAGCATAAACGGTGACAAATACTTCATGCTTGTGTATTGATGATTTTTCCAGGATGACACTGGATATTCTTTCTAAAAGATAAAACAGAAGCTTTTGAAATGTTCGGAACCTTCAAACGGCTAGTCGAGAATGAAACGAGGGAAAAGGATTAAATGCTTGCGATCGGACGAGAGGAGGAGAATTCATTTCGAATGAATTTTTAGAATACTGTGAAAAATATGGTATCAGGAGACAATATTCAGCAGCCAGAACTCCTCAGCAGAATGGTGTAGTAGAGAGAAAGAACAGAACAATTCAGGAAATGGCACGCACTATGCTGGCAGAAAGCAAAATAGCAGATAGATTTTGGAAAGAAGCAGTTCACACAGCAGTATACATTCAAAACAGGTATATGTTAAGAACTCATGAATGCAAAACACCATATGAGCTGTGGTTTGGTAGAAAAGCAACAGCAAAACATCTCAAAGTATTTGGTTGTAAGTGCTACATCAAAAAAACTAGATGACAACCTTGGAAAGTTTGAAGATAGAGCGAGATGAAGGTGTGTTTGTTGGTTATTCTCCACACGACAAAGCGTACAAATGCTATAACAAGAGACTCAAGAAAATTGTGGATAGTGCGGACGTTAAATTCGATGAAGGAAGGAAACAAATAGTCAATCTTCAAGAAAACTACCCTATCTACGAAGAAGTCATTGAAGAGGATGAAGTTCATGGCACGAGAAAATATGTCTACGGGTGATGCAGGTAACTTATCAGATGACTCAGAGGTACAAGAAAATAGAAAGTTCAAAACGGGCAACTGGCAGAAAAATCATCCTAAAGACCAAATAATTGGAGATCCCACAGCTGGCATTCAGACAAGAAAGAAAGTAATAAGTAATTACTCTCTCTTATCCAGCATTGAGCCCAAAAACATAGATGAAGCAAGCAAAGATGACAGCTAAGAGTTAGATCAGATTGAAAAGAACAGAACTTGGGAGTTAGTACCTAGACCTACAAACAAGAATGTAATCGGCACCAAATGGATATTTCGTAATAAATTAAATGAAGACGGTCAGGTCATTAGAAATAAAGCAAGACTGGTTTGCAAAGGCTATGCACAGGTCGAAGGCATTGACTTTGAAGAGACTTTCGCACCGGTGGCTAGATTGGAAGCTATTAGGATGTTTACGGCACTAGCAGTTTACAAGAACTTCAGAGTTTATCAGATGGATGTTAAATCTGCATTTTTGAATGGGAAACTTGAAGAAGAGGTTTATATTGAACAACCAGATGGCTTTCAAATCAGTGAAGATCCCAACCTGGTCTGCAGATTAAAGAAAGCACTGTATGGATTAAAACAAGCACCACGGGCATGGTATGCTAGGCTAGATAATTATCTCTCTCAACAAGGATTTAAGAAAGGTCTAGTGGACAGTAATCTGTATGTGAAAACAAAAGGTGGGCATCTCATTGTTCTTGTTGTCTATGTGGATGATATCATATTTGGCAGCAACAAAGATGAATCTTGTAAAGACTTAGCAACCAAGATGCAGAATGAATTTGAAATGTCAATGATTGGTGAACTATCTTACTTTACGGGGCTATAGGTTAATCGGAATGACAAAGGTATATTCATTTCCCAAATCAAATATGTGAAAGAGATGTTAAAGAGGTTCACTATGGAGGACAGCAAGCCAGTCAGCACTCCCATGACAACAGGCTGCAAGTTAAGTAAAGAAGACAAATCTCCACCTGTGGATCAAACCATGTATAGATCAATGATAGGAAGCTTACTATATTTAACTGCAACCAGACCTGATATTCTGCAGGCAGTCTGTATGGTAGCCAGATTTCAGGCCAGTCCTAAAGAGAATCATGTAACAGCAGTTAAAAGGATTTTTCGGTATCTCAAAGGCACCATGGAGTATGGGTTGTGGTATCCAAGAGGCAAATATTTCACTCTTATATCTTATTCAGATGCAGATTGGGCTGGATGCGTTGATGACAGAAAGAGTACCGGTGGAGGAGCATTCTATTTGGGGGATAGATTGGTTGCATGGCACAGTAAGAAGCAAGAGTCAGTGTCCTTATCTACGAGCTGAGGCGAGAATATATTGCAGCAGCAACATGTTGCACACAAGTTTTGTGGATGAAACAAACCTTGAAAGATCTAGGTATTAATTTTAGTGAACCAATATCAGTAAAGTGTGACAACACCAGTGCAATCAACATTTCTAAGAATCCGAGTAATGCACTCACGGACTAAGCACATTGCTATAAAGTATCATTTCTTGAAAGAAAAAGTTGGAGAAGGAGAAGTTAGATTGGACTATGTCCCAACTACGAAGCAATGTGGCGGACATTTTTACAAAACCTTTGCCCAAGGAAGTATTTGAGTATCTTCGGAGCAAATTAGGAGTAGTCACACTTCCTAAGAAGTGACTAGCTACGGGGATCACCTTCTCGGGGGGAGCACTTGAGTGTTTGAGGATGGACTCGGGGGAGTCAAATTGTGCACGAGAAGTGTGAGGATGGACTCTGGGAGAGTCTACAGTAGCCCTTTGGTATTATTGACAAAGGGGGAGAAGAGTCACAGGAAGGTGAAGGTGTTGCCAACAATTCCAAAGGGGAGATTGTTGAGCAAGGTGCTGCAAGAAAGTTGTCATTGTTGTCAACACGGGAAGTTAGATCCAAGGATGCAGTGGGTAGACAGATCAGAAGTCATTCAGATGCAGAAGATAGAAAAATTCGAAGAAAAAGACAAGTTAGAAAACTGTCGCGATATCGCGACATGTTTTCTGTCGCGATTTCGCGACGAAAGTGAGGAGAGAGAAAGTGCAGCAAGAAATGTCACGATTTCACGACGAAAGTGAGGAGAGAGAAAGTGCAAGGCAAAATGTCACGATTTCGCGACAAATCGGAGGCCAAGAGGCTAACTTGAGAAACTGTAGCGATTTCGCTACATGTTGAATTTTCGCTGGCAAAAGCAGAGAGAAAGTGTTAAGGGAAAAAGTTGTAGCGATTTCGCTACTAGTTGCAAAGGCTCAAATCAAAGGTGTAGCGATTTCGCTACGTGAAGAAGTTGCACAAATTAAAGGTGTAGCGATTTCGCTACGTGAAGAAGTTGCACAAATTAAAGGTGTAGCGATTTCGCTACGGGTAAAAGGTGCGCAAGACAAAGATGTAGCGATTTCGCTACAAGGTAAATACACTCAACTCGAAGGTGTAGCGATTTCGCTACAGGCCTAAAAGTGCAGACATCAAAGATACAGCAATCAAACTTCAAGTCAAAAAATGTAAGGCACAAGTCAAATTTCTCAAGAAAAAGCAAGTTGGAAGCACAAGGCAAAGTTGTTGAGTTTTCGCTACTGCGTGAAGCTTGAAGTGTACGGAAACCGAAAACGTCGCGATTTCATGACATGAAGGATGATGACGTCAGCAAAGGCCAAATCGGTCATGATTTCATGACAGGATGCGAGGAAAGCTGTTGGAAACCGAAAACGTCGTGATATCGCGACAAGAAGTATGATGACGTCAGCAAAGGGCAAAACGGTCGCGATATCGCGACAAGTTGCGAGGAAAGCTTGCAAAGACCAAAACGGTCGCGATGTCGCGACAGCAAGCGCATGGAGGCGTACGGCCAGAAAAAGGTCGCGATATCGCGACAAGTTAGTGTTACGTAGCAACAGCGTCGAGAAAGGTGACAGAGGTAGTAGCAGCGCTTGAAGCCGACAAGATGGATCAAGGCCGACAATGCCTAGGGTTTCAAAGCCGACTTTGCTAGGGTTTTGCAACGGATCGATTAGGGTTTCAAAGCCAACTTTGCTAGGGTTTTGCAACGGATCGATTAGGGTTTCAAAGCCGACTTCATCAAGGCATTTATAGCAGAATTTATTAAGGTTTGAAAGCCGACAAGTGTTAGGGTTTTACCACGAACATCTCTAGGGTTTTAAAGCCGACACTTGCTAGGGTTTACGGTGGACGTTGTTAGGGTTTGCAGTCGACAGTCACAAAGATTAAGCAGCCAAGAAAATTCTAGGGTTTCATGTTGTCTTCATTAGGGTTTGCAGCCGACGTGTTTGTGTAAGAGCCGAATATGTTTGATGTGGTATTCTCTTCTATAAAAAGGGGGACTGTTGCGAAGTTAAGTGAATGAGGGTGTTGCGATATATGCGAAAGAAGCTCGGGTGCAGCAGAGAGAAGGTTGCTTCGAACTCGAGAGTGAGCAAAGTGATAATTCATTGGAGTTGAAGGAAAGAGATCGCAGCGATGAGATAGTGAGTGAGTGCATGAAGCGTGAATGCATGAAGTTTGATCGAGTCGAATGCGAAGTCCTCATTCGGATCTGAAAATCGTGAGTGCATAGCGCAAAGTAGAGAAATGGAGTCTTAAGTTCGAAAGAGTGATCGGACAGAGCGAAGAGTTTCACGTAGAAGCGAGAATGCGAGAAAATAGCGGATTGTAAGGAATAAAGTTTTGTTATATCTCTTTTATTATCTTTTTGATCTCCAAGTTGCGGCTTGGAATAAGGGGTTGGTGCCTCTTTCCGGTTGGTGCTTGGAAAAATCGGAGTTGGTGCTCCATTCTATTGAAGCGAGATAAAGCTAAGGGGTTGGTGCTCCTACCGGTTGGTGCTTGGTGAATGATTATGTAAAGTTGTAGCTTTGCATTTGGTTGGATTTGGATGGTAGTCCAAGCAGTCATTTTGAGGAGTAGCCACATTGGTGAACCTCGTTAAAATGTTGTGTTATGTGTGATGCTTTTAGTACTTCTCTTATCTGTTTTAAACTACTGCTGGTTTTAAATCTAATTGTTTTAGAAGTTTTTAAAGAACACACTGATTCACCCCCCCTCTCAGTGTCATTGTAATTATAACAATTGGTATCAGAGCAAGGTTCCTGAATAGGCTCAAATAGCTAAGGAGATCTTGGAAGTTATGCAATGGCAAGTGGTGAAGGATTCTCTTCGAACAAAGCACCAATGTTTGATGGAACAAACTATGCATTCTAGAAAATTAGAATGCAGACATATCTCAGCGCTTTGGGCTTTGACATCTGGGGTGCGGTAGTCAATGGTTACAAAGCTCCTGCCACCGCTCCAACAGACACTGCAGGTAAGAAGGCATTTGAATATGATTCAAAAGCAAGAAATGCTATTATGTGTGGACTAATTGACAGTGAGCTAGTCAAAGTCATAAGTTGTGAATCTGCAAAAGATATCTGGGATAAACTAGAGAAAATTCATGAAGGAGATGATCGGATCAAGGAGGCCAAACTTCAAGCACATCGAGCTCAATACGAATCTTTAAAGATGGAGAATGATGAGAACATAGAGACCTTCATGCAAAGAGTCAATGGGATCACAAATTCAATCAGAGGTCTTGGCGAAGAATTAACCGATGCTGCTATTGTGAAAAAGGTATTGAGATCACTTCCTCCTAGATTTGATTCAAAAGTCTCTCGCCATAGAAGAAGCCAAAGATTTAAATCATTTTAGTATGGATGAGATGCATGGCTCTTTGACTCGCTTTTGAAATGAGAATAGGAAGATCTAATCCCACCGATAGAGAAGCGACCTTCAAAGCTCTAAAAGGCAAGAGCACAAAACACGAATCTGAAGAAGAGAATGATTCAGATGAAATGGAAGCAAATTTCGTAAGAAAGCTCAAGAAAGGAAAAGGAAAATACAAAGGGAAGCTACCTCTTAAATGTTTCGACTGTGGAGGCATTGGACACTTTGCTACCAAATGTCCCCTCAATAACAAGAACAAAGGTGAAGAAACTCAAGCATCAGGAAAGAAGTGAATGGAGGAAGAAAACAAACTTGAGAAAAGGCAACTTCAAAAAGAAAAGCTTTATTTCCCGAAATGCAGAATCTTCAGAGGACAGTTCTAGTGAAGACTCTGAGGAAGGAACAGGTGAGGCTCTATTCATGGCATTTGAAATAGACAAGTCAGAAGAGGCAGAAAACATAGGAAACATAGAGGGAATGAACTCTGAAGTATCTATTGAAGAAGTTGAGGCTGAAGTTGATTTAGAGGGTGAGCTGGTGTCTGCTCTTATGGAATGGAAATCTGAGAAAAAGAAGAATGAAAAAATTTCAAGGAAACTTAAGGATGCGAATGACGTTATTGCCAGTCTAAAAATTCAGACAGAAGAATACAAGAAAATGTTTGAAGATCTTGAAATACAAGTATCCATGAAGACTGACTACTGCTGCAAATTGGAAGAGGAAAATGTGAGTCTCCGAGTACAGATACAAGAGCTGGATCAAAAAATCAACTGTCATTTAAAACGTGAAGAAAGTTCGATGAAGCTGGACAAAATTCTAAGTAATCAAAGATCCACAGGTATCAAATTTGGTCTCGGCTTTCCTGAAGGAGAATCATCAACTGGACCAAAAGCAAGCAATGATGAAAGTAAAAATTGTAAAGACAAGAAACAGGCTGTGGAAAGAAAAACAAATCAGGAAAAAGAAAGCTTCAATGCCAGTCCTGAAATAGCAGCTGACAATGATGGCTTTACCAAGATCATACATCAAAAGAAAGGAAGATCTAAAGCTCCAACAACAAATTGGCCAAGACCATCTTTCAGGTTTAATCATTATTTCTATGGTTTCTGTTTTAAATGTAATAATTATGGGCATAAAATTGTTGACTGCAAATATAATATAGGTCCAAGAAGCTTCACTAGTAGAAATGCTTTTGCTCCTCTAATGAGTTATGCGGTAGAATGCTTTAAGTGTCACAACTTCGGGCATATTTCCAGAAACTGTCGTAGTATGTCTGTTCCATTTCAATCTCAAAAAAGAAGAACTCAACCATATAAGGCACAACACAATAGTAGTTCATCTGAAGGATATGTGCAAAATTTTGAAAAAGGGAAATCCCAGCTTGAACCCAACAACATAGTTAAGACAGAATGGAAACAAAAGGAACAACTCAAGAAAGAACAGGAATCCTTAATAGTGCAGACTGCTTTTAGAGCTCAGAATAAATATGTACCGTGGATTCTTGATAGTGGTCTGCTCAAGTCATATGACAGGTGATAAACAAAAATTTGAAAATCTACAGAAATATGAGGGTGGTTCTGTGAAGTTCGGCAATAATGATGGAGCCAAAATAATAGGTAAAGGATCGGTCAAAATCAGCGAAGGGAAAATCAAGTCAGAAGAAGTTCTATATGTGGATGGTCTGAAACATAACCTGTTAAGTGTAAGTCAGATCTGTGACAAAGGACATGAAGTGGTGTTCAAGAAGCAGGGTTGTGAAGTCAGAAAAATAAAGAGCGGGAAATTAATAGCAACCGGCTCAAGGACGTCTGGCAATTTGTACACACTCTCAAAATTTTCAGAAGGTATGTGCTTCATGGGACGAGAAGAAGAAGACTGGTTGTGGCATAAGAGGCTTGGACACATAAGTTTTGACAATCTGGTAAGAATCAGTTCTAAACAAGCAGTAAGAGATATTCCAACCATTAAGAAACCTACAAACAGTGTGTGTGCTTCATGCCAGAAGGGAAAACAGACCAGAGTTTCATTTAAAACAAAATAATATCATACTAGCAGACCTTTGGAACTCATTCATACAGACTTATGCGGACCCATGAGGACTCAAAGCATAAACGGTGACAAATACTTCATGTTGTGTATTGATGATTTTTCCAGGATGACCTGGATATTCTTTCTAAAAGATAAAACATAAGCTTTTGAAATGTTCAGAACCTTCAAACAGCTAGTCGAGAATGAAACAGGGAAAAGGATTAAATGCTTGCGATCATACAGAGGAGGAGAATTCATTTCGAATGAATTTTTAGAATACTGTGAAAAATATGGTATCAGGAGACAATATTCAGCATCCAGAACCCCTCAGCAGAATGGTGTAGTAGAGAGAAAGAATAGAACAATTCAGGAAATGGCACGCACTATGCTAGTAGAAAGCAAAATAGCAGATAGATTCTGGAAAGAAGTAGTTCACACAGAAGTATACATTCAAAACAGGTATATGTTAAGAACTCATGAATGCAAAACACCATATGAACTGTGGTTTGGTAGAAAAGCAACAACAAAACATCTCAAAGTATTTGGTTGTAAGTGCTACATCAGAAAAACAAATGACAACCTTGGAAAGTTTGAAGATAGAGCAGATGAAGGTGTGTTTGTTGGTTATTCTCCACACAACAAAGCGTACAAATGCTATAACAAGAGACTCAAGAAAATTGTGGATAGTGCTTTGATTGTACCTTGTATATCTCAATATTCCCAATACAATTTGACATATTTTTAAATACGAGTTTGCACAAGGAAAGATAACACTACAATGTAGTCCTTGCCCCTTAAGTGAAAGGTTTCCATTGCTCATCCTATTATGCACATGGTCTAGAATACTGAGAATTAACAAAAGGATAAACTCCACCTACCCAAAGTAATAAAATCCCCTTATTTTTCACAAAACTGAGAAAGTATCTCTCAAAAAATAAAAAGAGATAAATCCCTTGCTCTTCCACAAAATGAGCAAGTATCCCAAAAAATATAAAAAAATAAATCAAAAGAAAATAAAGGGGTAAAGAGCTTGAACCCCTAAAATTCTTAGTTTTTGACAACCATGGGGTAATCTCCATCATCAAAAATGGGCTATAAACACCGACATGGCAATAGAGTAGCCTTACATGTGGTGATATGTATATCACATTAGTGACCTTTTTTTGTATAAACCAATATTAGCTTGTGGATGAGCTAGCTTTTGGTGGCTTGTATTGCCCAACAATTTAGTCCAACTACATACAAAAGTAGGGTAATTATGACCATAGGGTGATCCCCATTACAACAATGGGATATAAATATTGGTCTAGAAATAGGGCAGTATTATGCATCATATTAATGAACTTCACTATGCACACATAGGGATATTGAATATCTAGATCTTTCTAGTAGATTTTTATCTTTTAGAGTCATGTATAATAAGTATACAACTTTTGACCAGTCAACTAGGGTGTTTGAGTCTCATGAAAAACCTTGTTGATCCCTTGTGACCTCTCATTATTCCCCATACATAATTTACATATCATCATATTACATTTTATTTCATATAGTTCACCATCAAATGTCTGAATTTTGTTAAAAGGTTAACATTTTATATTATGACTATTATACATTATGCGGTGTTTACACTTAGTTTGTTTTTGCATCTTAGATTCTTTCATTATGTTTTAACAAATAAATATACAAATCATATTTTTTGCATCATCATGTCATTAATGTGTCAAATGCATACCTAGGTCTATGCATACATACTAGCTCTAACATACATGCATAATCATATCTACAATGTCTAGGCATACATATAGCATACATCATTGCATCCATAATTGCATCCATACATGAAATAAATACAAATGCATAATAAACTCATGATAGGTCGTAATAAACATCATATATATGTAAGGTCCATCATAGTAAAAAATGCATTTAGGATACAATAAAGTGGATCCTCAGACCTCACATCCAAAAAGAGAAGCAAAATACATAATGAAGCCCTCAATATGGTCCTACACCTCCAGTATCCCCACTACCTGCAGTCTCATCTTGATGAGGCTCCCCTAAACCACTGAACCCTAACATCTGTGGAGTGCCTAAAATCCTAGGAATATTTGGTCTCATCGAAGGCTATCTAGACTTGCTTTGTTAGCTCTGATGGGATAGACTTGCTAAATAATGTGAGGGTAGTGCATCCCTCATCAATCCACCTCATCCTCCAATCTACTAGTGTAATCTTGATTTGATTGATGTGAAGCATGATACAACATAATTCTGCCCTATAACTCTACCACATTTGCTTACAACCTAACTACATCACCCATGGCCTATCCACATGTACCCTATCCAAAAATCAACCCCAGTACCTGAGCCTATAGAGCATCACACTATACTATAAGCCCTAACACCTGGATTCATATGAAATCCTACTTTACCATGACTCTTGCTACCTGAATGTGTATAGCAGTTTGATCTATTGTCACCCTCATAGCCTCATCCTAAATTTTCTAAAATTAGACCCTCAAGGTGCCCCTCTCCTCAGACTAACCCTACCACCTTTACCTCATCATCTAGCTAACTTTGTGCTAATGCCTATGTTGTATCGTTATCAGTCAACTATCCTTGGAGGATGTGGATCTACTTATTGAGTGTATCCATCTGCTCTTGAGGATCCTCCTCCTTAGCCTCCTAATCAATCCCCTCACCTCTCTTAGAGATATTTTCCTTCTCCTTTATGTGACAACACACTTGTTTTTGGGATGGATTTACCACCACCTCTGCTTCCCTTGCTCCACCAACCCTAGCCTCACCTCAACTAGTCCCAACCTCACCTATGCCTATCTTACCTCCCTACCATAGTTGCTCTCATTTGTGGGAGTCATCCCAAGGTCCTCTATGTTTGGGTCATCTAATGGCTCATTTGAATCCTCCTCAATAGGCCTCACTCAAGGCCATGCAAGTTGTACCTTGTCTATCCTATGCTTGTAGATAATTGCATCATTAGGTACATCCTATTGTATCCTCAGCTAGCTACCAAGTAACTCATGTGTTTATAGTAAAATAAATAACACCAATCACATAAACTAAAAATAAAATGATTGTAATATAATGAATGATCTTTGTATTAAATAGGGGAACCTTGATCTCTAATTTTACAATGTTGTTGCCCCAATGTGAAGGGGTAAATATTATAATACTTTATTTTAAAAAATACAATGCTCAAATGATGGTCTCTTGTTCTCTAATTAGGTTAAACTTGTGTCTTTCTCTCCTCTACTACAACTTCAAAGGTTGAGTGGGCTTGAGTATCCTTGGAATAGGGCCACTTCAGCTTCAACAACTGCTGAAGGATCTATCTCCTACATAGATGAAAGGCAAACAAGGGTCAATAGCACTTGAAAATATAATTGAAAGCAAATATGAATGAAAAACTTGATACACTAGCTATAAAAATGAAAGCAATAGTGTAGTAAACAAAGAAATCCAATAGGAATGCCTTGCTAACAATTTAAAAATTACTGATCTGCACTGTCAATGGCTTTGATGCATTTTGAATAACCGTAGGTGCGCGATTAGATCTAGAAAACCATGGTAGTGTGGTTAGGCACCCATGAGAGGGTGGTTGAGATTGTATAACCATGGATGCACAGTTGAGGTTGAATAGAAAAAATCCAATAAAATTGGTAGTTTGGGGCTTTGAGTATTTGATATTTTCAAATGCTTGTGTATTCCTAGTGTGATTCCAGGAGTCTGATAGTGTATTTTTTCTAGCCTCCTTTGGTTTATGGATGAAGGTGCATTTATAGGCCCCTTAATATTTTTAAGGGAAAAGAGAGTGGCAATTCAAGATTTCCAAGTGGCAATATAGGGCTGCCAAATGGAAGGGATAGTTATAGTGAGTCACCTAGGGTGTCTCACTTAACTAGGGTGATGTGGCTAGTGGGTAGGTGCAAGTGGAGTGAGGTGTAAGGGATGCCCCATGTGAAGGTATAAGGATGAAATGGGTGTGTGAGAGGTGGTAAATGATGGTGGTGATGTGGCCAAGACACATATCTAGTGAGTAGGAAAGGTATCCTAGGCAGATTTTCTAGATTTAAAAAATCTAGAATATTTTTTAATGTGCAGATTTTTATGCTTAAGTTTAGAATTAGGCATATATTATACAATATTGTAATGTGAAATATGGGGTGGAATGTGCAAGGATTAGTATACCTAATTTTATACTTAGGTATATATTTTACTATCTGGTGAAGTAAAAATTCCTATATTTTGATGTCTACATATGCCCCTTTTTGTACTGTATTGTGTAAAACACAATGTGATGCAAAAAAGAGATATCTATCCTTATTGGATGGATAAATGGACTCAAATATTCTTGATGCACTAGAATGAATGAATTTTTTATTTTTTATTTTTTTGGTTGCCCCCTCAATTGGTGAATGGGTAAATATTGAAACCCATAAGCCAATTGACCAAATTTTGATGATGAAAAGGGATGGATGTGATGGATTCTCATGTGTGAAATTGAAGATCAACTTGATACCCCAAGTTTGGAGTGGTTTTGTGATGTTGAAAATTTGCCTTTGGTTGTAATGAGGTGCAAAATGATATGGTTAAAAAACCAACCACTTTTGGATTTCAGATGTCCATGTGAAAATAGCAACTCCTACCAAATGATATGGTGTTAAAGGAACCAGGCACTATGGGAGCTCGAACACTTTAGTGATTTTGGCAATTGTTACCAAATTGTGAGTTAATTGTTTTTCATTTTTGTAACCCAACAGAAAGAGCTTCATGATAACCTTGTGCAAATTAGGTTGAACATAGTCACACTCAAAGATTAAGGGACCCAGCTGATTTAATTCTGCATGTGATGATGTTGAATGATTTTGAACAAGTGTCCTTTTAGTGATCTACTCATCCTATTGGATTACATGGATAACCAATCATTGCAGCTGAAAGGTGTCTAGAGTAACTCATTAGATACATGGGTCACTTTAAATGATTATGATGGTTGAAAATAATGATTTTAATAAATTTTTGTTGATTTTATGGAGGTGTTTGTTGTTTTTTTTATAATTTTCAACCGTGTTTCTGTGTATGGTTGCGCCCCTCAATGGTGCATCCGTGGTTGACACCACCAAATGCGAATGTGTGGTTACATGCACTTGCAAAATGTGGACATGCAATTGGCTTCATAAAATGTGGCTATAAAGATGCATGAGTTGATGGATTGGAATCATTTGTGCGTTTGAAGCTTTCTAAGCGGTTAAAAGATTGAGTGATGGAGATAGTTGGTGAGATGAGTAGAGTGGTTGGTGGGACAGAGGTTGGCAGCTCGATTGGAACTGGAGTTGGAGCATGGGTGGTGGAGGTAGGATTTTTAGGCACTTACCTTTATTTTGGTTTTGTTTGTGTTTTTTTTAAAACTAAGAGGGGTTAGTAAAAAAAAATTTTTTTTTTTATGATAAAAAAAGAGGGATGCAATTTTTTTTTTGGTTTTTATATTTGTTTAAAATGAAAAGAATGCATGAAAATGTTTTTTATATTTTTATGTTTTTGAAATGAAAAGAATGCTTTAAAATATTTTTATGTTTTTATTTTTTTTGAAATGACGTATGCACTTATCTGGATTTGCTTTATGATTTGTGTAAGTGAAATTTATTGAGGCTCAATATTGATGGCCTTGTATCATATCTCGAGTGTGGAAGACACTGTTTTACGATGACTGGAAGTGGTTGGAAGCGATGATATTGGATGGGTGTGGGAAGGTGGAGGTTGTTAGGGTGGATGAGGAGTACCTTTTTACTTTGGTGGAGAGGTGGGACACTGATAGGAGGTCATTTCAACTTTTGATATGGGAGCTTACTATTACCCTGGAGGATGTTTACCACATATTTCATGTTTCTATAGAGGGTTTACTAGTTTGGATTGGACATGATAAGGAGTATGAGTTGAGGCCCATATATGGTGATGAATTGGATGTGGATGTTAGCAAGGGTGGCATTCAGTATATTCAGTTGTATAAGGATGGGAAGTTAGGAGCACTTCCTACCTTTATAATGTACATATTAGGAAACATGTTGTTTCTTGATAGCATGGAATCTAGGTTTCCTTGTAACCAGGTGAGGCTTATTCTTGATCTAATTGATGAGCCTAGAGTTTATGCTTAGGCTCCCACCCTACTTTTCCAGTTGTATGTGGAGTTATATGAGGTGAAGAGGTGGGAGAAAAAGGACTTGGCTATAGTTTACTTCTTTAGCTTTGGGCTTGGAAGCACATAAGGATTTCTCAACCAGAGGGTCTACCTTATGAATGGGATCACTCATTGCCTTGTGATCTTCATTGGTAGACCAAAAAGTAGGCTAAACTAAGTTACCCTAGTTGTAGTGACCAGGAGTATATGTTTACTACTTTGACTAGTGGTGACATCATTTGGAGGCCATGGCCAGGCCTCATTTTGGATGGAGATGTGGTACAACTTTGATGGATTAGGTGAGAGAGGTGGTTGGTTGGGCATCATAGGTGAGAAAGAATTTATCTAATTCTATTAGATGATGCGATATTTTGGTTTGGTACAAGAAGTCCTTGATGCTCCAATTATATATAGGCATTAGGATGATCAGCTTAGTCTCCCTGTTACTATTGATCCTTGGACCGTGGATGATGATCATGATGATGAGGCATGACTATCCCAGATGTAGATGATGTTGGGACTATAGTTGAGTCTAATGTCTGGTCTGCTTCATAGCCTCCATGGGTACTGAGATAGGCTATTGATGATGTGGCGAGTGGTGATGAGCGGGATAATAGCAATTAGACTCCTCAATGGGAAAACCATCATCGAGGTAATGGTAGTAGGGTGTGAGTTGGAGTAGATGTGGATCAACCTACAAATAGTGAAGTTGGGGTTGGTGGAGATAGATATAATGATGTAGGCAATAGTTATGGTGATGGTAGTGATAGGGGGTAGGATATACCTCCATGTCATACTAAGGAGGATTGGGGTGTCCTTCAACCTAAGCAAAATATATTGGGTAAGGAGCGAGATCACCTTGGACAAACTATAGTGGCTCATGATGTATATATTGTAAGGTTACAAGGTGTGCTGGTAGCTCAGGATGTCAAGATAGCTTAGCTCTGGAGTGACGCGGATGGGCTACGGAGTGCACCTAGTGGAGGTGGTGATGGCTCTGAGGTTGTGGCTATCCATGCTAAGATAACATGATGAGAGGTACATCAGAATTAAGATATGTATATTTCTTAGTTATAATTTAGGTATATTCATATACTTGAGGATATGCTTTCTCAACATCATATCCAACTATGTATGCAACCTTATTCATCAGCTTATGGATCTAGTAGGCAAGGTGAGTCTAGGCCAAGTGGTTCACATTCTCGGGCTCCTAGTTTCCATGCTCCCTCAAGTTTTCTATAGGGATCAAATTATGGTCCTCCTAGAGGTTGTTGGCCCGGCTTTCATGCACACCCCGGGAAAAAGGATGAAGGCAAGGAAAGCTCCGGAGACACCCACGGGACTGATCCCACTCATCTTTAGGATCTAGCTGGTTATCCAAGGTGCGAGTTACAGAGTTGGGTCGAATGGCAATTCACTCTTTTCCACTTCTGGAATAGATTTCGATATGGACTCGCTCTCGTTACCTTACAGGGGGTTCCCGAACTTGTTCAAGCAGTTGCAAAAGTTGTTGACAATCAGATTTGACTTGAATTCTTTGATCTAGCTCTCATGGGTCAAGCAGATTTAAATAAAAGGCAAACAAAGAAAATAAAAATGGATCATTCACGGAAAGCAAAGAGAGGGTAGGGTAAGGCGGAAAAGAGAAGTTTATCAAACATCAATTGTAAACCCAAACTCGTCAATCTTATCTATGCTATCACCTTCACAACGAACAAATCCCGTAAGAAAGTGTCCAATCAGCCTAAGATCACTTTCAACTAAGAGCACAAGGCAGAGTGAAACAGATCTAGCAGAAAATCATAAATCCAAGGGGCAGCCGGTTAAAACTGGTATCTTTCACCGGCAGCCTAGCTCGCACAGTGAAGACAGAGCAATTAGAACAAACTTAACCTCAAATCAGTAATTTCCCCTAGCGCATAATAGAACAACCGAAGCCTAACAAAGATATTTAATCTTGACAATGGCAGATTTACAAAGATATATCTAACAAACTTTAAATGGAACGGATAACAAAAGAAAATACACTTATCACACTCGCAAAAGATTAGGCTCCCCGGCCATGCTATCACGTAAAAGCTAAAGCACATCAACTCCAAGTCCGAAAACAAAGGATTTCACAAAATTTGCAAGAAATTGCTTATAAGCCTTTATTTCTAAGTCTCCGCCTCCTCGCGATTACATTTAGAATTTGTATTTATAGACTCAAGACAGACCCTGATCTTTTCCAAAATATCTTGCTCAAACCCTAAATCTTATCGCACTTAAACCCTAGGACCCGGGTTTTACAATAAAAATCCATTTAAAAATCAAAGTCCGGATAGAACTTAACCCTTCGGCAAATCTGTGCAGTCAGCTGCCATAAATGGAGAAGATAAAATAAAATGCAACTTGCATTCATTCGCAGCCGCAAATAAATGCCTTCATTAATTCTCGCTGGTGAGCCGGATGAGTCACCACTTCTCCATCAATTCGATCTCCGCAAATCCATCCCGAAGTTGAAATGGTCTTCATGCTATCAAGTCTCGCAATAAATTTGTCGTTGAATGCTCTCACCGGCAGCCTTCTCTCCTAGCATGGCGGTCCTTGACTAAATCCGCACTTTATCTTCGCCTTTATGGTCTTTCCCGGTTGTCCCGTAAGTGCCTGTGGAATCCCGCATGAAAGACAAAAAGATGCATTAGATTAGCATTTTAATTAAATCGGAAGCTTAAAACATTAAAAACAGATTAAATCCGCAAAATAAGCTTGCATGTCGGCTTCGGTTTGTCCCATTCACGCTTTGACACGTGTCGCTACCCCAGGAAGCCTTCCTCGTTTCCCGCCGGAATGCACTTTCGGGTCAACTATGACTTTCTCTCTCCTGCCGCGATTCCGCGACATGTCGCGATTTCGCGACATGTCGCGAAATCGCGGCCCTGCCAACGCATCGGCAACTTCCTCCCTCGTCGGTCGCGAAAACGCGACATGTCGCGATTTCGCGACATGTCGCGAAATCGCGACCCTTCCTGGCCTCCGTACGCTTCTTGATTTTCAGCCGCGATTCTAGAACACGTCGCGATATCGCGACGCTCCCTACCTGCATGCGTTGACCGCGTTGACCGCGATTTTGGAACATGTTGCGACTTAGCCGATTTTTCATCCTGCAGCCCATTTTCTCTCTCCTACCGCGAAAATACGACATGTCGCGATTTCGCGACATGTCGCAAAATCGCGCCCTCCGTACAGCTTGCTTCTCTCGTCAAAAAACGTCGCGATTTCGCGACATGTCGCGAAATCGCGACCTTTTTGGCACTTAGCTGCATTTTGACTTACCTGTCGCGATATCGCGACATTTCCGAAATGGAAGTGTCGCGATATCGCGACACTACCAAAAATGGAAAGTTTGATTTTTCAGTGAATTATGCAAATGTTTTCTGGATTTTCTCGGTACCGGTGCAAGATTTTGCTTGTGCATGAATGATTCTAGCATGTAAAAAGTGAATTCTTGGATAACACAAACTAGAATGCAAGAAAAAGCAAGACTTTAAAAAGGAGGCAAACAAATTTGGATTTAAAACCCGAAAAGATCAAGAGGGTCCCCGCCGCAAAAATGGAAGTTCATAATTTTCTAAGGATGGAATCTCATTTTTCAAGTGGGGGTGTGTTGCTTATCAACAAATGGCGATATCTCACGGGTAAAATAGTAGCACTATTTTAGAACCCAAGACTCGGGTTTCAAAACAAAAAGACCATGCATCATGCCTTGCCACGGACATTCTTCACAATAAATTGACCGCTAACTCGCCAACCGTTAAAATTTCCCAAGGACATACTAGGTCGGATTACTTCAAGGAAGATTTCGATGTGCAATTACAAAGGTATAGAACTTTCTTCAAGGATGACCGAATTGAATGATAAACTTGGATTAATCAACTTTTCTAGATTGTAAAAGGGGAAACCGAGTAGAGCTCTGTTTACTAGTTTAGCTTTTTACAGCCTAGACAGAGTTACCCTTTAGATTTACACGACCCAATTTACAACTGTAGGGCAGAATCTAATATTGGCTGCCTCTTTTGATCATATAACTCTTTTTTCTTTTTTCTTTTCTTATCTCTCTTTTTTTATCTCTCTTCTTTTTGAAATATATCACTATCTGGAAGACCTTAGAGAAATTACAATTTTCTTTTAATATTTGATCAATCTGGAACTGTTTCAGTCTAGGCATTGATAGCCTCTGGTGACACCCAAATAATTGCATGAACCATAGTCCCCTCTTATAACCAGCTTTTCTTGGATTCCCCGGGAGTTCCTCCAACTAAACAGCATAATAGTTTTTCTATCATTAAAACAACTGTGGCAAGTAAGACACAAGATCCAATCATCTCTCTACCTTCATCCCGGATAACAAAATAGTTCCACAGCTTCAGAGCAAGCGGACTATCTCAATTAGAATAATGAGCATAATGGAGGAGGCACCGGATTGAGGATTGATCAACTAGGAATAAAACAATTTTCAGCAGGCTGACTTTTCATTGATTGCTCAAGCAGAGGCAAAGGACAGAAAATTTTAGAAGCCAAAGGACTTTATACAGGCTTCCAAGGACAGACACAGGCTTTAAAGCAAAACAAAATAAAACTGCATAGACTGCAAATAAAATAAACTAAACACTGAAAACTGCACAGCTGTACAGACAAAGGAATAAAACAAACTGCAAGGCTATTTACAAAGGATGCAAAGCACAACAGACAGCAAAAAAATTAAGCTAAAACAAAAGATAAACTAAGAACAAGGAAAAGCAAATAAATTAAAACCGTACAGAATAAAAGAAACAAACAAAACGAACAAGAAATAAAAAAATAAAAATAAAACAAAAGACGTCATACAGACAGCAAAGAAAAGGAAAAGCAGGGAAGAAAATAAAAACTGTACAGCAATAAAAGAAATAAACTAAAAGAATCGAAGCAAATAAAAATTGTTGAATCACAAGAAAGCTAAACTCGCAACAAGACCGAAATAAACTAAATCGAAATCGAAATAAAATAAATCGTAACTACAATCGTAATCGTACAGATAGCAAAGAAAAAGAAATGCAATAAAGAAAAGACTGTACATACTAAAATAAAAGCAAGCTAAAATAAAAAGACAAAGAAAGGAAATAAAAAGCACTGACAAAAGAAATAAACTGCACAAGCTAAAACTGAAAAACAACTAAAGAAAACTGAAACAACTCGTACATTTAAAAATAAAACCGCACTACAAAGATATAAACCAAAAAAATATTATTAAACTGCAGAGCATTAAAATTAAACTGAAAAAGATTAAAACTGCACAGACATTGAAATAAAAACTGCACTGACAAAGAAATAAAACTGAAAAACTTCAAAGCTTATTTACAATGCATACATATGTTACAACTTCCCTTCATACTCAAAAAATGCAGCAGTTGGGAAAGCAGAGAAATGGTGCTTTAAAAAATTTTGACCATGCAAGTAATTTAAAAAAAAATTACCTTTCAGGTCCTGTTGACGAAATGCACTCCAGACTGTGCTTCAAAAATTTGCTATCCGGGGAAAGACTTGGGTTTATCGTTTTCCCCGTCCCATTTGAAAAACAAATCCGCAACTCCTTCAAATTAAACAAATCATATAATAACAAATCATATGATAACATGTTTATGCTTCTAATTAAAGGGTTTGCAGTAGTTCTTTCAAAAGGACCGAATGTAAAAACCCCCAGGATCAAATACTTTAAAACCTTGATGGACCTGCACCACCACATTTTCAAAATGATGTGACAACCGAAAGAAATCATGTTTTATCTCGTATGCCCTGGTTCTTAACAACTTGAACATTTTGTGGTTGCTGCACCACTTCAATATCCAGGACTTCAATTTTTATCCCTCTAGCAGAATGCTTACAATTTTCCTTTTCACCTGAGCCTTGCTTAGACTTAACCTCATCAATGTGCAATGTCCAAACATCATTGTTGTTATTGATTAGGGCTATAATTGTTCTCACCTTTTCAGTTGCCAAATCATAAACTCCAATATCCGCATCAACACAGTTTATAGCCTCATCTTTGACATTATGTTCAGAAGTTGCAGGCTTATGTTGAGACAAGCCCATCAATTCCAAGTTGGTCGACCACATTCATATTTACCATCTTTTCCTCCTTTTCTTGAAATTCAACAGGTGGTCCAAAGTAAGCCTCAATCAAGTTAATGTTTTGTCCAACAATCCGAGGCAGCTCATAGAGGGTGATGTCGCCTTTAAGTTCCCTCATATCCTCAATGATGCTATCCTCCTCGCCATTTCTCGCATAGTGAGATTGAATCTCACTTTCATCATCCTCTCATGAGGAAGGATCATTATTAAGTTCTGGACTCTCACATTTCAAGTCATAACCGTCCATTTTGAACTCGTTGAAAATCTTGCATTTCATCCACGTAAGTCCAGTACAAGACTTTCTCGTCTCTTCGGGAAAAGTGACAGAATCCGAAACCCCGGTTGTACTATTTTTGGGTGAACTAGAAATATCAATATTTCTTTGATTTCCAGGAAAATTTAACTCACCAGGAAAAACTTCAGATTTGGGTGGTGCCATATCACAACTGTTCAGTTCAAGCACCTGCACTTTGAATTTGTCAAAACTTTTCTCTCGTATTTTGCACATGCCGAGTGGATGTGACAGCCTAACGGAGTCTCCTTGGGTAGAGCATGACATGTTGGCACTAACTCATGATGTGGAATGGGGTCCGGAACAGGCATGTTCTCGTGTAACATAGGATATCAAAGGATCTGCTCAAAATTTGAGGCCCTAACTGTCTTTCAAGAATTAAGGCTTCTTTATAAGCCCCTGCCAGGGTTGTGATATTAATGTCTCTCTTGAGGAAAATAGAGGTCACCGAATCCAATGCATTCTTGTAGATTTCTAAGGCCAGATTTGCATTTGGGATGTAATGGCCAGTCATTCTACCGTAAGCTCTTTGGAACCTCATATTGAAAGACCTGACAGTTTCTCCCGACTCTTTCTTGATGCCGGAAAATTGCTGATATAAAATGCTGGGATCTATCACTTCACCGAACTGTGATATAAAAGCTTTCTCTAGATCATCCCAACTAGTAATGGAATTGCCGGTGAGGTTTAAAAACCAGCCATAAGCTCCCTCCCGGAGAGTGAACGGGAACAATCTGCAGCAACATCTTCATGTTGTATATTCAATAATCTTAAAGCATTTTTAAAAGCTAGCAGATGTTCTTCTCAGCTTCTTGTCCCATCATGTTTGTACCTAGGGAGATACCTTTCTGGACTTCTGGGCAGGTCATGGGCTATACCCGGAATGTTCAAAGCGGTGGAGCCCAACCAATTTGCCATTAATACTTGGCTGACAGTGATGTTCTGATTTGTAATTGGATAACTGCAAGTGATGATAGAACTGTTCTTAACAAACCACTGAACTTAAGGCCTTCTCCGGCAATTTCAAAAACCGCACCGACAACTTTCAAAAACCGCACCGACAATTTATAAAACCGAGCCACTTTTAAATGTTAAAATGCCGTACTGATAAAATACAACATACAACTTTACTTCTTAATGTTCCGCATTTGGACAATTTAAAACACCGCACCGACAATTTATAAAACACCGTACCGACAATTTATAAAACTTGTCCGGAGTTCACTGTGGGTCCTTCAAATGTTGCTGTTATGCCCTTACAATACTTGAACTGAGTTCATGCCCTCCTTCTAGCGCCAATTAGATGTTGGCTGAGGAGGAGGGGAAAATTGGCTACCAGACTTTGGATAAAATATAGCTTTACAGTTCCACATACACATTGGATTTCTCAACTCAAGTGCACTAAGAACAGATGTTCTCTGGCCCTCCTTCTAGCGCCAATTAGGTGTTGGTCCGGCTTTCATGCACACCCCGGGAAAAAGGATGAAGGCAAGGAAAGCTCCGGAGACACCCACGGGACTGATCCCACTCATCTTTAGGATCTAGCCGGTTATCCAAGGTGCGAGTTACGGAGTTGGGTCGAATGGCAATTCACTCTTTTCCACTTCGGAATAGATTTCGATATGGACTCGCTCCGTTACCTTACAGGGGGTTCCCCGAACTTGTTCGAGAGTTGCAAAAGTTGTTGACAATCGGATTTGACTTGAATTCTTTGATCTAGCTCTCATGGGTCAGCAGATTTAAATAAAAGGCAAACAAAGAAAATAAAAATGGATCATTCACGGAAAGCAAAGAGAGGGTAGGGTAAGGCAAAAAAGAGAAGTTTATCAAACATCAATTGTAAACCCAAACTCGTCAATCTTATCTATGCTATCGCCTTCACAACGGAACAAATCCCTTAAGAAAGTGTCCACTCAGCCTAAGATCACTTTCAACTAAGAGCACAAGGCAGAGTGAAACGGATCTAGCAAAAAATCATAAATCCAAGGGCAACTGGTTAAAACCGGTATCTTTCACCGCAGACTTAGCTCGCACAAAGGAAGACAGAGCAATTAGAACAAACTTACACCTCAAATCGTAATTTCCCCTAGCGGATAATAGAACAACCGAAGCCTAACAAAGATATTTAATCTTGACAATGGCAGATTTACAAAGATATATCTAACAAACTTTAAATGGAACGGATAACAAAAGAAAATACACTTATCACACTCGCAAAAGATTAGGCTCCCCGGCCATGCTATCACGTAAAAGCTAAAGCACATCAACTCCAAGTCCGAAAACAAAGGATTTCACAAAATTTGCAAGAAATTGCTTATAAGCCTTTATTTCTAAGTCTCCGCCTCCTGCGATTACATTTAGAATTTGTATTTATAGACTCATGACAGACCCTGATCTTTTCCAAAATATCTTGCTCAAACCCTAAATCTTATCGCACTTAAACCCTAGGACCCGGGTTTTACAATAAAAATCCATTTAAAAATCAAAGTCCGGATAGAACTTAACCCTTCGGCAAATCATGGCAATCACCGCCATAAATGGAGAAGATAAAATAAAATGCAACTTGCATTCATTCGCAACTCGCAAATAAATGCTTTCATTAATTCTCGTCGGTGAGCCGGATGAGTCACCACTTCTCCATCAATTCGATCTCCGCAAATCCATCCCGAGTTGAAATGGTCTTCATGCTATCAAGTCTCGCAATAAATTTGTCGTTGAATGCTCTCACCGGCAGCCTTCTCTCCTAGCATGGCGGTCCTTGACTAAATCCGCACTTTATCTTCGCCTTTATGGTCTTTCCCGGTTGTCCCGTAAGTGCCGGTGGAATCCCGCATGAAAGACAAAAAGATGCATTAGATTAGCATTTTAATTAAATCGAAGCTTAAAACATTAAAAACAGATTAAATCCGCAAAATAAGCTTGCATGTCGGCTTCGGTTTGTCCCATTCACGCTTTGACACGTGTCGCTACCCCAGGAAGCCTTATGTTTCCCGCCGGAATGCACTTTCAGGTCAACTATGACTTTCTCTCTCCTACCGCGATTCCGCGACATGTCGCGATTTCGCGACATGTCGCGAAATCGCGACCCTGCAAGAGCATCGGCAACTTCCTCCCTCGTCGGCCGCGAAAACGCGACATGTCGCGATTTCGCGACATGTCGCGAAATCGCGACCCTTCCTGGCCTCCGTACGCTTCTTGATTTTCAGCCGCGATTCTAGAACACGTCGCGATATCGCGACGGTTCCCTTACCTGCATGCGTTGACCGCGTTGACCGCGATTTTGGAACATGTTTCCGACTTAGCCGATTTTTCATCCCGCAGCCCATTTTCTCTCTCCTGCGCGAAAATACGACATGTCGCGATTTCGCGACATGTCGCAAAATCGCGCCCTCCGTACAGCTTGCTTCTCTCGTCAAAAAACTGTCGCGATTTCGCGACATGTCGCGAAATCGCGACCTTTCTGGCACTTAGCTGCATTTTGACTTACCTGTCGCGATATCGCGACATTTCCGAAATGGAAGTGTCGCGATATCGCGACACTACCAAAAATGGAAAGTTTGATTTTTCAGTGAATTATGCAATTGTTTTCTGGATTTTCTCGGTACCGGTGCAAGATTTTGCTTGTGCATGAATGATTCTAGCATGTAAAAAGTGAATTCTTGGATAACACAACTAGAATGCAAGAAAAAGCACAACTTTAAAAAGGAGGCAAGCAAATTTGGATTTAAAACCTGAAAAGATCAAGAGGGTCCCTGCTGCAAAAAATGGAAGTTCATAATTTTCTAAGGATGGAATCTCATTTTTCAGTGGGGGTGTGTTGCTTATCAACAGAGGTCATGGTGATGCTAGCTAGGAGATCTTATTACCTCTTTTTGTAGTTTTAATATTTCCTTATGAGCCTTAGTGCTCTGATGTATATATCCTTTTGGGTAATTTTTATGCTATGCAATTTATATATATACATATACATGGCTTTTATTGTGATCATTTAATTTGTACTTTTGTTTTTAATGTAAATATTTGTATGGATGCATATGTAATGATGAATTATGTATGATTGTTTTGTGTTTATGTATGCAAATGAAGTGTGTATGCTATGTTCTAATGATCATTTGTGTATGTTTTAGACTTCTTGCTTGATCAACTTTATCTTCATTATTTAATCAAGGGCACTAACATCTGGATTTATAAATGAAATGGATTATGGAATGTAATAATGGAAATGATATGGAATGGTTTTGGATAAAGGATCTAGAGTTGTTTTACAAAGACTCAAACATCCTAGTGATCTTAAACAAACTCATCTATGTATCTTGTAAATCTTTATGATGTTAAGGTTGTCCTAGTGGTTTCAAATTTCTCAAGGAACAACTGTGGGTGTAGATGAATGTTCATTTCTAATTATGAGTAAGGGTAGACTAACTCATTGGTAACTTATGCCAATAAGCTAGCTCATCCATAAATATCCAAAGTTCTATACAAAATAAGGTTGCTAATGTAACAGACATGGGGCCATGCATAAGGATACCCCATTGCCAAGTGTTTTTCATTTAATCCATTATTATAGTAAGGATCATCCCATGGTTTTTGAAACACTAAGAATTCTAGGGATTTAAGTTCCTTCCCTTATTTTATTACATTGGGTTTTGGATTTGGATTTTTATTTCTGAGTTTGCTCATTTTTGTGCTGGACCAAAGTGGATATTTATTACTTTTGGGATACTTGCTCATTTTGAGGAAGAGCAAGGGAATTTTATTGCTTTTGGGACTTTCTAATTTTGGAATGGAGCAAAGGATTTTTATTGCTTTTGGGGCTTGCTCATTTTGGAGTGGAGCAAGGCAATTTTTATGTTTTTGGGGATTGCTTATTTTTGGAGGAGAGCAAGGCAATTTTATTATTATTTTTAAATACTTACTATTTTTGAGGAAGAGCAAGGAATATTTTTTGGGGGGATGATTTTTGGATACTTGCTCATTTTTAGAAGAAGCAAGGGATTTTTTTTGAAGGATGAAGGAGGAGCTTGTCCTTTTTTCAACTCTAGGATTTCTAGACCGTGCACATAATTGGATGAACAGAAGAAACATTTCACTTTAGGCAATAGAAACTTATGACTTCATAATTCCTAAGATTCATGATGTTTTAATGTGTTTTGATGTGCATGGTCTAAGAGGAAACTTGATTTACCAAGAATAACTTATTGCATCTAAAGATTATTTGATTTTCAAAGGAGGTTGCTCAAAACACTAGAAGTGGCTCAGTGATTGAAAACACTTAGATTTTGCTTATCAACTAATATGTTATGTGATATTTGATGATACTTTCATTATGATATTTTGAAAATTAAAAAGGTGTACATAAAATAATCAGTGGCCATATAATCATTATTGCTAACGATCATACGATATCTATCCTAGTTTATGTGAATCCCTTAATCATCAAAATATCATAAGTAAAGTTGTAAATTATTGCGGCTAATGGATATTTGAGTAATGTTTGATGTAAGGTACCCCCAATTAAGGCAAAAATACATAGTGGACTAGCAATTGTCCAAATTAACCAAATGGTTTCTACTATGATGAATGGTATAAAAAAATGTAAACGACTGAAATGCGTATGTGAAATGTAGATGGAATTCATAGATGTATGTAAAAATGAAAATAAAAATTAGCCATGTATATGTACATATTTATAATATACACTAAGCATAGAATGAATTTAGGTGTATAATATTTGATGGCTCAGGTTCCAATGTTCCCTCTAAATTTGCAAGTCTATATGTTCTTGGACCCAATTTTTGCTTGACAATGTATGGACCTAACCAATTAGCCACGAACTTGTCTCTCACATGCAGTAATGCATTGATATTGTGTTGATTCTCTGTAAGAATGAGATATCCTATTTGGAATTCACAAGGATGGACTTTTGCATTATAATCATGATCGATGTGATAATGATATACTTGTAAATTTTCTAAGGCATTGATTCACCTTTCATCGAGGAGTGTAAGCTAGTCAAGATGTGCTTGTCTAGTTGTGTCATCATCAATGAATTCTTGTAATGCAACTCATAAATAAGGGATATCAACCTTAATAGGTATGATTTCTTTAGATCCATAGACCAATGAAAATGAAGTTGCTCCTGTTGACATTCATATGCTTGTTCAATAAGCCCATAATACCAAGGGAAGTTGAGCATGTCAATCTCTATGGTTCTCTTTGACAAGTTTCTTGAGAATGGCTATCAAGTTCTTATTGGTTGCTTCAAATTATCCATTTTCTTATGGGTAATAAGGATTTGAGAAATTACGTTGAATATTATATTTGTTGCATAATTCTCGAACATCCTTGTTTTTAAAAGACTTGCCATTATCAGAAATGATCTTCGAGGGAATCCCAATGATGAGCACCAAAAATGCTCATTTTATATACACTATTAAGGGCATCATTGTTGGTTTAATTAGCATGTGAGATGTATTTTTATATAACTTATGCATATAATTGATAGAAAATCTAGTATTATGCTTAATTGGTATTTTTAGTGGAAAATGTGTATAAATGCAGGTGTTGGTACTAATCTAGTGTTTTCCAGTCTACATCCACTTGGACCTGGCATACTTTTGCTTTCAGAGACTAAGGCATGAGAGCAGGTGCCTTCCTATTCAAGGAAGGTGCCCAGTAGAAGTAGGTGCCTTCCTATGGAAGAAGGCACCCAATAGTAGTAGGTGCCTTCCTTATGGAGAAGGCACCCAATAGAAGTAGGCACCTTCCTTATGAGGAAGGCACCCAATAGAAGTAGGCACCTTCCTTATAAGGAAGGCGCCCAATAGAAGTAGGCGCCTTCCTTATGAAGAAGGCACCCAACAAAAGTAGGTACCTTCCTCATGAAGAAGGCGCCTCCATGCCTCCATACTTTGCAAGATTTACCAAGTCAGCTTTGACCAGTTGACCAATGGGCTAAGGAGGAGGTTGCACGTGAAGACAAAAAGGAGATATTCTATTCTTAAAATAGAATGAACACTTCTATTATTTGATTGGTTGGATACCTTTGTAACGTGAGCATTATTCTTTCACGCTCATGGATGAACCAAGAGCAATGATTTTTCCAGCGATCAATGTGGGAGATATTTTATTTTATGCAATATTATTAAAATAGAATAAATCATCCATTATTTTTTGATTGGGCGGTTCACTTTGTAAGGTGAGCATTCCTTCTCACGCTCATGAACCAATCAACGTAGTGATTTTCTAGAAAAAGATATGCATAGCAGACAATGAGATGAACCAGATCTATTAGTCACCAAGAAGGACAACCACCCAAATAGATTTGTTGTTGCCAGACATATTCTATTATGATAAAACAGAACATGCCTGATTTATCCTACAAGAGGGTAAAATTAGTGCGTGACTATTTTAATTAATATATGATTGTTATAATTGAATGGATGCAATATTCATTGCATATCTACTATAACTGCAAGTCTAAAATAGACTTGCCTAAATTTGTAATCGAGGAAGGTTGTGCATTGTATAAATGCATAGGTCTTCCCTGAGAGAAGGATGATTAATTTTATGGAGAAATTATTCTATTTTATTTCTTTTCAAATTTATTAAGAGTGCAATTCCTCTTATTTGAGCAAGCTCTACGTAGCTAGCTAGGTGGACTATCTATGGGAGCTTGGGCCCACTCCCTGCAGTAGTCCTCCCCTATTTCATTTATGTATTTGCTTTTTGTAGATTAGTTTACTACTTTATTTTTCTACTTTAATTAATTTAGCTGTGTGTTTTAGTTTTCTATATTTTAATTTTTGCACTTTAATTTAGTTTGTAATTTATTTATTTAATTATCTGCACTTAGATTTATTTAGTTTGACTGAAATCCAAATGCATAAACATCCCCCACCAAACTAAATAAGGTACAATCAGATTTATTCCCCAACACTGCAGGCATATACTGTGCATGACACTCATAAGTTTACGGACTTACCGGATTGATAATTTATGGAAGAGAAATGAATGTTTTTCGGGACATGAATTTTTGCTCACCATTTTGGTGCCGTTGTTGGGGAGTGTCTAAACTGTAGTGTTTTGATTTACAGGTTAGATAAAAAGCCTATTTAAAATTACCTGTAGATATTTTACCTAAGAAGTGTGAGTCCACCAAGGGCCTTTTTATAAGGCCAAAAATAGTTGTCAACATAGTCAGAGCCAAATCCCATAGGCAACTATTTGCATTTTCTAAGCTTCTCAGGTAAACGTGGGAATGAACCTGATGTACCATATTAAGTGTAGAAGTAGAAATAAAATGTGTTGTTGAAAAAAATTAGAAAAAATCTGGCATTGAAGGATTTCCATCATATTTTCAATGGTTTCAAGAAATCAACGAAATAGCACAACCCAGGTATGATAGTTGAAAATATTTAGGGAAGTGTTTCTACATAGAAACCATTGGAAAATTATGCCTAGTTCTAACGATAAAAAAAAATTACAGGCTTGAAATTTTTGCAATGTATTGGTAAATGTTTCTTAATGATGAAATTTATAGCAGGAAAAATGACAGAGCAAAATTTTTAAAGAACATCTTGTTATGAAGTATGCTCTTCACTTGCACTTAAGGCGACCTGGTGAATCAGAAACTAGCATGTGTTTTTTTAAATACTACTATGCCATGTTTTATCCAAGTTGCCAACCCGCAGATAGTCATTTTCCAGCCTGCACATTTTGCCATTATGTTGAAAAAACTTGGGTTTTGAGGTCAAAGGGGGAAATTGCTCTTCTCATGCTACAACACATCAAACTAGTTGATAATGAAATTGATGATTTTTTAGAAGACTAGTTCAGATGTAGGCATGAGGGAGACCCCACCTTCATTATTGCCACCAACAACACAATGAACACTATTTACAATGTTCATGAAAAAAAAAAAAAATATCTTCTGTTGAAAAATGCTCCAAGTTAAAATGCAGATAAAAAAATAGAAGCTTTATTTTTGTTACTTGTTGGAAGAAAGTATCCTCTTTCCCTAGGACCAGGTTGGTCCAGAAGGGAAATGAGAAATCTCCAACCGGTCACTAAATAAAGCAAGGGAGGAGCCTAGAAGTAATCAGAAGATAATATATATATATATATATATATATGATGAAAAAAAGAAAAAATTAAAAAAAAAAATTAGTTAGAATTTTATTTTAATGCCTTTAGTTTAGATTTTTCTTTTATGTTTTGCAGGACAACATGAAGTGTGATGTAGAAAAATAAGGAGGTGTCTTTGAAGATTTCATGAATTGAGATTCATACGTGGAGTTCGTAATAACACTATACGAACTATCTCGTGTACCTGATTGTGTAGCATCCAATCTAGAAGGTGAAAGCTAGCAAAGTTTTACCTTGGAAACATTAGCACCTGAAGGCAGGCTAAGTAATCCTGATCAAGTGAAAGGCTTCTAGTCTAAGGTGCTTGTGAAACTTTGGGAAATTTTTTTTGCAAGGTGTGTGACTATTACAACCTGAGTAAATGATGAGCGGAGTCAAAGATGCTACACCACGTACAAAGTAGAGTGTCGAGACAATGTTTGAGTAATGATCAACGAGCTCCATTAACAATCGCCTCACATTTGTGAGAGTGGATCAGACATCGGCATGGGGGAGACCCCATACCATACCAGTAGCTTGGACGAATGTTCAATCATTCATTAAAAAAAAGGAGAGAAAAGAAAGAAAGAAGAGAAAAAAAAGAGAGAAAGAAAAGAAAAAAAAAGGGAGGATACGTGAAAAAAAAAAGAAAAAAGAAAAAAATGAAGTGAAAGACGCCTTGATCATCAAGAAGGCGCCTTCCGCATGAAGAAGGTGCCATACAATGGAGGCGCCTTCCACATGAAGAAGGCGCCATACATTGGAGGTGCCTTCCACATGAAGAAGGCACCATACATTGGAGGTGCCTTCCACATCAAGAAGGCGCCATACATTGGAGGCGCCTTCGACATCAGGAAGGTGCCATACATTGAAGGCACATTCCAATGCAAGCGGGCACCTTGATCCATTTCCTACACCTGGGTGGTTCGATGGCACAAGGGACAAAAAAAAAAAAGGAATAAGTGATGAGGCACCTTGATGGCATACAGTAGAGGTGCCTTGATAAAAAAAAAAAATGCAAATCCTCCCAATGAAAAAAAAAAATGCATAGAACATGTCCTGCTTAGCATAAAATTTCTTTTTATTTGCTTTGTAGGAAATCATGAACCGCATGCAAGCTACAGGCATCCTAAGAGCCAGGGCCTAACAGGCACGGAGTCATGACTCCTATTTTCTTGATTTTGTGTGTGCAAGTAATCGTGCCCTCTGAATACAATCTGAAGGTATCCTAAGAGCTAGGGCCTCAGGCATAGGCATGATTCATGTTTTCTAGTTTTTGTGTGTATAGTTTCACAGGACATGACCATGAGCATAATCTGTAGGCAGAGCCGGCTTAAACTAGGCCTAACAGATGTGACATCCCATTCCTTGCAATTAGGAGTGTAGCAAAGCGGAAAAGGCACTTACTTCCCACCAGGAAGAGAGTGCCTATAATCAGTCTAGTACAGTTGTGCCTTTTTCCACCTGGAGGAAGGCACCAATAAGCGATTTTCTTCTCCCTTGGATGGGGGTACCTGTTGTTTAGTGTGGGACCTGACGTTTGGAGGGCTGCAGACCTATTGAGCAGAGGGACCTATTGTTGGCAATGAGGGCATCACCAATTTAAGCGGAGGAGAATAAATAAATAAATAAATAAATAAATAAAAAATATATATATATTATGGTTGCGATGTTTGATTTTTTAAATCCACACCTACAAAAGAAGGAAGAACAACAATTATTAATGGTGTGGAGGAAGAAGGTAGCTAGAGAGAATAAATAAATAAATAAATAAAATCTCTAGGAGCACCAACGTGAAGACGTCTTACACCACCAACATCATATACATCAGGTTCTATGAAATTCACCCGGGTATGTACTAATTTTCTTGTTAATTATGTGTATAGTTATTTTAAAATCATTTCTATGCTAATACCAGTCGATGCATCCATAGTTTTTCAAAATCCCCCATTAGAATTTGAACACATGACATGCCTCGGATATTAAAAAAAAAAAAAGAAAAAGAGAGGCTATGGCATCTACGTGAATAAATTTGGCATCATTTTCATTGTCGCCTCATGACAAAGGTAGCCAACTTGAGCGAACGCATATAAATGATGCTACTCTGTACCACAAAGGAGATGTTGGAGATGTGAAATACGTTTTAGATATGGGTAAAAGTAGCGGCTGGTGACTACACTTGTTTTAAACCAATTTGGTCTCACCAAATCTGACCAATGTGCAACATTGGAAAATGTCAGCATTTATAAAAAATTAGTGCAGTGGTAATTTGCCCTGAACGGTGTGGTCACGATTTAACTATTTATCCACAATGATTAGTCAGGATGTGTTTTTGACTTCTGCTGGTGCCACAATGCTCGATGGGTGAAGAATAGCAGCACTCAATGGAAGAAAAGAAAAAAAAAAAATAGTGTTGAATAAATGAAAAAAAACACAGTAGTGTTGAATGGAAAATACATAGCAGCGCCCCATGGATGAAAAATACAGAGATGTTGAAGGCCATTGAAAAAGAAAAAAAGAAAAAAAGAGAAGAAAATATATATATTATCCCAGGGGCTTTTGTCATGAGGACATGACAATATTTAGGCATGGTCAGCCTGCGAGAGGGATAACTTCAGCTTTTGGTGCCACGAGGGCATGGCACATGTTAGGCATGGGGGTATGATGAGCACCAAAAATGCTCATTTTATATACACTATTAAGGGCATCATTGTTGGTTTAATTAGCATGTGAGATGTATTTTTATATAACTTATGCATATAATTGATAGAAAATCTAGTATTATGCTTAATTGGTGTTTTTAGTGGAAACTGTGTATAAATGTAGGTGTTGGTACTAATCTGGTGTTTTCTAGTCTACATCCACTTGGACCTGGCATACTTCTGCTTTCGAAGACTAAGGCATGAGAGCAGGTGCCTTCCTCTTCAAGGAAGGTGCCTAGTAGAAGTAGGTGCCTTCCTCTGGAAGAAGGCGCCCAATAGTAGTAGGCGCCTTCCTTATGGAGAAGGCGCCCAAAAAAAGTAGGTGCATTCCTTATGAAGAAGGCGCCCAACAAAAGTAGGCACCTTCCTTATAAGGAATGCGCCTAGCAGAAGTAGGTGCCTACCTTATGAAGAAGGTGCCCAACAAAAGTAGGTGCATTCCTCATGAAGAAGGTGCCTCCACTCATCCATACTTTGCAAGATTTACCAAGCCAACTTTGACCGGTTGACCAATGGGCTAAGGAGGAGGTTGCACGTGAAGACAAAAAAGAGATATATTCTATTATTAAAATAGAATGACCCTTCTTTATTATTTGATTGGATGGATACCTTTGTAACGTGAGCATTATTCTTTCATGCTCACGGATGAACCAAGAGCAACAATTTTTCCAGCGATCAATGTGGGAGATATTTTATTTTATGCAATATTATTAAAATAGAATAAATCATCCATTATTTTATGATTGGGTGGTTCACTTTGTAAGGTGAGCATTCCTTATCACACTCATGAACCAATCAACATAGTGATTTTCCAAAAAAGATATGCATAGCAGACAACGAGATGAACCAGATCTATTAGTCACTAAGAAGGACAACCACCCGAATAGATTTGTTGTTGCCAAACATATTATGTTATGATAAAATAGAACACGCCTGATTTATCCTGCAAGAGGGTAAAATTAGTGCATGACTATTTTAATTAATATATGATTGTTATAATTGAATGGATGCAATATTCATTGCATATCTACTGTAACTGCAAGTCTAAAATAGACTTGCCTAAATTTGTAATAGAGGAAGGTTGTGCATTGTATAAATGCATAGGTCTTCCCTGAGAGAAGGATGATTAATTTTATGGAGAAATTATTCTATTTTATTTCTTGTCAAATTTATTAAGAGTGCAATTCCTCTTATTTGAGCAAGCTCTACGCAACTAGCTAGGCGGACTATCTGTGGGAGCTTGGGCCCACTCCCTATAGTAGTCCTCCCCTATTTCATTTTTGTATTTGCTTTCTATAGATTAGTTTATTGCTTTATTTTTCTGCTTTAATTAATTTAGTTGTGTGTTTTAGTTTTCTATATTTTAATTTCCACACTTTAATTTAGTTTGTAATTTATTTATTTAATTCTCTACACTTAGATTTATTTAGTTTGGCTGAAATCAAAATGCACAAACATCCCCCACCAAACTAAATAAGGTACAATCAGATTTATTCCCCAACACTGCAGACATATACTCTATGTGACACTCATATAAGTTTATGGACTTACCGGATTGATAATTTATGGAAGAGAAATGAATGTTTTTTGGGACATGAATTTCTTCTCACCACCCAAAATGATAAATAATATTTTGGAGTATGAAATCCATAATTCGAGGTCCAGTTGTAGTGGTCATTGGGATAGCTTCGACCCATTTGGTGAGGTATTTTGTGGTAGTTATGATGAATCTATGTTGTCCCAAGGAGGCAGGTGAAATTTTTCCAACCAACTCTAGGCCCCATTGTGAAAAGGGCTAAAATATTTGAATGGGTTGTAATGCTTGTGATGGTACATGAGTAAATTGGCATGTTCTTGGTATTTTTGATATTTCTTCACATATTGAAAATAATTATTTTCCATGGTGGGCCAATAATAACCCATGCATAAAATACACTTTGTAATGGTCATTCCACTAAAGTTGCCACCACATGTACCATCATGGGCTTCAGTTATGGCTCTTTGTGCCTCTACAAGATCTAGACATCAAAGTAAGATTCCATCATAGCCACGTCCCCAAAGAGAGTGTAATGAGATACTTTTTGTTTAAATATTATATTTTTAATTCTTATCAAATATAATGGGAGGGTCCCAAACTTGAGAAAGTTCTTTATTTGAACAATGCAAGACTTATATGGTTTTCCATGAATGAAACACACTTTTCACCTTAATATTTTTCTCCTGAGATTGTAGATTTGGACATTTTTGCGATGATAAGTGGTTGGACTTCTCCATTTTTTTTCTTAGGAATCAATGATCCTAAAAAATCCATCACATCCATAAACCTATTAATCGAACGAGGTAAGTTGTCAATATTGTATCGATCAAACTTTGCTAGCAATTTTGTTGTTATTTTATGGTATTGTTTTAGGATTGGTTCTCTACATTGGTAAGTTCCTTTCACTTGGAAAATGATAAGTTGGAAATCACCAAAAATTCTTATACGCTTAATACCCATAACTAGTGCTGATTAAAGCCTCGAGATTAAGGCTTCATACTCTGCATTGTTATTTATTCATGGAAATTCAAGTTTGAATGATGAAGATATTGGTATTCATTTAGGTGTATAAAAAATGACTCCAATACCTTTTCCTTTTTTGCACTTTGACCAATCAAAGAAGAGAGTGATGTCAACATCATCCTCAAGAGGGATTAGTTCTTCTTGTTCAATGATAAAAAATATTAAGTCATATGGAAGCTCGATGAAAAGGGGTTGAAGATTTGGAAGTGGAGCTTTTGTGAGTTGATCGACTATCACTTGACATTTGATGAATTTTTGGCTAATTAATTCAAGATAAAATTTTGTTAAGAACATTATCCATTTTATGGTTTGGGTGTTGTATGTGTGTGATATGGGAGCAATTACAAGATATGGAACAGATAAGGGTGCATTCAATAATAAAGACACCTTTAATATTTACAACAACTAACATTTATTGAATTACACACCTAATTCCTCATATAACTTAATTCAATTGTTTTCCTTTATCTATTGTAATTGCTTCCATATCAATGTGAGTCATCATATAACGTAAAGGGTTTTATTTAGCTATAACATAAGTAGTATTACTTAGAATATAATGTCTAAGTTTCTTAGTGGAAAAACCATTGCTAAGCACAACTTCTCAACATAAGCATAGCTTATTTCATAACTCACCAAATTTTGACTAATGTAATAGATTGCTTGCTCTCTTTGGTTTTTGTTCTTTTGCATAAGCATTGTCCCTAATGAAAAATATGTGGCAAAAAAGGAAAGGTAAAAATGAACTTATGGACGAGGTGACATTAGTACTGGTGGTGAAGCTAGATAATTATTGATGTCATCAAAATTATCTTGACATTATTTGGTCTAGGAAAAGGTGAACCCCTTTTGTAGCAAGTGATTAAATGACTTGCATTTATCTGAGAGTTGTGCAAATAAATTTATGGATGGATTAAAATTTTCCTTGCAGACTACACAAATTTTTAAGATTTGTTGGAGGGGGTATTTCAAAAATGGCCTTGACCTTATGACGGTATACTTCAATGCCTCACTTGGAGACAATGAATCATAGGATTTTACCTAATGTGACTCTAAATACACACTTCTTAGGATTTAATCTCACCTTGTGTTCAAGTAATCGATCAAATATTTTTTCTAGTACTTCGATGTGCTCAAGATGTGTTTTGGATTTAGTGATTAAATCATCAACATAGTCTTCAATGATTTTTTGCATATGGTCATGGAAGATATATGTCATGGAACGTTGGTAAGTAGATCCTACATTTTTGAGACCGAATGACATCACCTTGTAATAGAAATTGCCCTAAGTTGTGGTGAATATTGTTTTATGTTGGTCATAAAGATTGATTAAAATTTGGTTGTATCTTGAAAAACCATCCATTAGAGAAAGCATTTCATGGTATATGCAAGAGTCTACAAGTTGATTGATGTTTGGTAATGGAAAATCATCCTTGGGATACACTTTGTTTAAGTCTTGAAAATATATGAATACATTTATTCCCCCATTAATCTTATGAATAGGTACCATGTTTGAGATCCATTCGAGATAATCAATGGGTTGTATGAAATCTAGATCTAGTAGTTTTTGTGCTCTTATTTGACAATGAGGGCTATGGTAGGATGAAGTTTCCTCAATTTTTTATTGAGTGGTTTAGCTTTGGGAGCTAAGGTGAGATTATGGACCACCTAGTTGGGGTCAAGGCTAGGAAAATATTTGTATGACCAAGAAAAGATCTCTTTCTTTCTTGTCAATAAATCTAGGATGTGCTCTTTCTCTTTTGATATTTTGCTATTTTCATAATTTAGGGATTGTTCGCATCCTTACTTATGTTCACATCAATTTTTTCTTTGATAAGCATGTGTGAACCTTCTTCTAACTGATGTGGAGTAGGAATGAGATGGATATCATCCTCCATATTTTAAAGGATGCGAGTGAGGATTCTTCTACTTCGAGTTGGAAAATAGAAGCAAGCAAAGGTGAATATTGTTGAGGGATATAAGCATTGGAAGCTCTTATAAATTCTTTAGATAGGATGAACTCAACTATGTATGGTGGGGATGAAATCATGTTCGTGTTGATAAGGCTAACATCGGTTGGAATCAGATTTTCCAAATCATATGGATTATGAGTGGGATGAACAAGTCAATAAAAATCATGTTAACTTGGTGGAAATAAAGTGGTTGTGATTTGGAGAGTGAACTATCTTGCTCACTCTCTCTAGGGAGCAACTGACCTATGGTAGGTAAATTATAATTTTGCAAATGTAACCAAGGTAGTAGTGGTGGATCTAGTTTGGATCACTCTCATGGAAGATGCAAGTAAAATATGGATCAGTGGATAGAAAACATTATAATGTAATACTCATATTCCTTAATGGGCTCTATAGGGGCCACATATTCTTCAGGACCATCGAAAAGGGCATTAGGTCCATGTTTGGTCCCATTTTTTGAAAATCCTCAAAATCATCATAAAAAATGCAATTGATTATAGCTATATATGGTTTTATTTCTAGAAAGACCTCATGTAAATAAGATGCAAACTCAAGATCTAAATACTCGTTATCACTATCCTCACTTTCTTAACTCTCTTCATCCTCCTCTTCAAAATATAGGGTGAGTTGTTGAAATGTATTCTCAAAGGAGGAGTTTGAAGATGATAGTCTGTATCCTAGTCTAGAGAAATTATGTGCTTATCAATAATGTGCCTTGATAATATGATGCAGACCCTATTCATGTCATCCAAAACCAAATTCCCTACTAGTTAACTTGATGAAAGTATCATATGGGAACATATGGATTGGATAGATATTCCAAGCTTGCACAAAATTCTTGCAAGGGTTCTTCATTAGGAGGAGGTGTATTAGATAAATAATTGACTCCCCCATATATGAATTTGATCATTTTTGGATCGAAACCCATTCTATACATTACACCTATGGCCAAATATGGGTCACATGGGTGACCGTAATCTCTAACAAATTGGATAGGTGGTGTTATTGTGACACTCTCAACTATGTACTCACCAATACTTGGATTGGTGAGATGGATTACAACTTGAGTTGGTTAGGATATGGATGCATCGGGTGCCAAGGTGGAGGCTTCTATGGTATATTATGGTTTGAATGAAGGAGATGTCTCACCCAGTAATGGTTTTTCTTAGATAGGTTATCCTATCTATGAGACAATGGGTGGAGGGTTTCAATATTGATTTGGTTTAATGGATTGGTTAGAGGTTGGTGGATTAGGTTGGGATGAAAATATGAAGGGTGTTTGTGAAGTGGAAGTTGTAGTTGATGAAGATGATGGTTGATTGATGGGATGATCGGGTGTGATGGAAAAATGGTATGAAGTGGATGAGGGTTGGCTTGGGTTGATGGTTTGAAATGCAAATGCATTATAAACTATTAGCAAAGCCTCTGGGATGGATACTTTGGATAAGGTATTGCCATTTGGGGTGGTTTGAATGATGAGGGGCTGAATGGAAAGATGGGTGGATGGAAGGGATGGATCATTTGGATTGGATATCAAGTTGTAGTACTTGAATGACTCAGTTTTAGTTGGAACACAATGGAATTTTTCCTTGTGCACATATTTGAAACACTAATGTAATGTCGAGGGAAAACACTTCATTTTCCTATTCCAAGGATGTCCAAGAAGTATGTTGTATTGCATGGATCCTTCCAAGATATGGAAGAGTACATGGATTATTTTCACCCCCACTATCATGGGTAGAACTACATTTCCTAAAATAGAGCACAAAGTGTCATTGAATACCCATAGGGTGAAAGTGGATGTTGTGATGTGAGATGATGACAGGTTGAAATGTTTGATGGCTGGGGTAGTGATGAGATTGATAGAGAAGTCAATACCGATGAGCACTCTTTTAAAGTTTTTATAATCAATATGAGCTATAATATGCAATGAAGTATCAGACAACTCTGAGGATATTCTCTTTTCTTCATAATTATAAAATGCAATTGAAGGTTCCATATAATTTTGAACAAACACAAATTTTTTGAAGGCATTGGGATCTTCTATGTGAATTTAGATGGATTTTAATATTTCCATCAATGCCTCACGATGTGGGGGAGATTATTGTATGAGCTCATATATGGACAACTTGGCTAATGTCATCCTTAAGCTTTGTGTCAACCAAATTTGCAATGTGATGATTGGTTTGGGTGGATGACTTGGAATATGAATGGGTGGAGATGGAATGGTGGGGTTTGGTTGTATGGTCACATTTGGTTGTGCTACAGGAGTTGGTACTATTTGAGTTGGCTCATTTGCTTACGTGAGATTTGCTCTTTTTTGTCCTTGGGTGACTATGTGAATAGCCTCTACAAAACCTTGTAATAATTGAGATACATTATTGAATTGATTGGGAGGAATTGTAGAATTTGATGCTCTCATTTTTTTTTTGATTTACCTCATGATGAGGTAATGGTAATTGACATATTCCAAAGTTTTGGTTTTTTTGGGCTAAGGGGTTATAAAATTTATTTTTTCTCTTTTCAAGTAAATCTTGCACAATGTTCTTAAATGCATAGCAAGTATTGATGTTATGGCCTTTCTACTAATTATAGGTGCAATGACAATTCTCCTTATAGCTCTTAGGATTTGGCTTGTTTGGATCTTTAGGATTTATTTCTAGCAATGTGAAATACTGTGTATCATACAAATTTTGGAAGATGGATGAATATGGTTCGGGCAATGGGATGTAATTGTGGGATGGTTGATTGTATTGATGCTTATGACTCTATGTAGGTTGATCTTGATTTTACATTTTTTGTGGGGGTGGAACCACTTGATAAATCTATTTTTGCAGTTGGTGTTGCTATTGTAGGGATTGTTGTACTTGCACTTGAGCTTGTTGGATTTGCTGTGGAGGTTGGATCAAGACTACTTGATTAACCTGGCTAGCTTTGGATTGGCCATGGTTATTACCATTTTGACCTTTGTTTTGCCACTATTTATTTTTTAGTTTTATCACCCTCTTGGATTTTGATTTCTCTATCACTCTAGCTTGGGCAAGTTCTTCCTTGAATGTTCTATATTGTTGCAATTGTAGTAACAAGGAAATTGGTTTGGAAAACTATTTGTGAACATTCAGGTCAATTCCACCATGGGAAGGGATAATGGCAACTTGGTAATGATAGCCTTCCAAAAATTTCCAAAATCATAAAATAACTCATTGTCATATTGTCATAAGTTGAACAAGTTGGTTAATGTTGTTTTCTTTCACACATTCAAAGAGAAGCGTTGCAAGAATTGGTCTACTAGTTGCTCAAAAGTATAAATACTTTGATGCAGGAGATTATTGAACCAATATAGGGCATCCCCTCTAGATTTCTGAGGAAGGGTGTATAGCGTAAGTGCATCATTATTTTGGATTCTAAAACATGCATTGGTTAATCCACTCACATGCTCCCGAGGGTCCTCATTCCCCTTGAATTTATCAAACTTGAGTATTTTAAAATATGATGGGTAAGGTGATGATGGTACCAAAGCATGAATAGGATGATTGATTAGTTGCCTTAAATTACATTTTTTATATTGCATACCCCATGTTTGCATGGCCAAGCTATTAATCTAACTCTAAAAAAATTAAAAATTAGGATCTTTTAGCAAAGGGTTAAAACCATGATTGGTTTATTTATATTAAAAATGATGTGCATTTTTAGTTGGGTTTTGATGATGGGTGTTAGTGTAAAATGGATTATGAAAGGATTGCTGGTGATGACTGTGATGATGATGAGGATATAGGGGTATGAAGGTATTCTGACTTAAGGAGTTAGCATACATGTGATGAAGTGAATGGGTAGGTATGGTTGTGGTTGGAGGTCATGACACCCAAGATACATCTTGAGTGAAGAAGGTGTGTGGATGAGATGTGGATGGTTGGTTAGGATCTATGCCCTGTGACTACCACTATGGATCAGGATTAATCCTTTGATTATCATTATACATAAGCAGTTATTGCACTATAGAAATGCTTGCTGCATAGTAATCATGGATGAAGATGGTATGGCCATATGGGTGGTAGATAATTGGGATGGTTGGGTGGTAACCATGTGAGTGGATGTAGGTGGAGGGTAAGTGGAAAAAGGTATTATTGCTAAATGAGAGATGTTATGATGCATGGTATCTATAGATGCAGTGGATGGGATGGATATAGGAATTTATGAAGTAGTGTTGGCTTGTGATTCATAGAGGGGATTAGTATAAGTGATATTTTGATTTGACAAGATGGAGGGATGTTGATGAGATGATTATGGATGAATGTTAGTCATGGTTGTAGAAATTTGTTCGAAGAGTGGATTCATGAATATTTGATTGGCATGCTATAGGTGGAGAAGGTGGATTCCTACTAAAATGTAAAAATGGTGTGAGGTGGAATGGTAAGTGGGGTCAATGATAAAAATACCAAAGCAAATACATTCAGATATAGCCTAATGATATCTATGTCCATATACATGACATGACCGTCAGATGGCATGGGTGGTTCACTCTTAGGAGTTTTACGAGTAGTGGCATGAGTAGCTCTCTACATCATATCTATGTCTGAAGTGGAGGCACCATTAGATGATCTGACAGTCAAGTTCAAAGATATAGTACCAACTAAAATGACTTGCCCCACTGCTAAAGTGGTAGGGGCTTGATAGGACTGAGGTGGAAAATCCATGGATGAGGGCAACTAATTTTGAACTTGGACTAGATTTATGGATTAACTACGACTTGTTACAATACACTAAGGGTGGGATGAGATGAAAAGTGTGAAGGTACATGTGTGAATATGTGGTGAAAGCACAAACGAAAAACATGCAAAGAAAAGAAACAAACAAATTTATTTCCAAGTTTTTACAAGGTTTTGATTTTTTTTTTTGAAAAGTTTTTGATTCAAGGTTAACCCTACAATTAATCTAAGGTTTTCACCCAAATACTCATACACACTAACTTGATTATGAAATGCAAGCTATGAATACCATAAAGGCTTGGTGATAAAGTCTAAGTCTGATGAGGGAGCCTAGGTACTACCAATCCTCATCCAGTTCACCATGGTTAGCAATACACCCTTTGAAGAGGAATGCATACTATTTTACATAGCTATGATAATTCTTGGACCGACATTGGCCAAAATAATGGGGTAATAATTGGAGATTGGTGATGAAATGCAATCTTACCAATGTTCAAGTGCAAGTGTGTGAGGGGTTTTTTTATTATGGGGTGATGCAAATTAAGATGCAATTATTATTATTCCCTATATGTAGAAGCAAAAAATGGATAGGTAAAATCAACAAGAGATCAGGGGTCCAAAGATAAATTTTATATGCCTATAAGGATTCTAAAGTACAGAGCCAACCGCCATTGGGTGGTTAAGTATAGTCAACCATCTCTAGGTGGTTAAAAAACTATGAGTCCACGATTGGAGATGTCCAATCACTAATCCATGGTTGTAACTGTACTTCAGAGCTGATAAATACTAATGTGAAACCCCCAAGAAAGATGCCTAGAATATCCCTAGCCAAACAATGCAAATGATCTAGGATCTAACCTAAAATACAAATTTTTATCACCTTTTTATATATATTTAATGTGAAACTATCCTAAAACCTATATGCACATAAAAAATAGGATTGAAAATGCAGAGATTCTTTTATTTTTTTAAAGCAAAAGAAATAGGGGGTTTTAAATGTACAGACCTACAATCCTTTTATTGCTCCCTCTTACTTATCCATCATGAGTCCATGGTTCTATGGGATTCCAACCGCATGTCTTTTATTCTTTAGGTCTGTAACTGCATGCTTGTGGTTCCTTAGGTATAAGGTCAAGCTGAAGTAGTCTTTAGGGTTCCTACATTCTATCTTCTATCTTCATAGCTTGAATTTGAAAACCTATGACAACAAATAGTAGAGAAATTGGTGAGAAAAAAAAAGTAAGGTATCAAAAATAGAATCCTTTGGGTGTCCCACCATGATCACCATTGTTTGTAGAAAAATAAATGACACCAATCACATTAACTAAAAATAAAGCGATTGCAATATAATGAGTGATATTGGTATTTAACAGGGGATCCTTGATCTCCCATTTTACAATGTTGTTGCTCCAATGTGAAGGGGTAAATATTAAAATGCTTTCTTTTACAAAATACAAAGCTCAAATGATAGTCTCTTATTCTCCAAGCAGGTTAAAATGATGTCTTTTTCTCCTCTACTACAACTTCAAAGGTTGAGTGGGCTTGAGTATCCTTGGAATAGGGCCACTCCAGCTTCAAAAACTACTCAAGGATATTTCTACTACACACATGAATGGCAAAAAAGAGTTAATAGCACCTACAAACATAATATAAATCAAATACAATTTTAAATCCTTGATACACTAGTTGTAGAATTGAAAACAATGGTGTAGAAAATAAATAAATCAAATAGGAATGCCTTTCTAACAATTTAAAACTTACTGATCTACATTGTTAATGGATATGATGCATTTTGAGTAGCTATGGATGCATATGTAGATCTGGACAACCACAGGAGTGGAGTTAGGCACCTACAAGTGGGTGGTTGGGATTGTGTTGTGTGGTTGAGGCTAAATAGCAAAAACCCCACAAAATTGGTAGTTTGAGGCTTCAAGTCTTCAATATTTTTGAATTCTTATGGATTCCTGCTGTGATTCAGGGAGCCTAATGATATGTTGTTTCTAGAATCCTTTGGTTGATGGATGAAGGTGCCTTTATAGACCCCTTGGGATTTTGGAGGGAAAGGGGGGTGGCAGCATGATGGATGAAGGTGCCTTTATAGACCCCTTGGGATTTTGGAGGAAAATGGGGATGGAAAGCCAAGATTTCCAAGTGGTAATCCAGGGCTGCCAAATGGAAGGGGTAGTTACAGTGAGTCACCTAGGGTGTCTCACTTAACTGGGGTGATGTGGCTAGTGGGTAGGTGCAAGTGGAGTGAGGTGTGAGGGATACCTCATGTGAAGGGACAATGGTGAAATGGGTGTGTGAGAGGTGGCAGTAATGGGGTTGACACACATGTCTAGTGAGTACCAGCGTATCCTAGGTAAATTTTCTAGATTTAGAAAATCTAGAAAATACTTTTAATGTGCAAATTTTTATGCATAAGTTTAGACTTAGGCATACATTTTATTATGTCATGAAGTGTAAATGCTTAGAATTTGGTGTCTACATTATGAATACTGGAAGTACTCATGCTTAGTTCCATGTGGACTTATCAGCCATTAGACCTATCTCACCTACCTTTGATGATGATCAACCTTTGCCCAAACTAGATAATCTCTCCAAGGCCACCATATTACATGCTTTGGCCTTAGCCTCTCTAGTGAATCTATGTAGTGTACAATGATACCTTGGTACATGTAGCTCTTATGATACTCCTTAGTGTACATCCACCATGTGGCATATGGGATCTCCTTGTACACCATCTCCCTCTAGCTAACCCATGGTATTCCAATAAGCCTATCCACTTGAATTTTCTCCCATTGCTAAATCTATAAGAGTAAGCTATAGACAAATCCCAATTTAAGATAGTAAGCTATAGAAAAATCCCAATTTAAGATGGTATTAAATCTTGTACAACTCCTCATAGAGTTGTTCTAGTAGTGAGGTATCCCAGGCCATAATCAATGGCTTCTCCACTATGCACTCCACAAAATATTACACTAGATCTAGGAGGTTCCATGAGAACATTGCACCAGAAGAGTCAAGTAAAATCATGTTCAACATGAGTTACATAAGAACTACATGTTAATGTTAGTAATTGGGTATTATACCTAAATTCCACCTACACTCCCTTGCTGTTCACATCGTAATCTACCCATTGCCAATATTGATGGTAAACTCACTATAAGAGCCTCTTCCACTCACTGGTCTAAGCCACAATAATCAAATTTACCTCTATAGAGATCTATAATATCTTGTAGACATCCTCTATGGTAACAGTCATCTCATCGGTTGGAAGCTTAAAAGTGTTCATCTGACTATCCCATCTATCCATCAAGGCCATTAGGTAGGCCTAATCTACATGTATTGACTCTAGTATGATAGTGTACATAAGGCCAATGGACTTCAACCAATCCCAATAATCATTAGTGAGAGCATTACATGCTCTCCTAAAGACATTGGTGTGTTTGTGTCATGCCCTAAGCAGTTGAAACAATGCAAAATTTAATAAACATCCATCACACACAGTCCAAAGAAAAAAGGAACATAAACAAAAATTTCAAAAAAAAATCGAGTGTCCAGGAGACCATCTTGGATAAAAATGGTCCCCAAGCATGGCCATATTAGGTCAAGATGACCTCCAAGAATGGCCATATCAGGTTGAGATAACCTACCCAATAGTTAAAAATCCACATAGGAGTTATTGTGACTCAAGACAACCCCCCAATTTAAGAATAAAAATGCTAAATCTACCAAATTAAAAATATAAAAAACATGACAAAAAAAATGAAACCATCTACAATTAACCTATGTAAGGTGAAGTTCATCCCATTAAAAGTTCTTAATGTGAGGTTCATTCCCATTTTTTCTTAGTGTGGTTTATTTTCTTAAATAAATGAAAAGTGAGAATGTGGTACTTACCTTTAGCTCTCTAACTATTTTACCGTAAGATGCCTCAGGTTTGTCCATTGTCAGGGTTAGTATGGATTTTGGTAGTGCTTCAATTAGAAAACTCATATCTCCTCCTCCCCATATTGCTAGTTTATTTTCATGTGTGGTAACAATGAAAATAAAATTGCATAAATTTTGCTAGAAATAGTTACTGTAGATACAACCATCCGAGATGGCCATGTGGCACATTGTGGCCATTCGAGATGGCTGTGAAATTTGGAAAATTATATAAAACTACAAAAATATACATAAAAAAATCCCAAAAATTGCAAAATGTTAAAGTTGGTCAAAACAAAGTTGTCAAGGGTTTCTACGCCCTCAAAAATTTTAAAATTGCCCCCCCAAAAAAACAAAAATTCCAATTTAGTCATTTTAGTCAAGCAACTCATCACTTTTCATCATTTTCCATCTCTATTGATACATCGCTTGAAAGGGTAGTCATATAAATTATAAAATTCAAAATCAAATCAATAATCAAGCACTCAAAAATATAAACTATGTCCGTTCAAGAATCATTTCCAAATACAATCATACACCCTTCTTGTTGGGGCAAACAACAACTAAAATTTAAATAGAATGATAATGAGCAGCTGAAACTACCTATTTGGTATGTCTATGGTCATCTTCGATAGAGTATATCTTTTCTACCCTATGCCCGGAAGGTTAAATTTTTTTTTGGTATACTCACAACTATCATCTGTAGACTAGGTCTTGTCTACTTACATCTGAAAATATTATCAAAATTAAAATTTTTAATGTGCTGAAAGTAATGATATAAAAGTACATTCTCTTTCCATGATTAAAGCATATTACATTGATTTGATCAATGAATATCATTAACCATCAAATCAACCATTTTAGGTTCTCTATTTTTGCTCTGCATTGTGCTTTTGCACAAAGCATCCCAAAAAGGGGCATATGTAGACACCTAAAACACATCATATTGAGGAGACTACCTGAATGGAATCCTTTAAGATCACATTACTCACCTTGGGAAGCTTCAAGACTAAATAAGTGGTTTTCACCACTTAAACAGGTATAATTATCCATAAAACCATGATCGTATTAACCCAAGATGGCTACCAAAACTGTGGTCGTCTCGATCCAAGATGGCCACCAAAAAACAAGTTTAAAAATAAAAGGGTGCATAACTGGCAACAAAAACTACTAGCTAACCCTGCACATGGGCAAAATTAAAAAAATGTATGCAATTATCAATCGCATAAAATTTTAGAGATAAGAATCTACTTTTTTAATGTGGATCGCCTCTATGCTTTTTCATGTAGGGTGTTTTTTCCATTATTATCTTCTACCCAATAAGTCTATAAATTGGCACTCACCCCCTCAATTTGAACCCCTAATTTCTTGTACAAATTATCTATTATACATAGAGTTCAATATTTCACGTAACGAATTGCTAGCATTTTTATCCTTGAAGCCCTCCCATTGTTGAAACCATGTTGTTGGAATGCTACAAAGGATTGAAAGTCATTCTCTCATCTTGCATATAATCAAACATCCAAGCTTTGGTGACTGATCTGATCCATAAAGTCACTTTTGCAATGCAACAATCTATCGATAACACTCTTAGGGTATCTCAAACATTGCTCAAAACTGGTTATAGAAGTACACAGTCCTGTGACAGCGGTCGTCTCAACCCGAGATGGTCTCAGCCAAAGACTTGGTTTTCTATTTTTTCTTTTATCATAGCTTAGAATTTTTATTTTTATTTTTATACATCAAATAGAATTTAGTTTATATATGCATATGCGTATTGTTCATTACATGTATTGCATTCATATCGATCAATACGGGCCTAGTTTTGGTGGGCTCTTCATATAATTTTGATACATTTCTAGTTTCTTTGTGTTTAGACTATAGGATTGCGAGGGAAAAGGAGTGCAAGATTCAAATCATACTCACCATGGTGGTCACTAAAAACCCACCCCAAGATGAACTGTAAATGCAAGAGAACCCTTCCGGAGTATACTGGGATGATTCAAAGGGAAATAAAACCCTTCTATTCTATATTGATTATAGCACAATTATGAACGCCCTCAAGGGGATGCAATTATAATATGTTTTAATAAAGACAAGTTATATTTAATAAAAAGGATCCAAATCATTCTTATTGTTTTTATCATTGTGTTTCGATTATGTGCATGTGTTCATTATTGATTTATTGGTGCACGGTTTTTGAGATTTCATATACTAAGAAAGAAAAACTCATAAGAAAATTTTATAATAACTCATAAAACTACCATTAATGAAAGCTCATGAAAATAGGATCTTCATACAAAATGTGGAGATCTCAAATGCTCCATAAGTTCTACATTGTATCTAACTTGTACTCTACTCTAATCTATCTTATGATTCTCTCTTATTTCACTCCATATCAAAGGCCTATATATAATGAGATGTGACTCTTGGCCTTCCACCTTCCTATGACTCTTCATCTTCCTATTCTATGGACTCATGTGCACATTAATAACATGCACATTTACATCATTAAGTACCTTGCACATTCTAACAACACTTGTGCATTTATTACATTGTATAAAGTGAATACTCAAACCCTAATCTAAGAGATTCTCCTAATATAAATATGTACCCATTATGGTACATTAAAACGTACTAAATAATGTAATATATTCCAACACTCCCATGTATTACATTATTTGGTTATTGAAAACTAAAGTCTTCAATATGGATCTTCATATTTCAAATGTTCTTTAGCTTGATCAGGTTATTCTTCTTTAATTTGTAGATGGCCAAGTAGTCCATAGTTTTGTTGTCCTCTCATATTTCTCATTTTGAATCTTCTATTTTCCTGTTGACTTTTATGATATATGGATTTTCCATTTTTTGCAATCTATTCCTCAAAAAATGCATTAGTGTTGTTTTAAAATACAACAATATCTTATGAAATCTCAATTGAGTCTAGAGCATATATCATTGTGGATTGATCCTATAGCTTCTATCTCATTTTTATTTATGATGAGACACTTATTGACTCCATTTATATATCTAAAATCAACCATCCTTTTGATCTCTACTAACTTGGCTACTAAAATAAGAATTGATGTTAATCCAAGAATATACATTACATCATGTAAAAAAAAATTTGGAAATGATGTACTAAGTGATACACACCCATATCCATGTATAATATAGGTTTTTCCATCTACAATTTTCAACCTAAAATTGTTAGTGACTTCAAGGTAATAAAAAATTGTAAGTTTCCTATCATGTGATGACTTGCACCAGAATTAGTAAACCAAATATCATTTTTATTTTTACCTGTAGAATTGTTTGTGCTTGAAGTAATTTTGAATCTTTGATATGGAATATTATATGGATTTTTATCTTGAATCCTTTCATAGTGAATCTTATGACGATATGTCTTGCTAACTTATCCATTATCTTAAGAAATTGTAGTATTCCTTATGTCTCCCAATATTTCTAACTTCTAGATTCTCACCTTCAATTCTTGTAGTATATAATCATTCAACAGTCAAATTTATAAAATAGAATTCCTTTTAGATCTTTAATGTTAAATATTGAGAACAAAGTTGATAGAATATTTTATTTTTCAAAGTCTTTGAAGTTTTATACCTTATGACTCCCTATTTTTTTTAATAGATGATCAAGTTTGATATGATCTTTTCAATTCTCAAGTTATGTAGAATAACTTGTATCTACGAAATATTTTGGATATACTATGGTCTTGATAAAGTGCTTAGATTTCTTAGTTTTCCTTTGAGTTGAATCCCTTTTGTCTCCCTAATGTTCAACTACTATTCTTCACCTTATTTCTCCCTATTTGTGAATAGAAAGCTAGAAATTATTTTAATGCACTTTCAATTGATAAAATTTTCTATCTTCAAGACTTTAGAGTTGGATTCCTTATGTCTCATTAATTTGAGCAAGAGACTAATTCCAATGTAATTTTCCAAATTTTTAATAGCTCTATATTTTTTTTCTTATATCTTTCAATTTTCAATAATATAGTTTCTAAATTTCAATAATCTATGTTGGTGTTGAACTCCTTATAACTCCCTAATTAGAAATTTAGAAAATATAGATATTTGCAAATTTAATGTTTCAATTTCTATGTAGAATTCCTTATTCCTCCAAATTAAGTTATTTGCAAATATTTCTTATGCTTGAATAAAGTAATTCCAAATGCTTTCAAATTAAATCTCTCTTACTTCAAAAGGCTTTCAAATATTTCAATAAAGCATCTAAGGTTATAGTATATCAATGCAATTCCTTATACCTCCATTTATTTAATTAATCTCAAGCATAAAAGATTAATCAAGTTTAACCTTAGCATTAATATTCCTTATTTCTCCTTTACCTTTATAAAAATGTAAATTAATTTAAATACTTTCAAATACCTTCTTGACTATGGCATGCTATATATTCGGTCTTCTTCTCCTTGACTTCTCTATTCTGCAACTTGCACTTTGAATAAGGCAATATCCTCTTCACTGACTTCAATGCAATATGATACCTTTCTTATAGCATTTAATACTCCTCCTTTTAGCACCTTCTAAGATGTTGACTACCCTTCTAATGTTGGTTGGTTTCATTGACCTTCAATTGTGCTACATTGCATTCACTTGCCTTGCATTCTTATTGCAAGAATGGCTTGTATGACTTGTCTCTCATGCAAAGAAGATGTTTTATCTTCCCTAGGAGTTACCTTCTGCACTATGACACTTGGTAGAGAAACTCTTCACTTCCTTGTCCTTCCAAAATGTGGTGCTTCTCTTCTATGTAATGTTCCTTCACTCCTCTTTGCTTGGTAATGCATTGTCTCTTATTTATGTGGTGCTTTCCTTTTCTTTGTAACATTCCTTCATGTGTTGTCTCTTCTCTACATGGAACTTTTTTTTCTTTATGATGCTCCTTCTACATGTCACTTTATAAAACTCCTTTAGTTGATAACGCATTGTTCCTCTATAGCATTCGATTTTTTATTTGAAATACACCTTCTCTTCACTTAGTAATACTTGATACTTCACCTAATTTCCTTTGCTATGAATGGCACCTTTGTTTTACATTGGTTGATGATGCTGGTTGGAATTTTCAATATGGCACTATGTTTTCCAATCTTCAATGGTCAAATGGTATTGGTCCTTATAGTACTTCACTTGATAATGGTGCTTTGGTGACTTCTTATTTTTTAGTGGCTCCTTACTAGTTGTTGCCGACTCACAATGCTTGTTGGCTACTATATTTAGCTCTAGGGAAAAATTTTCTCATGCCTTTCAATTGCTTACCCCTTTTACTTTTCTCTTTATTTATTTAAATGGTGGCATCTCTTCTTTGTACCACTCCTTTGGTGGCTCCTCTTCACCAAGATGTGGTAATGGTGGTTTCTCTTCCATAGTGGTTTCTCCTCATTGGCTACTCTTCTACAATGGCTCCTCATCGGTTCTATGCTTGGTGGTTTCTTCTATGGTGACTCCAAGATTTTAATTTGTGCCAAAACCTTTTCCTTTTGGATAGTTTATTGTATCTAATATTTGCTATATAATATTGGCTTATTTATTTTCCAATAGATAGTAAGGAGTTTATATATCTAACTTCTCCTTTATTTGCTATAGGTTTTAATCCCTTGTGAATGCTACCTTCTCCAACCTTGAATATATAAACTTGAGACATTTGATTTTGCTACTATAAAACTCAAATGTGGTGCTTTTAAAGACTTAATAATAGCTAATGTGAGCATTCAAATAATGAAATTTTATTGCACCAATATTGCATACCTTTTGGTCTCTTTTTGTAGCTATATTTCTTGGTGATTTGACTCACCTATTTGCTTCTTCGAATTTGTAAAATTTGCAGCTCCAATTCCTTATTCTTTGCTACCCTAAACTTGTCAATATCACAACTTTCCTTTCTGCCCAAAAATATGATTTTTGTGGTTCTAATTCTCCAAATTTTCTCTCTCTAACTCTGAAATTTTTAGCTATTAGTGTTGTCCTCTTGTTGTCCTAAAATCTGTACTTTTTCAGCTTCTAAATCAGGCAATTCCTCCTTTGGTTTCCTATCCTAAAATATCCCAAATCTTCTAGGAAACTCCTCTAATTCACAACTCTAAAAATACTTCAATTTGAAGCTTTCAATTCTTCCTAAAGATCAGCTTCTATGCTATTCAATGCTTCTCTCAAATCTGTCTCAAAATTATCCAAATTGTAGCTCTCTCTTCCTCTTCTAATGCTACCCAAATTTTCAGCCTAAATCTCTCAAATTTCTGCTTGCAAAATCTGATTTCTTCTCTGTATCTTGCTATCTAATAGTATCTTCTAACTTATCCAAATTGCTGCCTTCTTTCTCTGTCAAGACTTCCTTCACAAATCAACCTTCAAGCCTTTAATGTCAGTCTTCAAAATTGTCAAATCTGGTGGCATTTTATAGCTTCTTTCTTCTCCAATCTCCTTTTTGAATTCTAACTTCAAACTTGGCCTATTTTCTAGCCTCATTTTCAATAATCTAGACCTTGAGGTCTTCTAGAATCCTTTCCAAAATTTGACAAACTTCTTGCCAAATCCTTTTTCCTTTTGGGCTTATTGTCGAATGGTGATAATTGTCCTAAATTCTTCTTTATCAAGAGCTTCTCCTTGATTTCTTCTTCTTTATTGAGATTTATTAAAATCTTCTCCAATGGCCACTTCTTCAATAGGGCTTTTCTACCCTTCTCCTTCTTTCTCTTTCCAACTTTTCTTGAGACCTCTTCTTTTTGTCTTCAAATTCTGCATCTTCTCAAATCTTCAATTATACTTTTCCTAGTCCTCTTCTGTATTTAATCTTCAATCCTCTATCTTCCAAATATGGAAGTTCCTCAATGGGAATTTTTTCTTGGGTCTCCAACTTCTAGAGATACTTTATTCAATTTGTAATTTTCAATATTAAATATTCTACAGGAACCTTCTTCTTAAGTCTCCTTAATATTCAATCTTCAATCTTCAATAGGGATACTTTGGCCTCTTTCTTCTCTTCACAATATTTAATCTGAAATATTCTATGGAGACTTTCTTATTGGTTCTCTTCAATATTCATTGTCTACTTTTCTACAACAAAGAACTAATTCCTACACAAGGAAAGCACATATACTTTCAGGTAATCGAAGATGAAATTCTTATATATCAGTTGTAGGAAGCTTCTCAACTTTTGAGAACTAATTTTTTACAACGAAAAAATTTAGATAGTATCAAGAAAATCCATGTAAATATTTATATCTCTATAATTCAATAAACATCACTAGTTATCCTTCAATATAGTGTAAAAGAGATCTATGCTAAGTCCTAGTCTTCATGAGATTTCCTACAACCCTATGGAAAGACTAGCAAAAAAGCAATTCTTAAATTTCTGAAAATAAGATCTCATATCTCCTCGCAATATCTCTTGCATCTCTCCCTATCTCCTATCAATCTACCCTATTCTCTGATACCACTGTTAGCTTTTAATACTATATATTAAATAAAATGCAACCACAAGGACTAAAATGAGCATGCAATATTAACTATATGATAATGGTAATATACTAAGTAGGAAAAACTCATAAGAAACTTCTACAATAACTCATAAAACTACCATTAATGAAAGCTCACAAAAATAGGATCTTCATACAAAATATGGAGATCTCAAATGCTCCATAAGTTCTACATTGTATCTAACTTGTACTCTACTCTAATATATCTTATGCTTCTCTCTTCTTTCACTCCATCTCAAAGGTCTATATATAATGATATGTGACTCTTGGTCTTCCACCTTCCTATGACTCTTCATCTTCCTATTCTATGGACTCATGTGCACATGGATAACATGCACATTTACATCATCAAGTAAATACTCAAACCCTAATATAAGACACTCTCCTAATATAAATATGTACCCATGATGGTACATTAGCATGTACCAAATAATTTAATACATTCCAACACTTTTAAGCCTTACTACCACAAAATATCATAGGTCCCAATATAAAATGGCCATAACGTTAAAGGTGAAAATAATAATATAAGAGTAGAATAATATATGAGAAAATTAATATGTATATCAATGCCTATATAATAAATAAAATAACATTCATTTATACATTGAAATATGAATGCGAATGGCCTATGTCATTCATGAACTATGCATGAAGAAAACTTACAATATTAATTGCTCAAAAATCTATATACAAGATTTATTCCTTTTATTCATGTTACAACTCTATAATATGATATTTATGTTACATTATCATGGAGTATTATCTCCATAATATAGCCATAATAATGTGACTCTTCACATACTTGAATATTGCTTTCCATAAGAAAATTCCCATGACTCTTGGCTTGTCATCCTGCCACTTGTAAACTAGACTCTTTAATGTCTTCTTACATGGACACTTGAATCTATGTCACATCTACTTGACTCTTGCATTACATATTTTAACTCTTACATACATGACACTTGTGCACATTCTCTCAATATACACTTGCACTCTAAATTACTTGACATTTGTGCATTTTCTACACATTACACTTTTACATGACAATTGTGCATTTCTTGCATATTACACTTTTACATGAAAATAAAAATATAAATTACACTCTAAACAATAGAATCAACCCTAAAATATTATATATTTATAATTGTACCATGAAGGTACCATAGGGGTACATTAGCATGTATAAAATAATGTAGTATACCTCAACACCTCCTTGTATTACATTTTTTGGTTATTGAAAAATTTATTCTTCAATATAGATCTTCATATTTATCTTCATTCTCCATATTTGTTCTTTTGTCTGGAGGATGTGATCCATCAACATCATTTTTAGGTACTTTCTTTTGATATGTGTTTCTTTTTTCTTTCTTCTTCTATATTTTCTTGATCTTATGTTTTTTTATTTTTTTATGTTCAATCTTGGTATTGATCTTGTCATGTCATTTTTCTGAAGTCCTTGTATCCTAATATTCTATAGCGAGTACAACATTAGTATCTTCTAAATTATTTTAAAAATTTACATCTTCAAAGAGTTTTACTGTAAGAGCTTTGAACTCATTTTGTTCAGATGTTTCTTCTAATTCTTATATTTCATGAATTTCTTGAACTAAATTTCCTTTTTTATTTTCTTCTCTAAACTATAGCTGAGGTTGTTATTGATGACCATATTGGTATTGAGGATGATATTGATGTTGTTGATATTGAGATTGAAATTTTTGTTGCCATTGAGGATTATATCAATATTGAGATTGATATTACCTTTGTTACTAGTTTATTCATTTGACCTCCTTGAATCATTTTATTTCTTTGATTGAATCTACAAAAAATTGTATTATGACCTTTTCTATTGTATAAATATCAGAATCTTGAATTCTATTTAGATTTATAATTAGAATTTGTAGCTATATTACTTGGTATATTTTCTTTAGATACCAAGGCATTATTAGTCATTTCATCTTTGACTAAGTTTTCTACTTCATATTCCTAAAGAATATTAACTAAGTCATCAAATGTAGTCTCCTTGCTTAAGACTTGCAAAGATGTAACTAGATGCTTGTAACTTTTTAGAAGTTCCCTTAATGTTACTTGGACAAGAAATTTATCTTCTGCTTTTTCTCCTATAGTTAATAATTTTTCTTTTATATCTACTACTTTACAAAGAAAGAGTTCTATAATTTCTCTGCTATTGAACTTTAAGGAATAAAATTAGGATTGTAGATTCAAAATAGTAGCTTTATTTTTCCCTTCAAATATTTTGCATAATGTATTTCATGCTTCTGTAGAAGTTTATGCTCCACTTAAATATGGTTGTATTTCATCAATTATTCCAAATGTTATTAACATGAGAGCCTTTGCATCTCCTTAAAATATTTGTATTTATATTTCATCCTCACTAGGTTTTATCTTTGTTCCACTTACTATATCCCATAGTTTTTCTACAACTAGGATTGATTTTATTTTATTCTTCCATGATGCAAAATTTGGTCCTTTCAATAGTTGATATTCAGAAAGGAAAATTTTATTGTTTGACATAATGGAACTCATTTAAAGTTTTGAAATCCATTGAGGTAGTAAACCTTATATCTCCCTAGTTAAAAATACCTAAAATATGAGATTTACAAATTTTAGTAATCCTTTGATGTTGAAAACCTTTTAACTCTCTAATTTGATTTGAAAATTTTTAAATTTTAAAAACTTTAATTTTTTTTTAAATTTCAAAATCTCAAAACTCATTTTTTCTAAAATATTTAAAAAACTCAATAATTTTAAATTGTCATAAATCCCTTCAAATCAAAAAAACAAATTACCACTAACACCTTATATCTACATTGCTTTCAACATTTTAAATATTAAAAATGCAAAACTTAAAAACTTTAATCAAAATCTTATAACTCCAAAAATTATTAGTGCAATATTCAATTTCATTCCCTCCAATTTAATATTTACTATTACATAATGATATTTCCTGACTACTCATCAATGATAATATCATTGGCTAGCAGGAGTAACATATTAACACTCTATGCTCTCTATTGATTTTTCTATTTGGTGGTAATACCTTAATGTTATGCACTCTAGTTCTTGCATGGGTATCTTTGCTTTGGTTTCTAGCTCATTCAAATTACCCTTAGGTGTCTAGTATACCTTCTTCTCCAATGTCTTACATAAACTCACGTGCCTAGTTTATTTTTCAAATATCTTATATTTTGTTCTTTCAACCAAATGTTTGGTTTAACTTTCCTTATTTCGAGGATGTCTTTCTACGAGAACTCAAGGATTTCATTTGTTGCTACTTCTAGTTTCCCTTCTCTTATAGAATATTGATCCAATCACCCTAGTTGGATTACCTTAGCCTTTGCTAGATATCTTCATTGATTGCCTTATTGAGATAGGTCATCTAGCTAGTACACCTAACCAGTTTGTCTTGTTGGTTCACCTATCTAGTTCTTCTTCTAGTTTGTTTAAAAAGTTCACCTTCTACTAGTTTACCTAACTTATTCGCCTTATTTTGCTTTGCATAATTGATTCACATTATTCTATTTTGACTTCTTCTATTTCTTCACAATATAACCATGTAGCTATTCAAGAGAACCATTATGATTTCCTATGTTGGATTCATTATGCAGGCTATAAAAACTTTGACGTCCACTTATTTTTTTCCTTATATTAATCTATCAATGTTTTTCTTTAACTGGACTATTTTTCAACGTTGGTTGTATGGGCCATTTATTTTATACTATCTTATTGAATTGGTTGAATGGGTATTTTCTTCTACAATATTGAATTCTAGGGCCTTTTTCCTTTGTATTAACTTCTTGGGTCTATTTCCTTTATCTTGTCTTCTTAGGATGCTTTCTTTTATCTTGTCCTTTTGGGCCTCTCTCTTATCTACATTGTTCTCTTAGGCCTATTTCTTATCTATTACAAAAAGTATCTACTTTGAAGAACTTGCTTCTACATTGGTCTCCTAGGCCTCTTTCTTATCTATTACAAAAAGTATCTACTTCAAAGAACTTGCTTCAAAAAGTGATTCACGACTAAGAATAAAATGATATATAGATTTATTCAGGTAGCCTAGTTCTTCAATGTATCCTAGGAAGATAACTCACTCTTTTTTACTCTGTAATATTCTACTTGATTCTTAAAATATATCCAGGTTAATTTGACATGATTCTTCAAATATATCAAGGTCAATTTGACCTAATTCTTAAAATATATCAAGGTCAATTTAACTTGATTCTTTCTTATCTTCATGTTGTCCTTTTTTCTTCTCTTTATTATCTGCTTTCATTTTATCTATTCTCTATTCTTATTTTATTTTTTTCTTCTTCTATTATCTATTCTTAGGAATCTTTGAATGCTTCTCAATCCACTCTAACTTTAACTATTCTATTGCTTCTACTCTCTCTTCTTTCTTTCTTTCTTTATTTCTTCTTCTATTCTCTACTACTCTATTCTTATTTCTTTATTGTTTCTTCTAAAATTAGAAGCTAAAATTATTATCTATCTCTATAGGAAGCTTATCAACCTCTATATATTTATCTTTGATGCTCTGTCAATATAAAATTTTCAATGTCTTAGGCTACACATAAGAACCCAATATGATTCGCCTCACTAAAAAACCCAATATCAATGTTAAGGTGGATCTTTCCTTAAATGACACACTTTATTATAAATTGGTTCTGCCCCAATATTCAATCTTCAATTTTCTATAAATGTCCAAATTTTCTCTTAGTTGGATTCCTTTATCAAATCTCCAACTTTTATCTGAGTTGGCTTCCTTTATCAAAGTTTCAAATTTTCTTCTATATTGGCCCTCTTCTTCAATCTAGTTGATTCCTAGTCCTCACTAGTTTTTCTTTAACCTAGTGGAAATATACTAGCATCCAAATCAGGGTGACTAAATCCCTATCCTTTCAATCTTCTACTCAATAAGACCTTAAAAAACTAGAGTCTAAGTCTACAGTGCTATCAAAGTGGACAAACTCTAAGTTAACTTTATCAAATGCAGAAAAAGTTAATTAATAATGGTGGCTTAATAAAATCTATCAAAATGGATAGAGTTAGGTGGTAGCTCTAATACCACTGTTGGATTTTTAAGCCTTACTACCACAAAATATCATAGGTCCCAATATAAAATAGCCACAATATTAAAGGTCAAAATAATAATATAAGATTAGAATAATATATGAGAAAATTAATATGTATATCAAGGCCTATATAATAAAGTAAATAACATTAATTTATATACTAAAATATAAATGCAAATGGACCATGTCATTCATGAATTATGCATGAAGAAAAATTTCAATAATAATTGCTCAAAAATCTATATACAAGCTTTATTACTTTTCTTCCTATTACAAATCTATAATCTAATTTTCATGTTACATTCTCATGGAGTATTATATCCATAATATAGGCATAGTAATGTGACTCTTCACATACTTGAATATAGCTCTTCATATGAAAAGTACCATGACTCTTGGCTTATCATATTTCCATTTGCATACTAGACTCTTCAATGTCTTCTTATATGGACACTTGAATCTTTGACACATCTACATAACTCTTACACTTCTACATGTAATCCTAATCTAAGATACTTGTGCACATCCTCACATTACATATTTACACTCTTACATACATGATACTTGTGCACATTCTCTCAATATACACTTGCACTCTAACTTACATAACACTTGTGTATTCCTGTATATTATACGTTTACATGACACTTGTGCATTTCCTAAACATTACACTTTTAAATGAAAGGGGAAATATAAATAACACTCTAAACTATATATACAACCCTAATCTATTACATATTTACAATTGTACCATGAAGGTACCATGGGGGTACATTAACATATACCAAATAATGTAATATACCTCAACATATATTTTGGATTCAACCATGGCCAAAGGTGCATTGGATAAGTTGATAATAATAATTGAAGCAAATAATTAAAATCAAACTATATTCCTCTAGAGTTAACTCCATTGTTTGAAGATGAAAGGTAGAGAGAAACTAGATATAATCAAATTATATCTATGTTATGAGAATCCTTGAAAGAAGTAGGAGAAAAGGTATATGATGAAACCATAGTTCCAATTATGTTGAGATCTATCCCATAAACGCATAATGTTTTTGTGAAAATATTAAATATTTCAAAAGGAAGATGTATCACACTCAATACAAGAAGAAGAATAAGCATTTTTAAAAGTAAGCGGTCATTTACAAAAGGCATGAGGAAAAGAAATTCTTAGCAAAAACAATTATTAATGAATGTATATTTGAAGCATCAACAAAATATAAATAAACATGCATTAGCTACACATGCTCAACTTAATGATGGTATGTTGATTCTAAAGAAACTAGACACATGATAGGACACAAATATTGGTTTTAAAATCTAAAATATTCTAAACATGTAGGAAAAGTTTCTCTTGGGAATGATACATCCTATGAAATAAAAGACACAATTGAAAAGCAATAAAAGTATACTCTTTTTCAATCAACTACTTGACCATATCTTAAATATCAAGTTTTATAGGCAACAAGAATCCAAGGTATGCATCATTCATGATAAAACTAAGAATTATAAGATTATTGGATATGAAAAAAAAGAAAAATATTTGAACTTCACACAATTCATTAAATGAATTATCATTAATCATCATGTATAATATATTTGCATCACTTTTGCATGGTGATATGGTCATCTAAGTTATGGCCGCCTTATTGCATTACAAAAAAAATATGTTCAAAGGTCTTTCTTTTTAATAGGAGCCTACACAAATTTGTTCATGTTGCCTAACTAGAAAGTAAAATCAAGCTCCTTTCAAGACTATAGAATATCAGGCTAAGGAATCTCTTGATTTGATTCATACTGATCTATGTGGACCTATAGATTCAAGTTACAATGGGTCTAGATATTTTCAACTCTTTGTTGATGATCATACCTAAAAAATATAGGTACATATTTTAAAGAACAAAAATGAAGCTTTATTCTACATTCAATCATTTAAGGCCTAGGTATAGACTTTCATAGGAAGAAGGATCCATGTCCTCTACTTTGTTCAAGGGGGGAATTTATCAACAATGAATTTTTAGAATTTTTAAAGAAATGTGGTATTCAATGAAAGTTGAATATTTCCTACTCACCACAACAAAATGGTATTGCAAATCACATAAATATAAGAATAATAGAAATGGTATGAATTATGTTGAAGGATTCACTTGGATACTCTTTTGGGATAGAAGAAATAAATATAATAGTTTACTTATTCAATTGTGCCCCCACTACATCACTTAAACATATCACTCTAGAAGAAGCATGTAGTAGACACAAACCATCAATTTCTCATCTTCAAGTTTTTGGTTGTATATAATATATGCACATTATAAAGGAGAAAAGACATAAATTAGATGAAAATATCAACAATGCATCCTACTAAGCTACAATGATGAATGAAAATCCTACAAATTATTTGAAATTATATATTAAGCATGATGTTGTCTTTAATTAATGAGAAAAATCACCTTCATCACCATCACATGAATCTTCATCTAAGTCATATCTAGTAATGATTGAAAGTTATGAACAAGTTACTAGGGAAGAAATTTTTAATGATATCAATGATGAAGTAGATCTATCTACTCCACAATAGGATACAAGGAGAATACCCAAGTGGTACACTAATACATTGAAAGCATATAGGATAGATGGAATACCATACATTTATTCTACAAGACCAAAATCATGAAGTATGACTCACAATGCACAAAATATGGCTCTAATGAGTACAATTGATCCATATACAGTATATGAAGTGCTTCATCTATAGCTTTGAAAAATGTCATACACACTGAATATCAAGCACTATTGAAAAACAAGAATTTGAATCTTGTTGATCTTCCACCAAAGAAAAAGGCTATTGGATGTAAATAGATTTTCAAAGTCAAATATAAATTAGATTTTATTATTGATAAACAAAAAGGATGACTTGTAGCAAATGGGAATGCACAAAAGGAAGGCATAGATTTTGAAGAAAAATTTTCCTTTATAGCAAAAATAAAATCTATTAAAATTAAATTTGCTCTAGCTACACAATTTGTATGGAAAATTCATCAAATGGATCTGAAAAGTACCTTTCTCAATGGGGAGTAAAAACAATAATTTTTTATGACTCAACCAAAAGGATTCATCATACTTGGACAAGAAACAAAGGTATGTAAATTGGTCAAATATCTATATGGTATCAAACAAGCCACTTGGGCATAATATATAAAGATAGATGAATATTTTAGAAAGCATGTTCTAAAAATAAATCTATATGTATGGGGGTGCCAAGAGGGCTTGGTGACACTATTATTTGAATCACCTAAGAGTTTAACCACACTTAGATGAGGTATATTTATTGAACCCTTGTTGTTTACATATTTGAACTTTATCTTTGGTGAGGAGTTTTTGGGTTTACCAAATATTTTTATAGATTACCCTAAATTTAATTTTTATATTCAATTTTCAAACACCTAAGGTATTTGTTCTACTTTATCAACTAACATGTAACATGATGATAATTCATGTGAAAATAATTATGCATAGGACAAGATGTTTAGCCTATATGTAATTTTTATTTCTTGCACTAACTATAAGGACTAAAATAAAAGGCTTACAAACTTAAAAGAATATTGATTCATTTTTTTCAAACAAGGGTGGAAGGAAAGATGTGCAAACAAAAACTAGACTAATGCAAGACTACATATATTTTTTATTTGAATCCCTAAGTAAAAGAGGATATAAAGAAATTAGAAGGTAAACTAAGTTGAAGGTTCTTTGATTTTTCCTTTGTATGTGTTAATATTTCTAAAAATATGTGTTTAATGAGAAGATAAACTTTAAATAAAATACACCAAATAAATACACATGTAGACAAAAGATATCCTATGTATTATTTTGCTTTAGTGACTACTATCCCTAAGTTTACAATAAATTAACCTTTTTCTTTTAAGGCATGATATTAAGAGGGATGCAACCCACAAAAATAGCCTAATGTAATACTATATGCAACTTGATTTTGATGCCTAGAGGAGATAAAGAAATAAAAAATAAAACTAGGCTAAAAATTCTTTGATTTTATTCTTTTATTTGAATGTCTTAAAAGCAAAATTAAATAATAGCCTAAGAGATTCCTTTATTTTACCTTTTAATATGTTCTACAAATATAACAAAAGAATATGTAAAACAACAAATAGTAAACAAGTTATACTAATAAATCGAGAAATATGGAATAGAGATTATAATGACTTCTTTCAGTATTTCTTGCAAATCCACTCTCTATAGACATATCCATTATCTAATGAATCCACTATCTATAGACCATTCAACTGGTGAATTTATGCAACAAATAGAATTAGAGAGACTAGAAAATGATAGTCAATATTCTGTGGCCTACAAAATAGCAAGAAATAGTAAATTTCTAGATTTTTGTAGTTAGGCCCCCTATTTCATATGCATAAAATCAAATTTGATCTTAAAATGTGATGTGACAAAAACTGTAATGAATTTGCTCTTTGAAAGCTTTCTAGCTAGCACATCCACTCCTATAATATATATATATATATATATATATATATATATATATATATATATATATATATAGTTATAGAGAATATAAAAGTGGATGTATAGTCTCTAGAGAGTGACGTGAACTTGTACAAGATCTCCAAGAAAATAAAATTATTGTTTTACATATAGAACCTAAGACTAGGGGTACATATGATGAATCTACCACCTAAATATGGTATAGGAAGTGGATTTATTTTTGAATAAAAAATAGAGTGATAGTGAATCTAAGAGTGAGTGTATGGACCTTAGGCATCAATAAAAAGAAGATGCGAGGAACTACCAAGTGAAAGGAAACCCTTTTTGCTTAGAATTTTAGGGTTAAAACCACTAACAATGAATCAATTGTTTGAATAGGGTATAGGTAGAGGATTAGACTTGGATAAATAAATACAATAGATGGATTGAAGGTAATAATATTCCACTATTCAAGAAACTAAGAGGGTCTTGTTGAGGTGCGATTTTTTCAAGTCACAAAACCACTCGACAAATTCGAACGTTAAGTTCTCTCTTGCAAAGAATAATATATATCTCCAAGGTTCTTGTTTTGTGTTTCACTATATCTTACGTATATGTATAAGAAATACTCGAATAACTCGTTTGGTTTGCAAGTGCTATTAACAAGGGGCCTAGGAAACTAGGTAATTTGATTTAAGTTTATCACTACTAACATGCATATCTCATTAAATTTTTATCTTGTAAATGATAAAGTAAATTTACCTTATGATTAAGATATATTTATGCAAACTTAACAATACCATTGATTAAAATGCTTTCAAAACTAATTTGAAATAACAATTTGCATTAGCATTTTAATTAATATGAAATTTCAATTACCTTAATAAAAATTAAAGTATGTGAAATTTCAAAATGATGATATAAACCTTTTTTTTTTTTTGGTAGATAAGATACTATAGCATTAATATCGGGTTTTACATGTTGACCCAAAACATTTTATAAAAATCATCCCAGGGTTGTTGATGAACATATCCTTACTAAGGATCCTATATATGTAAAATCTACATACCGCTATAGCCATTACATCCGGTAAGGCACATAGCCTGTTATCAAAAAGAAACTTCCCATACATCATTTTAGGTATACCCCGAAAAAAAACACATGCATCATAATTACAAAAAAGAAATAGACATGAATCACTTCCTTGAGACAATGGAGAAACAAAATGCTGCAGACACACATAGCAGAGTACTGAAAAAATCCCACAAGCTCTGTATTGACAGTTACTCTTAATAATTATTTGGTAATTACTTTCTTCTATATATGACATGCTTTGGTACCAATAACTATCTTGGCCAATCAGCCTTGGAGAAGTGAACCTACTGGCTAGATTTATGGTGGTGGCTATCTGGTGGTCCACGTGGCTTTGGTTCGAAGTCTTATATTGCCATTTCTTTCCTTCCCTATGATTATCAACCAACCTCAAATTAATAAGATGACTAGTAGCCATGTTATTCGACATGTGATTGTCCCCATTAGTCTTTGTGGTATTCCCAAACAGCATCCATGAAGACTGACAACTCAAATAATTTTTATTGTGAGTCTAATTCAAAAAAGATACAAGAATACTCCTAGCCTTTGAACTTACAGTGCCTTCCCTGTTGGTAAATTAGACTATCATTCTTGGCATTCTTGTTGAATAAGCTCCTCTACTTCACTCGGGATACCGTGTTCCCATTTGAAAATTCCATCACCATCGACACCCAAATTGGCCAGCTTATCAGCAATTTTGTTAGCTTCCCAAAAGACATGTTGGGATTTTCTATCTTGTCTTCCCTAGAAAAGGATCCTAGCCTCTTCAAAAATTGTTTTAATCCTCCAAGGAGGTGTTTTCCAATTATTGAGGAGATTTATAACATTCATAGAGTCTCCTTCTATGATCAAATTGCCTTCTAAGTCTTTAGTCATTTGAAGGCCTCTCCACATAGCTCTAGCTTCAGCTACGTTGTTCGTCCTTGTTACCAAATATTCAAAAAATGCAAGCATCATATTCCCATTATGATATCACATAATGCCACTAGCGCCTGCTTTGCCAGGATTATCCTTAACTTCTCCATCAAAATTAATCTTAAACCAACCTGTAGGAGGTGGAGACCACTTAACATTGGCTCTGGGGTTGACTACCTTAGGCACAAAATCATCTAGTAAGGTTAAGATTAAATATTGAGCAATCGTGGTCGCCTGCAGATGAGGTTTACAACTATAAAAAGGGATAAGGTTCACATTCTCATTGGCAAAGAATAGGATCCTAGCAATCATAGTTTGGTGATCATGGATAGACTCATTAAAGACTCTATGGTTTCCTTTCTAACCACACCTGCCAAAGATAGTGATTGAGATAAATTTTCCACATGTATCTAAGTCTTTGGCTTGAAAAGGGGTAAGGCCAATGGAAAAACAAATCAATTACGGTGGCTGGTTTTACCCATGAAATATTTAAGGCCTAAAAAACCCCACTTAGGATAGTCAAGGAAAAACGGCAGTCAAGGAAAATGTGATAAATGGTCTCCCAATTAGCCCTACACAGATAACAAATATTAGTGATACAAATAACTTTATGCATCATATTATCAATTGTTAAAATTCTTCCTTAGATAACCAACCATGAAAAGACTACAATTTTTGGAATTAAATTTTTTATCCAAACTAAGTCCTTTTGGAGGATAAAATCCTTGTTATCAAGCAGAAGTTTGTAAGCTGATTTAACAGTGAACTGCCCATTTTTCATAGGAGCCCAGGTCACTAGATCTTCCTTGGGTCTCATGGGGATAAATTGTTGCTTGAGAATGTTACAAAGATCATTTAATTTCGTTTGAAATTCTTGAATTATTATTTTTTTCCACTTCATTCTACCTTTGTCCTCAACCATATAATCAGAGACTATTCTACCAATGAGTTCTATGATATCTCTGATTTGGCTAAGTTAGGATATTGCATCAGTGGTTCATCCTTAGCCCACCTATCATTCTAGCAATTTATCTTCTCACCATTGCCTAAAACCCATATTAAACCTTTTTTGATGATTTCCTTACAATTAAGAATTGATTTCAAAAAAATAGAACCTCTGATTGGAACTGAGTCACTTAGAAATTCCATATTTTGAAGATGCTTTCGTTTGATGATAGTTGTCCATTCATTTTCTTCACTAGAAATGAGATGCCATGCCTACTTAGCTAGTAAAGCTAAATTTATATGAGCAATTCTCCTCAGACCTAAGCCCCAATTTTCCCTGGGTCTGCACACTTTGGTCCATCCTACAAGGTGTATCCTTTTTTTCTCCTCTGATCTAGTCCATAAAAATTCTTTTTGGAGTTTCTCAATTTTTTGGAAAACCTTCATAGGGGCTTTGAAAACAGAGAGGAAATAGACTAGAATGCTCTGAAGAGAGGCCTTAGTGAGGGTCAGCTTTCCTACTTGAGATAGAAGATGACATTTCCATCCAACAAGTTTTTTTTGAATTCTTTCAATAACCTTGTACCACATTGACTCTCTCGGAGAACCAATGAAAAGAGGGAGATCAAGATATGAAGTGGGGAGGTTTGCTATATCACACCCTAAAATTTTTGTAATCCTTCCTTTCCTCTGAATGGGGGTGTTCAAGAAATATAACTTGCTTTTACTGAAATTAACTTTCTGACAAGCAGCATCCTCATAGAGTTGCAGGATGTATTTAATTATTTTGGCCTCAACCACTGATGCCTTAGTCAATATAAGGGTATCATCAACAAATTGTTGGTGAGAAATAGCCCTAGTGAGAGATGTTGCCTTGATTCCCGATATTAGCCTTGAACTGCAAGCATTTTTTATGGTTTTGTCTAAAGCTTCTGCCATAATGATGAATAACATGGGGTTGATAGGGTCCCCCTGCTAAATTCCTCTATGAATTTGAAAGTAACCAACAATTGTTCCATTAACTAGAATCAATAACCATGCTTTAGAAATACATTCTTTGATCAAATTAACCCATTGGTGGTGAAAACCAAATTTCAGGAGGACATCAATCAAAAAGTCCCAATTTAGCTTGTAAAATGCTTTGTTCATATCAATCTTGAGGGTAAAAATAGACCTGTTAGTCTTATGAGCAGAGTGCAGAGCTTCATGAACTGTGATAACTCCATCCAAGACTGACCTGACCTAGACAGAGCTTCCTTGGCATAGATCTATGATGCAGGGCTAAATATCTCTCATTCTATTTTCAATAGCTTTAGTTAGGATATTGTAAGAAACATTGCATAAACTGATTGGCCTGAAGTCAGCCATAGATTCAGGGGTTTGCTTCTTAGGAATCAAGGAAATAAAAGTAAAGTTGATACCTTTTGGAATATGATTACTTTCTTGGAATTCTCTGATAGCAGAAATTACATCCTCACTTACGATGTCCCAAAAATCTGGATAGAAATGAGGGGGAAAGCCATCAGGTCCCAGGGCTTTGTTTGAATCCATGCTAAAAAAGGCTTCCTTAATTTCCTCATCAAAAAAGGGAGCTAGAAGATTAAGATTTATATCCTCATTTATTATGCTAGGAATGGATTGCAAGAGAATATCTTTGGCCTCCTCATTGCACTGCGATTCTTGACCAAGGATAGAATTGAAATAAGTTACTGCCTCCTTTCTGATTTCTGTTAAGTCATGACTAATAGAACCATCTACTTTTTAAAAAAAATTATCTTGTTATTGCTTCTATTTCTAAGTTTGGTGATGTGAAAAAACTCAGAATTTGAATCTCCACATTTCAACCAAAGAGTCCTTGATTTTTGCCTCCAATAGATTTCCTCACAGACCAAAATGTTATGAAACTCTGCTAGTTTTTTTCATTCCTCCTGCATAGTAGTTTCATGAGCATCACCATGTTGGATCCTTTGATAAATTATCTTCAAACTTTCAACAACCTATTTTTTATTTTCAAAGAAGTTTCCAAAGACCTCTTTGTTCCAAGTTCGAAGCTTTTCCTTAACAAACTTTAATTTTCCTGCAAGTTTAAAAGCTGCACTACCCCTGACAAGATGCTGCCACCACTGACTTAAGTCATATCTAAAACTAGAAAGTTTGATCCAAATAGATTGAAATCTGAAAGGTTTCTTGAAGGATATAAAGTTAGGGATATCCAACAAAATGGGATTATGATCAGAGGCAATTTTAGGAAGGGCTTGCAGGGTAGAATCACAGAAAAAAGTTGTAGCCTCCTTTGATAGAAAAAACCTATCAAGCCTTTCTTGAATGAGATGAAACCCTATCCATAGATTGCTCCAAGTATAATTTGCTCCTCTAAGTTTTACATCCATCAACATGTTGGAGTTCACAAAGTAATTGAACTCATCCATGCTCCTGATAGGTGGTCCATTTACACCCATTTTGTCTGAAGGGAAAAGAGGAGTGTTAAAATCCCCAGCCAAAATCCAGGGAACATTATGGAAGATTTCACTTAGATTGCCTAAGTACTCCCACAGTAGAGCTCTCCCTTGAATTGAAGTTGGGGCATAAATATTTGAAAGGATCCACGACCTGTTGCTATTTATTTCCTTAAATAAAATACTAAGAACCTTGTCATATTTTTGAATAATGGTGCCTTCTACTATCCGAGGATACCACAAAGTCATAAGGCCTCCAGATGCTCCTCTGGATGATTTGCAAACCATCTCCCCTTGATTCCATTTTTTTTTGCTATTTTTTTTACTGAATCTCATCAGTTTTTGTTTCTTGCAACATGATAATAGTTGGATTCACTTGATTTCTTATTGCACTGACTTCCTTGTGTTTGGGCAGGCCATTGAGGCCTCTCACATTCCATGAGAGGAACTTTATAAACATTGATTATAAATATTCACCTTTAAAAACTAAGGTTTAATCAATGAATAGATTTTATTCATCTCAAATATAAAATCAACATAAAAATGTTTGAGAAAATTAAAAAAATAAAAATGTTTAACCCTAAAATTATAAAGTTTTAAAAACCTTATTAATCATAAATTCATAGGGTTTGCTATAAATATTATTTATGAACTGTGATTTCTATGATTTAAAATCAAGTTCATAAATATACTTCCTTATTATATTTGTTTATTAAATTTTTAATGAAATCAAATATTTAATAACCAACATAATCTTCCAATGTAATGTTTGGATTTGTGCATAAATAAATTATACATAAAACATGAAATCCAAACAAACTTTAATAAAATAAATCACTTCTAATTCTCAACCTTATTAAATTAAAGTTAAAACCAGAATACTTATGTCTAAAATATTTTATTCATCCCAAATTTAAGATCAACATTAAAATATTTGGAAAATGAAATAAAGTAATAATGTTTAACCCTAAAATTGTAAGATTTTCAAATCTTATAATTATAATCCATAGGGTTTTACTATAAAAATGATCTATGAACTATGAATTTTATACTTTGAAAATCAAGTTCATAATTTTTTTTTCTCATATTATTTGCTTATTAAATATTTATAGAATAAAATATTTAATAACAAATATAATCCTCTCAATGTAGGGTTTGGATTGGTAAATAAATAAAATGATATTTGAAGCATGAAATCCAAACAAATTTCAATAAAATATATCAACTCTAATTTTTAAATTTATTAAATCAAAGTTGAAACCAGAGTACTTATTTATCTTTTATATATTCATTTATTTAAAAAATTAAAACAATTTAATATTTAAATAAATTATTGATAACCTAGTGTAAGGTTTAATTCTTATGAAATGGAACTAGTCTAAGCAAACATAATTGAATATCAAATAAAAAATAATCAAAAGTTCTATAAAGAAGAAATATTATTCTATCTTAGACAAATGCTACAGACAAAAATAATCACAGAGACTTAAACCAAATCATTGCCCACCAGTATTCACACAATAGAACAATGATATGATGCAATCTTTAGTGGAATTTTTAATTATTGAAAACTATACCAAACATTTTAATTATAATTCAAATACCAAAATTATGCTTATTTGAATCCCTAAATATTTTGATATAGTCAAAGATCTTACAATAGAATCTATTTCTCTGAAATTTCCTATTCTCTGTAGCTCCATTTTCCTTTCTTTTGCTTCTTCAACTTTCCTTCTCTCCTTCTCTACAAAAATGTCCGACCCTCTCTTTGGTTTCTAATTCTCCATTTATAACTTGAGAAATTCGTTCCTCTTGATTAGTTTGCTCCATTTCATCCATTTTAAAAAAATGAATTCTTGAAACCCTAATATCAATAAAGCCTTTTTCAATATACTTTAATAATCTTGCACACCCGACAAATTTAATTAGAATAAAAAACATTTATGAAATAGCCTTCTTAAATATAATTAAATTATAAAGTTATAAAACTTTATAATTTAATTTATTTATTTATAACATAACCATTCTAACTATATTAAATTATAAAGTTATAAAACTTTATAATTTAATTAATTTAAAACATGACATAACTAAACATAACATACGAACAAACATATAAATTACACCATATACTAACAAAATAATCTAAAAAGAATTAAACCTATAAAACACATTATATTATGACACAACATAATATAAAACACATAAAACATGATGAATTTAATCAATCATAACACAACACAAGGACATAAGGAAACCCTTAGGAAATGAGACAAAAATTTGATGACAAAAAATTTATAAAATAGTATGTAAAATGCTCATGCATGCTCATCATCAGATGGATGAATAAGCTAACAAAAAAATACCACATTCAAACTAACATAAAAAAAAAATGATAAATAAAAAACATAACACATGATACCTAACAAATAAACACCACATTATAAACAAAAATAACAAACCCTAAAACATAACCGTAAACAAATACATGAACATCAAAATTTAATCGAAATGACTTTGGAAACATAAATGAAAGAGACTTGGTGAGCACATGGTGAATTTAGCGGTGTATTTTTTACTATCCAAATGGAAACCAACCCTTTTGATAATGCACATTGCTATGACACCATTTTGAGAACTGATATTTTTATGATGGTAACTGTGAAAAATGAATTTCAAGCAATGATTTGAAAATAAAATTTTAAATTTTCAAGTGGGTCCCTAATTTTTGGGGTCATTGTGAAGGACGTCACAACAAGTCCTACAAGGGTTTTGATACCCTATAGATATCTTGAGATGGCCTACAAAATAAAACTAGATTTTAGATGGAAAAATAATTTGTTAATTGTAAATATGGACAAAAAAATGTAAATATGAACAAGTGATTTATGAGAAAGAAAATGATTATGAACATGAGCTTAAAATAAAAAGAGGAAAAATAAATACAACCAAAGCCACTATGATATTTACATATTCTCTCCTTTGGAAGTTCATCAATGCTTGAAGATGAACTTGAAAGATTGAAAGCATGAGAAAATACTTATTGTTGCCAATAGCCTTGATAAAAATGAGTAAAGTTTTGATAACTAAAAAAATGCTTGTTTAGAGGCTATCCTAGGGATCCAATTTATAGAAAAGGGTCAACTTTAGAATCTCTAACAGGGAGTGAGATGTCTAGTTTATGTTATTTATTTACCCAATTAATGGATTTAACTACTTAAATTGGTAGTCATAGGAGTAGATTGGGAGTTGGAGTAGTGAGTTAACTACCCCTAATTGGCAGTTGTAGGAAATTATTGAAGGTGGACCAGGGAGTTAAATACCTATTATTGGTAGTTATAAGAAGTGATTGGAAGTGGATTAGGGAGTTAAATACCCATTATTGTAAGTTATATGAGGATATAAAATATTGGCTATGCACAAAAGTGAAATCATCACTTGTAAATATTCTACCAGTATATTTGTAGTCGATGAATTTGCACTTTTGGCTATTGCAGGTAAAACTTGATGAGGGAATCAAAAAATGGGTGGATAAAATAGGTGGTGTGAATCCAAAAACTAAGGTAATAAGGCTATATAACTTGGTTTTAGATGGTGAATTCATCACCAAGCACTATTTTCTATAAATTTGGGTTGAGGCAAAGAATATAATTGAACTAATAATTTTGTGTATTTTGATAAAACTAGTTTGGTTAAGTGGTCAATTTTGGGTATCTACATTTATCCCCTTTTTGTGCATTTAAAGTGGTATAAATACATAAAAAATAGCTATATATGTACCTATATTTAGGAAAATAGAGGTGCTAAGATTTTGTTGAACAATGCATGGAGAAAACACAAAAAATCCATTTATAGGATTTGAAAATTTACCCATGATTTTATTTGGTAATCTTTCAAGATGCACTAAAGGAATAGGATTGAACAAATTACCCCTAATGTAGATGCCTCCTCAATTTTTGAGGGAACAAATATGCTCATAAAAGAAATCAAATAGGCTAGGTAGATATAGAAGAAGAAAATAAAAATTTTGGCCAGATGGGGGTAAAAAGAGGCAAAGGCAAGGAGAGAAATCATTTTCATCACATATAGAAGGACAAAAAGGCTCTAGGGAAAATGATAAATGATTGTAGAATTGCATAATAGGGACATATAATGCACTAGTTAGAGTTATTTTTTGTAGTGGGAGGGGCACCAAGAGCTCAAGCATAGGAATGGTCCAAACCCACCAACCAAGTTTTTCAAGTTTTACACTTTTAGTGCATGGTCATTGCAGGTAATAAATTTATGCATGTGTTGCAAATCCACTATCCTGAATCTACCATGACAAGTGGAAAATTTGTGAAACCCTAATAGTTGGCAAGTTCATGAGACTACAATAAATTTTCATGGGTAGCAGATTAGCTCAAAGTTGATAAATTCAATAGGGGATAGAGATTGATTATGTTTTGAGGGAATCTAGCTCTAGTTATGTTTTTTTATACATGTGATAACTACATATATTAGAGTTTCAATATTTAAAATATTGCACTCTATGATCGATATTGGATTTCATAACTCTATAAGAGAGTAATTTTAGATATAGTGATACTAGGATATTTGGTGATGATGTGCTATGTGGATCTTGATATTTCCTTGCTAACTGCTCTAGTAGAGTTGTATTCAAAGCATGTCATCTTCCAAGGATGTATTTTAGCTAGCTCAAGTGAGGAGGATTAGGTGTCTATAATAACCATAGAGAGATTTTGAGTTATACCATCCAAACTAGATTTTTTATCAATTTATCCTTTCCTTAGGGGATTCCTACAATGAGTGAGTTTTGATACCAATGTGTGATCTGAGAGAGGGGGATGGGTTTTAGAGACACTCCAAATTTTGAGAGATTAAAAAAGGAGGATTGATATGAACCCCTAGTGCTAATTCTAGTGGCATAAATTGTAGGGATGATACTAGGGTACTAGCAATGGTATTATTATATTTACCTCGAGAGGGTTACTCCTGCTTTATGACAACCGTAGATGGATATTAGACCAATTTTTATTATGTATCACCACCTATAATAAATTAGAGAGATACTAAGGTAGAGATAAAGGTATGGATCAACACTAGGATGAGCTCTATATGTGACCCCATTTTTCTTGGTTATAGAGATTGAGGTAGGTCCTAACAAGTTAGAGGGTGAGAGGGCCCAAGATAAGCATGGAACCATGATGAGGAGGTTGATGCTACTTTAGGATGATCTAGCAAAGGTGAAGGGTGAGTTTACAGATATGAACATGGCAAGTATGATCAAGAGGAAGAGTATTATGTCTAGCTGGACTACACCATAGTGGAGAGTGATGAGGCTTGGATAGAGAGGATCAAAGGGAATAAGAGGCTACATAGCTAAAATAAGAGAGAGATGATGTTGTGGTAAGAGCCATAATGACATGGTCAAGGAACATTGGTGTGATTTTTAGGGTTATGATAGGCCACTTGTCATAGTTACAAGCTTTATTGGTAGTGGATATGGAGAGGAGTGGCCACTATAGATCCTTATACATTGGTGCCCCTTGATAAAAGGTATGCATCTCCTATGAGGTCATGAGCCTAATACTAGTCAAGATACATGAGGGTATCTCAATAGTAAGTTGATCCTCCAATTAGACCAAAAAAGAGTATCTTAAGGAGCTAGGCTAGGATTTTGGGCTTGGTTGAGTTTTAGCAGCCATGAGTGGCATGGGGGAGCCAATTTTTCTTCTTAGATGTCCCAACTAGCTAGTTTAGCCTAAGTGTACCATTTTGAGAGGATTTTGGTACACCAAGTAATTGTATGATGGGTAATTGAGACATATATATTGATTGTTTATTTATATGATGTTTTAATTTTTTTTATATTAAACTTATATTGAAGGAAATTGGTATTTTGAAGTGGTGTTAATTTTTTATGATATATAGAGTTCATGTGTAGTTTTCTAATTTATTTTGAGGTTAATTTAGTATTTTTGGTGCATTAATTTGATCTGGAAAATATTTAAGTATAAACGGGCTGATGTGATTTTGGAAAAATTTCAAAATGATTTTTTTGCCAAGTGAAAATGTGAGAGATAGATGGGATTAGATAAATATAGTATAATGAAGAAGTTTAGGGTTATTTGAAATGTATAGACACGATTTTGAAAAATTTCAATTTGTTGTGTTAATGGCAAAAAAATGATTTTGGAATAATTTAATTAAAAATTAGATATGAATGAGTTTCATAATTTTAGGTGTGTATTATGTTTGTGGGTACATTTGAATGCCCTATGGATGATTCTCCTAAAATTAGGGAGAGGAGAAATATTTTTCACAAAATTATTTTATTTGTGAAAAATAAGGCATTCTCTATAGGGTTAGAGGAGTGTGATGATAGTATACTAGGTGGTCCATTCTATTAGAGGAGTGTGATGATGATATCTATGGACCACCTAGTATACCTCATTATTTCCCTTCTATTAGAGGGAAATATAGATAGTATACTAGGTGGTCCATTCTAAAGTTCAAGTTATTGTATTCACTAAGTACTGTTTAGTGCAATTGTCCATTTTAAATGAGGTGCTTTAAAAGGACAAAAAATAGGCTTACTGAAGAGAACAAATTTTTAGGGATCATTTAAGAGTTTTGGAAAAATATATTTTTGTGCCTTTCATCTTTAAGCAATGACCTTTGAGCTTGATTACTAGATAAACACGTAAGCGACTATAATTGATTACTTTTGGGAAGTCTATGGCTTTGACCAATTTTATGTTCATATTGTTTTTACTTTGGATAGCCAATGTCCATATGATTTTTTTTGGATAGTCTATTTCCATATGATTTGCCTTAGACAATCTATATCCACATAATTTTTTTTTGCCTCAGATAATATATGTCTATTTAGTTTTTATTTAGATAGTTTATTTGCATTTTGCTTTTTATTTTGGATAGTCTATGTTTGTATAATTTTTGCCTTGGATAGTATATGTCTATATGATTTGACTATCTTGGACAATTTATATCCTTATTGCTTTTTCCTTGGAAATTATATGTCCATATGATTTGAATGATTTGTTTGAAAGTCTAAGTGCATATAAATTTTTACCTTGGATAATCTATGTTCACATGATTTTTTTCTTAGATAGTCTCTATATAATTTTTTCCTTGGATAGTATATGTCCATATAATTTTTATTTGGATAGTCTATGTCCATTTTTCTTTTGATTTTGGACAATCTATGTCTATTCTTGTTTTTGGTTTTGAATAGTCTATGTTCGTTTTTGGTTTTGAATAGTCTATGTTTGTTTTTTATTTTTATTTTGGATAGTCTATGTCCATTTTTAATTTTTTTTTGACATTCTATGTCCATATGATATGATTTTTTTTTTGTTTGTTTATGTTCTTATTCAATTTTTTGATAGTTTATTTTTGTATTGACAATTTAGACAATTTATGTCCTTGTTGCTTTTGGATAGTCTATGTCCATATAATTTCAATGTCTTGGATAATCTATGCCCTTCTTGTTTTTGTACAGTCTATGTCCACATAATTTTTTTTTTAATATGTTCTTACATCTAATACCCTCAATCATAGGGTTTATTGTTTTCATGTTTCTTGATGATTAATTATTTGGCATGTATTTTATGTAGTAAGTTGCTTAATTTCTATATTTAAATATGATTGTAATATATTTTAAGTGGTTCTTTATGCTTATTTCCATGATTTATTAGTAAAAATGATGAATGCAGTTAATTTGATAAATGTATGTATTTAATGTAAAATACGTGCAAGTTATGAGTGATTATACAAGAAAATGATAAATACTATTTTATGGGTATATGATGCATCAGTACAAGCTTCATATTACACCTTGAATGTGAAAATATGAATGTAAGGATGATGGATTAAGAAATAACTAGGCATAGTGATAGAACAATGGTTGAATATTATTATAGAATATAGTAGCTGAAGTATGTTACGAAAGATAGTTACTAAAATATGTTGTAGAAGATAGCTACTGAAGACTGTTACCAAAAGAAAAAATTTACCAGCAGTTACCGAAGAAAGTTGACCGAGTCGGTTGATTGACGCTGCATGCCACATCAGTGACAACATGGCATTTTTACATGACAACAAACATATTTCCAGTCACCATGATTAGTTGACTTGTCAAGGATTATTCACGAGGATATTACAATAAATAAAGTTGTAAAGATATTCTGTAAAGTTGTATAATTAGAATATTATTAGGTTGATTATATTTCCACATAATATTGTTATGTCCTTCCTATGATTTAAAGGGCATATAGTTATGTGTTATATCTTGGAAAATATCCAAGTTAGTATTGTTTTGTTATTTTAGGTCATAAAGTGCCACTTGGACCACTTCAGCTATTTATTGAGTCCAATGAGGATTAGGAAATTATGTCTGTTTAAGATAATTAGATTATTTCTATTAAGTACATAGTTGTCACATTATCAAGACCACAACACCACATGGAAGAATATTACTTAGAATTATCCAAGTCATATTATATATTACATAGGAAGACCTTTAAAAATGTCTAATCACCAATCACCTATATAATGAAGAAATGTTCGAAGTCTAGCTAATGTCTGTACAATTTTTGAGGAAATGCACCAACATGTACATTTGAACTTCCAACAATAAAAGCAATACTTTACTTTTCACATATGGTAATTGTATCATTTGTGTTATTTACTACTTGATTTATTTTATGTAGTTGTAATTGTAATTTTCCTGCATCCATAGAATAGAATAATGTTAGTAGTAGTTATGCATCTTAGTTACTAAGATAAAGTAGTTTAGGGGAGAAATACTTACACTGTCCTCTAGGAGGCAGGACCCACTCATACAGTCAGTCCCTAATCTCTCAACCTACAATAGGTTAGGAATAGTTAGTACGTAAAATTAACCTTAGAATATAAAATAAATTAAATTGCATTTCTATAGAATAGAAAGTCAAAATAGATAATTCAATATTTTTTAAGCGAAAAACCCCTTACGGGGCCACCTTGGTCTGATAGACCATGAATAGTGGTTCTACATGGTCATAGTCACCCAGGAGTCGCACCCGACCCTACCCCCACCAACATTATCAATTGGATTTTGGATACCCAATTCAGCTTTTTGGTAGGGTGGAGATTTGAACCTGGGACCTCCCTTGGAGGATTGCCCTCTCCTCTCCAACTCACCTACAAAACTTGGGTGATAATTCAAATTAACTGCACAAGGATTCTCACCAATAGATAAAATCATCAATAGGTAATTATCATTAGATCAACTCATCAATAGGTAAATATTTACTACATAAATAATAACTTACATTTTATTTTCATTCCTGCATGATTTAATTTCTATTAACTACAATTATTATTTTTCCACAAAACTCGAAACTAAAAGAGATCTAAATTAAGCTTAGAATTGATCCCCATGGTCCAATCTATATTGGATTTCTACTCTTTAAATATAACCTTGATTACCCCACATTGACAAATTTTAAATGTAAGCTACTACATTCGATTATTTGTGTGTTGTTGCTGGGGAGAGAAACACCATAGTGATTAATCAAAAAAATTATTTGGCAGTGCAAAAAGGAGAGGCTTACTTGTACGTAGGAGCATATATGAGTCGGAGTGGCACGAGATGGTCCTAAAAAGCACCTTTGTTTGATGTTAATAGGTTATTTTCTATTCAGGAATTATTTTACTACTTTCATAGTTAGAATTTTATTTCCTACAAATTTTATTTCCAGTAAATTTTATTTCCTATAAATTTTATTTCCTGCAAATTTTCTAGCTTTGGGTGATTATTATTGTTTAGTTTGACTTAGGACTTGTGAGAAAAATAGGAAGTAGGTATGATTGAGTGGCACAGTCATAGTGAAACACCCCTAAATAATTATGACTTGTAAAAAGCAGGAAGTAGGTATGATTGAGTGACAACCATAGTGAAACCCTCCTAAAAAATCAAAGAAATAATAATAGTTTAACCTTTTATTTCTAGCAATTTTATTTCTAGTAATTTCTAAGATTTGGGTGATTGCTATTCATTTACCTTGGTCTGGGTTCTCCTATGAGAAAAATAGGAAGTAGGTATGGCTGAGTGGCACAATCATAGTGAAACACTCCTAAATAATTAGGACTTGTAAGAAGTAGGAAGTAGGTATGGTTGAGTGGCACAATCATAGTGAAATAAAAGTTCCTACATAATCAAAGAAGTGATAGCAAAATAAGCAAAATAACCTTTTACTTTCAATAATTTTGTTTCCAACAAATTTTATTTTTCAAGCAATATTTCATTTTATTTCCTATTATACTAAAATTGGTTGTATGGATTCATAGACCATGAGTCACACCTAGTTTTAGTTATAGCAGGATTGCTCAGAAAATAGAAAATTTATTTCATTTTTCTACTATGTTAAGGATAGTTATAAATTCATTTGCTATGACTTATATCTAAACTTGGAAATAGTAGGATTAAAACATAAAATAAAATAAAAACCCAAACAAAACCAAAAACAAAGAGATAGAAAGGAGAATAAAATATAGGTTGCTAGATGGTGGAGAATAATCCAAATCAGTCTACACTCATAGAACTTAAAAAATTACTAATACAACAAGAAGTTAACCTTCTTTTTGAGCAAGTAAATAGAAAATATAGTAAGGAGTGGGAGTGTTTGTATGAATACATTGACATTATCAAAGATAAATAAGATGAGCTAAAGTAAATCAAAAGGATTGACATAGCAAAAACTCTAGGGCCAAACTACCATTCATATTATTTGGATTTTGGAAGGATTTATGAGCATTGGCTTTGAGATTGAAGAGCAACAGTAAATCAAAACACTTACCCTTAGAATAAATATTTTTAAGAATCCCTCATCATTCACAAATTCCTTACAGACATATAAAAGAGAGAAGTAGCCCTAGAATATAGCAAGAAATATCACAATATACCTAGAGTTGTGCACTTTAGAGAGTTGTGTCAAGATTTACACTGTGAGTTACAATTTGGAAATCCCGACCCCATTCCAACACAAGATTTTCTTGTTCAATTGATTCAATTAGTGATAGACCACTTTAATTTTGAAGAGGAACACTTCATGACACCCGAAAAACTTGATCCAATCAATGATATTTATAGACTATTCAAAGAAGATTAGACATGTTGCAAAAATAAGAGAACTTAGAAAATTCATGAGCATACCTAGAGACTCTAAGGGAATATTTATAAATATTAGTAAATCAGAAGGAAACATCCAAAGAGACTTTAGCAGACAGCCTGGAATTTATAAGTTAAAAGAACTTGAAACAACAACATCAACCAATCAAGCTGAAATCCTAGAACAAGATCCTGACTCATATTTATTACCTAAACCAGAATTTGAAAATCACATAGATCTTTCTTCAATTTTTACTAGAACCCATACCTAGTCCAATTATTGAAATATTACATTCTGTTATGGCTTATCAACATAGTGGGCAAGAATAAGTAGAAGAGAATCAAAGGAAGGATAAACAAAGATAAAATAGAGACCAAAGAAGAAATGGGTAAAGAAAGACATTTGCCTTCCCAATATTACATACAGATGGGACAAAAAGAGAACCTAATTCAATCTTCATTTTTGTATGGCTCACCTTAAATGGGAAACCACACAAATATCCAAATACTTTTATTTTCAAATTTGAGGTTGTTTCCCTCTACTCTTAAAGATGTAGCTTTAAGATTGTTCATGGGTCTAGGGGAAAATATTTTTAATTGATGGGATGGAGAACATGGATTAAAAGAGTTATTTCTTGAATGATATCAGGATTACTATAGAGTTAGGAATAATAAAGCTGAGCTATTATGCATGAATAAAAAATAAGAAGAATCATTAGAGGATTACCTTGAGATATTTCTATTAATTGGATCTAGAGTAAATATAGATATTGATGAAAAAATCTTAAAATAACTCTTTCTAAAAGGACTGAAAGAATATGTACTTGAGGTTATGAACCTTATGGAAAAATGAGATATCCATATTATGACATTTGAGGATATTGTAAACCTTTGCAAAAAATATTCAAGAAATAAAACTCTGAGTAATATGTATACATCCATAGGAGTAACAAGAGTAGAAATCGGAAACATATTGGAAGGTTTAAAAACTGATTTGTTAAGTACATTGACTACATATTTGGATTAAATAGATAGGAAGCCTAAAGAACAAGATAGTTAATAAATCTACTGTCATAGATGTAGGAAAAATCATAACTTGAGAGAATGCCCTCTCAACATTACAAACATTTCCAACATTGCTACTTGTTGTAAAATTTGTGATAAGAATCACAAAACTAAAAAATGCAAATACATATCCATTGTTAAAGTTACCATAAAGGAACCTAAAGTTGAAGAGGTAGAAGATATTTATTTTGTAGCTCAAATATAGAATTTTCCATTCAATAGACCACCAAATTGATCAAACCCTAGTTATTCCAACTCGTAAAGGCCTAATCAATGGTAAAATGCACTAAAATGGGTAAATTGGAACTCTTATTCAAACAATCAAGACTGGAATGTACCCCCATAGGTCCACTTTATGACAAACACCTATGGAAGTCCACCACCATGGAATCAAATAATACCAAGTCAAAAAAGTTGGAATACTAATGGCCAATATAATTAGGGAGGATCTGGTTGGTCTCAAAATTTGTCACAACACCATAACTTTAAAAACCAATTTAGGGGACAAGCCCCTTAAAATCCACCTCAAAATAGACTTCTTCCACCTCCAGTTAATAATAATAATCCTCCTAAGAAACTTTATCTTCCAGCCCAACCAGTATCTAATCCTAACAACAATAAGAACGTTCAACAAGTCTATGAAACTAGTGAGACGTGTTCTATATTTATAGCACCTTATCAAAAAATTCAATTGAGATTGGGAAAAGTATTGGAAAAAATGTAACTCTCACAAAAATTGATAATCCCATTGTATATTTGTTCAAAAAGGAGGATAACAATGAAAAGAAAACAATTTTTTTTTGAGAAAATATTCCAACAAAATAGCAAGAGATCCAAGTTCCTCAAAGGAAGGAAGTAAAGATACCATTTCCTCAAAGACTAGCAATACCAAAAGAACCATCTATGCCAACATTTAACTTATTTCAAGAGTTAGAAAATGTTACTATCAATATCACTTTGTTACAGACTATCAAGGATATCCCCATCTATTCCAAGATCATCAAAAACATATGTAAAAATTCAGGAAGGAAAAAGAGAAATGAAGCTCAAACTATTCAAGTCATTAGATAATTATCTGAGATAATAATGAGAGGTAGGTCATTACCAAAATACATAGATCCTGGAATACCAATACTCATAGTACACATTGGTGACATAGCCTTGCACAATATTTTGGTCGATTTAAGAGCCACTATTAATGTCATGACTAAAGAAACAATGGAATATTTAGGGGTACATAAATTGCAATCAACTTCTATTATACTCCAACTCACAAATAGGTCCATTTTCAATCCATAAGGAAAACTAGAAGATGTTATAGTCTCTATAAGTTCATGGGAATACCTTGTAGACTTTATAGTCTTACAACCCAAGAAAAAGTTAGGGGGACATCCCTTAATTCTAGGATACCCATGGCTCACAACAATTAATGCTTACATTAGTTGTAGATAAGGAAATATAACTATTTTTGATGGTAAGAATACTAAATACCTTAGCCTATTCCTTGAATCAACAATAGAAGAAGAATTTCTAAAGCAAATATGGTATGATTTACCTCATGATTTTGATGAAATCTAAACCTTATCAATCAATGTTCTGAGTGAACATCTTCAACAAGAAATTGAGGGACCATTAGCATTACTATCAGGAAATAATTAAGAAGATCAAGCTCAATATAATGGCTATTCATCTGAATCTACTATGGCTATTAATGAGGCAAGCACAAGCCAATATCAAAAAATGATACCATATGACTATCACTTAAATATTATTTAACATGAGATAATGGGGATAGATGCAAAAAAAAAAAAAATGCAGGCAAATAGATATCACACCAGGAAGAACCTTGAATATCAATGATGAGCTCACAAGCATACAAGAATCATAGTTAATAGATGTGCTTAAGAAATATCAATCAACATTTGCATAGGACTACGTGGACATGAAAGGTATACATCCAAATTTTTAAACCTAAAATGTACAAAAGATGCCATTTGATCAAACATAAATACAAAGTAAATGCAAATATTCAAAAAATTATTCTTTATTCATTTGAAATGGAATTCATAGGTTACAATAAGGATCATAGAGAATCCTTTCATAATGAACATCAAATAGACTATAGTTGCTCTTGAGATTCCTTGGTGTATGTGGGATTCCTATGTATATGAGCCACTACTGGTGTTGATGTAGATGCTTTATCCTCTATTTTATGACCTAAAAAATAGGGTTAGAGTGTTTGTGGGCTTGCCTTGGTTAGGCCCTGTATTGATAAAAGATGATAAAAATAAGAAATAAAACTATACTAAAATCCATTAAAAACTATGGGAAACATCATAACAATATGAAAGGATTCTTACTTGACAAATTTGGAGTGATTTGAGGCCTGTAGATCCAACTTGTAGGTTGGGGGGCAAATTGGTACCAAATTCATAGGCTAGGGAACAAATTTAGCTGTAAGTGGTTTTTGCTAGAGATATCTACACGGATGGGCTCCTCAAGTGCTGTAATGTTGTTGGTATATATAATATGTCCTTGCTTGCACTTTTAGTCACATTTTTATAGAGTTTATGTACTTCAACTAAAATGAGAGAGAGAGGTAGAATGAGGGATTAGGTTCGCTTTTTATAGATAAACCTAAGGTATAGGGGGTGGACTTAGGGGAACTAAATCCTAAGGTCAAGTTCTATGGTGGTTAGGTTAGATTTTGTGAGGTGTCATACCCACATTCCCTAGGGAAATATCTCATCCTCACACATGTGTGAGGAGAGATTAGGGTTAACTAGGATTAGTCAACTCTAAGGTTAGATTAGGGTTAGGTGAGGTTTTCTCAAGAAATATCCTAACCAAATTTGTGCACACACATGTGGGAGGGAATAATTAGGACTAATTATGGTTTAGAAACCTAATTAACCTTTTTAATCCAAAAAGTGCACTTTAAGTGAAGTCACTTTAAAATTAGAATTTGGATTAACTTTAACTAATACTTTTTGGGAACTAATAGTCCTGTGGGGTACTAATTAAGTCTAGGAAGGGCTTAAGTGGCCAAAGGTGATTGATGAGTTGTCCTTTGAGGGATGCAATATGGTTATTATATGGATTAAGTAGTTTAATAGGGCTTTGTACCTATAAACTAGTGAAGTTATCTATGTAAGTCTACGATATGCTATGCTAATCTAGAGCAATATACGTTAGTCTACGCATGTCTACAATAGTCTATGCATGTCTACACATATCTAAAATAGTATACATAGGTCTAGAGGGATCTAAAATAGTCTAAATTGGTCTAAAATAGCCTAGAGGTCTCTAGGATGACCTATGTAAATCTACAAGTACCCAAAAGGATCTACAAGTACGTAGAGGTAATGTGCGACTTTCAGGTGTCTACAATACCATCACATTTTTATCCAAGAAGGATGTTATCCAGTAATACAAACCCAAAGAAGATTTAATATAGCTATGAAAGACATGGTTCAAGAAGAAATCATTGAACTCTTTATGGCATGATTTATATATTCAATTTTTGACAGTCAATGGGTGTTACCTCTTGTGATAGTCCCTAAAAAGAATGGTAAATGGAGGATTTGTGTGGAATATAGGGAATTAAAAGAAGTAAAAAAGAAATACTATTTTCCCTTGCTATTTATTTATCAAGTTCTTGATACCTTTGTTGGAAAGAAATATTTTTACTTTTTGGATGGTTTTAGTGGCTATAATCAAGTTTCCATAGCTAGATCAAGGAAAGACAACCTTAAAATTTCCAGTAGGCACCTATGCTTATAAAGTCTTACCTTTCAGATTATGCAATGCATATACCACTTTTCAAAGAGCTAAATTAGCTATCTTTATTGATTTAATCAACGAATGCATAGAAGTCTATATGGATGACTTCACAGTCTACTATAATACCTTTGAATAAACTTTGTCGAGCTTGCAAAGAATTTTGGTTAGATGCCAATTGCAAAACCTCTCTTTGAGTCATAAAAAGTGTTTCATGATGATGAGAGGAGGAATTGTTCTAGGAAATTATATATCATAAGAGGGTGTTAAAGTAGATCCTATAAAAATACAAGCTATTCAATCCCTTCAACCTTCGAAAACACAAACAGAGGTGAGAAGTTTTCTAGGACATTCAGGATACTACCGTATGTCATTAAAGACTTCAATAAAATTTCTACTCCCATGCTTAAGCTATTAACCAAAGAAAGTGAATTCAATTGGACTGAAGCATGCCAATAAGCCTTTGAAGTTATAAAATCTAAATTGATTACTGCTCCAATCTTGAGAGAAAAAAATTGGAAATTACCATTCCACATACATTGTGATGCTTCAGGTTACATAATAGGGTAAATAATGGAAAAAATTGAGAAAAAAATACCTTATGCTATCTATTATGTAAGTAAAAACCTACATGGAGCTGAGATTAATTACATTGTTATTGAAAAATAATTTTTAGTTGTAGTCCATGCCATCAATAAATTTAAACATTACATAACAAGGTATGAAGTATTTGTTCACACTGATCACTCTGCCATTAAGTACTTAATGAACAAAGTGACAGTAGGAGGTAGAGTGGTTAGATGGCTTCTTTTGCTACAAGATTTTAATATCACAATCATAGATAAGGAAGGAAAATATAATGTCATTGCAGATCACCTATCTCATATGCAAATATTTGATGATGGTGAGTTAATTCTTGATAATTTCCCAGACAAACATTTGTTTTCTCTTTCTATTTTTACTCCTTGGTATGTTGATATTGTAAATTACTTAGTAATAGGAAAAATACCTCAAAATTATACACCGCATGAGCATAGAAAATTAATACGTCAAAGTATTCCTTATATGTGGATTCATGGAGTCTTGTTTAAAACATGTCTTGACCAAGTAATTAGGAGATGTGTGCAAGAAGAAGATGTATATGACATCATTCGGGTGACACATGAAGAACCATGTGGAGGACATTATGCCACCCAAAGGATAGTTAGTAAAATACTTCAAATTGGTTACTTTTGGCCTACCATGAATAGAGATGTCCATAAATTTATTGATAGATGTGATGCTTGTCAAAGAGCTAGTAAGCCTACCCCTTCAATGGATATGCCTTTGGTTCTACAAGTAGTGTTTGAACCATTCGAGAAATGGGGAATTGAATTTGTTGGACCAATAGACCCTCCAAGCATAGGTAATAAACACATACTTGTGTGTATATATTATGTTACTAAGTGGGCTAAAGTTAAAGCTTTACCATGAGCACAAGTTGAACCAGTTGTTGATTTCCTTTATGAAAACATTATGCAATGCTTTGGAGCACCTAGAGAGTTAGTTTCAGATCATGGAACCCAATTTATCTCCAAATTAATTGAAAATTTTGTTGACATATATCAAATAAAACATAGGAAAACCTCACCATATCACCCTCAAGCCAATGGACAAGTAGAAGTTATGAACAGAGAACTTGAAAAGATCATTACAAAAACCATAGTTGTTAATAGGGGTGATTGGGCTGAGAGATTAAAAGAAGTTGTATGGGCATATAACACAACTTGGAAAACTACCATAGGATTATCACCTTATGAAATGGTCTATGGTAAACAAGCTATCATGCCCATCGAGTTTGAGATAGAAACTCTTCGCACAACAGTGCAACTCAACATGAATTTGGACCAAGCGCAGAAAGCTAGATTGGAAAATTTAAATATTCTGGATGAAAGGAGACTAGAGGTATTACATAGGACTGAAATAACCTAGCAACAAAGGAAGAAATGACATGATAAACACATTGTACCACATACATTCCAATCAAGATATTGGGCCTTGTTGTTTGACTCTCGTTACCAAGACTTTCAAGGTAAATTGAGGACAAGATGGCTAGGACCCTATGAAATTAAAGAGATATTTAGGAATGGTACAATCAAGCTTAAGCCTATAGATGATTCAACAAGAAAACTACTAGTAAATGGGCATAGGCTTAAACTTTACAAGAAGCCATTATCTAAGGAAGAATTCATACACCACCTTAAGCAACAAGCCAATTTGCAGTACATCTCTGAATTGCAATCAACAACTATTGAATAATAAATTCTCTCACAAAAAAAAGAGATTATGCTTCCTTTGTTTCATCATGAAGTTTCTATATTTGCAATATTTCTATCTTATTTTCATCAATTTTTAGTCTCAATGTTTCAAAAATAGCCCAAGAGGATATTTCTTTAAAGAGCTTGTAGGAAAATGGCTACCACATGTTGCATAATACCTTGTTTGCTAGATAAAATCTAGGTGTTTTTCAATTACTCAACCACCACTAGTGTTTTGAGAAAATTTTCATTGAAATTCAAGCAATCTTTTGATGTTGTAAGTTATTCCTAGTCAATCAAGTTTTTTCTTGGACTACGCACATTTGAACATATAAAAACATTGTGAGATTTGGAGAGATTAACTCATGAGTTACTATTGCCATAAAGTGAATGGTTTCCCCTGCTTATCCATATATGTGCATGGCTTAGAGTACTAATGAATTGACAAAAGGACAAGCTCACCCTTCATCCTTCACAAAAAAAAAATCCCTTGCTCCTCATCTAATCGAGCAAGTATCCCAAAAGTATCTTCTTGATTTCCTCTAAAAATAAGCAAGAATCCCAAAAAAGTAATAACAATCCCTTGCTCCCTCTCAAAATGAGCAAGTATCCCAATAAAAGTCAAAATAAGGGTAAAAGAGCTTGAATCCCTAGAATTCTTAGTATCTCAAAAACCATGGGGTGATCCTCATTACAACAATGGGTTGAATGAAACCCGCTTGGCAATAAGGTATCCTTACGTAGTAGCACTAAGTTTGGACAAGATCTATGGATGCTCATAAGATAAGCTAGCTTAATTGGCATAAGTGACCATTGTCTTACTCAATCCTTACTCATAATGGGGAATGAATACTCACTGCACACATAGTTGGTCCTTGAGAAGCTTGAAAACATTAGGATGACTTTAACATCATATTGATTTATGAAATGAATAGATGAATTTGTTTAAAGTCACTAAGATGTTTGAGTCTTTGTGAAACAACTCTAGAATATCATAAGCAAGCAAAATTCAAAAGCAAACCCCTATGAAGGTACCATAGTTCATTTTATCCTACAAAAATGTGGCTTGTATCTCTCAAAACTTTGCACCCTTTAGAAAAAATCCATCAAGATAATATCAGAATATCTATTTCATTTTTTCTATGTGATTGAAAATATCCCAAGCCTTTGATAGAGATCTATTTTTGCATATATTTATGATTGATATCAAGATTCATAATCATTTCTTTTCTCTCACTTGGATACTTCTTAATGAAATTTTAGAAGCATGATCACAAAAATAATATTAATAATCCCCCATAAATAAAACTCATTATTTTATCATCCACCATAATATAAATAAGACACCCTTCATTTTATTTTGGCTATATAGCCAAAATTACAGTTTGGGGGGAAGTAGATAAATACATCCGAAGTTCACAATATAGTTTGGGGGAAGAATAAGGTAAAAGTATTTTCTTAACATTAACTACTATAGTTTTTGAAGACAGTTTCTATAAAAAGCTTTCGTAGATATCTTCCATAGATGTCTTCATAGATATCTTTCGTAGATGTCTTATGTCGATTTTTTTCATAAGTGTTTTTTGTAGATATCTTTTGTAGATGTTTTCTATAATAATCTTCTATAATAGTAATTTTCTATAAGTGTCATCCGTAGGTATTATACGTAACACATACCATAAAATATTGTAAGTGTCAAGACTTAAACTGACCCCAGGTATAAGTGACACATGGCCATCCAAAAAAAAACAAAATGTGTGATGAGACATGTCAACGAAGGTTATAAGAAAAATGTGGCAGTGATATTTATAAAGGTTTAGGGAAGAATAAAATGGTATAAAATAAAATGCATATTAATAAAACCCTATACATGAATGTATAGATGTAAAACATAGCATGTGACGTGAACACCTAAGATTCCACATATCGCCAATTTTTTTAACTATCCCTCGAAAACGTAGACGTTCTCCATGAAAACATAAAAGCTGAGAATAAATTTTTGAATATGGTGATATAATACACGTGGACGCCAATACAAATGAATGTAACCATGGAATAAACCCCAATTATGACAAAGTTTAAATATGATGTGTATAACCGTGATTGGAAGTCACTTTAAAAAATAATAATGTAGGCATCAACCACAAAGAATATATGGGTAATAATTGCAATGTCATTACAAGACATGACACGATGAAATACAATATGAGATAAGACAATATGGGCATAAAATACTATGGTAATGGTACACGTAACATACATACACAAAGGAAAATACATGTGGCATGTATGCATAGGGGTGAAAATTTAAAATGATTATCTTTGTATGATGAACGCATGCCACATACGCACAATGGGCGGAATTTAAATGAATTTTTATTTACGTCGATGACTAAAGGGGTGAAAATTATTGGTGCCAACTTAAAATTATCAACCCTTACCTTTCCCATGCAAAGTGGTGGTAAAATTCATGCCAATAAAGGATGTTGACCACCCTAAACTCGTCAATGATGATTAACATGTGGCACATGCAACCAATGACCAACACTGCTACAGATGGAAAACATTGTTCGTCGATTAAAAATTCCATGAAGGATTGTGATTAATGGGAAAATTCATGCTAGGTATAGAAGCTTCATCACAATGTTGACATGAAGTTTTTTTTTGCCAATTACATGAAGGTGACACAGATTCACGTTTTTAGACCATCGATTAAAACAAAACAGATGGCTATGATTTTCTAAGCCACGATAATGGTTTTTGTCGTTGATTTAGGATAAATGAATGGTTAAGATCTATTGCATGACTAAAATTCCATGCAAAAAGAAAAAAAAAACAAACCCTAATTCATTTTCCTTTCATAGAAGGCATCGAGCATCGATGAAAACTCTTTGCAAACAAGCTAAAACTCTGTCAAATTCTTTAGAAAAATGAAATTGAGGGTTCGAAACAAGTGTGAAAGGGGATAACTACTGAGAATACACAAAATTATGAGTGGAAAATGTGGAAATATGAGCAAAGGATGATATTTGACAAGGAATTACAATTTTTTTGCGGGTGACTAAAAGTTGATAACAACAGATAGCGATGAAAGCTAATATATTCTAATCATTTCAAAATTTGTTTTTAGTTGTAAAAAATAATAGAAGACAAAAGGTATATTATACTCTAATATTTCTATCATATACAAATATGTATACATATTTTCATAGTTATGTATACAGACAGATAGATTTTCAAATTATAATTATTTTTGTCACTATAAGATATAAAATTATTCCCAAAATTTTATGATTTTGAAATGATAAATTTCTTTTCTCTACAAAATATCAAAAGTTTTCTTTTGTAAATGGAATAATTTTGCAGGTTTTTTAGCCGTTGAAACAAAAATATGGGAACCACCCCATTTAAATTCACTCTACCCTATCTATTCCTTACTCTAAAACCATACCCCATTCTATGTTTTAGAAAAGAAGTGAGCCCCCATCTATTGAAACATAGAATCCTAGTGATTCTATAAAGGAATTATTCCAAAAAGCTAGGTGGTGGGATGCCCTCACAAAGTTTAGAGGGCACAACCAGGGGGTTGCTAAAAAATTTATTATGAACTATAACCCTACAAAGATGACCACCCAAATTGAGGATATTTAGTTTGACCTAAACCCTAGTGTTATCTCTGAAGTTCTAAGTCTATCGAAAGTAGGGCTGCCTTATTACAAGAATTCCTCTAAAAGTGTCACCCAATTGGTAGCAAAATTTGGTGAAAAATGTACTATCATTCATGATAAGGAAGGATGGATTAAGGGTGTCGCCACCTCTACACTTCCTCTTAAGTGGCAGGAAGCTACCATCCTAATCATTAAGTTTTTCACTCTAGAGGGTCGAATGTCTACCTGTGCAGCCTATCACCTTAGAATGTTGATAAATCTAAAGTTTCCAAAACATGACGATTGTATTATCAATTTACCATATTTTCTACTTCAATCCCTAAAATCTACTATTGTTCATGTCCAACCTAAGAATTCTCATGAAAAACCTAAATTTCACTTAATCGCTCATCATGGCCTTATCAAACTATTGGTCTTGCAAAAAGCAAACAAAGTGAAAATTTCTTGGGAAACAATAGTTGAAGAGTCTAACCTGCTAGATTATTCTGGGTCCGCTGATAGTGATCATCAAGAAGAGAGTTCATCTGAAGAGGATCATGAGTTAGAAATTCAGGGGGAGGAGCCCAAAATCCCAAAATAAAAACATCGAACCACCACCAAAACTACTAAATCATTTCAACCTACATAGAAAAATTGATGTTAGAAACATACTCCTGAAACTCATAACATAGGAGAAATATCTAGGCATGAATCCAATCTACCCACACCTGAACCAACTACAACTCTATCAGACCTTCAATAATAGAACACTATTATGTAGATGAAAATTGATAAGCTTCGGGAGGATTTCACAAAGCACTCAAAACTGGTCCAACGTGCTCTTGCCCTCCAGATAGACATGATCAAGCAAATTTTAGTGGATAAGGTGATGAAACCTGCTGACCCTATCAAAAAATACCACCTATCGATGCTTCTCCCAATAAAATTTCAACAACCGGTAGGAAGCCCAAAAATTTTGTCAACTTTAGTAAGATGAGCTACAACAAACCCATTGACTTTTCCAAGCTCCTTGAAGAAGAAATCTCACAACCACTTGCTAGTCTAATGCAACAAAATCGATCGAAAGAATCATATCCTTCCACCAAAATAGGAACTGCACCAAGGAATATGGGCCTAAACATTGGGATACCTCTAGAAGTTAACGCAATCATCGACAACATAGTTGCATCAGTTGAGAAACCTCCACCTTCCCAAATGCAAGATATAGTGCAAGGAGAGGATTCCATCGAGGTTGAGCATATCAAAATAGTCATGGTCGAAATGTCGATTGATGAGCAGAAGGCCAAAACGTAGGTATAGAAGGTGAAACACAAAAGGAAATTACCACCAACAAGACCTCCATCATCAAGGATTTCCACTCGACGATCACAAGTCGGATAAACTGATAAACTGCTTAATATTTTTATAATTTTCAGACTGAGTATTTGATATTTATATATTATTATGTTTAAATATTTTATTTTTGATATATTTTTTGTGTGGCATATGTATGTATCTCTAAAAATAATGTTGTAGATAGTGTTTTATGTTTTGAATTATTTGTATATGTAGTGCTTAATGTTATAGTTTTAACAGGTTATCACAATGAGATGATTTTGAGAATTCATTTTTCTGCCAAGAATTGTTATGATATGAAGAGTTGCAAATAGTTTTACTTCATCTGAAGATGCTTGTTGACAAAACATATAGTGTTAAGTTATTTTATGTTCATTGTTGCAACTGTTTCTCTTATGTAATACTGTTATAGCCAGTCTTCAGATAGATGATTGAAAAAGTTATTATTTTCTTTTTAAATCTGATTGATAGCCTATGTAATATATGTGTTGTTATAAACAATTTCTTGTGGAAATCTAAAATATTCGTTGCAGATATTTATTTAGAACCTGTGTTGTAATTGTAAATTTCTGATATATTTAGAAATATTTCTGAAAAATATTTGTTTCTTGTGTTGCTACTACTGATTTTCAAAAACCATGTATAATGAACCTATTTCTAAAAATATATTTGTATTTTCTTGTTTTCACGTAATTGTAAATTTTTGGAAAATGTGTAACGTTTTTGTTTCAGTTTGCAATATATTGTCTAAAAACATGTGTGATATTTGTGATATCTGTGATATTTTGTTGAAACCTCATTTTCTTCACATGCATGAGGACATGCATATCTCTTAGTTTGGGGGAAAATGATGAGTAATTATTTGGCATATATTTTTTGTAGTAAGTTGTTTCATTTCTATCTTTAAATTGTGGTTGTAATATATTTTAAGTGGTTATTTCTACTTATTTTTGTGATTTATCAGTTAAAAATGATGGATGCAATTAATCTATTAAATATATGCATTTCATGTAAAATACGTCCAAGTTGTGAGTGATTATATAGGAAAATGATAAAGACTATTTTATGGGCATATGATGCATCAGTATAAGTTTTATATTACACCTCGAACGTGAAAAGATGAATGCAAGGATGATGGATTAAGAAATATCTAGGTACGATGATAGAACAATGGTTGAATACTGTTATAGAATATAGTAGTTGAAGTATGTTACTAAAGATAGTTACTAAAGTATGTTGTAGAAGGTAGCTATTGAAGACTGTTATCGAAAGAAAACTTTTACCAGTAGTTACCAAAGAAAGTTGATCAAGTCAGTTGATCGACACTGCATGCCACATCAGTGATAGCATGGTATTTTTACATGATAGCAAAAGTATTTCTAGTCAACATGATTAGTTGACTTGTCAAGGATTATTCATGAGGATATTACAATTAATAAAGTTGTTGTAAAGATATTTCATAAAGTTGTATAATTAGAATATTGTTAGGTTGATTAGATTCCCACGCAATATGGTTATGTCCTTCCTATGATTTAAGGGGTATATAGTTATATGTTATATCTTGCGAAATGTCTAAGTTAGTAGTTTTTTGTTATGTTAGTTCATAAAGTGCCACTTGGACCACTTAGGCTATTTACTGAGTCCAAGGAGGATTAGGAATTTGTGTCTATTTAGAATAATTAGATTATTTTTGTTAAGTACATAGTTGTCACATTATCAAGTCCACAACTCCACATGGAAAAATACGTGGAAGAATATTATTTAGAATTGTCCAAGTCATATTATATATTACATAGGAAGACCTTTGAAAAGGTCTAATCATCAATCGCCTATCTAATGAAGAAATGTTTGAAGTCTAGCTAATGTCTGTACAATTTTTGAGGAAATGCGCCAACATGTACATTTGAACTTCCAGCAATAAAAGTAGCACTTTACTTTTCACATATGGTAACTATATCATTTGTGTTATTTACTGCTTGATTTCTTTTATGTAGTTGTAATTGTAATTTTCCTGCATCCATAGAATAGAATAATGTTAGTAGTAGTTATGCATCTTAGTTACTGAGATAAAGTAGTTTAGGGGAGAAAGACTTACACTATCCTCTAGGAGGCAAGGCCCACTCCTACAATTAGTCCCTAATCTCTCGCCCCTACAATAGGTTAGGAATAGTTAGTACGTAAAATTAACCTTAGAATATAAAATAAATTAAATTGCATTTCTATAGAATAGAAAGTCAAAATAGATAATTAAAATTAACTGCATGAGGATCCTCACCAATAGATAAAATCATCATTAGGTAATTATTATTAGATCAAACCAATATTCAAAAATTATTATAGATAAACTCATCAATAGGTAAATATCATATTTACTACATAAATCATAAATTGCATTTTATTTTCATTCTTGCACGATTTAATTTTTGTTCACTACAATTATTTTTTTGCAAAACCTGAAACTAAAAGAGATCTAAATTAAGCTTAGAATTGATCCCCATGGTACAATCTATACTAGATTCCTACTCTTTAAATCTAACCTTGATTACCCTGGATTGATAAATATTAAATGTAAGCTATTATAGCCGAGCATTTCCTTTTTATACTCAAAAAGGTATTTTGGGGATATAAAAATTAAGGTGGACCATTGGTAGTAATGCCTCTATGGGGAATATTTCCATTAATTATGTACATGTCATAGGATATTTGTCATCCAACATGTATGTAAAATTGATTATTCTAGATGCTTTACCAATTTCTAAGAAAATAGACCTCCCTTGTCCATCACCTTGTTGGTTGGAAAAGGAAATGGGACAAATTAGTCCTAAGTTTTATCTCTTGAGGCACTTATTAGAGCCCATGAAAGAATGGGGTATACTCAATTCATCATTCAGAGGATGCTAATAAAAGGTAGCCCATAAGGGAGGATATAACTATAGATTTTAATAATGACCTAGTTTGCTAACACATTTATTTAATATATTTATTAGAAATTTATTAGATTCTTTAGACTAGTCATCACCTTGTGGTAATATGATGTCAACCATTTATGCTGAATCTTAAATTTTGTACAAACTTTAGTCATATTTGTACTTAAATGATGTTCCATTATGAAATAGGATCATGTTAGGGATGCCATACTGAGATAATATCTAGTTTAGAATAAATTTTAATACTTGAAATCAAGTGCAAGAGGATAAAGGTATAGCCTTTACCTACTGTAAAATGTTCAGTTGTAGTGATGATAAACATGTGTCCATTAGATGATGGAAATTTTAGTTTTCCAATAATATCTAGGACCTATGTAGAAAAGGGTTAGTGGGTTACTATGGATTGGAGGTCTTGAGATGGTACACGGATAAATTTGTCATGCTTTTGTCATTTTTCACATTTTCATACATAATCACAAGCATCCTTTTTCACATAAGGCAAATAATATCCTAATTAGAGGATTTTATTGGTAATGTAATTTTTTCTTAAGTCACCATAACATTTTCCCTCATGGGCATCTTGAATGAATCATTTGGCTTTGCCTGACTGTAGACACCTAAGAAGGAGGCAATCAAAATATCATTTATACAAAATTTCTCTAACTATTATAAACTTGTAAGATCGTTGTCTAAGGTTCTTTAATTCACTACAATTTATACCTTATTATAAACTACCACTCTTAAGGAAGGCATAAATATCCTTGTACCAAGGGCCAAGGATAGGGGCTTATTTAATAGCAAATATTTCTAACAATTCTTGACTAGACTCCAAAGTTATATGCTACTTTATTTGTTAGATAACAATCATGGATTATCCATCCTCTAGATCTAGAGGCATGAGCAAGGCAACTATGACCATAACATCTACCTAATTATTACTGGATCATGGAGTGGTGTCAATGGTGACATTGTCAAAAGAAACCATTAAATTATCCATAATATTTTTTATATGGTTTGAGTTTATTATATTTAGTTTTATAGACTCCACTAATTTGATTAACAATTATTATGAATATATAAAAATGGAGAGAGTTGTTACTTTCAAGGCTACAGATACATGAAGCCCAAGGATAAGTACTTCATATTTAGTTGTATTATTGGTACACAAAAATTTGATCTTAAAGGATAGAGGGATAATAATCTATTGAAGTGAAACTAGGATAATTCTTGCCCCCATTCCTTTGACACACCTCACGTCATCAAATTAAAGGGTCTAGAAACCTTGTTGGCCACTTGTAGACATTAAAATGTGGTTAATATGATTAAGCACCCACAAAAAATGATCAAATTGGCATCAGACCCTTCGGTAGCCCTCGAGAGGCTCATAGTGGTTCTAGCCACTCTAAAAAGGGTTTTGGAGGCCATTGGCCCAATTTTGGGATGTTTTGGCCCAAAATTCACCACATTCACACCATGATATGATGGTATATTCCCATAATACCACCCTGGGATGGTGGTGAGCCCTCATCCTAGGGTGGGATGGTGGTGAAGTTTGACCAAAAAAAGTCAAAATTCGACCAAATGGCACCTAGAAACTACTATTTGACCACCCAAACAGAGCATGTGAGGTAGAGGACAGGGAATCCTTATGAAATACATCTTTATTAGGGCCAAATTTTGATATTCTCTTCCACACCCTGTGCATGCCTCCTATTTGACAAGTGGCACCTCTTGCCATGCATGCCCTTGCATGCATTTTTGCACATGAGCCCCTTTGGGCTATAAAATGGATATATGGTCCACACAAAAACATAGAGAGGATTTATAGGATATGCAATGGAGTGCTGCAGATATTTACCCTCACCTTATTGCACCTTTTTGCCCTTGGAATCTCTCTTTTACCAAGGAGGTTACCGAGTGACTTCAAGAAGGTAATTCGAGCATAACTTTTCCATCCGGGTGAATTTCTTCACCCAATTCAATGAAAACACACTTTAGGTTTTTTAGGAATATATTATATTGTTTTGGTAACAAAAAGTGACCGGATTTAGTGGGTATACCCTCCTAGGGTGCCCCCCAAATAGTTGCAATCACCATCGTCCCCCCGGTATGAGGGTAAATTATTAAGCAATTTCTTTAATTTTTTTAATTATTTATTTTATAAATTATTCCATTATTCTACATGTCAAATTTCATGTAATTTGAAGTTAAAATGAAAGTGTTATGCTATTTTAAAGTTTTCGTAGGCTCGTAAGGCCCATTCGAGCACTCCAATTTGATGCAGGTGGATCCGGGATACAATTGGAATATATGATCATATGGGTTGTCTTGAAATGTCATGTCATGCATAATGATAAAATTTCATGAGTTTTGGATGAGTTTAGGCTTGAGATTTTGTTGTCTTCCTTTTTGGTAGGTTGTAAGGGGCGACGCTAAATCGAGGGGTCTATAGATGTAATTTCTGATATGTTTTGGGTAATATTATCCCAAAAAATCCTCCTTAACATCTTTGAAATTTTTCAATTCATTTTGATATAATTTGATTCATATTTAATTTATATGCCATTTTACCCCTGTGGGGATTACATGTTTTCACCATACACCCTTGCTATTTGACATATTTTTGCTTCCTTATGGGTAGGTGCAGGTCCTCGTAAGTCTTTGGTAAGCAATATAAGACATCAAAAAACCTATATACAAGCATCAGTTGCATTGGATCGCCCACCTTGATTATGGGTACACAAAGAAACATTGGATGTGCACCCATATTCCATGAAATACTTGGTCTTTGGGCACCTAATATTGTAACAATTGTATCAAATTTTGAGCCCTTAAGGGGACTGATGTGTAACCTTGGATCTGATCCAACAAATTAATGAGAAGAGACTTGCTTTAATTCATTTCCTTTTGTTTGGTATTATTTCCTTTTCACATGCATGCTTCCTTTTTGATGCTCATGAGCAATATGGGGTAGATACGCATATTTTTTTACATAATTTGGTGCACCATTTTTCCCTACTTTAGTGGTGATCATGGTGGCCCCTCCCCATGCCCTTGTCCTATCACCCACCAAGCATCATACTCTGCTGTAGTACCGACGTCATCCACATATGGAATGTCCACTAAAGGAACCACATCCCATGCCACTTCCTCTACCACTGGCTATTCCAACATCCTATCATCCCCATGATGCTGATAAGGCACTGGCTCATTAGGCACCTCCTGGCATAGCCCAAATTGTCGCATCACCCAAACAAAAGGGAAGTACTCCCGCTCCGTGCCATGTCGTCCAACCAGCCATCTACCTCGCCACACCCTATGGAGTTGTACAGTAGCATTTTACCACTCTAGAAAATATCTGTATGGCCTCCAAAAAACCTGACCTACCTCAATTTGGGCAAAAAAATCTGCATAGTAGGCCACCTAACCTACGAATCGTCGACTTTGTCCCCTCTCCTGAGCCCTCTACCATAGGATACCGTATCCTATATCCCTGTATGCTAGCTATGCTTGAGTCATACAAGGTAGCCCCTATGGTCACCCCATAGCTATGTTCTACCATCCCTAGCATTATAGAAAAAATCTACACCCAATACCTTTACACTGATGACATCGGATCTCATACAACTCATCATAGAGTTGTGCCAATAGTGTAGTACCCCATGCCATCACCAATGGCGCCACCATAGTAGACATCACCAACACAAACACTATCTCCACTAGGTTCCATTGGAACCTCACTCCAAAAGAATCTGTTAGTAGCATATTGGAGATGAGCATCATCAGTAGTGTATGCCTCACCCCCAATACCTTCGCCTCATGCTAGAATCCTACCAACATATCACCCTTCAAGCAGTCTAGCTCTGTCATCTCTAGATCATAAATGAAGTACCTCTCGAGCACTGCTTGTATCTAGTCTCATTTTGTCGTGTGGATCGATCACCCTTCTATCAGAATTCAAAGAATTTGATAGATGTCTTCCAGTGTCACTATCATATCCCTAGTGGGTAGGTGGAAGGTATTGGTGCGTGAATGCCACAGATCAATCAGGGCAGTCAGATATGCATGGTCTCCTATAATAGCCTCTAACTAGGTCACCTACTTGAGGCCAATGGCATCCAACCATTCCCAGTCCTCTGTAGTCAAGGCATCCCTCATGGAATCAAAGAGAGTAGGTACTTGATATTGACTCCTCACCACCTGACAGGGATAAGCAACTCAATAATACACCAACCAAATGGCCTTGCATGGCCCCAAAAACATTCAAAAGAAAAGACTCAAAATAGCCCCTCTTTGAGGCTGATTTGTGGTCATTCCCCCAAAAATGGCCCCCAACACTATGGCCAACCCATAAAGGGATGGCCTATGATCAGCCCACACTAGCCATCCCACCTAGGGATGACTCCAAAAAATTGGGCTCAAAAAGGCCTTTCAGGCCATCAAAAATAGCAAAAACAATGCAAAATTGATCTACAAAATGCAATCTAATTGCACAAAAACATGGGTAAAACACAAAAGTTGGTACATATCTCATAAATTAGGTTTAATTACCTACAATATAGTGTGATATGTTTCCAAGCCAAAAACATACCATAAAAGCAACAAAATCAACTCCTAACACTAGGAAAATGTAATAAGAGAGACTTGGCATACTTGTCTCACATCGGCTCCTCCACTGGCTGAGTCTACCCACTGACTCATGGTGAATTTTGGGATGAATTTGATAGCACTCTGCTACTCATAATCACTCTCCTACTCCTGACCTCTCAAACTGCCAAAGAAAGCATGCAAAAAATGAGCCTAACCTTCATATTTTGGGTTTATATAAAGATGCAAGGGTTAGCACCATACCAGGGTGGTACAAGCACATATTTGGCTAACCGTGCGACCTTGGGATGGTGGTATAACATGCCCTCATCCCACCCTAGAATGGTGGTAGCAAAAATAGGCCAAAAAATCCCAAAATGACACAAAATAGGTCCAAAACTACACCAAAACAGCTCAAATTGGGTCTAAATTTCACATAGATCAACAAGAAACCCTAAGGATCCTAGGAGGTATGGAAAATTTGTTAATTCATGCCCTAAGAAGGCCATTGTGGCTGGAACACCCCTTGAACATGTAGTTTTCAGCTTCTTTCCTCTAGGAAAATCGTCTCCAAATTGCCCTATTTTTCAAGGGATAAAGCTGAAGGTAAGCATAACACAAGTCAATTGGGTCAAGTGACTCGATCAACTCGTCACTTGAGGGGGTAGTCATACTCAGTCCAAATCAAGAAGCACACACTCAATTATGTGAATGGTGTTATTTCAATGAATCTTTGATAAAGACAATCATGCTCCTTCTTCGGGCAGCAAACAAGCACACAAAATCACATCATAATTCTTGAAATTATTGGCATCATGAAGTCATAGGCCCTGAACCTTCATGATAGACAATATTCAAGCATAAGCAAGCTCGTTAAATGAGTTAGAAACAATGATTCAAGAACACACACCCTTTTCATGATTGGGGCATCTAAAATTAGTTAGGTTATCGAGTAACCATAATAATTCTACATTTTGGTCATCTATTTTTGCTCAGCGCTATGTTGCACACAATGCATATCAAAAAAGGGCATATTTAGACACTAAAATGTGGTTAATACGATTAAGCACCCACAAACAATGATCAAAATTGGCATCATATGGCCCCTTAGGCAGCCCTCAAGAGGCTCACAGTGGTTCTAGCTACTTCGAAAAGGGTTTTGGAGGTCACCGGCCCAATTTTGGGAGGTTTTGGCCCAAAATTCACCATCATCCCACCCTATTATGATGGTATATTCCCATAATCACACCATGGGATGGTGGTGAGCCCTCGTCCCAAGGTGGGACGATGGTGAAGTTTGACCTAGAAAAAGTCAAAATTTGGCCAAATGGTACGTAGAAACTGCCATTTGACCACCCAAAAAGAGCATACAAGGTAGAGGATATGGAATCCTTATGACATCTATCTTTATGAGAGCCAAATTGGGATATTCTCTTCCACACCCTGTGCATGCCTCCAATTTGACAAGTGGCACCTCCTTCCATGCATGCCCTTGCATGTGTTTTTGCACATGATCCCTTTTGGGCTATAAAATAGATACATGATCCACACATAAACATAAATAGGAGTTCTAGGATATGCAAAAGAGTGCTGTCAAGATTTCCTCTCACCTTATTGCACCTTTTTGCCCTCGAAATCTCTCTTTTCCCAAGGAGGTTACCGAGTGACTTCAAGAAGGTAATCCGAGCATAAATTTTCCATCCAAGTGAATTTATTCACCAAATTCAATGAAAACACACCTTAGGTTGTTTAGGAACATCTTCTAGTGTTTTGGTAGCAAAAATTTGTTGGATTTGGTGGGTATCCCCTCATAGGGTGCCCCCAAAATAGTTGTAGTCACCATCACCCCCCGGGATGAGGGTAAATTATTAAGAAATTTCTTTACTATTTTTAATTATTTATTTTATAAATTGTGCCTTTATGCTACAGTTAAAATTTCAGGTCATTTGGAGTTAAAATGAAGGAGTTATGCTATTTTAAAGTTTCTGTAGGCTCGTAGGGCCCATCCGGGTGTCCTAGTTTGATGTAGGTGGATCCATGATCCAATTGTAATATCTAATCATATGGGTTGTCTTGAAATGCCACTTTATGCATACTGACCAAATTTCTTGAATTTTGGATGAGTGTAGGCTCGAGATTTTGTTGTCTTCCTTTTCGTAGGTTGCAGGTAGGCGATGCTAAATCGAGGGGTCTACGGATGCAATTTCCAATTTTTTTGGGTTATATTCTCACAAAACATCCTCTTTAATATCTCTAAAAATTTTCAAGTCATTTGGATATCATTTGATGCATCTTTAATTTTTATGCCATTTTGCCCTTGTGGGGATTGCATGTTTTCACCATACACCCTTGTTATTTGACCTCTTTTTTCTTCCTTGTAGGTAGGTGCAGGTCCTCATAAGGCTTTGGGAAGCAATATTAGACATCATATAACCTACATACAAGTAGCGGTGGCATTGGCTCGCCCACATCGATTGTGGGTACACAGAGAAACATTGGATGTGCACCCATATTCCATGAAAGAATTGGTCTTTGGGCACCCAATATTGTAAAAATTGTATCACATTTTGAGCCCTCAAGGGGAATTCTGTGTAACCTTGGATCTGATCCAAAAAATTAATGAGAAGAGACTTGCTTTAATTCATTTCCTTTTGTTTGGTATTATTTCCTTTTCACATGCATGCTTCCTTTTTGGTGCTCATGAGCGATATGGGGTGGATACACATATTTTTTTACATCATTTGGTGCACCATTTTTCCCTACTTCACCACTTCAAGAATACATATTGTTTTGTTGAGATATTCTATCACTATGGGATGACTAGCCCCTTAAGAGGTTATTACAAATTGATTGGCTATAACTTGTCCTTTTATTGATTTTTTGAATAATGAATTGAAGGTAAAAATAATTAAGGGGTATTATCAATTTGGTTGTTGAAATAGAAAGATAAGGTTTGGATATAAGGTATCTTAAAGGGTCTAGTTTGGCTATGACATAAGTTTTGTGACTTAATATATAATGTCTTCATTTTTAGAAGTGAAGACAACTACCAAGAAACGTTCTTCTAAGGGTATGTATTGAGTTTCATAATTTACTAGGGTTCTAATAATTTAGTATATAGACATTTACCTATTTTGAACATTTTATTGTGTCAGCATGGCACCAAAGGCATAAAAAATTGTTGCAATGTACAATAATAATGGTTTAAGGGGATTAGGTGGGATGAGTATAGGTGAAAATAAAATATATATTTCAAGGTATCAAAATTATTTTGACATTATCCATCCCAATTAAATTTAGTTCCTTTCGTCAAAATTTTGGAAAAGGGACTATATTTGTTCAATTGAAAAATAAAACCTCTTGATAGCTTGCAATATACCTTAAAAAATTTGAAGTTGAGTTAGATTTTTATGAGGTGGCATCTCAATGATGAAAAATATCTTAATTGGGTCCACTTCAATTCCATGTTGAGATACTATAAATCCTAACAATTTTCTTAAGATTACTCTAAATATACATTTGGAGGGTTTCAAACAAACCGTATATTTCCTTAGTTGAGTAAAGATATGTCTCAAGTCTCTAACATGATCTTATCATATTTTACATCATTCAAGAATATTGTCAACATAATATTTGATGATGACATGCATAATATAATTAAATATATATGTCATCACTTGCTTATAGGTTGCTTCAGCATTCTTTAAGCTAAAGGACATGACCTAGTAGCAAAAGATTTCCCAAGGGGTAATGAATACTTTCTTGGATTCATCTTCTAGATCAATTCAATTTTGGTTGTATTCAAAAAATACATATTTTAGGGATAGCATCCCACGTCCTTTAATGAATCAATGATCATATCCATATTTGTAAAAGGGAAGACATTTTTAAGACATACCATGTTTATTTCTCAAAATTTGTTGTAGATATGAATGGCACCTTCCTTCTTAGCCATGGGTACTACATTAGAAATCCAATTAGAGTAGTTGATTGCCCTAATAATCTTAACTTATAAGAGATTTTGGAGTTCTTTGACATATAAAACAACTCTTGGGTGCATTTTATTCAATTTTTATTTTACTAGTTTGGCATCTAGCTTAGCAACCAAATGGTAGACAACTAGGGCTAGACCTAATCCATGCATATCTGCATAAGATCATGCAAAGATATCATTGAACTAAATCAAAAAATTTATGTACTCTTCACACTCTTCATGGGTTAGGACTTCCCTAAATTTATAATTTTAGGACCATCTTTGGAACCTATGTTGATGTCGATTATTCTTCTATTAGTATGTGGGATTCATCCTCTAGATATGGAGTGGTAGGAAATACCTCTACAATTTTAAGCTCTTTAGGCTCTAAAGTTTATTACTCAAGGTATAATGGTTGTGATGGATGGATAATTGATAAAAGCTTCACTAGAGATGTCTTCTTGGTAAATACAATCAATGTAGGTATCCCTAGAATGGTTGTGTAGTAAAAATTTCACCTCATAGTCATTCACATCAATTAATGATACAATAATTTCCATTGGTTGGAGAGAGGGGTTATTATCTACTTAATGTAGATTTGAATTATTCTTATTACCAAGGTTACTTTTAGGTACTCCATGGTATCCTTGTACTATTCTAATGATAGGTTTTGCATAGATAATGCTTAAGGTGTTTATGTGAGCATATTAAAAAAATAGAATCAAAAAGTGGAAATGGAAATGTTCACTATCTTGATTCTTATCCCAATCCAATCCTTTTGTTAATGTGACCTTACTTTTGGATTCAAGGGAGTAAAGGAATACCTCATCATCACTACTATCCAAAGAGGAGTAGGGTGAACTTTTTTTAGGGTTGAGGATATATCATAGTACCCAACATCTTGGCCAAGATCCAAACTCTAAAGGTTCTTTTATACTTTTTTTGTAAGGTCTTAGCATTTTTCCTTGATAACCAAAGTTACAAAGTATTTTTTTTATGTATAGGATAAAGGCTGGACAAATAACATGAAGCATATTTTTATTTGGTTGGGCATGGATTGCTTCCATATATTCTTTCTTGATTGGTTGTTCTAGCAAAAATGAAGGTGCAACTTCCTATTTGCACAACCATTCCTTTTCTATAAGGAAACCCTAATGTGTGAGTGATTGGGGTAATCTAGCTAATTCTAAACCTAGTAACTCATTATATTGGTTTTTGATATTTATGTGATTGATATCTTGAGCTTCAACTTGAAATTTATATTTTATCGTGTCTTGGCTACTAGGTATGACTTCTTGGATGGTATCTATCTCCTTATTTAGAATGATTTTTAGGGTATGATCGATAAAGTGGAAAGAAGAATTTAGAGATGGACAATGGTGAACCTTTGGGTTTTCTACCTGAATAGCTTAATAATATATGAATGGTTCTTTATCTAATTGTAGAGACAAAAATGCAACACAAAATAACAAGATATAAATTAAATTCAAAATACAATATTGCATAATGAATGATTTTATATTAATGGGGGGAGCCTCAAAAATCCATTGTTACAATAATAATATTTAAATATTTTGATACAAATATACACAATGTTAGGGTTCTTTGAAACCCTAGCTACAATGCTGGTGGTGTCTTCAAAACATGTCCTTGCTCCCAAAAAATGTGAGTGGGCTTCATGTTATCCAATACTGGGCCACTCCAGCTTAAACAACTGCATAATACTTGTGTATCTCCAAACTTGCACACAAAAAATAATAACAAAGGGGTTAGTAATAACTATGAGGTATCCACTATGTGAGACCCTCAAAAATTGATAAAAACCTAGCTATCCAATATTGAAACTATATGAAAATATGAATAATATTAAAATAATAACCAAAATTAAATATTTACCTTGATGATCTATCATTTTCTGATTTGTTGTGATTTGTTGCAGAAGTTGTGCGGTGATGCTCTAGCATCATTCGAGGGCTAGGAGGACTGCAAAACTCTGGTTGAAGACACCCGTGAGTGCTCGTTGGTTTTATAAAATATCTGTGGGCACTCGATAATGGTGGAAGGCATCCAAAGGTACTTGGTGGTAGAGGAGAAGCACCCAGAGATGCTCAAGAATGATAGGAATCACCTAAAGGTGTTCAACATCTGAAGGGAAATCTACAGAAACAAATCTAGTTGAGCAAGGGGGATGACAATAGATTCTAGGGTTATGGAAAGTGAGGATAGAGGGTGAGAGTGCTTGGATACTCTAGGGAACTCAGGGGTGAAGGACTTAGGACTCTAGATATAAATCACTCATAAAACTTAGGGGTTGAGCCATCAAAATGTTAATACAACCTAGGGCATGCTAGGGTTTTAATGATACTAATCATGTGATTGATACAAAAGCATATCAGAGGGTGGATATTAAATCTAGGGTGTGGAATGTATTGACATGGTTGTATGGATAGGATTAAGTGAAATTTGATGGCTAGGATCAATTCACTTATATAAATATATATTTATTATATATATATAAAATATTAATATTTAAATATATATAAAATAAAAATATATAAATATATATATGAATAATGGGTGGAAATGGTAAAAATACCTATATGGATGACAAGTGGATAGGTTTTATTGTCTACAAATACCCCTTTTTGTATTGTGTTGCATGAAACACAATGCAATGCAAAAATACAAGACACCTATTTTGGCTAGGTGCAGAAAAAACTTTCTCTTGAGATGTGAAATGTGAGCTTGAAGACAAAAGAATAAAAGAATTTGAATTTTTGCATAGCTTACCCCCTCAATTGGTGAATGAGTTTGTGGATGAATCTCACGAGCCAATTGAAAAATATGTGCAAATGAATGGTGGACAATGTGAATGATGGAAATGTGATGTCGTTTTTGCCCCAACAGTATGAGGGGGATTGGTGAAAAATGTAAAATGATGCATCTATTTTTGCCCCAATAGATGAAGGGTTTTATGAAAAATGTGATGAAAAATGTGTCTATTTTTGCCCCAACAGATGAAGGGTTTTGTGAAAAAAGTGATGGAAAATGTGTTTATTTTTTCCCAAAAGATGAAGGGTTTTGTGAAAAATGTGATGGAAAATGTGTTTGTTTTTTCCCCAACAGATGAAGGGTTTTGTGAAAAAAGTGATAAAAAAACTTTTTTTTTTGCCCTAATAGATGAAGGGTTTTGTGAAAAATGTGATGGAAAATGTGTCTGTTTTTGCCCCAACATATGAAGGATTTTTCCAAGTATAGATTTCATGATCATGTAAGATGTATCCCATTGTGGGAAAGTCAAAACCAAATGTGGTTTCCCTAAATTTGGAGGGATTCAATGTTTTTGAAGAATGTGCCTTTCAGCATCATTGATATGCAAGAATAAATATACAAAGATAAAAATAGTCAAATTTGGAGGGAAAAATAGCGACTATCAAGTAATTTCTATGATTAGAACCAATCACCCTAGTTAATGCTAGTCACCATGATGACTGTTAAGGAGATGTGGAATGATGAAAAGTGATTTTGTCCATGTTTTAAGCCCCACAAACTAGGCCATCAATGACAACTTTTGTACAAATTGGTTTTGGCATAGTTTCACCCAAAAAGTGAAGTACCAAATATGATTATGATTTTGAACAAAGGAGATATGGAATGATGAAAATGACTAGGTGTTCTTATGGTAGGTTATTCATCCTACAGAATTTCATGGTTGCAAATCGTTATAATCACTAGGTATATAGAATAGCCCATGAGATACAAGGTTCAAGTGGAGAGGTGGGATCTAGATAGGGGGAATTTTTAGCTTCCCACTAGAGAGGTGACCCTTACCCTTGAGGATGTATACCACATCCTCAAGGTGCCAGTGGAGGGGATTCACAGTGAGCTTGGACGTGATCGAGAGACATAAATGAAGAAGATGTTTGGTGATGGCTAGTAGAGTGTGAGGGTGGAGAGTGGAGGTATTCCTTACTTGTCCATGTATATGGACAAGTATTTTGATGCCCTCTAATATTTGGTGATGTTTGTGTTGGCAAAAATCATGGCCCCAAATTGTACAAGGTGTAGGTTCCCTTGGAAACTGATAGGGTTAGTGAGCGATATGCTTAGTATGAAGTAGGTGTATGCATGGGATCTTACTTTATTGGCGTAGGTATATAGGGAGATTTATAAGATGAGGATATAGGGGAGGAAGGGGTTAGGTTGTAGCTTGTTGCTATAGTATTGGGGATGGAAGCACGGTGCAACTGGAAGGCTTACCAGTGGTAGGCTTGGATAGGGAGGAACCCTATGCTAGGAGATGGGCAATAGATAAGGAGGTATAACCAAGTCATTCTATGCAGGTGAACCAATGGTACCAAGATTTTTGGGCTATATTGACATCCACCCAAGTGATATGGAGGCCAGGGTGGGGTAGCAGGTGGACCAGAGATGGAGAGCATCTACGATGAGTATGACAGGCTAAGTGGGTGGTTGGGAGATATTATAGTGAGGTTGAGTATTTTTAGTTCTTATGAGTATTATGATAGTTCAGGTTGAGGTAGAGGATTCCAGAGGATCCAGTACTCTATAGGAGGCATCAAAAAGAGATAGGTCTACCATGTGTAGAGCCATAGAGGGAGTTATACAAGGATGATGAGGAGATGGACCTCCCCGATATAGATAATGCAAGGACTACTTTAGAGTATGATGTGTGGTTCACTACACAACCACCATAGGCATTGAATCTAGTAGAAGTTGGTGGATATGTGGATGAGGCTAAGTATGAGGGAACCCATGACACCCCCAAGCGACAGTGGCACATTAGATCAAATATTTTAAGGAGGGAGAGATGATGAATATGGAGATAATATGGAGGAAAATCCAAATGGACCTTCAGATCAGAGCAAGGAGGATTGGATGAGGTTGGAGCAATAGGTAGCAGAGCGGGATGCAAGGATTATGAGGCTCTAGGTAGAGCTACTAGAGAGGGAGCATCAATATAATTTGACATAGGACATCTTTGATCTTGGCATAGGTATATCTAGGCATTGGAAGATAGGTTTATGGAGCATCATATTCCACTTCTTGATCCTTTAACCTCATTTATATCTGATACTGCTAGGCATAACAAGTCTAGGCATAGCTCTAGGTCTAGGGCTCCTTTTAGGTCATAGGGGTCCTCTTGGATTTTTTAGCTAGTGCTTAAATGCACTTGCATATGAGCCTTGGTGCTCCATTGTATGCAACCTTTTGGCACTAATTGTACATGTGATATTTATGCATACATATATATATATATATATATATATATATATATATATATATATATATATATATATATATATATATATATATATATATACATACATGGATTTTACCTTTTGTGTTATATATATATATATATATATATATATATATATTTAATGCTTTTTTGTGCAATGCTTTTATGTAATGGATATTTATATGGATGATGAATGTATATTATATGTTATGGATGATTAATGCAAGGTGGAATGTATAGATGATTAATTCAATATGGAATGCATATGTGCTAATGATCATTCATAGTTTAGATCTTGCTTGGCCATGTTTTTAGCATTGTTGTTTAATCAAGGGCACTAAACTTGGTGGTATGTGGGGTGAATGACTCATGAAGTGACATGGATGTTGAAATGGAAGAAGATATGGATATTGATATGGAAGAATATATGGATGTTGATATGGAAGACTGACAATTTTTTAGATACTAAGACATTCTAGTGGTATTAAAAAAACTCACTAAAACTTCCTAATCCATTTAGGACCAAATGTGTGTGTAGTGAATTCATTTACAAAATAATGAGCATGGTAATGACACGAGGTAATCAAGAACCAATATGTGTGCAAGTGAGTTCATTAACTCATCTTGAGTAAATAATAAACCTGTTATGGATAAATCCAAGAAGCTAGCTTGTCCTTATGTGCGGTTAGAGGTCTCTTTAAAAGAGATGTGTCACCATGCATGCGCATACTCCACTACCAGTCAAGCATCTATAGCTCTGGTGGAGGCTAACTCCATAGTCCATGATTTGTGTTTTGATCTCTTAAGTTTTGGAGATGACTACCTAACTATTTGACTAGAAATGTAGTACGATCTTTACACCCTAATTATCAGTGGTGTGTTAAGTAAAATAATTAGACCTTTGGGGAATAAGATTCTCAACCTAAGTGTGATGAGAATTGTACCCTATACTTACTACTCCATATTTTGTATTTGGAAGCAATTGTGATAGTGGTGAAAACCACTATTCTTGTGGACTATGTTGCATGATGGGACTAGCAAGGATGTCCCTTTTTAATTTGAGGTTCATACCAAGTATGGTGTTATACCTCTTTGACACAATATGTTTTTAAGATTTGAAATTGTGTTTGGTTCAAGAATATTTTGGAGTCAATTTTCAAAACTCAAGATTTTCTTAGTGTATATGTGTGATGGTCATATAAGGGCTCAACATGTATTTTAGAGGTTTCTTAAAACACTAGGAGTGGCTGAGTGATCAAAAAATACCTAGGTATTATGGACATATAAAGGCAAATGACAATTTGGCTTGGTGGAATTGTGTGGATGGTGTTGTGAGGGTGCCCCTGATTAAGGCAACTTGATTTTATTGGAACAATTAAAATCTTGAACTTAATAAATGATCCTTATTATGAAATTTGAAATGGGAATGGAATGTGTGAAATGAAATGTATGAAATGCAAAATGAAATGTGTGTTAATATGAAATGTATGTAAATGAAGTGCAATATTTTTGGAATGAAATGTATGTAAGTGAAATACAATATTTTTGTGTATTAGCCATGTATATATATATATGTATATGTATATATATATATATATATATGTATATGTATATATATATATATATATACATATATATATATGTATATATATGTATATATATATATATATATACATATATATCCATATATATATATATATATATATATATATATATGTATATATACATATATATATATATATATATATATATATGTATATATACATATATATATATATATATATATATATATGGATATATATGTATATATATATATATGTATATGTATATATATATATATATGTATATGTATATATATATATATATATATATATATGTATATATATATATATATATATATATATATATATATATATATATATATATATATATATATATATATATATGTATATGTATATATATATATATATATATATATATATATATATATATATATATATATAAATTTCCACCATTCTAGGTCCTGTCGTATCGGTTTGAAGAATTACCTCAACCCACTTTGTGAAGTATTTAGTGGTTGTGATGATGAATGTATGTTATCCCAAGGAAGGAGGCAATATTTTACTAGTTAGATCTAGACCCCATTGTGAAAAGGGTCAAAGGATTTGAATAGGCTATAAATATTTTGATGGTACATGAGTTAAATTAGCATGTTATTGATATTTCTTGCAATGTTTAACATAAGTGCAACAATCACGTTCCATTGTGGGTCAATAATAACCCATGCATAAGATACACTTTGCAATAGCCATTCTACTAATATGACCACCACAAGTCCCATCATGAGCTTTAGATATGTCTCTTTGTGCCTCACTAGACTTGAGATAACGAAGGAGTACTCCATCATAACCATGTTTATGCAACACATCCTCCAAGAGAACAAGACAAGCTACATTTTTCTTGAATGTGCATCTAGTAGTTCAAAACATGTTAGATGGGAATATTCCAAACTTGAGAAAGGCTACTATTTGGCTTGACCAAGGCTCATATGAATCCTACTAGATAAATCAAACATCATTTTCATCTTTAGATTCAACACAGGCAATTTCAGATGTAGAGACCATCAAAATTATAAAGGGCTATACCTCTCCAAAAGAGTCTTTTGGAATAAATGATCCAAGGGAGGCCATCACATATAAAAATCTATTAGTCGAATGTGGAAAACTATTGATTTCATACCAATCAAACTTAGAGAGAAAATTCATTACTACTCCATGGTAAATCTTAATGGTAGGTTCTTTGTATTGGTATTATCCATTGATTTGCTTAACAACAAGTTGAGAATCACGAAATATCTTGATACACTTAATAATCATAACTATAGCTAATTGAAGACCTAATATTAAGACTTTGTACTCTACAATGTTGTTTGTGCATTGGAAGTCAAGTTTGAATGATAAGGGACTAGGTATCTCCTAGAGTGTATGAAACATGACTCCAGAACCTTGAGATTTCATGCACTTAGAGCCATCAAAGAATAGTGTTATATCAACATATTCCTCCAGACTGACATCTTCTTGTTCAGTGACAACAAATAATGAATCATCTGGGAGCTCAATAATCAAAGGATGATAACTATCTAGTGGAGCTTTCACAAGCTGATCAACTATTATATGACCTTTAGTGGATATTTGGCTAATGAATTCCAAGTCAAATTTAGTAAGGAGCATTATCTATTTAGTAGTGTGGGTGTTATTATAAGTACGAGACATCATATAACATAGATGATTTTCTCTAGCCATGACATATGTTATGTGACTAAGCATGTAATGTCAAAGTTTCTTAGTGGTAAAAACCACTGCTAAGCACAACTTTTCTACATAAGCATATCTAGTTTTGTAGCTTACCAATGTTTGACTAATGTATTAGACAACTTGCTCTTGATTTTCTTCATTATTTTGTGTAAGAATTGTCCCTAATGCAAAGTCCATTGCTAAAATATAAAGATAGAAAGGGATCCCCAGTCGAGGAGGAGCTAAGATTGGTGGAGAACCTAGGTATTGCTTAATGTCATTAAAGGCTTTTGAAATTCATTAGTCCAAGAAAATGGCACCCACTTTTGTAGTGGGTGATTGAATGGCCTAAATTTATCAAAAATTTGTGTAATGAAATGATGGATATATTAAATATTTCCTTGTAAATTACACAATTCCTTTAAGTTTTTTGGGGGAGGCATCTCCATGATGACCTTGGACCTTGTTTGGGTCCACCTAAATACCTCTTTTGGAGACAATGAATCCTAGAAGTTTGCTCAAGGTAACACCAAAGACACATTTCTTGGGGTTCAAACTTACATTATGTTCTAGAAGTTAGTCAAAAACTTTCTCCAATATACCAATTTGCTCTTATGAGGTTTTATATTTAGCCAAGATATCAACCACATAATTTTCAATAATATTGTGCATGTATTCATGGAAAATGTATGTCATGGCATGTTGATAAGTGGCATCTACATTTTTAAGGCCAAAGGGCATCACCTTCTAACAAAAAGTTCCCCAAGGTGTAGTGAATGTTGTTTTGTGTTGGTCATCAGGATTTATTCGAAGTTGGTTGTATCCTAAAAAACTATCCATTAGTGAAATCATTTCATGGCAAGTGCAAGTGTTGACAAGAGTATCGATGTTTTGGAGAGGAAAGTCATCCTTAGGACATAATTTTTTGAGATATTGAAAGTCAGTGCAAATGCATATTGCCCCATTAGGCTTACGAATGGGTACCATATTTGAGATCCACTTAGTATAATCAATGGGTAAAATTAAACCCACATATAGAAGCTTTTCGAGCTCTTCTTTGACCAAGAGGGCAATGGTAGGATGCATCCTTCTAAGTTTTTATTTAACCGTTTTAGCATCAAGATGTAAGGTGAGATTATGGACAACCAAGATAGAGTCAATATTGGGTATGTATTTATAAGACCATGCAAAAATGACCTTTTTCCTCTTGAGGAGAGGAATTTATTGCTCTTATTCTTCATTAGATAAGCTTTTGCCAAGATTGACAATTTGAGGATTTTCTTTGTTTGAATTATGGTCCACATAGATGGTATCTTCAATGGACATATGGAAACCATACTTAAGTTGATGGGACGTAGGGATCATATGAATGTCATATAAGATATCATAAAACTCTTTTGACTTATCTTCATCCATGTCTACTTGGAAAACCTTGGGATTTGAAGGTGAAGGTGAAGGTAAAGGCAGAGGAGATGGAGGAATGTAGTTGGATGAAGCCCTTAACAATTTCTCAGATAAGACAAACTCAAAAAAGGATGGAGATGAGGAAATGTGGTCCATATTGATGAGATTTATGTCAATTAGAATTGGTTTAGCCAGATTGTATGGATTATGGAGTGGGGTGAATATATCAACAAGATTCATCTTGATTTATGGGTAAGGTGGATAAGGTCTAATGGAATGGATGGAATGTAAGAACCGGTGCTAGGAGCTTGGTAAAATTGGATAGAAGCAAGAAAACTAAATGAATGAATATAAATAAAATATATATACATGTAATGCTAAAAAATAAAACATGTTTTTATTTGATTTTTGATTTTTTTTTGGTTTGGTAGTGGTGAAGACCACTATTTTTATTTTATGTACATATGTTACAAGTTTGGCTTATGAAATGGATTAATAATATGGAGGTGGTGGTTCACCGGTAGGTGCGGCTCACTCTTATGGAATATGGGCTCATGGATGAGGAAATTTTTGAGATAAAACTCATCTTGTTTGGTATGTAGAATAATGGGCTCTGATTCCTCTTCAAATTCATCTAAAATTATCAACATAAGTTTGATATCTTCATAGTTTTCATCATCAGGATCATCAGGATGGAAGGCTTCTTCTCCTGAGTTTAAACTAAGCCTTTGGAAGGCTTATTCAAGAGAAGAGGTGGTGGAAAGTGGGTAGCAACCTAGACCTGAATGGTCATGCACTTCTTGATATGGAACACCAATAGACTGAGACACTCCATGTTCATGTAATCTTTTGCCATGACCTTGCAAATTAACAACATGAAAATAGTGATATGGGAATTATGATATGTTTTGAATGTTGGCAAGTGCTAGTTCCTTGGGTTCCTCTAGGGGAGCTAGATTTTATGAAGAATCAATCTCCCCATACACAAAATTTATGCTTGAAGTTGAAATCATGTTATATACTGCTCCTTTGGATAAAGGTGGATCACATGGACAACCAAAATCCTTAGAATTAGGAATGGTGAATGGAGTGATGGTGATGTATTAGACCACATATTCACCAATACCGAGATTAGTGAGGTGGAATTTGACTTGGGAAGATGTGGAAGGATCATGATTGGATAATGGCTTGGGGAATGATGGAGACGAAGATATCTCACAATTCATCAATTTGACTTGTGAAACATTAGGTGATGGAAATGTATTGGATTGGGAAGATTACTGGATGGATGATGATGATGAAGTGGAAGGAAAATATGTGGATTGAATTTGACTACATGTGTATGTAGTCAATGATGAAGATGATGGAGGATTGGTGATAAGGGAGTTCTCAGAAATGGGATCCTTTGATGAAGAAATGGGTGACATGGTAGATGGATTTTATGATGGTGATAGGAAAATGTGGGTGGAAGGAAGCATGGATTCATAAGGATTTAAAATAAAATTGCAATACTTGAATGGTTTGACATTCATTGGTATGCAATGTACTTGTCCCTCATGAACATATTTTAAGAATTGATGTAAAATGGAAGGGACACATCTCTTTTACTTTATACAAGGTCTTCCAAGGAGTACATCGTATGCCATGGATTCTTCCAAGATGTGGAAATAGTGTGCAACATTTTGACCCCTAATTCAATGGGAAAAACAATTGTGCCAAATGTGGAACACAAATTATCATTGAATGCTTTTAGGATGAAGGATGATTTGGTGATATGAGATGGAGGAAGATTCAAATGATGAAGGGCATATGTGGTGATTATATTGATGGAGTAACTAGTATCAATTAGAACTCTTTTAAAAGATTTCTTATCAATTATAGCCATGATGTGCAATGGGGGATCTACTAATTTTGATGAGATTGGCTTAATATCAAAGTCATAAAATGTAATGGAAGGCTCCATGCATGTTTGAATTCTCCCTACAAAATTGTTTAAGGCATTATAATATTGATATTGTTGTTGAACGGATTTGAGAATATCCATTAATGCCCCATGGTGTGGGAGAGATTGTTGAATTAACTCATAAATTAACAATTTTGTAGAAGCTATATTTAGACTTGTGGTTAATCGACTACTCAATGAGATGACTGGTCATGATGGATGATTCATGGGTAGAATGGGTGGATTTTATTGGCTAGGAATGTGGATTGGTGATGAAGGATTGGGGGAAATTTGGATGGGAGGTGATGTGGGAGGTTGTGACACACTTACTTGAGGTTGTTGCCTTGCATTTTTTTATTATTTATTTGATCTCTAGTGACCACATGGATGGCCCCTACAAACCCTTGGTATTTTTGGATGTGATTAACTTAATTAGGAGGAGTTTTGGTATTAGCTCCTCCTAGATTTGGCTGCACCTCCTCATGATGAGGAACTAGTGTTTATACCAAGTTTTTGGTTTTTTTGAGCAAGGGGGTTTTCAAGCTTGATGATACCCAAGTCAATTAGGTCTTGAACGATATATTTGAATGTATAGAAATTGTTAATGTCATGCCCATTTTTCCTATGATAAGGAAAAAATAAATGTTCTCGATATTGTTTACTACATTTAGCGGGATCATATGGTCTAATTTTGGGTAAATAAAGTTTATTTATGTCATAAAACCTTCAAAAAAAGGAAGCATATGAATCATCTAAGGGGGTGTATTGGTGATTTGATTGAATGGACTATCACTGGGGATGGTTTTCTATAGCTGGAACTATGTTTTGCATGGCTTGAGTTACTGAGGATACCGTATGATAAGCAATTTGTTGTGATGTTTGTTACACTCATTGTTGTTGAGACATTACCACCTAGCTCATGACAACTAGGTTAACGTGATTAGGCTGACTAGTCGAAGTGACCTGTGTTGATTTTGATTGGCTAGAATAATTGTTTTTATATTGGTCCTTGTTTTGCCATTCCTTTTTCTTAGGCTTAAGTATGCCCTCTTGGATTTTTATTTCCTCAATGAAACTAGCCTAAGCTAGAGCTTTTTCAAATGAACAACAAGTTTGCAATCAGAGTATACAAGAGAAAGGTTTTAAACAACTCTTGGTGAATAGTTTGATAAGATCTTCCATTGGTAGGGTGAATGGCAACTTGGTAATGATAAACCTTCATTGGTTTTCAAAATCAGAGAGACTTATTGTCATGTTGTATTAAAGCATAGACATCATACAATGAGACTTTCTTTCTAAAATTTAGGATAAAATGCTCAAAGGATTGGTCAATCAATTGTTAAAAAGTATAAATACTATGATTGGGCAATTGGTTGTACCACTCTATGGCATCTCCTCCTAATGTTTGATGAAATATTCTGAGCATGAGAGCATTCTCATTTTGGATTCTAAAACATGAGTGTACAAACATGCTCACATGCTCTTTGAGATCCTTAGTTCCCTTGAATTTTTTAAACTTAGGCATCATGAAATTTTTCAAATATGGTGGTGATGGTACTGAAGGATGAATAGGTTAGTTGATCAGTTGATGTAAGGTTGGTTTATGGTTTGTCAAACCAGGAGTATGTTGTATCAACTGATCTATTTGTTGTTACATGACCTTAATTCAAGGGTATTCCCCAGGAATGTGGAAGTCCTAAATTACCTAATGATTTTGAGGTGGGGTGGAAAAATGTTGTGGGGTGATCAAATGATGATGAGATTGGTGATGATGACTAGACAAATTTGAAGGAAATTTATGAATGAGAAATTGATAATGAAAATATGAAGAATTTTGGAATGGGGTCAATGTATGAGGGTTATGGTTGGGCTAGCCAATGAGAATAGGATGGGTACTAGGATGACTTGGTGGAGGAACAAGGATAGAAACCACAAAATACTATGGTGTCCATGATGGGCCTTGGTTAATAAGGATAGTATGAGTAGAGTTTAGTAAAGGCTTAGGGTTCACTTGCACTTGTTGTTGAGTATTTTGTCACTGCTTAAGCAATTTATTCAAGTGTTACCATAATTCATTAATATCTCTATCAAAAGTTAAGGGTATGGAAGTACAATTTAAGGAAGATGTGACTAGGGGACAAGTTACACTTGGTATGGTAACTTGGGAAGCTAAAACTTGTGAAGTAGCATTTACATGTGCTTCATACAAGGGGTTAGTGTATGTGGATGTGTATGAAGTTCTAGGAGAACATGAGGGTTGGGGAATGGACATATGAGAGGAAGGTACAACTAATGCCTCGAAAAGAGGATTTGTGTACACCTAGGGAAAGTTGGATGGTGACCAGGAATAAAAAAGTCCTGTTGTAAAGTAGAATATTGTCTAGGTGAAGTGGGGACTAACTCTAAGACATAGTTAGAAGACTTCATAAGAGATTCTACTCATGCCATATATATGTGGGTAATATGATAATCAATGGTTGGTGAGGTTGACTCTACTTGAGGAAAAACCATATGAAGGTTGTGGATGATAAGGAATGTGAGGGACCTACAGACAAATATGCCTATGTCATATTCAAAGAATCTACCACATAATTTGTGGGGAATGTGGATGAAGGTTCCATTGAATTGTATTGATTTAATGCTATCTTTTATTTTATTTTTAAGACCATAAAGAAAATAAACCAAAATACAGATTATGCAGTAAAATGAAACACAAAATTTAAATTTCACAAGAAAAATAAACAATCAATGCTAAGTTTTTTTAACACATGTGCCTTACCTCATTCATTGATTATCTCCTTTTAATGTGAATTCATTCTCTTATATTTTGATCTTGTGTGTTTCAATGTGCTAATATGAATTAACCAAAGAAAGGTAAAAACTATGGCTAAGCTGGGGCAATGAGATTCTTGTTGGTGATGAAATCCAACAAGTTTACTTAGGGGTAATCAAAGGTGTCTAAGGATAGATATTTGTGGATGGAGATGAAATCCACTGTCACCTAATCTCAAGCAATGGCTGGTGATGAAATCCAGCCACTACTATTTAATGTGAAGCATGAAGTGTGTGATTATTTTTAAAATTTTTGATTTGCTAGTGTGTACATACATTTTTAGAAAGATAACTACTTTCGATAGTCTAAATTAGAATCCACTACTCAGAATACCAATTTCTCCAAAGGATGTAGAGTACATCACTTAAGACCCGCTCTAGATAGTTGGGGATTTTGTTTGCTCTGCCGTATGGAATCATCCAAGTATAGAGATACTTTTGGTATATGAATAATGTTCCTAATTAGAACTAATAAAATAGTAATCCCTAACCCTATAATGTAAACTAATTATTCAATTTCTCAATTCACATGAAATCATAATGCAATATTTTTTGATTTGTGAATACAATAGAAAGTTAGAAACTTTAAATAGAAAATGTGGATGGATGCAAATTACTAATATAAAACCTAAGATGCAAGCTAGTATGAATATTTTTCCTGGATTAATTAATGATGTTATTTTTAGCTTAGAAATCTAAAAAAAATGTAATATTGCCAGAATACGTAAACAAAAAAGTTGGGATTTTTAATAGTAAACTTAAAAAATAGCCTACATTTTTGCTCCAACTCTCTGAAAAATACCTCTATATATTTTTGAAATGTACCTGGGTATTTTTGGATGTCCCTCGAGCACTGTTGGGTGTTTGCACACCTTCTACAACCTTCTACAAATGTCTAGAAACCCTAAATCTTACAATTTTTTTGCTTTTGGAAACCCTTCAAGATGACACAGAAAAAAACAAATTAGTAAACAAGGTAAATAAAAGTAAGAAACCCTTAGGGGGTCCCACCATGATCACCATTTGTAGATACAAAAATGCAACACAAAATAACAAGATATAAATTAAACTCAAAAGACAATATTGCATAATGAATGATTTTATTTTAATGGGGAGAACCTCAAAAATCCATTGTTACAATAAGAATATTTGAATCCTTTGATACAAATAGAATTAATTCTAGGATTCTCCAAAATCCTAGCTACAATGTTGGTTGTGTCTTCAAAATACATCCATGCTCCCAATAGATGTGAGTGGGCTTCATGTTATCCAATACTGGGTCACTCCAACTTAAATAGTTGCACAACACTTGTGTATCTCCAAACCTGCACACAAAAAATATTAAAAAAGGGGTTGGTAATAACTGTAAGGCCTCAACTGTGTGAGACCCTCAAAAATTAATAAAACCCCAGCTATCCAATAATGAAACTATATGTAAATATGAAAAATATAAAAAGAATAACCAAAATGAAAGATTTACCTCGATGATATACCGCTTTCTGATCTATTGTGATTTGTTGCAGGAAGTGGTGTGGTGATTCCCTAACATCATCTGATGGCTAGGATAACTACATAACTCTGGTTGAATATGCCCATGGGCATGCTTGGTGGTTGTAAAAAATTATTGTGGGTGCTCAAGAATGGTGGATGGCACCCATAGGTGCTTGGCGATAGAGGAGAAGCACCCAGAGGTGCTCAGGAATGACAGGGACTACCCAAAGGTATTTTATGGTTGAAGAGAAATCTAAAAAAGTAGATTTGGCTAAGCGAGGGGTATGACGATGGATGTTGGGGCTATGGCAAGCAAGGATAGAGGTCGATAGTGCTTGGATACTCCAGGGAACTCGAGGGTGAAGGACTTAGAACTCTAGATATGAATCGCTCAAAAAACTTAGGAGTTGAGCCATAAAAATGACTCCTATTAATAATCCAACCTTGGGCATTCTAGGGTTTCAATGACACTAATCATTTGGCTGAGATAAAAGCATATCATAGGGTGGATATTAAATACAGGATGTGGCATGGATTGATATGGTTGGATGGATAGGATTAGAAATCGAATGGCTGGGATCAATTCAATTATATAAATATATTTATTCTACATATAATATAATATATAAAATATTAATATTTAAATATATAAAATAAATATATATAAATATATATAAATAACGGGTGGAAATGGCAGGAAAAATTGGATGGATGACAAGTGGATTTTTGGTCTACACTAACATAATGCTATATAACTTGCCTTGATATTCTAACTTTAAACATTGATAGTAAGTTAAAGATATGACTTACATGGAATGGATCCAAGGTCACCCTAAAATAATGTTATAGTTCAAGTAATAAGGCAATACATAGAACAAAGTGTTGAGAATGTGAGACCCTACTTTTAATGGAAGAAATATAGTCTTGGTGGCCTCTCACTCCTCATTTTCATAGTCTTTACTAACATTATTAGGTTTTTCTAAGTTCCATTTATTTATCCCTATCCTATTAATAAACTTAATGCTACATAATTTTATGGTTGATCCATTATCTACAAGGATCCTTTTGATGCATTACTCACCAATGTGACACATGATTTACAAAGGGATTTATCCAAGTTTGGAATGGAGTTTAATATCATTCTTATAAAAGGATATGGTTGCATGATTTACACTAAGGGACCCTACCATGCTAGAAATATCATCAGGACTAACATTTTTTAAGATGATTTGCTCACTTAGCAGTTGAAAAAGTTTATTTACTATGACAAAAGGTATCTTTAGATGTTATCAAAGGTTAAAGGTCTTATTTCCTTTGTATTACTACCTTAGAATTATAGGTAAATATTTAGAAGCAGATATGCACCTAGGCCACAATACCAAAGGGATATCAAGGGGTGGTTTTAAGGTTTGGCCTTTTGATTTAGATTGTTGTCTAGTAATGACACTAAATTGAATCATCCCTTACATATTTTGATATAGTGGGAAATGCTCCTTTACAAAATATGGTTGGTGCCATGTTGCCCATTATAAGTCGAGGAATCCTAAATTTTCCCATGTCCTGATTGGAATACATTGATTATTCAATACTTCCAAAAATAAGACAACCATCATCAATAAAATTTTGTACAAGATGCATAAGGGTTCTACACTTTTTAGAGTGATGACCATTTGTGTGATGGAAATAATAATGGTCATTTACCTTAAACCAAGGGAACTTCTCCATTTTAGGGTCATCCAATTATATAGGTGGTAACTATATCATTTTGGCATCCAATAACTACCCTAAGATAAAGTATAGGGATTTATGAAGTCTAGTAAATTTTCTCTTAGGATTTTCTTAAGCCTTGGCTAAGACAAGTTTTATAATGCAATGGTAGTATTAATGTTACCTTCCTTAACATTTTTTAATGTTACCTTCCTTAACATTTTTGATAGGATGGTAGTCAATCACCCTGTCACTCATGATAATATTATCCTTTAAAATTAGAGGAGAAGGGTTTTTCTTCCTCATTTATTTTTAATTTCCTCCTACATTATGTTGGATTTTTAAGCCTTACTACCATAAAATATCATAGGTCCCAATATAAAATAGCCACAATATTAAAGGTTAAAATAATAATATAAGAGTAGAATAATATATGAGCAAATTAATATGTATATCAAGGTCTATATAATAAAGCAAATAACATTCATTTATATACTAAAATATGAATGTAAATGGACTAAATATTTCATGAAATTTGAATGAAGAAAAATTACAATATTAATTACTCAAAATTATATACAAGCTTTATTCCTTTCCTTCATTTTACAATATTCTAACATGATATTTATATTCTCTTGTTATTCCCTTATTATGGAGTATTGTCTCAATAATATAACCATAGTAATGTGATTCTTCATGTACTTGACTGCTGCTCTTCATATGAAAAGTCCCATGACTCTTGGGTCCTCATATTTTCACTTACATACTATATGGACACTTGAATCTATGTTAGTTGCACACATTTACATAACTCTTACACTACATGCACTCCTAATCTAAGAGTGCACATTCTCATATTACATATTTTTATACTTATATAGATAACAATTGTGCAAATTATCTCAATCTACACTTGCACTCTAACTTACATGACACCTATGTATTTCTTTAATATTATACTTTTACATGACACTTGCTTATTTATTGCATATTAAATTCTTACACGATACTTGTGCATTTTTTGCATACTGATACTTACGTATTAGTAGACCGAAGGGAGGTAGTCTCAGTAGATATGGTATTAGCAGATCAAAAGGAGGTAGTCTCAATAGAGATGACCTCGATAGCACATAAAGTAATAGAAAATACAAAGGAAAATGAGCCCATCATCCTAGAATGAAGAGACACACCACTTCTGGCAAAAATACCACCATTGCATAGAACCATACTACTTAAAAGTTTTGGGATGATCTTTCTTAATAGAGTTAGCATTTTTCTTAAAATTTAAAGCCTAGGATATTTCATCTTTTTGGTTTTTGATGTTGTTGAGCATCTTACTAGCCTAAAGGAGCATAGTCAAAGCAGAGCTCAAAAGTTCCCCCATGCTGGCCAGAGGATCAAGATTAGTTTTTTACTAGGACTTTACAACTTTCAAAGGTATTTTAGGAGCATCCTTAGACTTGATTTTTTTAGTCTTCATAATAGTATTCTCGAGGGTGTCTTCATCTTGATCAACAATAATGAGCTTCTTACGCTTCCCTCCAGAAGCCTTGCTCCTGGACAAGTGTCAGCATGATTCAAATTTGGTAGGGGACAAAGTGCTGGTAGAGGAACTTAAGGGCTTCAGTCCACATTTGAAAACACCAAAAAAGCCTTTCTCAAAATCATCATCACTTGAGGCCGAGGTAGAGGGAAGCCCTATAAGGCTACTAACAATGGTAAGGGTGGTCTTCTCAACCTCATTTTGAATAGCATGGTTGTATAAAATCAAGTGTAGGCCCTAGTGTTTAGGATGGGTTGAAGAGCCATCCCTGAAACTAGAAATCAACAACTCTAGATATATAAAAAGGTAGTCTAGGATGTTGATTTTTTTAACAACATGCATATGGTTCAAGAACACCATATGGAAAAATTTGAGTGGTGAACTAATATCATCAATTGTAAAAAATTAAATAATGGGGACCATCATTCTATTCTAGGGCTCAGAGAGCCAACTCTAATGATACCACCTTTATCCTTGGCTAAATGCTTCCTTGTGTCCTTAAAGTGGATGAGTTCCCCAACTAAATAATGCTTATCATAGTGCATAATATCTTCATCAATGGGTAACTCAATCACCTCTGCCAACATATGTATACTAACTTTAAATTGAATCCCTCTTAGTTTCACTCAACCCTTATCCAAGGATGATGTGAATTCCCAGGATAACTCAGGGTCATTACCACTAAAATTATGGATGAAGGAAAAAAAGGCGTTGATTCTTAGAAACTCCTCCATGATAGCATCAACATGCAAAGACACAAGTTCAATCAATGCCATTATCTTAACGGTCCACCTCATGACCCCCTTGGCACTGTAAAGTGACCCACCTCAAGATAGATCCAATAACCTCTTTTTGAAAGCTATAAAACACCCTTTTCACTTTAGATCACCTTTGAAAAACCCCTTTTAGAAATGCTCCCCACCTTTAAAACATGCTAGTGAACAAATCGATGAGAGAATCATTGTCATTTATGGTGATTATAAAGGACCACTAAGAATTTGAATCACTAAAGTCTTTCAAAGTGTGCATGTCACCAATACAAGAAGCTCTCACCCACAAGATTCATTGATCAAAAAACTTGTGCTAGTGGATCTTAGAAGGATGCACCCAATCAACATTGGGATCATCACAACCAGAGATGGCAGGTGGTAATTAGAAGTAGGACTAGATTTGGTGGGAAGATTCATGTAATAGGGATGAGAACTTTGAAAGATATCTCTAACATAGAAAATCCAAAAAATAGAGCCCTTAGGAGAAATGTTGGAGTGCCATGCAAGCACCACAAAGCCAATGGTATAAGTGGAGAGATGATTATGAGGCACAAGTGGAAATAGGCATAGAAAATACTAACTGATGGGATAAAAAAACTTGGTGATGTGGTTGGAAATAGAATGGGAATTTCCACACTGGCTACATAGTCTCCAAAAATAGTGAGCACAAATAGATTTAGGAAAGTCATCTCTGATAATGCCACCACAACTAGCTTTACCAAGGTTCCCTTTGGTCACTCCATAAAAATTGAATTTGATCCATCTAGTTGGAGGAGTAGCCCAATGAACATGGGATATATGAATAGGAGGTGCAATCGATTGAGAAGGAGAACTAGAGGGGTTGAAAGTAGCAATGATCTTGGAGTCCAATCCCCACATAGGGCCTCAGAAGAAGGAACTAGGAGGGCATTTTTTATGGCAACATTCAAGACCCACAAATTAATGGAAAATGGGTCATGAGACACCTCATTGAAGGCTTTGTTATTTCTTTCTAACCAAATTTACTAGAGAAATTGAGGTTGATAGAAGTTCCAAAGTGAACATAGATGCTGATGAATGAAATGATTGGGCCATTGGGAAAACAAATCAAAAAATGAGTTGGGTTGGGCCCATGAAATATAGAACAATGAGAAAAGGGATTCAAAAATCAAGAAAGGAATGAACTCTCAAGGAATAAATGAGTCATCAAATCCCAATTAGACCAAAAAAGAAAACAATTATTGGGGATGACCAAGCCTCTAGAGAGGAGGTTGTACATAGTCAAGAATTTATTTTGTATGGCTAACCAAGAAAATAAAGCAACCTTGGCAAAAAGATGCTTGATCCAAATGAGATTAGTTGGAAAACAATTGGCAACAGGATCATCTAGAATATGGTAAGCAGATTTAATAGTGAAAAGGCTACTATCATTGGTATTCCAAAATGGGGTATCCTTCGAAGAGTAGCTCAAAATGATGAAGGTCCTAAGAAGTTTGGATAGGATCTTAGCAACAACAATTTGAACAATTCTTAATCCTATAGGAGGGATGGCCTTCCATATATGAGAATCCAAAGGTCTTTGGGTGATGAAGCTATAGATAAATATCTTAAAAATATGATCAGTAAGAGGCTTGAGAGTGATCAAAATGGGAACATTGATTAGAGGCTAGTCCTTAAACCAAGGGTATTCCAAAAATTGAGTGTGCCTTCCTTTACCAAGTTGTCATTTAAGACCTTTTTTGTGGATGGTTCTAGATTTTATGATAGAGTTCTATAAGGATGATCCATCTGGGAGGGGGCCTTAGTCTAAGAATGAGTTCCTCTAGAGGTATTTAATTTTAGTGATATCCACCTAAGAAGCTTTGATGTTGGATAGGATCATCCATCCTTGCTTGGCAATGAGAGCAATGTTCATCTTGCTAAAATTCCTGAAGCCTAAGCCACCTTGAATTTTTTTGGAGTAAACTTTATCCCAAGACACTAAATGAAATATTTTTTTATTCTCAATCCCTGACCATAGGAATCTCTTTTGACTTTGCTTAATTTTTTGGCATATAGCGATTAGAGCTTTGAATATAGACATGAAATAAACCAGGATGCTCTAGAGATAATCTTTAACAAGATTAGCTTTGGTAGCATGGCTGAGAAGGGTTCCTTTCCATCCCGCAAGCTTTTTCATAATTATTTCAATTATAATATTCCACATATTTTTAGTTAGGCTTCCTTGGAAGAAGGTGAGGCCCAAATAGGTGGACGACAAGTTAGAGATTATGCACCCCAAAATTTTGGCAATTTTTAGTTGTCTATCAATAGGGGTGTTGGTGAAGAAGACTTTGCTTTTTAAAAAAATTTACCTTTTAACCAACAACTTCTTTGTAATAATTTAGAATTCTCCTTATGGTTTTGGCTTTAATAACTGAAGAGAGAGTAGCCAAAATAGTATCATCAACAATTTATTGGTGGGTGATTAGATGGAGTTTGAGCATCGCCTTAATGCCAAATACTCAAGTGATATTACCTTACATATTTGATAAGAGTTTTGAATAACTCTTTTATGATGTTATCCATTGTATTTAAAATATTTTTTTTATACAAATTTTGTTTTTGAACTTTTCCTCTCATAAAGTATGGTTTTGCACTTTGATAATGTCTCCTATGTTGAAAAGTTCCTCTTTGCCATTTATCCATCTTGTGTCTTTAAGTTGAAATCCTTATATCTCCTAAGTTAAAAAATAATTCAAATATGAAATTTGCAAATTGCAGTTCTCTAATCCTTTGATGTTGAAAACATTTTAACTCCCTAATTGGATTTGTAAATTTTTACAATACTTCAAATTTTTCAAAAACCCCAAAATTTCAAAAATTTAAAGTTTTTAAAGTTTTCCGATTTGTCTAAAATTTTTAAAACTTTTAAATAACTATTAATCTTTAAACCTTCAAAAATATCATTAAATCCTTATATATCATACGCTTTTCATTTTTTACATGTTTAAATATTTCAAATAATCAAATAACATAAATTAACCCTTGTTCATCCTTATAACCTTAGCACTAAATATTATTCAAAAAAAATTTATTACATCCAACAATGTTTAACATTGAATATAACATAATGTAAGTTACCTAAAGATGCTCGGCAAGATTATAATTGAGCTAATTCTACAATAAATGTTAAGGTAATGTAAAATGCTCATTCACCCTAATGCTCTTAGCTATCATTTACATTCAACATAAATTTAATCTTCCTTCTTTTGCTTGCTCATTCAACCATTGGTTTTATAGGGGATTCACCTCACCTTGAGTCTTCGTCTCAACTTCACATTTCACTTGACTTGATCACCTTACAGATGGTTTACTTCACCTTGATCCTTTAACATGGATCCTATTACATTCATATTGATTGTTTCATTGTTGGTTTGAAGTTTTTCATTTTTTTTCTTCTCTTATCTGACTATTCACTTTGTTATTTGTTTCTATTAGTGCACTTTGGTTCACTTAGGTGACTCAGATTCATCTTAACTAGTACAATCTAATCTAACTAAGGTGCCTAGTGCTGAATTACCTTGGATGACCTCTTCCTTATGAGGCTTGATCTGAATTGACTTATATGATTGGTTCACCTCTTAATTTATGGTTGGTCTACCCTTATGCAAATGCCTAGTTCACCTCTTCCTTTATGGCTAGTCTACCTTGATCCAAGCGACTGGTTTACCTCTTCCTTTTATTAAGCTACTACAATAACTTATGCTTACATTAAAACTTTTATTTAAGCTTTAAATATAATGTGTGCTTTCTCTTACATGTGCTTCCTCTAACGTATGCTTTTGCTAGCTTAGAATACCATTATTTTTCTTGTGCATACTTATAAATATAAATATATACATTACAGGAAGCCACTTGTTGATAGTACAAGAAGTTCCTATACTATGTTGTTGGCTTAGAATATAATATGCTTTTTCTTCTATTGTTTTTATATAACATCCTCACATTACATATTTTCACACTTACATACATGACACTTGTGTATTTCTTGCACATTAAACTTTTACATGATAATTTTGCATTTCCTACACATTACATTCTTACATGATACTTGTGAATTTTCTACACATTGACACTTACATAAAAATGGGAAATATAAATCACATTTCTGAAATATAGACTCAACCCTAATCTATTATATATTTATAATTTTATCATGAAGGTACCATGGGGGTACATTAGCATGTACTAAATAAATAATATTCCTCAACATATTGAAGGGTAGCTTTCACTTGTTTGACCAAGTCCACCACATCTTCAATGGAAGATATGTTGGTCATTTCCAATGGATAGGAATGTTGTTCTTGTTAATCGCATATCAAAATATGCAAGAGATCTTTTTGTGGTGGGGTAAGGGGGGGATCCCTAACTAAAGCCACCATAGAGTTAAAAACTCTATAAAATACTCACCCTCATTTTATTTAAGTTGGTATATATCATCTACAATACACTTCTCTATGATGTAGCTCAAGAATTATTGAATAAATATTTCTATCAATTTTCCAAAGTTTTTAATAGAATGGTGTGGTATCCGAAAATACCATTCTAAAGATTCTTCTTCACTAAGAATTTTGTCTAATAGTTTGAATAAGAGTGTCTTATTGTAATCTATATCATGAAAAGCCACTTGAAATATTCTAAGGTGATCTAAAGGATCACCTTATTCCTAATATATCCAAAATTTTAGAGCTACAAAGTTAGGAGGATATGATCAACTAGCAAGGAAAGGGTCTAAGATTGGTTATAATAATCCTTATAGGAATATTTTTGTCTTAAGGCTCCTTTGAGGGAAGCCAATTACTATTTAAATTCATAGTTTATATCTTGGAATCTAGGGTAACAAAATTGAATGGAGTATATGGTGTAATAAATTATGGATGTGAACTAACCAAAGGGTAATTATAGGAAAATGTAGGGATTGAACCAAAAGGGGTAATCATATTGTTTACTCCTAAGATAGTTGAATGAAGTAGACTAGTTGAGGGAATTCTAAGAGAAACTAGAATTTGTGAAGAAGGAATGTTGAAAATGGGATTAGAAGAAATTATATTTGTAATATTTGGAATATTAGGGAACACATCCACATTTGAACTTGTGTATATTTATATGTTGATAGAAAAGGTGAATTATATTTAACCAAAATGGCTCTATAATCAGAGGTAAAGAACCTTGATTCCCTAAGGAAGATGGAATATTATGGGGTTGGTCTTCCAAAAATGTTGTGATAATAAGGGGATTAGATACCATATGATTTAGGTTATATGGATTGGAATATCTACATGGAAGGGCCCATGGGATGGGTCTCTTTATGAGAACTCATATAACTCGACCTAGATTATTGGGGAATATCCAAGAGACATTCTTCCATAGTAGTGTTGGTCAAGGGTTATTTGTCAACCCTCAAAACATTTTACATGGTTTCTCTATTTCCTTAAAGGAAAGTAGCTATGTGATCCATGGATTTAAAAAATACTTCCCCTTGTTTATTATGAATAAGGGAGAGGGTTTATAAAAGAGGATTTTCTTCTTCTTCTTCCTCTTAAGTAATATTTTTCAATATATTTTGCTTCTCTTGAAGCTTAGGTAATGTTGGCAAAGCATTCAAATTTTGGGCTAACTATCATGTAATAATCCAAGTAAGGTAAGGGGGTTTAGAAATAGGAAGGAATATTTTATTTTATTATGGTTTTGTTTCAAGAGTTTCTTATAGAAGAAAGAGAATAGGTTTCAATAACCCTTATGTCACCAAAGAGAAAAACCTACCTTATGACTCTCATTAGCCCATTAATATATAATTACCAAGAGAGATAACATTAAAGGCTTATACATAAATTTACTCAAGGGGTCATTATCTTTCCCATAGTAGGACTAACAATTGGTTATGTTCTCATTATATTTGATTAATGTTTTTTATTCTATACAAAAAAAATAAATGGTCTTGACTAAAGTGTGGGTAATTTTATGTTTATTAAGACCAAGGCTTGGTCAAACATTTTTTGAGACCTACATGGTGCTATTTATATTGCTTTCACCAAATATGTTGGAATTCCAAGAGAGATCAATGATTTTGGACTTTAAATCCCTTAAGGATTTCACACACTCATATGATATATCTTAGTTGAATCTTGTTTTTTTACACATTTGAGCTTTATCTTTGGTGAGGAGTTTTTGGGTTCACCAAGGGTTTTTATAAATTGCCCTAAATTTAATTTTATGTGTTCAATTTTCAAACACCTAAGATCTTTGTTCTACTATAGTGACTAACATGCAACATGATGATAATGCATGTGAAAATAATTATGCATAAGACAAGATGATTAGCCTATATGTGATTTTTATTTCTTGCACTAACTATAAGGACTAGAATAAAATATTTAAAAACTTAAAAGAAGATTGTTTTTTTTTCAAACAAGGGTGCAAGGAAATATGCATAGACAAAAACTAACCCAATGCAAGACTACATGTATTTTTAATTTTAATGCCTAAATAATAGAGGAGATAAAGAAATTATAAGGTAAGCTAAGTTGAAGGTTCTTTGATTTTTCCTCTTTATGTGTTGATGTTTCTAACAAGAAATTTTTATTTATAATGTGAACTTTAAATAAAATGCACCAGATAATATGCATATAGACAAAGAGCTATCCTATGTATACTTTTGCTATAGTGACTACTATCCCTAATTTTCTAATAAAGTAAACTTTTCATTTTAAGACAGGCTCAAGAGGGATGCAACACACAAGCAAGACTATATGCAACTTGATTTTTATGCCTAGAGGAGATAAAGAAATTAAAAATAAAATTTGGTGAAGGATTTTTTAATTTTCTCCTTTTTTTTGAATATATTAAAAGAAAAATGAAATACTAGCCTAAGAGATTCCTTTCTTTTTCCTTCTAATATGTTCTAAAACATAACAAAAACATATGCAAAATTACAAACAACAAAGTTACACTAATAAACAAAAAAGTAGTAAAGAAAAGTTAAAATTAACTATTTTGGTGTTTGTTGTGAACCCACTACCTACACACATATCTGATGTCTAATAAATTTACTATCTATAGGCCCTTTAGCTACCAAATTTCCATAACTTGCAAAAACAAAGAGACTAGAAAATATAGTCAAGATTCAAGGTCCTTCCAAATAGCAAAAAATGGTAGACTTCTAGGTTTTCATAGTTAGGTCCCCTATTTCATATGAATAAAATCAAATTTGACATAAAAATTGGATTTATCAATAACTATGATGAATATATAACCTAAAATATTTCAAGTTGGTATATTTGTTCCTATAATATAGATAGGGTGATATAGTATCCAAAAGTGGGTGTAGTATCTAAATAGTGCTCAAGAAGTTGCATAGGATATCTAAAGAAAAATAATTGCTTAGGGAACCTAAGGCTAAGTGATGCAGGAGCATCCGGTGGCGAAGCTGCAATCTTGCATCACCCAAAATGTATTTTTTCGTTAAGTACTAAAACTATCGCGATATCGCGACGCTTTTTGAAGAAGGGCACCAGCGGGCCAAACTATCGCGAAATTGTGACATTTCTAAAGCAGCGTAGTCGGGATGCCAAACTGTCACAAAATTGCGACATTTCTAAAGCAGGGCAGTCGGGACGCCAAACTGTCACGAAATCGTGACATTTCTAAAGCAACGCAGTCGGGATGCCAAACTGTCGTGAAATCGCTACATTTCTGTAGCAACGTGGTCTGGATGCAAAATGGTCGCAAAATCGTGACACTTTCGAAAGCAAGATTTGAAAGCATAGGGACATCTTTGGCAAAAAGGTTCTAAGGCACAAGAATGGTCGTGAAATCGTGACACCTTCGAAGGCAAGCTTAAAGGACGTCACGAAATCGCGACACCTTCAAAGATAAAGTTTAAAAGACGTCGCAAAATCGTGACACTTCTGGGAGGCAAGTATTGGAAGCATAAAGACATCGCAACACCTTTGAAGGCAGAGCTCAAAGATGTCGCGAAATCGTGACATATCCGAAGGAAAGGTTCCACAATGCAAAGATGTCGCAAAATCACGACATATCCGAGGGCAAGGTTCCATAATGCAAAGATGTCACAAAATCGTGACACTTTCGAGCCAAGACATATGGAATGCAAAGATGTCACGAAATCGTGACATGTCACGGTTTCGTAGCCCAAGGGAGGAAGGCGAGTAATAAAAGCCTAGACGTCACGATTTCGCGACGTGTAGCGAAATCACGGCCCCAAGGAGGAGAGAGAAGCCTAATGCCAAAACGTCATGATATCGCGACCAAAGAGGAGAGAGAAAGTACTGGAGCAAAAACGTCACGATATCACGACCAGAGCTCTCACGACGTTGACCAACCGACGATTACAGAGACTAGTGCAGAGGGACACGTGGCATGAAGTTACAGGTGGCTCGAGAGTATGAAGCGATTACAGGGAGCATGACAGTAGGACACGTGGCATCAACTGCAAGCGGCCATGGCGCATTCTTATGAATGATGACTTGGCGGAGGATTGACAGGCGGCTACAGGGTATGCCGCCACTACAGGCCATGATATATATATATTTTTTTGATGCACCTGGAAGCATCATGCAAGCGGGATAGAGCATTCATGCGGGCGGTATGGGGAGTCTCGCATTCAAGGTAATGATGGTCCAAAGAGAGTCGGGCCTTTGAATAAAAGAAAAATGCCCACACTTTGTGTAATTATGGAGAAGGAGGTGGCGGTCGAGGATAAAAGGCATGCATGCATTGTATTGAGGGACTCTTGGCCATTTATTTTTGGGGATAGCTGTGTATTCGAGGAGAGACCTCTATTTAATGAAACTTGCTGGAATTTTTGGCCTATGCATTGTTGATCTCAACACTTTTGCTGTGTGTTGTTTATAGCTCTATATCAAGTGGTATCAGAGCAGGTTGGTTCTGAGAGTGCAAACCGATCACCGAACAGAGAGGCAGTTTGTGCTAGGACCGTGGTTGTGGGGTTGTGAAGAAGAAGCAAGATGCCTCCGCGTAGAGCCCATGGTGGTATAAGACACAGGCGAGCAAGAAGGGAGGAGGTCGATCTAAGAGCCCTGCAGAGGCAAGTTGAGGCCCTACAAGAGGAAATTCGAAGAGGAGTCAATCCGAGAAGGGAAGAACCGAGCGAAGATGAAGTGTGGGAAGAAGAGGTTCCATCCGAAGAAGAAGAGGCTTTGGACCCTGTAGAGGCTAGGCTGTATAGGGCCATCTCCCAGATCGGGAAGAAGTCAAAATTTGATGTCTCCACTTATTCTGGGAACCTCAACCCTGAGGAGTTGATAGACTGGATCAATGACATGGAGGAGTATTTTGAATACGAAGAGATATCAGATCCAAATCGAATCAGGTTCGTGAAAACCAAGCTGAAAGGACATGCTAGCATCTGGTGGAAAGGAGTGCAGTTGGAAAGGAATAGGAGGGGAAAGGAAAGGATCACCAGGTGGGATAGGATGGTAGAGAAACTAAAGAGGTAGTTCATCCCTGCAGATTATGAGATGGACTTGTTAAAGAAAATGCGGAGTCTTCGACAAGCTAGTAAGACTATCAAGGAATATACTGAAGAGTTCTATCAAATCTCAATCAGAACCGGCCATTCGGAGGCGAATAAGGAGAAGGTCACACGTTACATCAATGGATTGCGAACCAGTATTCAAGAAGAGCTGGGGCTGGTTAGAATGAGCACAGTAGAGGATGCATATCAATTTGCATTAAAAGTGGAGGAGAAACTGAATATGAGGTTTGATGGTAAGCAGAGAGGAAAGGACAGGGGTGGAAGAGCTGGTGGAAGAGGCAGTGGTGGAAGATACAAAGATTTTGGGAAAACTGGTGAAGATAGCAGCAGCCATAAATAGAAAGAAGTGAAAGAGGAGGATGACCAACGCCCATGCAATTCGAACAACAACTACCCAAGAGGAAGAGGTAGGTCTGGGCGAGGGTTTGGTAGAGGTGTCTTTCGAGGAACCTACTTCAACTATGGAGGAGAAGGACATAGGGCATACAACTGCCCGCAACATCAAGAGAGGCCAAATCGAAGACCTGAGGGTCAGGCCCGAGCTACTGTAGCAAACGAAGGTGTAGAGTCTGAGCACTCAGAAGAGGCAGAAAGAGGAGAAGCAATGGTCATCAGAAGAGTCCTGTTAAATGAAGAAGAAAAGACAGACCAGAGGAACAACCTGTTTCGGAAAAGATGCAAGTGTGCAGGCAAGGTATGTAACATCATCATAGATAATGGAAGAACTGATAATTTGGTTTTTGAGGAAATGGTTGCCAAGCTGTAGTTGGAAAGAAGAAAACACCCGCGCCCTTATCGAATTGCATGGTTGCAAAAGGACCATCGGGTGTTAGTAAGTGAACAATGCCTGGTGAAGTTCAATATTGGAACTTACAGAGATGAGATTTTATGTGACATCTTGCCTATGGATGCATGTCACCTCGCTGCTTGGGAGACCATGGCAGTTTGACCGAAGTGTTGTCCATGATGGTCGAGCCAACACATATTCTTTGTCAAAGAATGGAGTTCGCCACAAGTTAAAACCCCTGAAGGAGGCGGATGAGAAAGTATGCAACAGTGCACGAGTCTGTCTAGTTGATGGCAGAAGATTCTTGGAAGGCCTGAAGCCGGATCATATGTGCTATGCTATAATCCCCAGGGTTAGGGAAGAAGGATGCAAGGAAATTCCAATGGAAGTCATGGGACTGTTAGAAGAATTCCCAGATATCATTTTAGATAATGTTCCTGAAGGTTTACCGCCTATTAGGAAGATCAGTCACCACATAGATTTGGTGCCTAGATTGAGCTTGCCAAACAAGGCTGCACATCGAATGACGCCTGTGGAGACTGAAGAATTAAATCGGCAAGTTCAAGATCTATTGAAGAAAGGCCTGATAAGGGAGAGTCTTAGTCCATGTGCTATACCAGCAGTACTAGCACCCAAGAAGGATGGAGAATGGAGGATGTGCACCGAATCTCGTGCAATCAACAAGATCACCATTAAATATAGGTTTCCCCTGCCGAGAATGGATGATATCATGGACTGCTTGGGTGGAGTTGAGTACTTCACAAAAATTGATTTGAAAAGTGGATACCATCAGATCCGCATTAGAGAAGGGGATGAATGGAAGACAGCTTTTAAAACCAGAGAGGGGCTGTATGAGTGGTTGGTTATGCCATTTGGATTAACTAATGCACCTAGTACCTTCATGAGGTTAATGAATGAAGTTCTGAAGGAATTTATGGGAAAATTTGTTATTGTTTACTTAGATGATATACTGATTTTTAGCAGAACCTTAGAGGAGCACCTGATGCACATCAGGAAGGTTTTTGAGAAACTGCGGGAGGAACAGTTACTGATCAATCTGAAGAAGTGCAACTTCGTGAAGAAGGAGCTGGTATACCTGGGATTTGTCATATCAGCAAATGGTCTCAATATGGACCCCAAAAAGGTGAGGGCTATCCTAGAATGGCCTGTCCCAAGAAGTGTGACCGAGGTTAGATCATTTCATGGTCTGGCCAGTTTCTACAAAAAATTCATTAGAAACTTCAGCAGTATTTGCTCATCTCTTACAGAGACAATGAAGGGGAACAAGAAGGAATTTTAGTGGATAGTTGGAGCAGAAAAAAACTTTGCTATGCTGAAGAAGAATGTCATTGAGCAACCCGTATTAGCGCTTATAGATTTCAATAAGGTGTTTCAGGTAGACTGCGATGCAAGTGGCAATGCCATAGGAGCTGTATTGAGCCAAGAGGGTAGGCCTGTTGCATATTTCAGCGAAAAACTCAATGATGCTAGAAGGAAGTATTCGGTGTATGATCAGGAGTTCTACGCCATATTCCAAGCACTTAAGAAATGGAGGCATTATTTGTTGCCCAAGGAGTTTGTTCTTTACACCGACCATCAAGCGCTGCAGTATATCAACAGTCAAGGCAAATTGAATCAGAGGCACCTGAAATGGGTAGAGTTCCTGCAGAGCTATACCTTTGTACTGAAGCATCAGAGTGGAAGATCCAATAGGGTGGTAGATGCATTGAGTAGGAGGAAATGTCTGATGACAGAAATGAGAGTGGAGGTTGTAGGGTTTGCTGAGCTCAAGAACTTATACCCTGCAGACCCCGATTTCGTAGAAGCTTGGAAAGCCTGCACTGCGCATGTTGCGTTGGACAGGACTAGATGGTTGGATTACCTGATTCAAGATGGAATTTTGTTTAGGGGGAATCAATTATGCATTACTAGGAGCTCAATGAGAGAGAACCTCATTAAAGAAAAGCACAGTGGGGGTTTAGCTGGACACTTTGGTCGTGACAAGACCATCTCACTGGTTAGTGAAAACTATTGCTGGCCACAATTACAGCAGGATGTGGCAAATTTTGTGCAGAGTTGCAGGATTTGCCAGATGGCAAAGGGTATGAGGCAGCCTACTAGTTTGTATCAACCTCTACCTATACCCGAAAGGCCATGGGAAGATATTAGTATGGATTTTGTGCTTGGTTTGCATAAGACGCAGAGGGGGCACGATTCTATATTTGTGGTAGTGGACAAATTTTTGAAAATGGCACACTTTATCCCATTCCAGAAGACTAGCGATGCAGTCCATGTAGCTGTTTTGTTCTTTAAGGAAGTGGTACGCCTTCATGGGCTGCCAAGAAGCATTGTGTCGAACAGGGATACCAAGTTTGTAGGTTATTTTTGGAAGACCCTGTGGAAGAAGCTGAGGACGGAGTTAAAGTTCAGTTCTGCATACCACCCCCAAATAGATGGACAAACAGAGGTGGTTAATAGGATTTTGGGCAACCTACTGCGATGCTTGGTAGGGGACAAGCCCAAGGGATGGGATCTAATTCTGTCGCAAGCTGAGTTTGCGTATAACAGCTCGGTCAATCGGAGTACCAACAAGTCACCATTCCAGATTATCTATGGGAGCAGCCCAAGGAATGCTTCAGAGTTAAGAAGGCTAGATACAAGGGAGAAATGCAGTGCTGAAATAGAAGACTTTACTGAACACCTGAAGGGAGTGCATGAGGAAGTGAAAAAACACATTGCCAAGATGAATGCTCAGTAAAAGACAAGGGCGGATCAAAAACGTAGAGCTAAGGAGTTCCAAGTAGGATATTTGGTCATGGTCCATCTGCGGAAGGAACGGTTTCCTGCCAAGACCTACAACAAACTGAAAATGAAGAAATTTGGACCATGTAAGATCATTGGCAAACGAGATTCGGGCAATGCGTATGAGGTGGAGTTACCAAGCGAACTCAACATCTCCCCCGTGTTTAACATCTCGGATTTGGTCGAGTATCATGAAGGAGAAAGCAGTGAGATACCCAGTCCAGATCTGTGGAGCATTCCCGTAGCCATTCTAGTTGCGGACAAGATAGAATAAGTTCTAGATATGCGTGAGGGCCGAAGTACTAGGAACAGGAGTTACTCGGAGTACTTGGTCAAATGGAAGGGCCGACCCATTGAAGACGCGACTTGGTTGTCAAAGGCTGAGGTTGATCGCCTGGGTCTACCTCGGAAAGATCAGAAGTGAGGTCACTTCTCAAACTCACCCCGGGTGTCTGATGCAGGAGCATCCGGTGGTGAAGCTGCAATCTTGCATCACCCAAAATGTGTTTTTTTGTTAAGTACTAAAATTGTCGTGATATCGCGATGCTTTTTGAAGAAGGGCACCAGCGGGCCAAACTGTCATGAAATCGTGACATTTCTAAAGCCACGCAGTCGAGACGCCAAACTATCACGAAATCATGACATTTCTAAAGCAGGGCAGTTGGGACGCCAAACTATTGCAAAATCATGACATTTCTAAAGCAGCACAGTCGGGACGCCAAACTATCACGAAATCATGACATTTCTGTAGCAACGTGGTCTGGATGCAAAATGGTCACGAAATCGTGACACTTTCAAAAGCAGGATTTGAAAGCACAGGGACATCTTTGGCAAAAAGGTTCTAAGGCACAAGAATGGTCATGAAATCGTGACACCTTCGAAGGCAAGCTTAAAGGACGTCACGAAATCGTGACACCTTCAAAGATAAAGTTTAAAAGACATTGCAAAATTGTGACACTTCTAGGAGGCAAGACTTGGAAACATAAAGACATCGCAACACCTTCAAAGGAAAAGCTCAAAGATGTCGCGAAATCGCAACATATCCGGAGGAAAGGTTCCACAATGCAAAGATGTCATGAAATCGTGACATATCCGAAGGCAAGGTTCCACAATGCAAAGATGTCACGAAATCGTGACACTTCCGAGCCAAGACGTACGAAATGCAAAGATGTCACGAAATCATGACATGTCGTGGTTTCGTGGCCCAAGGGAGGAAGGCGAGTAAGAAAAGCCTAGACGTTGTGATTTCACGACGTGTAGCGAAATCGTGGCCCCAAGGAGGAGAGAGAAGCCTAACGCCAAAACGTCATGATATCGCAACCAAATAGGAGAGAGAAAGTACTGGAGCAAAAACATCGCGATATCACGACCAGAGCTCTCACGACGTTGACTAGCCGACGATTATAGAGACCAGTGCAGAGGGACACGTGGCATGAAGTTACAGGTGGCTCGAGAGTATGAAGCGGTTACAGGGAGCATGATAGTAGGACACATGGCATCAAATGCAAGCGACCATGGCGCATTCTTATGAATGATGACTTGGCGGAGGATTGACAGGCGGCTGTAGGGTATCCCGCCACTACAGGCCATGATATATATATATTTTTTTGATGCACCTGGCAGCATCATGCAGGCGGGACAGAGCATTCATGCGGGCGGTATGGGGAGTCTCGCATTCAAGGTAATGATGGTCCAAAGAGAGTCGGGCCTGGGAATAAAAGAAAAAGGCCCGCACTTTGCGTAATGATGGAGAAGGAGGTGGCGACCGAGGATAAAAGGCGCGCATGCATTGTATTGAGGGACTCTTGGCCATTTATTTTCGGGGATAGCTGTGTATTCGAGGAGAGACCTCTGTTTAATGAAACTTGCTAGAATTTTTGGCCTGTGCATTGTTGATCTCGGCACTTTTGCTGTGTGTTGTTTATAGCTCTATATCACTAAGTGCATAGACAATGAATCCACCACCCGAGCAAGGTATGGGAAGTAGATTCACTTATAAAAAAATAGAGTGAAAATAAACCTAAGAGTGGGTGTATGGACCTTAGCTAATAGTGACAAGAATATGTGATGGGATACTAAGTAAAAGGAGACCCTTTTTACTTAGGATTTCAAGGTTAAAATCATTGAAAATAAATTTATTATATGAACAAGGTATAGGCAATGAATTCAACTGGGAAATATAAATACAATATATGGATTGAAGGAGAATGAACCATTTTTGGTGAACCTAAGAGGGTCATACAAGGGGTTTTATAACCTGTACATATCCTGATATGGCATGCAAAAATAAACTAGATGCTAGATGAACAAAGTATTTGTTAATTGCAAATATAGAAAAGAAAAATGTAAATATGAACAAATGATTTATGAGAAAGGAAATTATTATGAATATGATCTTAAAATAAAATGAGGTAAAAGAAATACAACTAAAGCCACTATGCTAGTTGCCTCTTCTCTCCTTTGGATTTCAGCAATTCTTGAAGAACTTGAGAGCTTAAAAACCTAAGAAAAAAAATTTTGTTGCCAAGATCCTTGAGAAACAATGAGCAAATTTTTGATACCTAAAAAAAAAATTCTTGTTTATAGGCTATCCCAAGGGTCAAATTTGGATTAGATTAGTTAAATATACAGTTAATGGAGTTAACTAATCTAATTGGTAGTCATAGGAGTTGATTGGGAGGTGTCTTAGTGAGTTAACTACCCTTGATTGGTAGTTGTAGGAAGTGATAGTAGGTGGATTAGAGATTTAAATAAACCTAATTGGTGGTTATAGAAAGTGATTATATGTGAATTATGGATTTAAATGGCCTTGATTGGTAGTTCAATGGGGAACTAAAATGTTGGCTATGCACTGAAGCAAATGTGCCACCTACAAATATGCTACCAAAAAATTCATGGTTGATGAATTTTTACTTTGATTGTTATAGGTAAAATTTGATGAGGAAATTAAAAATTGGGTGGGAACAATAGGCAATGTGAATTCGTCAGCTAAGGTGTCACTATAAATATGGGTTTGAGACAAGGAATACAATTGAATTGATAATTTTGTGTATTTTTGACAAAAGTGGTAGTCAATTTTGGGTATCTATAGTATGATGAAATTTTGTATCACAAAGAATAAGGGGGGAGATTGTATTCATAAATATGTATGTAGATGACATGGTCATTACAAGAATATCTAAAAGAATGATTTTAGATGCAAATGAATATTTGAAGAAATATTTTGATATGGTAGATATTAGTTTATTATACTATTGCCTAGGAGTAGAGGTAAAGTAGAACCATAATCACATATTTGTTTCACAAAGCAAATATGCCAAGAATCTCCTTGAGAAATATTGCATGAAATATTGTAAGCATATAAAATCTCTCATAGAATTAGGTTTACAAATTTTATATTTTTATTCCTCTCCTCTAGAAAATGTAATGCTCTATTGAAATATAGTTGGAAGTCTTATCTACCTAACTTACACAAGAATAGATATTAGTTTTGTATTGATTTATCTCTCATGTTTCATGCAAGAACCAAAGACGACACATTGGAAGGTAGTAAAAAGTGTTCTAATATATATACAAGGTACTATTGAGTATGGTCAAAATTAAAGAGTGGTTAGTTCCCTTATAAATTTATACAAATGTATATTATGTAGGTTACATTGATGACCAAAAATCCACCTTTGACTATGTATTATTTATAGGGCCTACAACTATATCCTGGGGAAGAAAGAAATAAGTAGTTGGTTTATATTCCATTGAAGCAAAATATTGTGCAATAGGAGAGGCTATTCACAAGAAATATGGTTAAAACATATATTGACAAAAATGGGAGTTCCACAAGATAAACCTATAATCATGCACTACTAAAATCAAGGAGTACTAAAACTTGTTTATAATCTAGTATTTCATGAAAGAACTAAATACATTGACATGGAGTGACACTTCAACCCTGAACATGTTCAAAAAGAAAGTATTCAACTTAAATTATATTCTATTCAAGATAAACATGTCGACATATTCATCAAAACACTTGGACATGTTAATTTAAATAATTCTTATGTTTTCTCTCTAATACTATGATGTAATAAGGGTGGAAAATTAGAAGTTATTACATCATGTATAAGGTGAATGTAAGTTGAGTAACCACACAACACATGGTTTATTAGGTTAACTAAGAAACAAGGTTATTTTTAGGTTGTTATGATATACATCGAAAGCCATTATATTTATATACCCTTTTAATTTCATAATAAACATATCAAAACATTGATTTCTAACAATGTAAAGAATCAAAGCAATATTGAGGGATATACGACCATGTGAAGATAACTATCTAGAATAAAGGCAACGTTAGAGAAATTTTTCTAGAAGAATACCTCATATTTTAGGAGCTATATATTTGGAAAGGTTTATATAATTTATATGATTCTTAAATAAATTTGTGCAACATTTGAAGAGATTTAAAATAACTAAGAAATATTGAAGAAGATACAACCCTATGAAGTGAGTCATGTGGAACAAGGGTAGAGAATTATTTAAGTCACGTTAAATGAAGCTAAATATATCTATCAACCAAGGTTTAGATGATGGGAGAAGCAATGGAGGTCTAGGGAATCAGTGAGGTTGTAAATTTTGTTTGGGTGTAGAATTTTTTAGCTAAGTTGTGTTTATCCCTTAATTATCTTAGAAGTTATACATGTAGGATTATTGTAGGTTTATTTTAAATAATATAATCACTATAGGATATACTAATAAATTTGAGTAGATATCGAGTTATAGTTTCCTTGCCATGGACTTATTAAATGATAAATCCTTAGAATCATCCCTAAGTAATAAAGGTTAGGAAGTACCTCATAGAGAAGTGATCCTCATTGTTCAAAGCTAAGGAAATCATAAATTTAATGGGTCTTAGATAGAGGCTTTAACTCTAAGAAAGTGGATTAATAAGATATGGAAGTCTCTAGGAGTTAGTATTTTTCCTAAAGGATTCTTCGTACCCATTTTCTATTCTAGGGAGAAAAGAGAGAATCTTGAAGGGGGGTCCTTAGTTTATGGGAAGAGCAGGTTTCTTCCTTACCCACTACTATGAAGGATTCACACCCAAAAACATAATTCTATCACTAGTACTAGTTTGTGTTAGAATGTATGGGTTGCCAATTTAATTATAAAGAATTGATACCTTCAAGGCAATAGGAAACACTCTAGAATAATTCCTTAAGATTTTAGAAACTACAAAAGATGGAGTCTTGGCAATTTTTTCCTATATGTTGGTCATGATTGATATTAGTAAACCTTTACTAGAATGAATCATTCTTAAGTATGGAGGTAATTTGTGGACCCAAAACATGGATTATGAGAACATATATTTCAAATATAGAAGATGTCACAAGGTGGGGCATATTGATAGATCATGCCCTAAGAAGAGTCTAACAAAAAAATATGTGGAATATTGCAAGAGAAACTTACAAATGGATATGGACGAGGATGGTTTTCAAATTCCAAAAAATAGGTCTAGACATATGAAAGTAAATAAATAGTGGAGACCAATAAGTAAGAATATTGGAAAAAGTATCAATTATTTTGAGGATTTATCCTATTAAGAAAAAATATTTTAGAGCTTATAGGATATGGTAAAATAGGATCAAAATATTAAAAAGAAACCATCTACTCAATATGTTCTAATTTAGGAATGAAAATTCCTCCTGAACCTATTAAATATGCCTCATCATATTTTGAATACTCTATTGAAATAGAATGCACCATTCAAGAGAAGTAAAGTGGTAGATAAAATATAGTGTTAGATGTTAATACCTCTACCATTAACAAGAACATACCAAAAAATGATCAGGATAAGTCAAAATATTCCTTAGTAGATTTGGAAGAGGAGAAATATAATGAAAAGGAAAGATATTAAAGAATATTGAGAAATATAATAATAATACCTACTCTCAATTATGGCAAGGAAAAGAGGAGGAATTTTAAATTATCTAGAAAGAGCCAGGGAAGTAAGAGAAAACATAGAGAAAGGAACACAACCTAAATTAATTGAGCTTTAATTTACCTAACAATAAAATGATATTAGTAATTCATAGGAGGGGCCAATAGCCCTTAATAAGACATGATTATGATATCATGGAATATAATGTATGATAATAACCTTCAAATTAGAGATGTATTAGGGGCCTCTATTTAAGTAATAAGCCTGATATTATTTATGTCTGGGAAACTAAACTGACAAAGGAAGAATTTTCCACAACTATGAAAGCAGCAAGGGAAAAATGTGAATGGGATGCTATGGATTTATAAGGAGAGGTAAGGGGAATTCTAACATGTTGGAATCCAATTAAAACCTCCTATGGAACCATTCATAAAAGTAGGCATTGCATATCCTCATTAGTCACATACTACTTTGTAGATATTTATTTCATCATTATCATTATAAATGCCTTCATAAAATGTGTGGAGTGGGATTGAATACTTTATGAGAAGTAAATACCAATAAAAATGATTCAGTATCATAGGATATTTAAATTCCATAACCAAGGTAGATGAAAAATTTGGAGGAATTAAGGAAATAACCCAAAGCATGAGAGATTTATTAGCATTTATTCAAAGTAATAATCTATGGGAGGTTGAGTTTGAAGAAGATAAATATACATGGAACAACTATAGGATAGGCTAAAATATAATAGAATAATAATTAGATAGATGCATACTCAAATCATTGGGTAGATGAAGGTATTTATGCTAAAAATAATATCTTGAAAAGGGTTGGTTTAGATCACTAGAAAATAAGAGTTAAAATGGTGATAAGTAAATTTTTTTTAAATCATATATTAAATATGAGTAGGTGCAAGAAGAACATACTCAATTTGTTGATATAATAGTGTAGACGTGGATTTTTTTAGGAAATTCTGGGCTATATACACTTCCAAAATAAATTAATTCAATGACATCTAGATGAAAATAATGGACAAGAACACTTTTCAAAACATTTTGAAGAAGAAAAAAGAACTAAAATAGAAATTTTGAAAATTCTAAAAATGTGGAGAAAAGAGAGTTTGCAAATATCATAATATTTTGGAGATTAAAATCGAGATAGACTTAGTTAAAAGGAGATAAAAACATAATTTTTTGTCATAATATGACAATAGTATAGACATCAACATCCAAAAATTAGTAGAATTAAATCAATAGAAGGTGTTTGGATTGAAGACTAGAGAAAATAAGAAAGGAGGAAATGATTTTTTACCAGAATATTCTAGGATTAGAGGAGGTTGAATGTAACAACCCATTTCTAACCAACCCAAGAGAGTAATTTTTTTTTAAATAGATTCACAAGTAAGGTTCACAAAGATACTCCCATACTCTTTTGTTTTGCATAATTAAGGCATTATAAATTTTGAGTTATTTTCACTGCCAATGACACTCAAGTGGACAAGACATGCCAATGTCCTGTACCTATTTTTGGGGTCAATTTTTCTCAACCTCTATGGTTAGAAAAGATACCTTTAGTGGTTTCCCCACATTCCTTATACTCTCTGTGAGTGTAAGAAAATTTACCCAGAATATAGAAATTATCCATTTTAGTCCATCAAAATGGGATGCCATTTCCCTCACCATACATAAGTTAGTCTATGTAGGTGTTATCTAGCATAATGCCTTAAAGTCTAGTTATCTCATCTCCATGATAAGATAACTAGTACCTAGTGCTTAATTACCACACCTCCATGGTGGGCTAATTAAGGGTATTATCACTCCATGTGATAATACACATGGTCACCCGATCCTACCCAATGAAAGTGCCATCACTTACTTATGTTGTGAATGATTTCCTAATCTCCATGATAGGTATTGTGGTTAAAAATCCATACTTAAGAACCTTCCTCAAAATATCCATGTTTTTGGAAATACATCTAAGTGTAGATATATAAAACCTAACACCTAAACAAGTATATGAAATAAAATTACAAATAATATCATGTAACCATGCTGAGGCAAAAAAATGGAGAAAATGATGCCCTTCTCGTTGATATTTGAAATTGTCCTTTACAAAGTGGTTATAAAGATATCCCTCTTAGGGATAGATACCAATTTGATACAAATTATAATAAATAACCAATGGTAGGTGTATTTGCAAGATCTTTGTAATATCAAAACTGATTATAGAGAGGGTTTATTTGCAACCTTCGCATGGTGAGATAAATATTGATGAATATTTGTATTGAAGAGCTCCTATTAAGATCTAAAACCTACACACAAGAACACTTACAAGATGTTAATAGCAAATGAGGAACCTATTAGGATGAGGACAATTTTCATGATAAGAAATTTAAATAAAGATGCTAAAAACGATAAAGAAATGCATGAAAACTATACTAAATTGCGTTAGAAATCAAAGTAAATGCTACTAAAGCTACTATAACTAATAAAACACATAAAAATTATATGTCATCAAGAGGTCATCATGGGATAAAGTGGTCAAGTCTTCTAGCCATCATAGGGCAGAGTGACTATGCCTACAGGCCACTTCGGGGTGAAGTGACCATTGAACAAAGAAATGTTTCCTTGTGACCGATGCAAAAAATTGCCTAGGATGGTCTACAAAATTGATGTTCAAGGGTCATGCTCTTTGAATCATAGTTAAATCATAGAAATTATCTATAAATTGGGATGTTTTATGGCAAAATATTATTGAATCAAGTCTTCAAACTCCAAAGGACTCCATTGTTGCAAATGCAAGCTCCATGGTTGGATTTGAGTAGCACTCCATTACTTATGAGAGTATGTTCTTTCTATTACACAAACTTATAGGTACTTCATTGCATTAGAATTCAAGTTATTTTCATGAAGGCTTAGGCTCTACTTATAATTTTTTAAAATGGTAATATTTGCTTGCAAGAGAAGCTAAGAACCAAGAATCGATTAGGCTCTAGGAATGTCAAACATTAGAACTAGAACCTTCTCGCACTTAATCATTAAATCTTAAATTCCCTATAACTAATTTGTATTAGCTTGGGATCCTGAGTTTGTTATAGGTATGGTACTCCCAGGGTAGAGTGATCATAACTATTGGTCATAACAGGGTCTGGTGGCCTTTAGAGGCTACTCCTAGGTATGACAGTTTAGGATGCAAAAGGTAGGTTGCCCATGTTTGAGTGGTAAAAACCATTGTTAAGTCTTGGGGATGCCCAAGGTGGGTCATATGACCTAAAAATATTTCCATATAGATAGCCTCCTCAAAATGACCTATTTTAGGTGTCTACAATAAGAGATACCACTCTAGATGTAATCATCACAACTGACTTGACTATTACCTTTCTCCAACTAACCAAGTCTTGGGATTTATCTTAACAAGGGTACTAACAAGGTTACTATAAACATACCTCACAAGATAACCTTCACAACCCAAAGAAAATAACACTTTAAAAACTATATCAACTCTATCATAAAGTAAATGGAAAGCATATTAACATTAATTACTAATATATAAAAAATCAATTAATGCCATCTCATATCATAACTGAAAATGCTTAATCATCAATTATTCCCATTTCCTTTATAATAAAAAATTAAGGAATATACAAGAGGAACTCATAAGTAACTACATGTAAACCAAGTCAAGTAGTTAAGCTTAGAAATAAACATGAGTCTTCCTCAATATCCATAATTTACAATATTCCTTTCATAATACATAATTCACAAATGACAATTATTTTAAAGAGGAACTTCTACACAAGAGCTCGTTACAATTTCCAAGGAACCATAAAAAGAATCCTTTTCTTCCCTTATCCTCAAGTTCGGATGTGCCTTCTCCCGAGAGCATAATAATGATAAATTAAGGGATAAAGATAGCTCATATATGTGTATGCATTCCTACATGATATTTCAATAATGCAACTACACCATACAAATAATAAACAATTCATGCACGAGAGAATCATATACTTCTCTCCATACTAATTTTTGCTACCCACACAATTTTTAGGAAAAGTAATACACATTCAATTCCCTATTTTATTTTCATCATGGAAAAATATTGTATTTTATGAGAGCATCCCATAATACCCTCTATTTAAGTTTCCCTTATCTACATAAGCCTCAGGATAACTAAAGTTATTCTCAAATTTATTCTTTTAAAAAATATCCATATATTACAATAGAATCAAATCTTATACATTAAATTATCCATCAATAATATCATAACCCCTTTTTAAAAATATAATTTCTTTCCAAAGTAAAACAAATGAACCTTTACAAATAAGGGCTTCTTCTACAATTATCCAATTTCTCTACCCTAAACATAAATGCTTTGCTTTTTTTAATATTCCTTTACTAATTCATTCCTTAATATTCCTTTACTTATGAAAGGCAACAACTATTTTATTCTTTAATAATCCTTATAAAACACAATAACTAATCAAATTTATTCTTTAATATTCCTTTACTTATAAAAGGCAGCAACCATATAAATTCTTTCATAAAATTTTAAAGGAAAGGATAGCGGTAATAAGGAGTTTGTTTTCTCCAAACAAGGTGATAAACATCAATAAAATTTAGGAAACATTTATCATTTAGTTCACAACAACAATTAATAACTTAATAATATTTTTGGGTAGAAAACATTTAAGCTTCTTTCTAAGAGTTGCAATATTTCTCCTAAAAATTAGTCAACAACTTAATAATTTTTCTAGGCAGCTAGAACATTTAATCTTCTTTCTAAAAAATATGAGATTTCTCTTGGAAATCAATTAACAACTTAATAACTTTTCCAGGTATCTAGAAAATGTATTCTTCTTTCTAAGAAGTGTAGGATTTCTCTTAGAAATCAAACTAACAACTTAATAATTTCCAAGCAGCTAGAACATTTATTTTTATTTATAAGAAATGCATAATTCTCTCATAAATCAAATTAACAACTTAATAATTTCTAGGCAGCTAGAACATTTATTCTTTTTTTATAAGAAATGCAGAACTCTTTCAAAAATTAAATTAACAACATAATAATTTCCAAGCAAATAGAACATTTATTCTTCTTTCTAAGAAATGTAGGACTCTCTCAAAAATCAAATTAACAATTTTAATAATTTTCAAGCAGCTATAACATTTATTCTTCTTTCTAAGAAATGCAGGATTTCTCTTAGAAATCAAATTAACAACTTAATAATTTCTAGGTAGCTAGAACATTTATTCTTCTTTCTAAGAAATGCAGGATTCTCCCAAAAATAAAATTAACAACTTAATAATTTCTAGGTAGCTAGAAAATTTATTCTTCTTTCTAAGAAATGTAGATTCTATTGAAAATTAAATTAACAACTTAATAATTTTTGGAGCTATAAATTTTATTCTTCTTTCTAAGAAATGCAAGATTTCTCTCAAAAATCATATTAACAACTTAATAATTTCTAGACAACTAGAACATTTATTATTATTTCTAAGAAATACAAGATTTCTCTTGAAAATCACATGGATCTACTATTATTTTACTACATAACTATTAATCGATTAGATTTTTCTAAAGCTCCACCCATTAGTTTAAATTGCACCACAAAAAGGAAATAATAATTCAACTAGAAAATAATCCAGCATACCATTCATAAGATAGCCTAAGATAATAAAAAGCATTATCGAGGAGTAATTTTTGGATGTCCTTCCTACCTGGTCTAGTCCTCTAGCATTTTTCTCTGTTCTCAATGTTTTTCCTCCTAATCTCTTACCTGCTAGCCTCCCTCTCTTCTACTGCCCTCCTTTTTAATTACTCTCTTTTTATAAAAGAGGAAATCATCTTTACTCTCTCTCCTCATCTTTATTATTTGTTCTCTAAAGGAGAGGAGAAAAGAAACATCTTCAAAAGAATCACACACTCCCATAACTCCAAAAATACCAATTGTAGGGTTACATAAAATACTTTTTCCCACAATTATTATTTTCCTAATGTTATTGCAAGAAATAAATATCGTTAAATACCTTAAGTAATTAAAATATAAACTATGAGGAAGACTTGAGGCACATCCTGAGTGGTGGTCCATATTTATATGGAAAAAGGGGTCTCTTCCTTAGGTGTTGAAGTACTAATTTCAACCCAGATTTATAAAAATTAACTTTGCACCTCTTTGGGTCAAGCTCCCTATCCTTCCCTTGCACTATTGACATGATGATATCTTGAGGAGCATCGCTAAAGTGGTGGGTGATCTTATATTGATAGACCTTACCACAAGGACCAAATCAAGAATTATTTTTGTGTGAATGTGCATTAACACTAACTTAGAAGTATATATTTCATCATCCATTGAGCTAATCTTGAGTCTAGATTCTTGGATGTAAGCTATAATTAATGAAAACCGACTAAATTTTTACAATGACCATAATAAATTTGGACATATCTTGACAAGCCCTATCAAGAAGACAAAAAAAACTTGGTCCAAGGTTAACCCTAAAAGCAAACCTTCCCAAAAGCTCTTTTTGGAAAAGGAATCTAGACCCTCTACTCAAGGATTCAGGGAAGCTAGTATTACTATCACATCTTCTCAAATAGGTGAGAAGGTTGCAAAAGTTCTTGAGGCATAGGTGGTTGTGCCAATCAACCTAGATCCCCTATACTAGGACTCAGATATTTCTCTCATCATCGAAGATAGAGGTTAGACCCACTTCCCTTAGGTTATTTCTTGGTCTCCCTTACCTTTGTTAAATGGGTAGAACCCCTTTGAGTGTATGGAATTAGTTCTAGAGTTCTAGAATAAATTGGGTATTGAATTAACCCCCAGCCTCAAGGAGTCTTGTATGGCTCTTTCATGGGCTTTAAATAAGATACCCAAGTTGTAAAATGGATCTCTAGGTGCTAAAACACATAATGGACCATGGTTTTATGGAAAAAAGGGTCTCTTCCTTAGGTGTTAAAGTACCGATTTCAACCTAGATTTCCAAAAAATTAACTTTGCACCCCTTTGGGTTAGGCTCCCTAGCCTTCCCTTTCACTATTGGCATGATGATATCCTAAGGGGAATTACTAAAGTGGTGGGTGATATTATCTTGGTAGACCCTGCCACAAGGGCCAAATCAAGAATGGTTTTTGTGTCAATGTGCATTAACACTAACTTAGAAGTAGATATTTCATCGTCCATTGAGCTAATATTGAGTCTAGGCTCTTGGATATAAGCTATAATTTATGAAAACCAACAAAATTTTTACAATGACCATAATAAATTTGGATATATCCTAACAATTCCTATCAAGAATAAAAAAAAAAAGCTTTCTCCAAGGTTAACCCGAAAGGCAAACCTTCCTAGAAGATCTTTTTAGAAAAGGAAGCTAGACCCTCTACTCAAGGATTTAGGGAAGCTAGTATTACTATAACATATTACTAAAGAGGTGAGGAGGTTAAATAAGTGCTTGAGACATAGGTGGTTGTGGTAATCAACTTATATCCCCTACACCAGGACTGAAATATTCCCCTTGTCATCATATATGGGGGCCTAATCCACTTTCTCAGGTTAGTTCTTGGCCTCCCTTAACTCTATTGAATGGATAGAACACCTTTGAGTGTATGGACTTAGTTCTAGAGTTCTATACTAAGTTGGATATTGAATTAATCCCCAACCTCAAGGAGTCTCTTATGGCTCTTTCAAGGTCTTGAATAGGACCCCCAAGTTAGAAAATGGATCTCTAGGTCCTAAAAATCATAGTGGCCCATGGTTTTATGGAAAAATGGGTCTCTTCCTTAGGTGTTGGAGTACTGATTTCAACCTATATTTGTAGAAAATCAACTTTGCACCCCTTTGGGTCAGGCTCCCTAGCCTTCCCTTTCACTATTGGCATGATGATATCTTGAGGGGCATTACTAAAGCAGTGGGTGATCTTATCTTGATAGACCCTACCACAAGGGCCAAATCAAGAATTATTTTTATGTAAATGTGCATTAATTCTAACTTAGAAGTAGATATTTCATTTTCCATTGAGCTAATATTGAGTTTGGGTTCTTGGATGTAAGCTATCATTTATGAAAACTAACTAAATTAGTATAATAACCATAATAAATTTGGACATATCCCAACAAGCCCTATCAAGAAGCCAAAAAAAAAGCTTGGTCTAAGGTTAACCCTAAAGGCAAACCTTCCCATAAGCCCTTTTTGGAAAAGGAAGCTAGACCCTCTATTGAAGGAGTCAGGGAAGCTAGTATTACTATCATATCTTCTCAAAGATATGAGCAGGTTGTAGAAGTGCTTGAGGTATAGGTAGTTGTGGCGATCAACTTAGATCTTCTACACTAAGACTCAGATATTCCCTTGTCATAAAATATGGGGTCTAGACCCACTTCCCTCAGGTTAGTTCTTGGTCTCCCTTACTTCTATTGAATGGGTAGAATCCCTTTGAGTGTATGGGTGTAGTTATTTTTTTTTAAAGCAAAAAACCCCTTGTGGAGCCTCCTTGGTATGAGATACCATGAACAGGGGGTTTTGCACCATCAAAGTCACCCGAGAGTCACACCCGACCCCGCTCGCACCAACATTATCAATTGGATTTTAGATACCCAATTCATATTTTTGGTAGGGTGGAGATTTGAACTTGGGACCTCCCTTGGAGGATTACCCTCTCCTCTCCAACTCACCTACAACCTTATTTCTAGAGTTCAAGATTGAGTTGGGTATTTATTTAACCCCCAGCCTCAAGGAGTCTCTTATGGCTCTTTTAGCAGATTAAAATAGGACCCCCAAGTTGGAAAATGGATCCCTAGGTCCTAAAAATCATAGTTATAAAAAATATTTGAATGATGTAGGGGTGGAGCATAAGTCGAGGAAACCTCCAAATAAGGACCTCAAGAAAAAGGAAATAAAATCTAAAATAGCTAATGGTACTCAGATGTTGCTAGGTTTGGAAGAGGGTAGAATGTCTAGAGGAAAACAATTGAATATTACCTCCTTCAATTCTCAATATCACTATCATGGGGGTGGAAATGAATCCTCCACCATTTCTCTTAATTATGCTCCTTTATTGGAATATAAGAGGTTCAAATGACCTTAAAATTCATATTTTGGTGACATCCCTAGTCCAATTGATTAATGTTGCGGAAATATGTTTTATTGTTGCTCATAGGCTAGTGGGTCAATTTCTAGTTGCTTATAGGTTTGATCCTATGTATCTGCTATAGGAAGTTAGTGCTTGGATGGATTCCAAAAATTGCTTCTTATGCTCTCAATTTTAGGCAAGAAAATCTCAAATTTGAATTTTGAGTTTAAAATAAGTGATAGTTCAAATGGAACAACTCTTGATAAGTATAATATATTGGGGTGATTTCCTTGAGAGGATGAGTGGATCTACTACTCATGTATGTGGATCCAGAGAATTTCTTGTAAAATTTCATGTTTTTCCCTTAGGATCTCCTTGTGCAGTTCTAGTGAGACTCCTATTTTAAGTGTATATCTAGTTTGGGAGAGGTTTTGTGATTCCTTTCTAAAGGGTGTCTCTATATAGTTGTTAGTGGATTTTATTTTTGCACCTTTCAAACAATTTAAATTTTGCTTTAGTCCCTGGATTGTAGTTTCTAAGTTTTAAATAATGTTTTATTTGGCACATTTTTTGCCTCTGTTTCAATATTTATTTTTTTCCTTTGGAGGTAAATCATGGTTTGTTTCTCTTGGCTTCAACTTGGATGCAAACTACTTCTTGGGTTTTGGTATTCCTTCCCATGATCTTGCATTTCAAATTTTATCCTATTATTTTGAAGGCTCCTTGGGTAGGATCCACATCTCCTATATCTCTTGGTTCTCTTGATTCTCATGGATCTCTACCTTATCTAGGATATTGTCTTTCTCTATTCATATATTCTATTTCCTATTGTTGATTGGAGCTTAAATTATTGGCCCTCTAGATGGTTTTGATCCTATTTAGTTTTCGTTTGGTTTCTCCTTAGAAGCGTGTGATTCTACTTGTTGTTAGATTTTGAGGATATATGCAGTGGAAGATATCTAACATAGGTCCTAATAAGATGTAATAAATATGAAAGCAAGTGAGTCTACAATATGACTAAAATATACTATAAATAGAAATGATGAAAATACAATGCAATATGGAGGAAATGGTCACTCCATTAATATGAGCTAAAGAGCTACATTGTACTCCATACAGGAGCACTACTACTATCTACTACAATGCACTTGATAAGAACTTGATATGAACTTGATATATGATCTACCACTATGAGGCCCTTTATATAGGAAGATAGATTCCTTAGCCAACACTCTACCTAGTTGTACAAGGGGACACCTTGCACATTACAACTTGCACATTGCCACTTGTGCATTTATTACATTGCTTGAAGTAACTAGCTAACTCCCCCTAAAGTAATCTCCTACTCTAACTATGTACCAAAGGTGGTACATTTACATGACCCAAATGATGTAATATACTCTAACTCTAACACCCCCTATATTACATTATTTGGGTATTGAAGATTTCAATATTCAATATGAATCTTCTTCTTGTGGATGCTCTTTGGCTTGATCAGGTTCTTCTTTAGTTGCTTTAGTCTTCATGTTATAGCTTCTTGTCCTTTCCAATCCTCTGTTATTTGACATCATATGTCTTTGATGAACTAGTGATCTCATGATTTGGCATGTCTAAAGTGGATCAAAATTGACCCATATTTTCTCCTTTGGATTTCTGTATGACCTGTCTCTTTGACCTTCATAAGTATCAAACTTGAGCTCATTGTTAGTAGATGCTTTTGGAATAAGATTTTGAAAGTAGCAATCTATTCTTTGTAGTAAACTTTCTTCATGGATTTTATAATACTTGTATTTATAGTAGCAGAAGAAATATGAGTGATTTTTCCCTTCACAATATTTGCATGGATGGAAATTCCAACAATTGATCTTTTCATGACCGTATTGATTGCAATAGGTGCACAATAGAGATGTTTTGACTGCTTTGTAGTCTATCTTGGGGATATCATGTTTATCAATATCTCTGACTAGATCCTTAAACCATATGTGCACAATTGAAGCTATTCCATTTTTACTTCTTTGTATGATGTCTTCTTGATCTATCTCTTTTTCTCCCTTGTGGTATTTTGTGTTTTCATTGATATAGCTATCATCAGCTTCATTAGAAGAATCTATTTTTCCGTAGCTATTTGTTTCAGAACTTATTTCCCATCTTATTGATTCTTCCTTTCCTTTTGTACTTTCCTTATTGTTATCCATTGTATTACCAATCATGCTTTTAATCCATATTGGTATTTTTCTCATTCCACTTCTAAGTGTATTGCTTAATGTGTTGGTAGTCATATTTATAGCTCCTTGGATTAGAGTATATAGTACTTTGATAGAGCTTGTATCTTATGAGATCAAATTTTTTTAAGTGATCTACCTTATGACTCCCTAGTTATGAGCTTGATTTGATAGAACCTTTTAGAGCTTAGGTTTTGTAGGCTTCCTTATATCTCCCTAGTTAAGATATGTGATTTAATAAAATCCCTGTAAGATTTGTAGACACCTTATGATTCCCAAATGGATTGAGTACTTGATAAATTTTGAATGAATGCTATTATTATCAAGTTTTGTAGAATGCCTTATGTCTCCCTAGTAATTTTGGATATGCTGAATGATAGATAAAGTGCTTTTGAGAATAGTAGTTCAATTTTGGGTTGATTTTGTAAAGTTTTGTGAATAGCAAAAATCAACTTCTTTTACACCTTATTTCTCCTATTGAACTTAAGCACTTTCTAATTTTTATGAGGTTCTAATAGTTGGATCTCCTTTGTCCCTTTAATGTAAGTTTGAGACAAGTATAGTAATTAGTTTCCAACTCTTGATATTCCTTATTGAACCTTCTTTTATAGCCTTTGATATTTTGATATTTAATGTTTCTATATTCCAATTACCTACTTTGGTGTAGTATTCCTTATAACTCCCTAATATGGAATATTAGAAAACAATGATATTTGCAATAATAGAAGTTTAATTTATCCAGGTAGAAATCCTTATTTCTCCTATATTTTAGATTGCAAATATTAGGCTATTAATATATATTTTTCCTTTTAATATTGCTTTCAAATATGGTTGATTTCCCTTAATGTTTCAACCTTATATTATACCTTATAACTCCCTATTAATGAAAGAAAATTAGAATAAGGTAAAGTTTTACCTTTGTAATGTTGCAAATCCAAAATATTCGATGTTGAATTTGGTCATAGATGACAACAAGCTTTATGTCCTTTCTTTGGGTGCTATAGCCAATGGAATACTTTGATTCTTCCTTGGCTTCAATGCTTGGATGGTGGTGCCTCAATTCTGGAGTCTTTGACCTCCCTTGACCAGAGCCTTTAATGCTCTTCACCTTTCTTCCATGTTGCAACTCTAGCTGCTATGAATGTGCTATGAATGTTGATGTTGCTACGTAAATCTACCATGAACTCAAATATAAAAACTACTACAAATTTGACTTTGAATGCTCTATGAATTTGGCTTTGAATTATCTATGAATTCAGATTTGAATTGCTATTGCTCCTTGGTCTTTGGCACCTAATATAGTGACAAGTGTCACGATGGTTATCTTTGAGAGCTTGAGGGATGAGAAGATGCTTATTACCACTTGTAAATTTTTTCCAAGTAAAGGATGAGCATTACAGTCTTGGATGAGCACTCATTCTTTTTTATGATATGTGTCTTCTTCCTTCTAACACACCAACCTTCTTCCCTATAATATTTTCTTGGTCAAAATTGCTACGAATGGGCACTCATGTGGGAAATATTAGAATTTCCTTCTCGATGACAAGTGTTACCTTCCCTTTGTGCATGAGATTTCTACATAATGCCTCTTCAATGTATCTTTGCAATACCCTTATTAACAATGCAACACGACCAACTCTTCCTTTGTTTGATGGTGCTTGGTATGAGTTTGTAACCAGTTGTAGTGGAGAGCAACACCTTTGGAGACTTGGAGCTAGGATTTTGACAATGATCTTGAGGTATTCAAGCAATGCTATGGTGGAGTTTGAAATACTCCAATGATGCTCCTTGGATGTATGTCTAGTGTAATTTTTTGTGCTTTGTTTGCTTGTAGGTTCAGCTATCCAAATCGTAGAAGATATGAGCCTTTTGAGAGGCTCTATTCCCTTGCGTGGAGTGTGCTATTATACGACTACCTTGGGTTGTTTTACCTTGAGAAGAATGTGCCTTTGAGGTACTTTAAACCTTGCCCTTTTTCCTGCATATGGCAGATTAGAATAGTGCAATATAATGTAAAAATATTTGTATATAAAATACCTTTTTTGCACCTCCTTTTGCAATCAAATTTTTTTTTGTGGTTTTATGACAACTTCCTTATAGGTAAATGGAATATTTTGAGGTTGTATTATTTATTAGACACCTATCTCCTTTTTCTTGGATATTTTTCTAATGAACCCAAGCTTGTAACCACGTAGATAGAAGCTCTTTTTAGATGTAACTTTTTGCACATTTTTCTAACCCTTCATGCACTTTGAATTTGAGACTCACCAAGTCTCGATTTGAAGCTCCTTTTTCTGATTTTTGGTGGTTACTTTATTCTCCAAACCTTGGAGGAAACTGATCTGATTTGATGGCTTCTATGGACACTAAATATTGTAGGTTTTGTGCACCAATAATATCTCTAGACACTTTGACAACAATATGATTTTGTGTCCTTCTTTAAAGAACACAAATTAATCCTTTTTTAGAGTAATTAGTATAGTGCAAATGAACTTAAAAATACTTCCAATTTCACTGCACTTTTAATTGCAACAATAATTTCACCTTATTGCTCCAATAAAATCTCAAAGTAATTTCTAAATGCACTTAATAAATTACTACATTTTTTCAAGAGTAATCTGTAATGAACCCTTAATGGATACTCTGCAATTTTTCACTACAATCAATATTGTAGGATATAGTCTTCTTGCTTTCTAGATAGAAAATAGGTAGATGATAATTTTATTTCTTTCAAAAATATCCAACTCCTATTTAATGTGCAAATAAACCTTAAAATGAATTCTCCTTTTTGCACTTTCTTGAAGACTATAATGCAATCTATCCTTCTGCAAATTTTAATCTAAGTATGGTGCCTTAACAATGTTTGATAATAATCCAATTTGTAGTTTAATCAATAAACCTAATTGCACCCAAGTTGCTTACCTTTTTGATGGCTTCTGAAGTAGATGTAGATCTTGGTATTTTTGATTCACCAAGTTGCTACCTTGTAATGGTTGAATTCATAGCTTCTTGTTGGCTATCTAGAATAACTTCCTGCTTCACCAAACTGTAGCCTTGAACTTTCTATCTTGAGCCTTGGATTTGGTGGCTTGATCCTTCCAGTGATCTTTGATTTTTATTGTAGATTTAGAGAACTCCTTTCTCTAAACTGTGCCTTCTTGCTGTGAGAGGCAATCTCCAAATCTCCTAGATTTGGTAGGCTTCTTTTGTCTGAATCTTCCTTCAAACTTCTTATCAAATTTTGACTTCAAACAGGTTCTTCTTCTCAAGATTCTAAATTTCTTGAGGTCTTCATTGGATTCTTCTTCTAGTATTTGGCACTCCTTGCCAAATTCTTCTTCTCTTGGGCTTGTTGTTGGATGGTGATAATTGTCCCAAGTCCTTCACTATCAAGTGCTTTCTCCTTGGTAGTGGATTTCTCCAATGAGTTCTCCTAGGAACCTTTTTGATGATGCTTCTATGAGCTCTGCAAAAAGGCTCTCCAAGCCTTCTTTTTTTTCCTTGAGACCTCTCCAAGGTCTTCTATCTTGTAGCTTCTCCAGTCTTCCAATTGAGACCTTTTCTTCAACCTTCTACTTTTGGAAGTATTGGTGATGAGATCTTCTTAGATCTTTGATTTTGCTACTTCTGGATTTGTATAGGACTCTCCTAGTCCTTCTCTTTCTTCCAAGAATGGAAGTTCTTCAACGAGATCTTCTCTTGATCTCTTCAGCTCCTTCTTGAAGGAAATATTTAATCAATAAAGGAGATCACCAATCTCCTATTTCTTGGACTCTTCTTTAGAGTCTTCTTCAAGAACTCCTTTTTGGATTTTTCTTTTGAATCAGGAAATCTTCTCTAAAGTATTCTTTAGAAACTCTTCTTTGGAGTATTCTTTTAAATCAAGAATTTATCTTCTGAATCAAGAATTCTTTTCTGAAGTCTTCTTCAAAATTAAGGCTTCTATAGCCTTCTTCTTGATCAAGGCTTCTATGGCCTTTTTTCTTCTGCACTCTATAGGTATTGATCTTGAATGAAGATCACCAATCTCCTATCTCCTTCTTTGACTCAACTTCTGGAGTCTCTTCTTCCTTGAGTATGCTATAAGGCTACTATGGCCTTTTCTTCACTTCTGCACTTTGCAGGATTGCAACTCTTGTAATGGGACCTTTCTCAAGGTATTTGAAATATTCAGTCTTCTTCCTTGTTTCTGCAAGTGCTGGAATGATTCTAAGAAGATATTCTTCCTAACTCTCTTGTAGGAAGCTTCTCAACATTTTGTTGAATCTCCTTTTCCTACAACAAGCTGTTAGAAACTAGAATTGAAGAATTTGTAATTCTGGAGATAATAATCTTCACTAGTTGATTTGTCAATCTAGTGGCTTGAATGTTGAGTCCTAGTCTTCACGAGTTTTTTTACAACTCTGTGGAAAGACTCTAGCCAAATATAATCTCAAAATTTCTACAACTGAGATTTATTTCAATCCTCACTTGTGACTCTCCCTATTCCTCTTGACCTACTAGACTTCTCTTGTGATGACTTTTGTAAGTGGCGGTGCACACTGGAAAATCCAATTTACAAAAGCGCAAAGAGGAACTATGATGGATGTAGGTCCTCCTATATCGATTTACCGTGGCTTTGATACCACTATTAGATTTTGAGGATATATGTAGTGGAGAGATCTAACATAGGTCCTAATAAGATGTAATAAATATGAAAACAAGTGAGTCTGCAATATGAATAAAATATACTATAAATAGAAATGATGGAAATACAATGCAATATGGAGGAAATGATCACTCCATTAATATGAGCTAAAGAGCTACATTGTACTCCATACATGAGCACTACTACTATCTACTACAATGCACTTGATAAGAACTTGATATGAAATTGATATTTGATCTACCACTATGAGGCCCTTTATATAGGAAGATAGATTCCTTGGCCAACACTCTACCTAGTTGTACAAGGGGACACCTTGCACATTACAACTTGCACATTGCCACTTGTGCATTTATTACATTGCTTGAAGTAACTAGCTAACTTCCCCCTAAAGTAATCTCCTACTCTAACTATGTACCAAAGGTGGTACATTTACATGACCCAAATGATGTAATATACTCTAACTCTAATAGTTTTAAAAGGTTTGAGGACCCTTTCAAAACCCCTTCTTTTACCTAATAAAAAATAATAATAATTCTTTTCCTACTTAACTTGATTAATATTAATAACTAATCTTAAATATTGAACATTAATATTTCTTCTACAAATATAATACACCCTATTCAATTAATATTAAGAATTAATCTTATATATTGAGCATTAATATTTCTTCTACAAATATTAATACACCACTTTCAATCAATCAATATTAAGAATTAATCTTAAATATTGAGTATTAATATTTCTTCTACAAATATTAATACACCCTTTTCAATTAATATTAAGAATTAATCTTAAAAATATATATATATATATATATATATATTTTTTTTGAATTTACATGGTGGAATCGGTAGCCGCCACGAATCCGAGCAGGCTGTCCAATTTTTATGGCCACCACAGTATTTTGCGTTGTCCGCCCCAGAAGCCACCACACAGATCTTCGCACAATCTACCCCTATAACCACCATGCCACAATCATTTTAAACCTTTTACGTCGCTGAAAGCACCGGGAAAGGGACAAGCGTTCAGTCCGGTGAGGCCCGAGATTTGAACCTTGGACCTCCGCCCCCTTATGGGGTTTGGATGAACCAAATGGTAATTAATCTTAAATATTGAGCATTAATATTTATTCTATAAATATTAATACACCCTTTTCAATTAATATTAATAATTAATCTTAATTATTGAATATTAATATTTCTTCTCTAAATATTAATGCCCCCTTCTTATTTTTTCTAACTTAATGTCAAATGTTAATATTGAAAATTAACATCGACATTGAATATTAATATTACCTCCATAAATATTAATACCCTTATGGAAAGAACATTTAACAATATATTCCATGCATCAACATAGGCATATAAAAAATACATGTTTATCAAACATATACAACCTATGACAAAATAATGCATCAAAAAAATATACTATAACATTTTTATCCTTAACCAAGAGGTTGTATGACAACTACGAGGTCATCATATATCTACTAAGGGTGGCTCCTTTGCCTAAGAAATATCTAAGGCAGTGGTGTAATTATAATTAAATACACATGATGAAATACAACTACATGAGGGTAACATTTTACCCTAGAGCTGTCATAGACTATTTTGTCTGGCCATCATTCCTATTTATTGTGGTCTCTCATTTCTGATGGTCAACTTCCTTGTCCACTTACAAGAGTACCATAACATGCAACCATACATGATATCAGTAGTACCATATTCATATATAATATAACCAACACAACAAATACAATTAACCATTCATAAAGCATTTAAATTAAGCATTATAAATTTTTACATTTATACATAATCCATATTATATATGAGTCCTACCAAGGTGGGTCATGACATTGAAGTTCTTAATGATAAAATACTACAAGAACTACCTTCAGTTATAACATATAAAGATAATAGCAAATTTATGGAGCCTATTACTCTAGAAGAAGTTCAATTTGCTCTTTTCTTTTTTGATAAGGATAAATTCATAGGCCCAAATGGATTCTCTATAACATTATATTAGCATATTTTATAAAAAGTAAAGGATTATTTATTAATGGTAGTGGAATATGGTAAAATAATACATACCTTATAAAATAAATGCAACATATCTCATCTTGATTCCAAAAAAATAAGGAAACATTTTTTTTATTCATTTAGGTCCATAATCCAATGTTATATGGTAGATAAGATAATATCCAATGTGATGAAAAATTGGTTAAGACCACTACTAGAAAAAAAATATTTTATAAGAGAAAGGAGGATCATTTAGCAACTTCTAGAAAAGAGAGATCAATTATATTAAAACTTGATATGAATAAACACTATGATAGGGTTAAATGGGATTTTATTTTTATATTATTAGAAAATGGATTTGTGAAGAAATGTGTTCGATGGAATAAATATTATGTCTCTATAGTATTATATTTATTGCTGGTAAATGGGATCATAGCATAATCAATTAAAGCCTAAAGGGGTCTTAGGTAAGGAGGTCCTATATCACCATATATTCATTATTATGGTAGAGGTATTGGGAAGGAACTTGAAGAAGACATATAAACATGGTCTAAAAAGTATACTTAAGGCTAGAAATAACATCAACCATAAATAAATTGTAGATGATACAACCTTTTTAGTAGGTTGGAGGAAAACAAGGCTAGAGATTTGAATAAACTATTAAAGGAATATAAAAAGGCATCAGGGCAAAAAACTAATAGGACAAAATCTAAATTTTACTCCTACAAACTCTAGCTAGAATCATAGTAGGGATATCTAGGTTAATTCAAATGGAAGAGATAAATTTACCTACAATATATCTAATGGAGAATGATTATAGAATTATGAAATCCAATTATAAGTAAAGTTTAGAATAAACTACTGACATATAAAGATAAATGGTTATCATTACCAATAAGAGTGTAGCTAGTTAAATCAATCTTACAAGTAATTCTAACATATCATATGCCCTTGTATATTATGACAAAATAAATAGAGAAAATTTTAATCCATATTATGCAATCATTTTATGGTCAAGATTACATGATAAAAGGGAATTTTCTTTGGTGTAATGGAGCAATGTGTGTGATGATAAAACTAGGGGAGATCTCAATTTAAGAGTTCTTAAAGATGTAAACTTAGCTCTAAGGGGTAAAGTGATTTGGAGATCGCACACAAAGAGTCAAATACAATGGACAAGAATTATTCTAAGTAAATGTGTTAATCCTGATGATCCAAGCTTAATATTTACTACATTCTCATTACTAAATGGTTCTATATTATGGAACAATTTAAAAATAATTGATCTAGTGATTAAATATCTAAGATGGGTGGTGGAATTGGAGAAAAAATCTATTTAGATGGATACTTGGTGTGATAAAATACCACTCAATCTAGATCCAATTTTGAAACCATGTATGATATTACTTCAATATAATTATGGTGATAGGGTTTCAAACATTATGTACAAGGATCAGGAAGGAAGATACAAATGGAAATAATTTTTTTTTACAAGTATACAAACATTTTTTTTAGAAGGTAATTGCGGAGAAAGATAAAAAAATATTATTCTAAGGGAAGCCAAGGATAAGCTAACTTGGGAGTTGAATAACTAGGATGATTATACAACAAGAAGCAAATACAAAGTAAATCACCAAAAAAATAGGAATACCATAAGAATATAGAGAGATATTTGGGATAGCCCAAGCATTCCAGATCAAAATATTTTTATTCTAAGATAACCTGATGAAAAGGGGTTTTTATGGCCCCTCACAATGTGTTTGTATCGCTCCAAATTTTTTGCATCCTTACCTTCAGGCTATAGGATCCGCGCCCGAAAGGGGGATGCAAAAAGGATGGGACAATACCTCAGACTGAGAGGCCCTTTGAAGGTCCCGCCTCTCAGGGGAGGGGTATAAGGGTGAATTTTTGACGAATGGTGGGTTCACCAGGAAACTTTTGAATGGAAGTTTCCATGCCAAGGTTGACAGTGAGTTTGATGTGTTCATTTTTATGCTCGATCATTCAAATCCTAGGTTTGGCCAAGATGAATCTAAACTATTCTATATGCCAATGCTGATTTAAATGAATACAAAAATAAGGAATGAATGCTAATAACAGAGAATATACTAGCTAGAATATGTCATACCTGATTTCGGATGTTTGATGAAGATTCTGAGTCTTGTAGCAGTTCAAATCACCTCAATTCGTACGTAATCATATGATATTTCATAGGATCGTCCCAAATCATAGAAGGTCATCTAAAATCAGATAGAATTGTCTGAAATTTGACGAATTCATCAGAAACCTACAATCATAGAAACAGACACAAAATACCAAATATGCAAGTGCAAAAGCAAATAAGAATGGTAGAAATAATAGCAAACATGCCTAAACAATGGATTCCAATAAAAAATAAGGAAATGCAATAGATTTAATGATTGATTTTAACTTTATCATGTAGTTATGCTAAATGAGGTGAACTCCAAGATGCAAAAACATAATAATTTAAGACAGTGCAGAAATACAATAGGAAAAATATAGAGAAAGCTAAGGGAATGCAAACACTAGACTCTGATTTTCCCTAATCTGGACTACAGTCAGGATCGCCTCCAATCGTACAAGATCGTTTGTGCTCCTCGACAAAATTGTCCGTAATCGTCCGAGATTGTCCACGACGATCCAAGCTAACTTCGACTAAAAAATAGTAGAATTCATGCAAGAAAATGCAAAGTACAGAACACAAATAGTAGTGCAAGGGAATAAGGAACTAAATCTATAGAGAAATCCGTCAGCTAAGGGGTTTAGGGGGTTCAGGGGGATAAACTAGAAAAATCCTAGTTTATATAGGATTAGGAAGAGGTTAGGAGGTTGGGGATCATCCCAATCTAGGAGATCTCCAATAGGGAAATCTCCAACTACGCAGATGCATTTTTGCCCAAGTTGGAGAGGCTGTTAAAATAAAAGCTAATTATGAAAATTTGGTTTTGGGATGAAATCGTTTGGACGTTTTGTTCCAGACGAATTCGTTATATTGGGGATGATTTTGTCTAATTTGCGACGATATCATCCAATGGTCAAAACAAATCCTAAAAATGGCATGGAAAACAGGGAAAGCGGGCAACAGATGGTTTAATGGGTAGTTTGGGGTTAAAATTCAAAATTTTATCTTTTATATTTTTAGTAAGGTTTAACCATGCCAATTTTAGGGTGCTACATTTTGCCCCCTCTTTAGCGAATTTTTTGAAGAAAATGCGCTAAAGATGAGTTTTTTCCATTTTACGAGAAAGCAAGAATATACTCTATTTTTGAGATGATGATTCTTGGTCGAATCGTATGACAGCTGACTATGGTGCCCCCTCCGTTTTTTTACCCAAATCGAACGTTTGAGGTAAAAACATAAAAAGCAAAAATTAAAATGTTGTTGGTTTTGAATAAAATTAAGAAAAATAGGGAAAACCCTAATTCATTTTTTGTTTTTATTATTCATTTTTACTGTTCCAGAGCTTTGTAGAGAGAAACAATGGTGGAGACAGTGCACAGAGTGATAGAGGTCCAACGTTGGCTGAGGATGGAGCGGGGAGAGGTAGAGCTCCATTGCTATGATTGGGTACTATGATAGTTCTGTCTACAACAGGGGATCCCTTCTCTTAGGGACTACGAGTACTCTCAGACTATTCGAGATAGTACTATGCTGAGCGGGGCTCCAGACATGTAGTGATTCTGGAGTGAGGATGTGGATGATGCCTCCATCTATCCAGTGGATGGTGATGATGCTGGGGTTGCAGATGGCTATGATGCCTGGTACATAGGCATCCACCCTCCTCGGATGATGAGGGCATAGGGTCCAATGCATGCCATGGTGCGTCGAATGGGTAGGTAGCGCCAGACTGCTATTGAGGTAGCATAGGGTCACAGAGAGAGCAACGACAGTCTTCATAGGAGAGACGCTAGAGGATAGCACAGGCTCCCCAGAGGCCATAACAGCCAGGGAGGAGGGAGGAGGGACTGCCTCCTCAGTAGAGGGAGATACCACCATCGCACAATAAGGGCAAGGGTGTCAAGGTGGGAGAGAGCAGCGATGGTCTCCATAGGAGAGATGCCAGAGGATGGGTCAGGCTCCACAAAGGCCATGAGAGATAGGGCAGAGGGAGGAGGGACTACCTCCGTAGCAGAGGGAGAGACCACCATCACCTGATAAGGGTAAGGGTGTTGAGGTGGGAGAGAGCAGTGATACGATGGCTCTCTGGGTTGAGGTTGCCCACCTCTAGGCTTAGGTGTAGACATTACAGGATGAGGCTACATGACTCAGAGCTCAGGGTGGAGGAGTGAGCACTCGAGATCTGGCATGGTCTATTTCTCAGACCGCATTCTACCAGGGGCTATACTATCACATGGTTCCAAAGAACCAGAGGGTACCACTTTCAGACCCTATTGCAAAGCTGGTCATTATGGGATCGTTGAGGACATCCTCATGATTGACAACGTGATGCAGGAGCATCCGAGGGCAGCAGAGCAATCCTGCACCAACCAAATTTGTCTAAGTGTTTTTGCAAAGAAAAAAAAAAAAGGAAGGAAGCTAAGGCCGATGGAGGGTCGCGAAATCGCGACATGTCATGATTTCACGACATGTCACGAAATCATGACCAAATTAGGAAGGAGGCTACGGCGGACGAAGGGTCACAAAATCGTGACATGTCGCGATTTCATGACATGTCACGAAATCGCGACCGAAACCAGTAGCAGAGGGGAAGGCGGACGGAGGGTCACGAAATCACGACCGAAACCAGTGGCGGAGGCAAAGGCGGACGGAGGGTCACGAAATCGTGACATGTCACGATTTCGCGACATGTCACAAAATCATGACCGCAATAGAGGCAGGGGCTTCAGCAGTACGGAGGGTCACAAAATCGCGACCGCAACAGAGGCAAGGGCTTCGACAGTACGGAGGGTCACAAAATCGTGACATGTCACGATTTCGTGACATGTCGCGAAATCATGACCGCAATAGAGGCAGGGGCTTCGACAGTACGGAGGGTCACGAAATCGTGACCACAGCTCATGAACGAAGGCACGATAGAAAAGACGTCGTGATATCGCGACATGTCGCGATATCGCGACAAGGCGTAGTTTCGTGCCAAAAGACAAACCGAAGACGAAGAGGCAAAAAGTGACACGTGGTGAACACCTGGACAACGAAGCGACACGGGGAGGCAAACGAAAGGTTCGGGAAGAGGAAACGAAGGGCCGCCAGCTGGAAATGGAGCGTCACCTAAGAACCTTTAAAAAGGGAAACAAAGGCATGCACAAGGGATGGAAAAGTTGCTAATTCGAGAAGATCATCACGTGGCATTGGGCGAAAAAGACGCCATTCTTTTGCAACTTAGGAATAAACAGCCGTGACTGTAATTTTTGGCTGTGATTGTTATTTTCGTCTGTGACTATAACTTTGGGCCGCATGCGAATGGAAATAAAACAATATTTTTTTTCTTTCTGTGAATATTGTGCTGTCATCTTCGACGCATGCGAATGAATAAACTGTTCTTTTCTTCCCCGTGAATGTGGTGCCGTGACTGTAATGTTCGGTCGTATGTGAATAACATAAGATGTTTTCTTTTTGTTTCTGTGATTCTAGCTCTCGATCAATTATAAAAATGATTTCTTTGTCACTGTGATTTTGGTTCTCGATCAAGTGGTATCAGAGCCAGTGATTCTGAGTGTGCAAACAGAACGCCGAACGTGAGGCAGTTTGCACCAGGATCTGTGGAAGGATTTCGAGAAGAGAGAACGGGAATACCTGAGTAGTGTAACAGAGAAATCGTGAGCAGGATGCCTCCAAAAAGAAATCATGGTCACGGGAGAAATGTGGCGCAGGATGAAGATTTCAGAGCGTTGTAGAGACAAGTGCAAGCCCTGCAGGAAGAATTGCGAAAAAGGACCGAACCTAAGGGAGAAGAACAGAGTGACGATGAAGCCTAGGAAACTGAGGGTCCATCAGATGATGAAGATGCATTGGATCCTTCTGAAGCTAGACTGTTGAAAGCTCTATCTCAAGCCGGGAAGAGACCAAAGTTTGATGTCTCTACATATTTTGGGCACCTCAACCCAGAAGAGTTGATTGACTGGATCAACGATATGGAAGAATACTTTGAGTATGAGGAGGTGGCAGATCCAGACCGGATAAAATTTGCAAAAACAAGATTAAAAGGCCATGCTAGTTTGTGGTGGAAAGGAATACAACTCGAAAGAAATAAAAATGGAAAGGAGAAAATAACCAGATGGGACCGAATGGTGGAGAAGCTGAAGAGACAATTTATTCCCATGGATTACGAGTTGGACCTGTTGAGGAGGATGCAGAGTCTGAGGCAAGCAGGCAAGTCTGTCCAAGAATACACAGAAGAATTCTACAAGATCTCCATCAGAACTGGCCATTCGGGGGCTAATAAGGAGAAAGTAGCTAGATACATCAACGGGTTGAGAATGAACATTCAGGAAGAGCTCAACTTGATCAGAATAGCCACCATAGAAGATGCATACCAATTGGCCTTGAAGGTAGAAGAGAAACTAAATAGAAGATTCGAAGGCAACCAGAGAGGAAGGGATCGTGGTGGAAGAACCGATGGAGGAAATTACCGAGACCAGAAGAAGACTGGGGAAACAAGCAAACCCCAGGAACAAAAAAAGGAGAATACCTACCGCCCGCGTGATCAGAACAATGACTACCAGAGAGGAAGAGGTAGACCTGGACGTGGGTATGGAAGAGGGGTATTCCATGGAACCTATTTCCAGTGTGGAGAAGAAGGACACCGGTCATACGAATGTCCTCAACACCAAGAAAGGATGGACAGGAGACCTGAGGGTCATGCCAGAGCTGCTGTGGCAGATGAAGGTGCAGAGTCAGAACACTCTGAAGAGGCAGAAGGAGGAGAAGTGTTGATGATGAAAAGAACACTGTTGAATGAGGAAAAAGAACCAGAACAGAGGAAGAGCCTGTTCCGCACGAGGTGCAAATGTGCAGGGAAGGTCTGCAATGTTATCATTGATAATGGTAGCACAGACAACTTAGTTTCAGAAGAGATGGTTACTAAGTTGAATTTGGGGAAGAGGAAGCACCCGCATCCATATCGGATTTCATGGTTGCAGAAAGACCACAGAGCACTTGTCAGTGAACAGTGCTTGGTCAAATTTCACATTGGGAATTATCAAGATGAGGTCCTATGCGATGTATTGCCAATGGATGCCTGCCATTTGTTGTTGGGAAGACCATGGCAATTTGATAGACGTGCAATGCACGATGGGCATGCAAATACGTACTCTCTAACGAAGGATGGAGTACGTCACAAATTGAAGCCACTGAAGGAAGTGGATGAGAAAGTGTGTAGTAGTGCCAGAATCTGCCTGGTGGAAGGAAGACAATTTTTGGAAGGTCTGAAGAGGGATTCAATGTGTTATGCATTAATCCCTACTGTTAAGAAAGAATAGTACATAGATGTTCCAGCAGAGGCCGAACACCTGTTAGAAGAATTTCCAGACATCATATCAGACAATGTGCCTGAGGGTTTACCACCGATGAGAAAGATCGGTGACCATATTGATTTGGTACCCGGATCTAGTTTACCCAACAAGGCAGCCCACGGAATGACTCCTGTGGAAAGTGAGGAGCTGAGCAGACAAGTCCATGAGTTGTTGAAAAAGGGACTGATTCGAGAAAGCTCGAGTCCATGTGCGGTACCTGCAGTACTAGCACCAAAGAAGGATGGGGAGTGGAGGATGTGCACAGACTCCCGAGCTATAAACAAGATCACCATCAAATACAGATTTCCATTACCAAGGATGGATGATATTATGGACTATTTGAGTGGAGCCAAGTACTTCACCAAGATTGACCTGAAGAGTGGCTACCATCAGATTCGGATCAGAGAAGGGGATGAGTGGAAAACTGCTTTCAAAACCAGAGAAGGTTTATATGAGTGGTTGGTTATGCCATTTGGGCTAACCAATGCACCAAGCACTTTCATGCGGTTGATGAATGAAGTGCTGAAGGAGTTCTTAGGCAAGTTTGTTATTGTCTATTTGGATGACATTTTGATATTCAACAGAACCCTGGAAGAGCACCTGATGCACATCAGGAGGGTTTTTGAGAAGTCGAGGGAAGAACAGTTGTTGATCAACTTGAAGAAGTGCAATTTTGTGAAGAAGGAGTTGGTATACCTGGGATTTGTCATCTCAGTTGAAGGTCTGAAGATGGACCCAGAAAAGGTGAAGGCTATCATTGAATGGCCTACTCCAAGAAGCACTTTTGAAGTGAGATCATTTCATGGTTTAGCCAGTTTTTACAAGAAATTCATCAAAAATTTTAGCAGTATTTGTGCACCCCTTACAGAGACAATGAGAGGGGATAGGAAAGACTTTAAGTGGACCTTGGGAGCTGACAAAAGCTTTGATATGTTGAAGAAGAAGGTCACTGAGCAACCTATTTTAGCACTTCCAGACTTTAATAAGGTATTTCAGGTGGACTGTGATGCCAGTGGTAGTGCCATTGGAGCTGTGCTGAGTCAAGAAGGTAAGCCTGTTGCTTACTTCAGTGAGAAACTCAATGATGCCAGGAAAAAGTATTCAGTGTATGATCAAGAATTCTATGCCATAGTTCAGTCCTTGAAGAAGTGGAGACATTATTTGCTGCCAAAAGAGTTTGTGTTATATACTGATCATCAGGCCTTACAGTATATAAACAGCCAGGGAAAACTGAACCAGAGGCACTTGAAGTGGGTTGAGTTTCTCCAAAGCTATACCTTTGTGTTAAAGCACAGAAGCGGAAAATCAAACAGAGTTGCAGATGCCTTAAGTAGAAGGCAGAATTTGCTGATTGAAATGACAGTGGAAGTGGTAGGATTCGAAGAACTGAAGGGCCTGTACCCTGAAGATCCTGATTTTGTAGAAGCCTGGAAGGCTTGCTCGGCACCTGTTACTGTGGACAGGACAAAATGGTTGGATTTTCTAATCCAAGATGGAATGTTGTTCAGAGGTAGTAGATTATGCATTCCAAGGAGTTCCATGCGGGAAAACTTAGTCAAAGAGAAACACAGCGGAGGACTGGCTGGACATTTTGGTCGGGATAAGACCATTGCCCTAGTGAGTGAGAACTATTATTGGCCACAACTGTAGCAGGATGTGAACAAGTTTGTGCAAAGTTGCAGAATCTGCCAAATGGCAAAAGGAGTGAGGCAGAACACAGGATTATATCAGCCGTTACCTATACCTGAGAGGCCATGGGAGGACATCAAGCATGGATTTCATTCTTGGGTTGCCGAGAACACAGAGGGAAATGACTTCGTATTTGTGGTGGTTGACAGATTCTCCAAGATGGCACATTTTATTCCCTGCCAAAAAACAAGTGACGCGGTTCACATTGCAGGATTATTTTTCAAGGAAGTGGTACGACTTCACGGTCTACCAAAAAGCATAGTTTCTGATAGAGATACAAAGTTTGTTGGGTATTTTTGGAGAACATTGTGGAAGAAGTTGAAGACGGATCTGAAGTTCAGTTCTGCATACCACCCATAGACTGATGGACAGACAGAGGTGGTAAATAGAAGTCTGGGTAATTTGTTAAGATGCTTAATAGCAGACAAACCCAAGGGATGGGATTTGGTTTTGCCGCAGGCGGAATTTGCATACAACAATTCTGTCAACAAGAGTACAAACAAGTCTCCATTCCAAGTCATATATGGAAACAGCCCAAGAAATGTTTCTAAGCTGAGGAAATTAGATAAAGGAGAAAAGTGCAGTGCAGAGGCCGAGGAATTTGCGAAACAGATGAAGAACCTGCATGAAGAAGTAAAGAAACAAATTACAAAAATGAATACTCAGTACAAGACAAGAGCAGACCAAAAGAGGCGGTTCAAAGAGTTCGAAGTGGGAGATGAGGTCATGGTCCATCTCAGAAAAGAAAGGTTTCCAGCCAAAACTTATAACAAATTGAAGATGAAGAAATTTGGGCCTTGCAGAATACTGGAAAAACGGGAGTCAGGAAACGCATATAAAGTGGAATTGCCAAGTGGGCTTGACATTTCACCTATTTTTAACATATCAGATTTAGTGAAATACCATGAAGGGGATAGTAGTGAGGCACCATGTGCAGAGTTGTGGAGTATTCCAACATCTACCCCAACCACAGATGAGATAGAGGAAATACTGGACACAAGAGAAGGCAGAAGTACCAGAAACAGACAAAATTTTGAATATTTGGTCAAGTGGAAGGGCAGACCGGTAGAAGATGCAACTTGGTTGTCTAAAATGGAGGTTGACCGCCTGGGTCTCCCTCCAATAGTTCAGAAGTGAGGATCACTTCTCAATCTACCCCGGGTGTCTGATGCAGGAGCATCCGAGGGCAGCAGAGCAATCCTGCACCAACCAAATTTGTCTAAGTGTTTTTGCAAAGAAAAAAAAAAGGAAGGAAGCTAAGGCCGATGGAGGGTCGCAAAATCGTGACCAAATCAGGAAGCAGGCTACGACGGACGAAGGGTCATGAAATCACGACCAAAACCAGCAGCGAAGGGGAAGGCGGACGAAGGGTCACGAAATCATGACCGAAACCAACGGCGGAGGCAAAGGCGGACGGAGGGTCACGAAATCGTGACATTCATGATTTTGCGACATGTCACGAAATCATGACCACAATAGAGGCAGGGGCTTTGGCAGATGGAGGGTCACAAAATCATGACATGTCACGATTTCGTGACATGTCACGAAATCATGACCGCAACAGAGGTAGGGGCTTCGATAGTACGAAGGGTCACGAAATCGTGACATGTCACGATTTCACGACATGTCACAAAATCGCGACCGCAACAGAGGTAGGGGCTTCGGCAAGATGGAGGGTCACAAAATCATGACATGTCACTATCGCGACATGTCATGAAATCGTGACCACGGCTCATGAACGAAGGCACGATAGAAAATACGTCGCGATATCGCGACATGTCGCGATATCGCGATAGGGCATATTTTCGTGCCGAAAGATGAGCCGAAGACGAAGAGGCAAAAAGTGACACGTGGCAAACACCTGGGCAACGAAGCGACACGGGGAGGCGAACGAAAGGTTCTGGAAGAGGAAACGAAGGGCCGCCAGCTGGAAATGGAGCGTCACCTAAGAACCTTTAAAAAGGGAAACAAAGGCATGCACAAGGGATGGAAAAGTTGCTAATTCGAGAAGATCATCACGTGGCATTGGGCAAAAAAGACGCCATTCTTTTGCAACTTAGGAATAAATAGCCATGACTGTAATTTTCGTCTGTGACTGTAACTTTGGGCCGCATGCGAATGGAAATAAAACAATATTTTTTTTTCTTTCTGTGAATATTGTGCTGTCATCTTCGACGCATGCGAATGAATAAACTGTTCTTTTCTTCCCCGTGAATGTGGTGTCGTGACTGTAATGTTCGGCCGTATGTGAATAACATAAGATGTTTTCTTTTTGTTTCTGTGATTCTAGCTCTCGATCAATTATAAAAATGATTTCTTTGTCACAGTGATTTTGGTTCTCGATCACAAAGAGGACCCGAGATACAGCCCAGACCTCTATGGGACCACCTCCTCTATGTTAGGGCAGGGGAGGAGATGAGGCTGAGAGCTTGAGGGCTTCTTGAGGCTAGGTGGCTATTGAATGCACAAATATTGTATAGATTTTTGAGAGGATTGAGTATGCCAAGGTATAGATTGTGGCATACCAATCCAGTTTTGATATGATGTATATAATTTTTTGATATATATATATATATATATATTATCTTTTTGTGATATAACTTGTCCATATGTTTTTATGATGCTTCAATGTTTGAATTGTTTGCTTGTTTGATTGATGATTCATGTAATTATGTGGTTTGGAAATATGATAATTTGATGTCATGCTATGAAATTTAAATGAAATAATCTGATGTAAACAATTGGTTGTTTGTGATGTGAAAAAATAAAAAGAGACTTCTAACAATAATTTCAAAGGACATTGTCACTGTTATAGACCATTTCATGGAGTCACCGCTCACTCGGTCGTCAAGCTAATCCCAGTATAGAAATATTGTTGAAAAGTGAAAGAGTGCTTAAGAGACTGTCTTAAGACTTTGTGTTGTAATGATGGAGATAATGATGGTTTGATGATTTGTTTTCAGATTTTCATAAAAATAGTATGCATGAGATACTAAAAGAAATATGATTTTGCTAGGCATAAATTACTAAGTGTGATAAAATTTTCAACAATTCCTTAGAAATTACACCATGGTTGCAAAATTGAATGTTGACATAATGACATGAAAATAGAATAAGTGTTTGCTTGTTTGTTTTAAAGCATAATTGTGATGCAAGTCATATGCTTTTTATGCATTTGTTTTAAAAATAAATGGAAAATAAAATTATAAAAATGGTTTGCGCTAGGCAAAGAATTATAGGTATAGACTTATACCATCATCGCGAAATCCAAAGAAAAAAATAGATAGTTTATGTTTTATTGCATGATTGATTTTTGATTTTTGATAAACATAAAAATAATAATATGAATTTTTTTTTTTAAATCATTTTTGTGATTTTGTGAAAATATGTATGTAATTGCTTTTATACAAAACAAAAATTCTGAAATAAGAGGGTAAAATTATTCCGAAAAGAATTACAGAAACATTTTAAATTATCTCAAAGACAAATGTATATTTATAAGGGATCCTCGTGTGCAAATGTGAGTTCATTACTGATCTTGATTTATCATAATGATACAAAATATCTCAAACACAAATGTGTGTGTGATTGTATTGTTCATTCACCAATTTTGAGCAAGATAATTTGATACAAGTAATTTTCCTCAACCAAATGAATGTTCGTTGACCATGATTTATACGCATGTAACCGTACCAAACTACTATGTATGTTAGGTTATCAAGAGCTAGCTAATCCATAAGCTGGCATAGGTCTATACAAAAGAAGGTCGCTAATGTGACAGACATATCACCATGCTAGGAATTACCCAAGGCCAAGTGGGTTGGGCACAAACCACCTGTTATGGGGTTTACCTCACAGTTTTCGAATAATTGAGAATTCCAGGGATTCAATCTCATTCACCCTTCTTTTCTTTTCAAGGGGTAGGGAAAGGATTTTATTGCATTTTGCTTTTGCGTTTTTCTTTTGCTTATTTTTTTCTTTTATTTTCTTTTTTTTTTGTACTTTTGTAATTTTTTTTTATATTGAGATAATGTTGAAATATTGTTGTGATGGTACAAAATAACATTTTTCTTTTTATCTTGTTCTTGAACTTTTCTTTTCTTCCTATGCTAGGGATACTTGCTTGGATTAGCTATAGAGCAAGGGATTTTTATTCCGGGTAGGGGTGAGCTTGTCCTTTTGTCAATTCTAAAAGATTCTAGACCATGTGCATGACAGGATAGCAGGGGAAAATTTTCGCTCAGGAAACCATTTCTACTATGTAGCATCACATCGAATTTGCAATGAAATCATTTTAATGTGAAAAGATATACTTAGTTCAAGTAAATAACAAGATCAGTTCTCTATGCTCAAAACTTTATTTAATGCCAATGTGGACTTTGATATAAGAGAGATTAATAATCATACCAAAATAAAATCAAGATATTTATTCATGTGAATGTGAAAGTGCGGGATTCCAAATAAATTCTAATTTATCCAAAATAACTGAAAATATAACTGCAACACTTTCAAGAATTGACAAGTACGAAAATAAAAGATGTTTTTGAATATTTTGATAATTTTGATGTTTTAATATTTTGGTTTTGATTTATGATGGAAGTGGTGGTATATACAAGATGATCTATATACACTATACAAGGTTATTTGAGTATAGCATATCTAAGGTTGCTTCAAAATCAAAGGCAGTTTTGAAGGATAATTTGGTTGTGGTGAAGGTAAGAACAAAATATTATGAATAAAAGGTAGTGATAACAAAAGATTTGTTATAATGTAAAATAATGTAGCGAAAGATTTGACTTTTATATGTGCAAAATTGATCATGTTACAAAATAAAATGTAAGAAGGATAAGAAGGTTTTTCATTATTATCACTATCTTCCAAGTCTTGATAAGATGGAGGGAGCATATGTGAAAGATATGCATGGGTGTTATTTGGTAAACAAGGATGATTATATATGGATGAAGAAAAGTGATGGATAGAAGATACTTGTGATAATACATAATGTATATAACTTGATGTTTCAACCATTAAATATTCTTCAAATGGTTTTGGGTCACCATGTATGGTAACAATTTTATTTGCAATTTCAAACTTCAAACATTGGTGAAGAGTGGAAGGGACAACCCACATCGTATGAATCCAAGGACTTCTGAGAAGTAGGTTGTAAGGTGAAGGGCAATATGCTACATAAAATAGAGTATCCAGGATCTTGGATCCAATATTAAAGGGAAGAATTATAGTACCTTGAGCTTCTTGAATTTCATTGTTAAAAGATTGTTATTGATTCATTAATATGTTCTTCCTTTAATTTGAGTTTTTGGAATAATTGATAAGTGCATAAATTAAGAGAGGAGCCATTATCTACCATGATAGTTTTAACAGGTGTTTCTTTACTAGATCCTGTAATGTAAAGATAGGAGTCTTCTTGTGGAGTAGAGGAAGGAATCTCATCATCATAGAATGAAATATGGTTAACCTCAAGAGGTTTTACACCATTAATTATGTTCTTAGAGAAAATATGATGAGGAACAAATTGTTGGATAGGTATCTTGAACAAAGTTTCTTTATGAAAACTTTGTAATACTTCTAAAAGGGATATCTTTTCTTGAGGAGTAATCACTTGTTGTTGGCTATCAAAGTGGATTTCAGATTGAGATTTTGATTCTAAATATGAGCTTTCTATGCTTACATTCCATTTTGGATAATTCTCTATAACCAAAGATAGTTTTGAAGGTTGGTCAAATGAGGAATCCATCTCTTGAATATCAGATTGGTTTGATTGAACTTGAGGTTGCTCATTTATAGTTTATGTTACAATATCAATAATATCATCATGATGGGACATATTAACATGCAATATTTGATTGGTTTCCTATTGTTGATAATTGAATATGGGTTCTTGGCGGATCCCCATGTCTTGATTTATTATTGGTATTTGTTGTGTAGGAGTTTGATAGTTTACTGGAGATTTATAATCAGTTGTAGATTGTAATTCCTTTATATTAAAAATACCCTCATCAATCAAATCTTGAATTGTACATCTTAAATCTTTACAATTTTGTGTCATATGTCCATCTATTATATGATATTCACAGTGTAGCTCAAGTTTAAACCAATCTGCTGTCGTATCAAGTTTTCTTATAGAAGGTAGTTCAATCCTATTTGTATCAAGTAAATGCTTGAGAATTATATCCATTGGTTGATTAAGCTTTGTAAATGTACGTGATGAAGGTTTTCAAGAGGTTTTTGATATGTGCCTTAGGAGTTCAGTCATAAAAGGACCTAATGGTTTCTTACCTCTTTTTTCTTTGTTATGGGTAGAATGATGATAGGAAGATTATGAAGTATGATGTGAGTGCATGGTAGGATTGGAAGAATAAGTATTTTCTTGTTGAAATGGATGTGTTGTATTGAAAGAAGAATATTGAAATGATGGAGGAGGATTATATGTGGATTGATAGACATAATATGGATATATGAGAGAATAGATAATATCATTATGAAGAGGATTAGAAAAGGGATTGTCCTATTGGGTTATGGATGAAAAATGAGAAAAGTGTGATGGAGGTGATGTTGAATAGGGATGAGGTTGGTCATAATAAATAAATGTATTTGGCTGAATTCTTCCAACATTATTGATGGGATCATATTGATTTGAGTAAAAACTCATGGTTTCTTTAGTACTTCTAAAAGTGATATTTAATATCTACTATTTAGAGTTGAATATAAACATACAAACTTGAAATGATGATTTTGTTATATATATATTTTTTTGTATACATACATATATATATATATATATATATATATATATATATATATATATATATATATATATTGTTTTCAAAAGGTTTTTAGTTTTCATGTCGGGTTCACCAAAATGTATCGCTCCAAATTTTTCACATCCTTACCTTCAGGCTATAGGATCTACACCCAGAAGGGGGATGCGAAAAGGATGGGACAATACCTCGGACTAAGAGGCCCTTTGAAGGTCCCACATCTTGAGGGAGGGGTATAAGGGTGAATTTTTGATGGATGGTGGGTTCACCAGGAAAATTTTGAATGGCAGTTTCCACGCCTAGGTTGACAATGAGTTTGATGTGTTCATTTTTATACTTGATCATTCAAATCCTAGGTTTGGCCAAGATGAATCTAAAATATTCTATATGCCAATGCTGATTTAAATGAATACAAAAAATAAGAATAAATGCTAATAACAGAGAATATACTAGCTAGAATTTATCATACCTGATTTCGGATGTTTGATGAAGATTCTGAGTCTTGTAGCAGTTCAAATCACCTCAATTCATACGTAATCGTCTGATATTTCATAGGATCATCCCAAATCATAGAAGGTCATCTGAAATCATACAGAATCATCTAAAATCTGATGAATTTGTCATACGAATTTGTCAGAAACCTGCAATCACAGAAATAGACGCAAAATACCAAGTATGCAAGTGGAGAAGCAAAGAAGAATGGTAGAAATAATAGCAAACATGCCTAAACAATGGATTCCAATAACAAATAAGTAAATACAATAGATTTAATGATTGATTTTAACTTTATCATGCGGTTATGCTAAATGAGGTGAACTCCAAGATGCAAAAACATAATAATTTAAGACAGTGCAGAAATACAATAGGAAAAATATAGAGAAAGCTAAGGAAATGCAAACTCTAGACTCTAATTTCCCCCAATCTGGACTATAGTCAGGATCGCCTCCAATCGTACGAGATCGTCTGCGCTCCTTGACAAAATTGTCCGTAATCGTCCGAGATTGTCCACGACGATCCGAGCTAACTTCAACTAAAAAATAGTAGAATTCTTGCAAGAAAATGCAAAGTACAGAACACAGATAGTAGTGCAAGGGAATAAGGAACTAAATCTACAAATAAATCTATCAGCTAAGGGGTTTTGGGGGTTCAGGGGGATAAACTAGAAAAATCCTAGTTTATATAGGATTAGGAAGAGGTTAGGAGGTTGGGGATCATACCAATCTGGGAGATATCCAATAGGGAAATCTCCAACTACGTAGATGTGTTTCTACCCAAGTTGGAGAGGCTGTTGAAATAGAAGCTAATTATGAAAATTCGATTTTGGGATGAAATCGTCTAGAAGTTTTGTTCCAGACAAATTCGTCAGATCGGGGACGATTTCGTCTAATCTGCGACGATATCATCCAATGGTCAAAACAAATCCTAAAAATGGCACAAAAAATGGAGAAAGCGGGCAACAGGCGGTTTAACAGGAATTTTGGGGTTAAAATTCAAATTTTTATCTTTTATCTTTTTACTAAGGTTTAAATGTGCCAATTTTAGGGTGCTACAGTGTTAAATATAAAAATGAAGAGAGTATAGACCATCTCTTAGGATGCTAGTAAATAGTCTAGGAACTATGGCAATAGATTCTTAATTTATTTCAAAAATACATGGTGATAAATAGTAAAATTAAAGAATGGTTAAAGCAATGGTAGAGTACTTTTAAATTAGATATTACAAAAAATCTAGGATTCATCAAAAGATACAATAATTTGTATTGTATGGCTTGAAAGGAATATAATAATATTTAAAGGAAAGAAAATTAGTTTAGAGGTAATAAAAAGGAATATTTGTATAGCCATAAAGTCGTCCAAACCAACCCTATGTAACAACCCTAAAATCTAACCCAAATTTTTTTCTAAGGTTGAAGCTTAACCAATACAATCTAGATAATTTCCACAAAATATTCTAACCACATTCCAAGTTTTTAGATTTTGTTGTAGGCCCAAAATGTCCACATCCTCAAAAAAAAATTGATAATATTTTCTAAGGCATAGAGAGGTTCTAAGCCGCTCACACTTCAGTGTATTTTCTAGAAGTACATTGCAAGATGTTATACGCCACTAGTAGAGCAGTCAAACTTGTAGTATGATCACTTCAGAGAAGTAGGATATGACATATTTTCTAAGGTAAGGAAACTTATTTCTAGTTGCTCAACACTTAGTGTATTTTGGCAATGGTACAACACAACATGTTCCACACCACTATCAACCTTGGTTAAAGCTGATATCATCATTCTCTGACCAGTGCCCCAGCACACATTGCTCTAGCCCACATAATAAAACAATTAAATTTTTGATGTGTTCTATGCTGTTGAGGTTCACATTAATTTTAGAGTGGATCAAGAAACATGCTCCACGTCACTAGTCAAAGAAGTCAAGATGCCTAAAATGAAGCACAAGATAAAAATGGAATGGAAAGTATCATGAAACACTATTTTACACTGCATTCTGAGTGGCACAGAGCAAGGCTCTATCTTGCAAAAAACTTCGTAAAAGTTTTAAGATGTGGATATAAAGGAACAAGATATGATAGTGTTATACACCATGGACATGAAAGCAAATTAAAACAATTTTAAGACTTGAAGAGAGTGGTTTGATGATATATTTCTAATATGTGCATATTGAAGTATATTTTTTTGATTTTCTCTACATCGATGGTCAAAAATATCAACTCAAGTGATAAATATTTCTAAAGAGTGGCTTGGTGACATGTTCTACACTACTCAGTTCCAAGCATTTCTAGGTTTTTAATCATAGCCATTCATGAATGAATCAATGGTCAGGATTATGCTGACACTTTATTAGGCATACAAAAGTGAAGTCTTTGCAAATAAGAACCACTCGATTCGAGTAGGCGAAGTGTCCATGGAGACAAGAACCAAGAACTTAGTTGGTTATAGATCTATGGACAAATGAAGTCCCCAAGAAAGATAAATGGCTTATATATGAAGTCTAATAGCCTGAAACCTAACTGCCATTGAAGAATGAGCAAGTTGCAGAGTCAAGCTGCGAGGGTGTGTGACATCATGTGGATTCTTCAGGCTTCAAAGATAAATTAAATTATTCCACATAAAAAGTCTACCAATTTTGTATGGTTTTCTCCTTGTAATGTTTCATCTTCTTCTTTCAATTTAATACTATTAATAGAGATTGAACCCTCAATTTTTAGGGTCGACTCTAGAGTGTTTATTTGCCTTGCTATGTAATATTTTTTTGCAAGTCAATAGAAGGAACATTACTTGGATGTTTACCTCAAAACTAGTGTCTTCAATAATTCTATCAAGAGATTCAAGCTATGAATTGATTTTCTTCTAATGTTGTAAGGGTTAGTCTGTTCTACTAATATTGGATTACTAGATTAGAGAAATTGAAATCTTTTCATGATTGAATCTATTCTTGCAAGAAGTTATTTTCTATGAGATCTTGATACTGATCTTATTATGCTAAATTAGATAATTAGTATTATAAATTTTGAAATATCTTCTTTAATTATGTCTCTATTTTGTGTATCTTGATGAACATTACTTGTTTCTTATATGTTGTTAATCCCAAGTGTGGGACACTATAAATTGTTTGTGAGGAAAGTTTTCTCTATGGATGCCTATGCTTTTAACTCTATTCGACCATTATTTTTATTATAATCTCTTAAACCTAAACCTTTTTCTAACCCTATCCCTTAAACTTTTATTGAGCTTAAATGAGTCAACACCTTATCATTTGACAAGGAACCAACCTACTCTCGAGGTGGATTAGAGAAATATTTAGTCCATACAATGTTGAGATCTAAATTTTGATTAGTGGGTGTAGGAATAATTAGAAAATTGGAACATAGAAAGTCACAATTTTGAGTTTTTCTCGATGCCAATTTGGATACCAATAGTTTTGGCATGCCCAATGGGACATGTTTACAAGAAACATTAGTTAACCTACCCCTTCTTTATTTTGTATCTTTTCTCGAAGGAATCAATATTTGGTGAATTGTCTTGACCTCATTAATAAGTGAGCAGTAAATTCACCTAGTGACTTCCTGAATATAGAAACCAAAAAGCCATCCCTATAGCTTATATTTTTTTATGAATACTAGGTCATATGCAAATAATAACCCAAGTTATTTCATCTACTACAAGCTTCCTTTAGAGGATCTATAGTCATAAGAGATATGAAAACAAATTTTTATTTAGATTAAAATCCTATTGATCCACCTATTGCATGACCCCCAACCACCTCCAACAAGAACTACACTAGTAAATATAGATCATAATGTACCCCCTAATCAGCTCATGCAAAAATATCCAACTGGAACATAGCTAGTCCCCTAAGACTAGGTCATATGCATGATATTCCTCATGCTATATCTAAATCCATTCCTATATATGATGGATCAGGAAATACTACATATGAATATTGTTAAGATATTCTAAATTTAGCAACCATCCATAGCATAATAACGAAGATGTCATCATCATAATCCTGGCCCTGTCCTTTAGAGGGAATATTTTGCACTAGTTTAGGACTTTAGAGGATAGTACCATTACATCATGGGAAACACTAGCTTAACCCTTCATAGAAGATTTCAATAATTTTGTTGTTTCCTTTTTCCTCCTCAACCAATTTACATCCATGTAAAAGCATCAGTAAGAGTTTGTTTCAGATTTTAACCTGAGATTTAGTAGAACTTAGAAAATAATTCCATCTAAAGCTAGGCCAGCTGCCACCCTTGCTTTCATGTACTAAATTAGAGCTATTGGGTCTACAAACCTAATATTCTAGAATATGTAACTTCCCCTTAGTCTATAATGCAACTATTCAATCTTAAAATACTCTTATCAATGTGGGAAGACTACCTTATAAAGCTGTCATGTCCTATGGTTCAAAAATTTCCAATGTTCAAAATCAGGTAGCTACATCTTCTTATATGGATCCTCCTTATTTATCATACTCGCTTTCTTATATGACCCCATTACCTCCCCCTAAAATATCATTAGATATAGTTTATTTCCCACCACTTCCTGTTCAAACATCCTAGGAATCCACTATCCTTCTTTATATACATAATACCCTTAAAACACTTAGTAACAAGATGAACTCATTGGAAAAAGAGATATAGAGAGATCTCAGCAAATAATATTTCCCTATGTCAATAGGGACCAAAAACTCAGTCCCAACAATAGCATAGGAATCAAATTAGATACAATGTAAGAAGATCTAGGTTGTTCCTCTAAAACACGCTTGGTAAATGTGTGGTGTCTTGTATGCAATGATACCCATGATTTAGAATCATGTGTCATGTACCAACATCATGTGCAGTCGGCTATGGAAATGGTGGAGAGAAATAAGAAAGGTAGGGTTAATATGCTTTGGAAACCATACCCTATCATGGTTGGACATGACTCAGATGAAGAAGGATCAATTTCAGTTATGAAAATATCAAGGAAGAAGAACTTATAGGTTGATCCACAAAATATGGGTCAATTTCAAGTCCCTTTCCAAAATAAGAAAGATGATCTCCCTCAAGGCAATGATATTTTCTCTATTCCCCAAGCAAATGAAAAGAGGGATATGGTCCCAAAAGACCAAGAAAAAGAGGTTAGATTTCATAGAAGACATGACAAATAAAATGACAAATATGGGATTAGATCAAAGAGTGAAGCATAGGAAAACTTAGATATCCCTCCATAACAAAGAGGTAAGGGATTGAGGCTGCACAACAATACAAAAGGAAGTATGGTGAACCAGAGAGAAAGTCTAAGAATTCCTCTTCAATAAATTAAGAGTATAACATTGTAGAGGAGATGAAAATAATACCCTCAAAGGCTAGCCTTTATGATACTCTCTTTATCCTTGGCCAAATAGACCTATTGAAGTCTTCTCTAAGTAAATATCCCCAAGAAAAGTAGGCTACTACAATCCTTAACATGCCCTCTAGGAAAGAAAAGATGTCCCCTTGATGGGGAATAGAAAATCGCAATCTACCAAATCCAAATTTTCACTCAAAACTTGGAAACAAACTTTACAAGAACAGAAAACCCAATGTTTCATTCGATAACTTGTAAAGATTTACATAGTAATAGCCCATGGGCTTTATAGAAACTAGCACTCAGGCTTAGTTTTCTCACACTCTATTGCAAAGATTCCTTAACTCTGCAACTCTAGAAGGAACACGCACCCAAGCCGATTCAGAATGGCTCTCGACCCTCGATTCTGCAACTCGACTGTGCAACTCTGCAACTGCAGGTTTTCCAACTCCTACATCTACATTTTCCAACCCCTATACATGCCTCTGCTTCATCCTTTTATAAATTTCTAGGCGTGCCTCTTTGTCTTCCATCTGGCAGCCCTTTGATTCATTTTTGCCATGACTGTTCGTCTTTGTCTGCTCCATAACTATAATTCGTAACATCCTCTGTAACGGGCGTAACATATTCTGTTAACTATTTGTCTGCACCTATTTTCACTGCACCTTGGTGCCACGTGTCATTCTGTGTTGCCATGTGTCATTCTGTAATGGTCTCTGAAAATGTTGCCTATCACAATTTTGCGACATCTCCTCCTTCTTCCTCATCTTCTTCTCTTCCTGTCGCGATATCATGACATTTCTATTCCCTTACATTCTCTCTCCTCTTTGGGTCGTGAAAACCCGACATGTCACGATATCATGACATTTCTGCTCCATCGCCTCTTCTCTCCTCTTTGGGTCGTGAAAACCCGACATGTCGCGATATCATGACATGTTTCCTCTCTTGCCCTTCCTTTTCATTTTCGGTCATGATATCATGACATGTTGTGATATCATGACATTTTTCTTCCTCGCTACCTTTTTCCCCTTCGGGTCACAAAATCATGACATGTTGCGATATCGTGACATATTCCTTCCTCATTGCCTTCCTCGCCTTTGGGTCATGATATCACGACATGTTGCGATATCGTGACATTTGCCTTTGGATGCCTTCGCTTTTCTATTTTGATCATGATTTTGTGACATGTCACAAAATCATGACAATCTCCTTGGCATCTTCTTCCTCCTGCTGCTGGTCGTAATTTCGTGACATGTCGTGAAATCGTGACATTCTCATCGACATCACCTTTCGGCTATTTATGGTCACGATTACATGACGGTCATGATTTCGTGACACTCTCGACTACTCCTTGTCACGATTTCATGATAGTCACGATTTCATGACACTCTCAGCTACTCCTTGTCATGATTTCATGACAATCATGATTTCACAACAGTCACGATTTCACATACTCTCGGCTGCTCCTTGTCGTGATTTCATGACACTCCTGGTTGCTCCTTGTACGATTTCATGACACGTTTGTTGTCATGATTTCACGACAGCTTCTCCCCATGGGCTTTGTTCTCTACTTGTGTCGCTATATTGCAACACATTTTCTGTCGTGATATCATGATAGTCTTCTCTGTTGGTTCCTCTTTCCTCTTTGTGTCATGATATCGTGACAATTTTTCTGTCATGATATCGTGACATATTCTTCTCTTTGCCTTCTTCTTCTTCTGTCATGATTTTGCGACATGTCATGAAATCATGACGTCTTCCCTCCTTGGCCAACTTTTCAGAAGTGGCCCTCCTACCACTAGATGCTTCTGCATCAGGTGCCACTGGATGCTCCTGCATCAGACACCCAGGGTTGGTGGAGAAGTGATCTTCACTTCTATGTTGTCTGGTCACCACCTTCTGCAATACCTCTAGACATTCACCTGCCTTTGCAGTCTGCTTCAACTTTTTTTCCTGGCCTCTACTTCTCATTTTATCCTCATGCTTTCTACGTAGCTCCTCTCGCAGGGCTTTCACTTGCCTCCACAAATATATTTTGAATAGCTCCTCTTGTAGGGCTTGCACTTGCCTCTGCAAAGATCTGAATGTCTGTAACTATGAATATTCAGATCTCATATCTCTCCCACCACCATGGTTTCTTCATGGAGGCATTCTTCTGCACTTTCTTCTCACAATCCTTAACCCCAGATCCTGGTGCAAGCTGCCTCACATTCGGTGCTCTGCTTACATGCTCAAAATCTTTTGGCTCTGATACCACTTGATGGGGAACAAAAAATCGCAATCTACCAAATCCAATTTTTCACTTAGAACTTGGAAACAAACTTTACAAGAACAGAAAACCCAATGTTTCATTCGATAACTTGTAAATATTTACACTGTAATAGCCCATGGGCTTTACAAAAGCTAGTGTTCAAGCTTAGTTTTCTCACACTCTATTGCAAAGATTCCCTAACTCTGCAACTCTAGAAGGAACACGCACCCAAGCCGGTTCAGAATGGCTCTCGGCCCTCGATTCTGCAACTCGACTGTGCAACTCTGCAACTGCAAGTTTTCCAACTCCTGCATCTACAGTTTCCAACCCCTGTACATGCCTCTGCTTCATCCTTTTATAAATTTTTGGGTGTGCCTCTTTGTCTTCCATCTGGCAGCCCTTCGATTCATTTTTGCCATGACTGTTCATCTTCGTCTACTCCATAACTGCAATTCGTAACGTCCTCTATAATGAGTGTAATGTCTTTCGTTAATTGTTCGTTTGCACCTATTTTCACTACACCTTGGTGCCACGTGTCATTCTATAATGGTCTCTAAAAATGCCGCCTGTCACAATTTCACGACATATCCTCCTTCTTCCTCGTCTTATTCTCTTCTTGTCGCGATATCGTGACATGTCACGATATCATGACATTTCTATTCCCTTACCTTCTCTCTCCTCTTCGGGTCACAAAAACCTAACATGTCACGATATCATGACATTTTTGCTCCATCGCCTCTTCTCTCCTCTTTGGGTTGTGAAAATCTGACATGTCACGATATAGTGACATGTTTCCTCTCTTGCCCTTCCTTTTCCTTTTCGATTGTAATATTATGACATGTCGCGATATCATGACATTTTTCTTCCTCACTGCCTTTTTCCCCTTTAGGTCACGAAATCGTGACATGTCGCGATATCGCGACATCTTCCTTCCTCGCCTTCGGGTCATGATATCGTGACATGTCGCGATATCATGACATTTGCCTTCGGATGCCTCCGCTTTTCTGTTTCGATCGTGATTTCGTGACATGTCACGAAATCGCGACAATCTCCTTGGCATCTTCTTCCTCCTGCTGCTAGTCGCGATTTCGTGACATGTCACAAAATCATGACATTCTCATCGGCATCACCTTTCAGCTATTTTTGGTCATGATTACATGATGGTCATGATTTCACGACACTCTCGGCTACTCCTTGTCGTGATTTCATGACAGTCATGATTTCACGACACTCCTGGATGCTCCTTGTCGTGATTTCATGACAGTCATGATTTCATGACACTCCCGGTTGATCCTTGTCGTGATTTCATGATAGTCATGATTTCACGACACTCCTGTCTGCTCCTTGTCATGATTTTGTGACATGTTTGCTATCGTGATTTCACGATAGCTTCTCCCTGTAGGCTTCGTTCTCTGCTTGTGTCACGATATCGTGACACATTTTCTGTTGTGATATCGTGACAGTCTTCTCCACTGGTTCCTCTTTCCTCTTTGTGTCATGATATCGTGACACTTTTTCTGTCACGATATCGTGACATATTCTTCTCTTTGCCTTCTTCTTCTTCTTCTGTCACGATTTCGTGACATGTCACGAAATCATGATGTCTTCCCTCCTTGGCCAACTTTTCAAAAGTGGCCCTCCTGCCACTAGATGCTTCTGCATCAGGTGCCACTGGATGCTCCTACATCACCCCTACTACCCTAAAGAAAAAATTCCCTCCTTTTTATATCTCTCTAAGGATGAAGGGTTGGATTGTCTACTATTGCATGATTGATTCAGAGACTTCTACCATAGTTATGCCCAAAGTAGTCTACGAGGAGATGGGAATGGAGTATACCAGATCTTGTCTTGGAGTTTTGTAGTTGGATGGGACCCCAATAAAGATAATAGGAGTAATAAATGATGTTCTAATGAGGTTGCATAGAGTTTGAGAGGTGACCATTGTGCAAGAAATAGTGGTAGTAGACGTAAAGCCCTATTTCAACCCATGTCTTTCAAGAGAATTCACTGCCAAAATGGGAGGATGTATGTACATGGATTACTTAGTATGGTGATTCCATTTAAGGGAAAGAGAATAAGAATTATACCTAAGAATATCGTAACCTATCATATTGAAATTATCAAAGAAGACATATGTAACCTCACTCCTATGGATGAGTTCCAACTAGTGGAAATTTTTGAACTAGAGGTTGAGGATGAATTACTATTCAAATAAGATTACAGTCAGTTTGGAACAAGTGTAGGTACATATAGCATTTCCTTAAAAATAGAAAAGAGGGTCCTTGCCATATCAAATTAGTCATTAAGGGATATAGAGACTTGGACCATACACTTTGATGGTGCGAGATGCAGAAATGGGACTGGTGTTGGTGTATTATTACAGTCTCAATAAAAAGGTACAAAGAGTTTCACATATAGACTGACATGGTTCTATACCAATAATGTTATAGAGTATGAGGCTTTGTACCTTAGACTAATGTAGGTTGAGAGCATGGGTATCAATGTACTAAATATATACAATGATTCTGAACTAATTGTTAATCAAGTAAGAGAGAGGTGCAGTAGCAAACACCATTACCTGAAGGTATACAAAAATAGGGTATGGAATTTGATGGAATTCTTTGATGCCCTAAATATTAATTTTATTCCTAGAAGACATAACACTTTGGTTGATTTCTTGGTAGTGAGGGTAACTAATTTCAACCCTTCTGTAGATATAGGAATTACAAAAGACAAAGGGATCAAGATTATTTTTAGGCCTATAGTACCAGATAGACCGATATTCTTGCAGGTTTTTAAAAGTGATAAAAATATCATTGATTTCTTAGTAAGGGAAGCCTGTCTATCAACTTTTGAAGAGGAAATTCCAGAATAAATAGACCAAAAAGATGCAATACAACTAAAAAACAATCATCTCCCTAGAGGTTTGGTCACCTTGGAAAGCTTATTTGATAATGAAGACAGGAAGAAGATCAAATCCATGGAAATCAATGAAAATATCTACAAGGAAATTGAGATCGAAAAGGGGAAGAAGCTCAAATTTGGAGTCAGATGTTCTCTAGAAGAAGAGGATATCAAAGTTTTGTGCCTGAAATACCAAGACATTGTGGCTTGGTCATACAAAGATCTTAAGGTATATGATATTTTGGTGATCCAACATACAATTGAGCTAGAACCAAACGCAAAACCTTTCAAGCAGAAGTAGAGGTTGATGAACCCTAGAATTGAATCTATAATGAGAGAGGAACTATTAAATCTATTGAAAGCTAAGATTATATATCAGATTAAGCATTCAACCTAGGTAGCTAACTTGGTTTGGGTAAAAAAGTAGAATGGAGGCATCCGCTTGTGTGTGGATTTTAGGAATCTCAACCAAACATCTTTAAAAGACCATTATCCACTCCCTCATATCGATAAAATCTTGCAAATTGTTATAGGAGCAGAGAAGTCCTCACTATTAGATGACTTCTATGGTTATAACTAGATTTGGGTGAAAGATGAGTATCAGTTAAAAATAGCATTTACCACCATATGAGATACTTTTACCTATCATAGAATGGCTTTTGGTCTATCCAATACATGAGCCATATTCAATAGAGCAATGGATTATACCTTTGAAGAGTTGATCAGCAAAGTCATTCTAATCTACTTGGATGACATGAATGTATCATAAGAAGCAAGACCACTTGGTATATTTATGACAAGTGTTTAAAAAATATAGAGAATTTGGTATCTCTCTCAATCTAAAGAAGTCATTTTTTGTAGCCCATGAGGGAAAGTTATTATGCTATGTGGTCTCTAAAGAAGGTATGGCTATAAATCTAGATAGAATAAAGTCAATCCTTGCTCTCCCATTGCCTATGAGCAAGAAATATTTGCAGTATTTCTTTGGCTAGATCAATTTTATCAAAAAATTCATCTCAATTTTTTCTCAAAATATGAAACCTATCTCAAAATTTTTGAAGAAGAATGTAGATTTCAAATGGATTGAAGTAAGAAAATAATCTTTCGAAATCATCAAATAGTCCATTGTCACTACTCCAGTTCGAGTGAACCCTAACTTCAGTAAATATTTCATTTTGTATGCTTATGGAGTTGAAGAAAGCTATGCATATGTGCTCACTCAAAAGAATGATGATGGAGAATAACACCCCATATTATTTTGGAGTTGAAATCTCCACAAGTATAAGGTCAAGTACAATTTTATTGAGAAACAAGTATTTGTAGTGATGAAGTCATTAAAAAAATTTAGACAATACTTGCTTTAGAGTAAAACCTTGTTCTATGTATTTCACCCAGATGTTAGAAGTTTCATCTTACAAGACGAACTAGGAGATAAAAGATTTGGCTAGATTACTAAGATCTAGGAATATGATGTTGAAATCCATCCTACTAAGCTGGTCAAAGGTAGAGCATTATTCCAAGGTTTAATATAAAGAGTAGTTACAATAGAAATTATAGCTTTTTAGTCATAAACAAAAGATCAAACTAAAGAACTACAGTCAGGAGAATCAGACTGGATCAATCAGATTACCAAATACTTCTAGATAGGAGTTTGTCCTCATAATCTTAACTCATCAAAAAGGAGAAGATATAGGCCTCAAGCCTTGAAATATGTCTTACTACTAGAATTATTATATAAGATAAATCCTGATGGAGTCCTCTTAAGATGTTTGAAAGATAATAAGAAACAAAATATCATTGAAGAGTTCCATGGAGGGTTATCTGGAGGAAATTTTTGGGAAGGATCACAACTTTAAATATTATTAGGGTTAGGCTATTACTGGTCTACTATTTTTACTGATATCTTTAAGGTTACGATATCCTATGATGAATGCCAGTGATATGTGGGAAGAACTAGAAATACATCATTACCTCTCAAATCAGTTTAGGTTGAAGATCCTTTTCAATAATGGGGACTACACTTCATTGGGATAATCAATCCAAATTCCTTAGTAGGACATAAATATATTTTGATTACTACATACTACCTCACCATATGGGTAGAGGCCATCCCCACAAAGAAATTAGATCAAGAGGTGGTAATAAACTTCATGGAGAGTTTGATCATAAGGTTTGGTATCCTAGAAGCTATAGTAAGTGACAATGGCCTAGCATTTATAGGGGCTAAGTACATCAAGTTTTCTAGAAATTATGGCATTAATATAAAAAATACCTCCAACTACTATCCCTAGGGGAATGGATTAGCATATTCAACTAATAAAAATTTGCTTAGAATCTTGAGAAGATGATTAGAAGGTAATAAGAGGAGTTGGCACCTACTATTAGAACAAGCTTTTTGGGTATTAGGGTCACCATAAAAAATCCCATTAAGACCTCTCCTTATGCCTTGGTGTATGGAAAAGAGATAGTATTACCTATTCACTTAGAAATTATAGCTCTCAAGTTGATAGACACGGAGGAAGAATATAAGCAGAATCCAGTTGAAACCAAGTTAACATATTTACTTCAGCTAGAAGAAAAAATAACTCGAGCATATGAAGAATTCCAAAAGTACTCATTTGATATTAAGGGATGGTTTGACAAGAAGGCCAAATTCAGAAAGTTCAAAGTGGGAGACTCTGTTCTGAAATGGAATGTAGAAAGAGCCAAGCTAGGGCACCATCAAAAGTTCAATTCTTTCTAGGATGGTCCTTTCAAAGTAGCCGAGGTTAAAGAAAGCAATATTTTCCAACTCAAAGATCTAGAAGGAAACATGCAACCTATCATGGTCAATGGTTTTCATCTAAAAATCTACTTTGATTAAGATATACATTTGTTGTAACATATGTACATATATTGTATTATATTATTTTTCTTTGCTCAATTTTTTTTTCTTTGTAGAGTAAACTAAAAAAAAAGGAGGAAATTTTGCTTTAAAGTAGTTTAGTAATTGAAAATAAGATATTGGCTAAAAGGTAAGGTTGTGAAATAAAATAAGGGTAGCAACGTACTACAACATCTATTCCATTCCACTATCCAATAATCGAATATGGTAGTGGGATACAACATGTGTTCCATGCTACTCTCCAACAAACAAAGATGGTAGAGGGATACAACATGTGTTCCATGCTACTCTCCAACAAGCGAAGATAGTAGCAGGATACAACATGTGTTCCATGTCGCTATCCAACAAGTGAATATGATAGAGAACATCGCAAGATATTCCATGCCATTGTTCAATGAAAAAAGGAGCTATAAAATATAGCATCTAACCTTCGTCACTCAAATAAAATGAAAGTAATGATAAAAATTATAATTTCATTAAGTGCTTCATGCCACAACCAATCAGTATTGGACATAATGATTCCTTCCACCAAGATTCATACCTTTAAATTGAAAAGTGTGCAATGTATAATTTTTGTACCGACTGTATTAATGGTAGAGGGTATGCATGCGGGAGTATTTAAAAAATCAAAATGCAAATCCCATTAATTTCATGAAGTAGAAGTCACCTATCAGAAAAATCCAAAGGAGTAGAGAGATGAAGCTCATAAATCAAAAAGGGAGAGGATGTTCTGAGAATTTCCATAGAAGATGGCTCCCAAAGCAACCAAAGAAGGAGTACCATCGACAAATGAATAATTGGGTGACTATATTGATAAATAAAAAGCAATGGCTAATACCATACTAGTTCTTACAAAGAGGACCAAACTTAGAAAAGACATCAATGATAAATATAAAAAATGTGAATCCATGATAGTCCAAGGTAATTGCGTTTTCTGCTCCTTTTTGTCTTTTTATATCTCTGATTCGGTTCATCCCTATCCCGAATTAATAGTAGCCATTGTCAAATCGTATGAACTTACGACAAAAGCAGTGAAAAAAACTGATGGCAAAGCCCTATTTAGTATCACATCAAAGGCTTGTCATGACCTTTTCACCCTATGAGTATAACCACTTGTAAGACCCAAAATTTTTGATGTAGTTGATCAAAAAAAATATTATTCCATGCAAAGGTATGCTTATAAAGGAGAATATTTTAGTAAATGGGTTTATAGTCAGTTCAAAACTATTAAGCCCAAAAGTGGACTGCCCAAAATCCCAATTCATATTGAGCAATTTGCTAACCCAAAACTATTATCCATGTTGGCCTGCTTAGAAGGTTTAGACTCTGACCAGTTTGTGAGAGATTGGAAAATAGCTAATGTATACTACATTTCAAATGAGATAATGTATAAACCTAAAGTAGAAGAAGGCATCAAGGTAATTTACTTTGATTGGCAGACCTTCCTTGCTAAGTGAATGCATGAGAAGTTGATTAGAATAAAAAGAGGTTCATAACCCGCTTCTTTCCAACACTATTCAAGTTTTTTGTGGATGTTTTATATTATTGTAAGGCACATTATGCCCTGGATTCTGGTGAAATATAAGAATGACAAAGGAAATCCTATTCCTATCTATTATTGGACTATTCATATGAGGAGCACAAAATCATTCTATAGGTTCAATTTGGAATTTCTAGGGCTAGTGTTGAAAATAATGTATGGAAAATGCCCTAGATTGTTGTCTTTGGTTAATAAATTACTAAGATTAAAGAAAATCGGAGAGGGATACTGGTATATCCTCACAGAGGGCACTATCATCAGGTTGTACGATTTTACTAGCAAACATTTCTACTGCCACATTTTTTGACTAATAGGTTGTTGGCACTAGAGTACTTGAAGTAGGCAGACTTCATTAACATGAATTATGGCTCTGGTAAAGGGAGGAAATATTTTTTGAATTACTCCCATATTGTTGATGATATAACAATATTTAGAAGGGGTCAAGTTAAACAAACCACCCAATATTTGGAGAGGTTAGGCCTTCTGTATATCCCATAGAGATGGAAGTACGATCTTGATGACATGTTCAGAAAGAGGAACATCACCCTTAATAATAAAAAAGCTATCAATTTTGAGAAAACTTCAAGGCCTCACTTTGAATAAGGGAGGAATAACAAAGAAAGTGCTTCATTGGAATGGAATTTCACCAAAATGGAACAATTACCCCATGGAGGGAATTTTATGAATAGGTGGTCGATTTTGACCCTGCAAAAAATAAAGACCATTTTTTAAAGGAGTCCAAAATTAAGAATTTTGAAAAGAAAAAAGGATGGGACAAAGGTAAAATTATTGATTGGTGGAATATGAGAGTAGAAATAGGTGTTGAAAATGCCATACTGGCTTGATCATTAGATGATAAATTTTTTGAGCAATATGACAAAAATATTAAGACCTAGAAAGCTAAGGATGCTAAGAATTTGGTATTGAGTTATAAGAAAGCTCAAAAAACATAAGATTATCCTTCTCCACCTTCACAAGAATAAATGCAAGAAGCAAATATTAATGCTCCACTAATTACTAAAGATATCCCTAAATATTTGAGCCCTCACAAGAGCAAGTAAAGAAATATTCTATAGGGGGCCAGATTATGAGTAAGATACATTAATCTAATAATATGGTGATAAATACATAAGTCATTTAGATAGCAAGTAGACCCAAACATATAGCCTTGGATAGAGAACCTTCAAAGACCAAGAATAAATTGGAATAAAAGGGATAAATACTTTGTATTCATACTAGTAAGTTTCACTATTGCAGCTACAACTAAGTCAAACCCTACCTATGAAGATGTGTTGTAGGAAGAGCAATCCAAAGAGGATATAGAGAGTGATAATCCTACAATGTTTCAAGTTTTTAAAATAAAGGCTAAAGATACACTAGGGGAAAAACAAAATGAGGTCTACAAGAAACATAAAATGAATAAAGGGTAGAGTGTTGAACAATTCCCTATTTCAGTTACAGATTTGTCAGTACAATAAGTGCAACACCAAAGTGCAGAGGAGTTTCTTGAACACCCTAATTTTTTAGGTGAAGGTACTATTTCTATACCTTGTTCTCCTTATTATTCTCCAAATAAATCACCTTCTCATTCTCAATAAAAGCTTTAACAAAAGGTGCCCTATCCCCTTCATTACTCACCACCCATTTTATCAGCTTATACGGAAGGTCAAACCAATCCATAACCTTTGCATTCACCTGAAATCCTAATCACATCATCTCTTATCATTCCAACTCTACCCTCAAAACCTCTAGTGTCATTAGAAGGACAAGTTGTTTCATCCCCTTCAACTCATTCAATGAGTTTCACTTCCATTCCTATGTCCTTAATTTTAACTCCAACAATAAGCATAGATTCAACTGTTGTCACCATTACTCTTCTATTATCAGCCTCTGAGTCTATCCTCCCTTATTTTATAACTTTACCTCCCCTACAAGTCATCCCACCTTGGCTCCTCTATAGAGAGAAAAATAATTTTCATAGAAGATCCAATATTTTTTATGGAGAAACTCTCTAATCCTTCAAAGAATATGGCTATGAAGAGAAAAAAATGAGCATTGATCCAGTAACAAGGCAAAGAACAAAGATAAATATTATCCCTCTAGTGATCAAACTTGAAGAAGAGATGACTATGCAATATTATCGTATAGACGAGTATATTGAAGATATTGAATAGTTACCAGAGGAAGACGAGTTTGTCATAGAAAAATCTCATCTTGAGACCTTTTATGTCAAGTTTGACATCTACAAGGAGAAGGTTGGAAAGTTAGATGAAAAATAGAAAGGCTAGAGAAGATAGTTAGCAATCAAAAGAAGGTGGAAAAGTATGTCAGAAATGAAGTCAAGAGCTGGCAGAATCGATATCATGAGGTTATAAAACTCAAATATCATATTGAAGAGCAAAAGAGAAAGAATGATATCAAGCTAAAGAAATATAGGATTTGAAGCACCATATTTAGATTGAGAAAGCTAAGTCCTCAAGCTTTTCAAAAGAAGGAGCGAAGAAGGTTAGAAAAGAGCTTTGGTTTGAAGTCCTTGAGAAATGCTCTGAAATATAGCCCATAATTGATTATATGAATTATTCTAGCCATTTTATCCAAAATACTAAAGATGATTTGGATAATTTCACTTAGGAATTACAACCTATGGTGATACCAATCGAACAAATATACAAGTTATCTGATTGCAAGTTTAGGAAAACTGCTAAGCCTATCTCTAATAAGGCATGGAGTACTTCTAGACTAGCTTCCAGAGTTGTGGTTAATAAGAATAGATTTATCTAGAAAGGTTGGTTGTTATTAGATAATATTGAAGGTACAGTTTGAGATGTGGTAAATATCAACCAAGAAATGACTCAATATGGTTTTGGAGGACTCTGGCTCAAGAAAAATACTTTATTATCAAAAAAGTAGATAAATAATATCATAGCCTCGATCATCCTAGATGAATCTGAAATAGATGCCTAGGAAGACCTGATCGATCAAGATTAAGTCTCCCAAATGATTCAATACTTAAATAGGCTCAAGGATATGATGGGGGAACAGGTGAATAAAGGTAGCTTTGCAAATTATGAAGAGACCTCCAAGTTGGAATATATCCATAAGCAACTTAAAGAAACTTCCAATCCTTCTGAGGTTGTTTGGAGTTAAGATTTCTAGACTCTAAAATTGATTATCCAGTTTTTTGGGAATGATACAAATCCCAAAGACAAGCAAGAAGCTTCCCAAGAAGAATAAGTTGACCAAGAGAAGGAAGGCAATGATGAACAAGGATCTCAGTAGGAGGAAGAACAATCAGATAGGATTTTCATAGAATTTGAATATTTATAAGAAGAATAACTCAATGATCAAGATTCAGCGAAAGAATGAGCAGGAGTAAAAGGATCGATAGCTTAGTCATTTTTTTATTCATGTGAAAAATATTGTATGTCATTTTTATTCTGAAACTATTAGAGAACAATCATAAAAGCATGAAGCATAAGAATAGAAAATGAGAAATTCATGAAGATATTTTGATCATGGTGGTCAGGTCTATAAAGAAGAGCATAGTTCAATATTGTCTAACATTAAGCAGCTTTCAATAGAAGGAGTTGCAAGAATCATTGTTTCTAGCATGATTTCCATGTGAACCATTAACCTATGAATAATTTCACAAAGGTTCCAAAGGATTATGGTTATATAGAAGTTATTATATGAAGCATAGTTTATAAATTTCATATTTTTTGACTCGTGATGCCCAATGGATAAGATTATGACTTCGAAGGCTTTATGAGAAAATCCATCTTGGAGGCACCAGAATGTAGGACCAAAATAGCCACATCCTTAGAAAATTGTGAGAGTATTTTCTAAGGCACAAAGAGGTTCTAAGATGCTCACACTTTAGTGTATTTTCTAAAAACACAACACAAGATGTTCTATGTCGTTGGCAGAGCAATAAAACTTGTAGTATGATCACTTTAGAGGAGGAAGATATTACATATTTGATAAGGCAAGAAAACATGTTCCCAAATGCTCAATACTTAGTGTATTTTGGTAGTGGTACAATGCAGCATGTTCCATGTTGCTGTCAACTCAGGTTAAAATTGATATCATCGTTCTCTGACCAGTGGCCTAACACACATTAATCTAGCCCACACAATAAAACCATTAAATTTTTTATGTGTTCTATGCCACTGAGGTTCAAGTTCATTTTAGAGTAGATCAAGACACATGTTCCATGCTACTGGTCAAAGAAATAAAGATGCCCAAAATGAAGCACAAGATAACGGTGCAGTGTAAAGTCTAATGAAAAGCTATTTTACACTGAATTCTGAATGATATAGAGCAAGGCTCTATCCCATGGAAAACTTGGTAAAATTTTGAAGATGTGGATATAAAGGATCAGGCTAAGACAACATTCTACAATATGGATGTAAAAGTGAATTAAATAGTTTTAAGACTTAAAGAGAGAAACTTGGCAACATGTTTCTAATTTGTGCATATTGAAGTATATTTTTCTAATGTTCTCCACATCATTAGTCAAAAATATAAACTCAAGTGATAAGTATTTATAAAGAGTGACCTAGCGATATTTTCTACATTGCTTATTTCTAAGCATTACTAGGGTTTTAATCATAGCCATGCATGAATGAATCAATTATTAGGCTTATGCTAACACTTTCTCAGGCATACAAAAAAAATTCTTTACAAATAAGAACCATTCATGAATGACTCAATGATTAGTCTTATGCTAACACTTTCTCAGGCATACAAAAAAAAGTCTTTACAAATAAGAACCAGTTGATTTGAGTAGGCAAAGCGTCCATGGATCCAAGAACCAAGAACTTGGTTGGTTATAGATCTATAACCAAATGAAATCACTAAGAAAGATAAATGGCTTAGATTTGGAGTCTAACAGCCTGAAGCCTAACTGCCATTGAAGAACAAGCAAGTTGTAGAGCTGAGCTGCGAGGGTGTGTGACATCGCACAGATTCTTCGGGCTTCAAAGATAAATTAAATGATGCCACTAAACATTCTACCAATATGGCATGGTTTTATCCTTGTAATGTTCCATCTTTTTTCAAAGTAAAACTATAAATAGAGATCAAACCCTTGATTTTTAGGGTCGACTCTAGAGTGTTTGCTTCTATGTAATATTTTTCTACAAGTCAATAGAAGGAACATTACTTGGATGTTTACCTCAAAATTGGTATCTTCAATAATTCTATCAAGAGATTCAAGCTGTGAATTAATTTTTTACTAATTTTGTAAGGGTTAGTCTATTCTACTAATATTGGATTACTAGCTTAGAGCAATTGAAATATTTTCATGATTGAATCTATGCTTGTAAGAAGTTATTTTCTATTAGATCTTGATACTAAACTTATTCTTCTAAATTGGATTATTAGTATTATAGATGTTGAAATAACTTCTTAAAGTATGTCTTTATTCTGTGTATCTTGATGAAGATTACATATTTCTTGAATGTTGTTAATCTAAAGTGTGGGACACTAGAAATTGTTTGCTAGGAAGGTTTTTCATGTGGATGCATATGTTGTTAACTCTATCCAACCACTATTTTGATTATAATATCTTAACCCTAAACCTATTTATATCCCTATCCCTTAAAATTTTACCAAGCTTAAATGAGTCAACACCTTATCAGTTGACAAGGAAACAACCTACTCTGGAGGTTGGATTAGAGCAATCTTTAGTCCATTCAATGTTAAGGTCTGAAATATGATTAGTGGGTGCAAGTGTAAAAAAAAAATTAGAATATAGACAATCACAGTTTCAAGTTTTTATTGATGTCAATTTGGATCCCAACATCCCTCGAATTTTGAGTTTCAAGTTTCTAACCACATTTCGAGTTTCTAGATGTTGCAACATCCCTCAGGTGGATAGAAGTGGTCAAACTCCCATAACAATTTTGGGTTTATCTTGTACACTACCCATATAAATTAAAGGAAACCTTTGAGTGGTCATCCCATTTCCTTTCTCTCTTTTGAAGGACATTTTGACCACAACATGTGGGTTAACCCTATATTGTTTATTTGAGAAAAGGGGCACCAAATCCTTGACTAGTGTAGATCATCCTTACTAGTACTTAGGCATAATATTCTTGTAGTTTTACACATGCCTAATTTAGTATAAAACTATTGCACACCATAAAACTATCCTCTAGATAGCTTAATGGAGGTGACTATCTCATGCGTGGTATCTCCCATCTAGTTGCCCATCAGTCAATTGGGGTTTCCAATGACTACCTCACCAAATGACATCCCCCATAGAAATTCTTCCACAATAATTTGGGTTCCTATGACTATAATTTGCATGACATATCTATCACATGAGTATATCACTATCTATTTGAGAACTCATCACACAAATTTAGTTACAATGGAATTCTAAGCTTACCATATTTTAGAGCACACTTTAGTGATCTCTTACTATAGTACCCATTGTAAACCTAAGGGATTGTCTAAATTAGGTTGGCATTCTATTGGCAAAACATTTTAAGGAAGAATCCCCAAACCTTAAGGCAAATCTAAAAAATAACTTTATCCTTTTATTTCATTCATTTTAAATTTACTAGCCACAATTACATAATCCATATTTTATTGCAAGAAATAAAGGTAAGATAATCATCTATATTTCTTTACAATTTTACTTTCCATAAAATGCATACTAAAGTAAGCAAATCCATTTCCTCTTCATATACAATTCATAGCAATATATCAATAAATGCTTATAATAAATCCATAACAAGTTCTATAGAAGATGCACAAATGACACATCATGTATCCTGGAAAACCTTCTTAGAAAAATCCCAACCTTAAATAGTCCATATTTATTTCCATTGCAATTCAATAAACCATTCTACAAAAAGGAATCCATTATTCCTTTTACCCAAATTTTAATCTATTGCATAAGAATCTCCATAATTCTTATGTTTTCATTATGAAAAAAATGTAAATTTCTTTTTACAAAATCGAGGGAACCCCATAATTCCTTCTCATTAAACCTCACTCATTCATCAATATAATAATATTGAGGAGTCCTCCCCTTGAGTAATTTCCTATAAAAGAGAAATTGTGGAACCCCCATAAGTTCCTTTCTATTTACTGGGCCCCATGCCCAATCCATCATTCATTTACATAAAACAATAGATTTCTCTTTTCATAAAAAGAATACAAATTTCACATAAATATCCAAATATTCATATCATAAATAGTTCATAATTATATTCTGTAAATCAAACCTAGCTATTCATTTTCAAATAATAAATTAGTCATTTTTTTTGCAACGTCATCAAAACATCACTAGTCCTTCCCAAATCCATAATATAATCTTACTAAATAAAGATACATTCTTTAATCATTTAAGATTATCATGATTGTAAAAAGATACCCTTTTTAATTTAATTCAATAACTCCTTTCTATTGTAACATATATATTACTATCTCTTTATTTTTTTATTTTTAGAAAAATTAATCCTTTAATCAACTAAGGATTATCACAACTATATAAGTCTCTCATTAACTTATTTCAATAAAGATAAATCATAACATAAAGACCAAATCATTTTTAAATTAAAAATTATTTAATATTAATCCAATGATTATGTTATTTTAATTCTAATTTAGATTAATCATATTCTTCCCTATCTAAACTTTCAAATTTTCTTGAAAAACAAACATAAATAAATAGATGTCATATTACCATACATATCCTTTGAAAATAAAAATCTATTACCAAAGTACTTTCAATGATATCCTTCATTTATAATAGCAAACCCTACTTTGATTTTTTGAACAAATAATATAAAGCATCTCTTCAAAACATGTGGATACCAAAGGGAGAGGCATCTGAATAAAACAACTTCATTATATATTTTATTTTATATCCCTAAGTCAAAAATCAACTTGCTGCCCAAAGTTACAGTGAGACCCCCTCTTTATAAATATTAAGGACCTTCATGCTATCATAAACAAAATATAAGTAAAGTCTCCATTCAAATACATATGTTGCTCTAATAGATGCTCATAAAAGGATAACAAAAGCATAATGGATGCATTGAACATCATTCTTGGTCAGCCCATTACTAACTAAACATGTGGCACTCTACAATTACCAATCGAAGGTTTATAACATAAGGTAAAAACTTTAATATAAAATAAAGTAATTTTTTTTCTTTATTTTGTTTTTGGTTCGATAGATTCCTTTCCATGATCCACAGTGTGAACAAAATTCACTTGCCTATGCTTGACCAATGAACATAGCCTATTCACTATCAATGTTACTCACAGAACAAACATGCAATACGATGTAGGGGTAGGAGAAACATAAGGTTTTAGAAGCCATATTTTCATTGTTGTTCTGTACTTATTTTTTTGGAATTCATTAAACAAAGGAGAACCAAATGGAAGTGTTCAGTTATCTCTTCTAGGGACTTTATGAAGCATAAAAATAATCCATCATATGAATAAAAGAAAGATACACTTAAAATCATAAATCAATTTGGTAGAGAGTGAAGTATAGAATGAATTGAATGCACACAATATAGAGACTCCATTCAAAAAGATAACATGCAGAAAGTACCTTACTATGAAGTGATTCAAATGATCATGCTATTCAAGTATCCTTCAATGGTGTAATGCTTGATGTTAGGCTCCACTTGATCCCAAAGAAACCATATGCTCCTCTAATGTGCAAAAAGAAAAAATCTCTAAACAAAATCCTATGTTATTTTTGTTATCAAAAAATAACCAACAACACCCTACCTTCCTTCCTAATAGGGTTTTAAAGAAACATATGAATGAATCCACTCAGGGTACCGAATTCACAACTACCTGCTATTAAATTTGGCTTGTTGGGGTATTTTTCTGTAATTCAAAGCTAATATCATCATTATTTCATAAATATCTTTATTTCATTTATTCTAAATTTTAGCACTTGAATTATTTTTTTCATACTATTAAATATTTTATTTTTAATAAAGCAATATTAAACCTCCTTATCATAGTCCATCATTTAACACATTAGAAATGTCCATTTAATACCAACTAACATGCAAATGTAGAAATGACATGACAAATAGTAAAGATATGAACTGGATCTAAATTAGATATATCATATACCAAATCTTTTTTATTCTATTAGCCAACTGTTCTCAACCCACTTGCAAAGGTTTCTATTCCTGCAAACAAACAAGTCTATTAGTAACATATCATTTATCATTAAAACATCATAAGTCCATAAAATCTATCATTGTAATAATATAATAATTCATAAATCCTTTATATGACAAATTTGGCCAGGGGAGGGTCATGACACCCTATTAACTCATCCAATCATTAATATTGAAGTAGAGAACCTATAACAACCTTGAAAAAAGAAATAAGAAACATACATAAAAGATTTTTTTTTTACTAAGGAGAGAGATTCATAAACCCCTAACCAACCTTAGGTTAACTTAATATTTAACAAAAATTCCTAAGTTCCTCAAAGAGCTACATCTCATACAATTTCCTCATTAAAGTCCATCTACTTAGGCATATCGTATGTCATGCAAATAAGTCCATCAATATCATCAATCTTGATGAGATAGAATTATCACCTTTATTCAATCAAAGGTATACACACATATCCATACTCTACACAAGCCAGTCTGTGTAGGTATGCTACGTGTATTGCGAGTTAAGCTATCAATCTCATCTTTCAACAAGCTATCTTAACTCAAATGTAGTCTTTCCACAAACCTAGTTACCATTATCCCTAAGGGGTCTTAATCCCTTAGGTCCACTATGTTCACCCTAAGGGGGTCTCAATCCCTTAGGTTATCCTCTAAGTTCACCCTAGAACTTATTACTTATTCTTTTTAATATTATTAAGCAAGGAAAACAAAGATAGATCTAGATACTAAATCTAACAAAGCATAACTCATAGAAAAAAAATAAATATTAAAAAGAGCAATATCTAAGAAGATAAACATGAACTAGAAAGGATTTAAATACAAAACATAAATAAATTAAATAGTAATTTAAAGGTATATCTTCCAACAGTTAAAAAATTATTACATACAAGCAAGTATGATAAATCCTCCATACTTTTAAAGAATAATATATTACATCAATTTCATCAGGGAAATATCCCCATAAATCTAGTCTATTTGAGCATAAGTAAATAAAATGAAAGTGGAGAGAAAACTAGTGCATTAGTCCATCTACCACTTTGGTCCTCTCACTCTTTCCATCGATCATTTGAGGATAGTAGGGGATCAAAGCACTCATGGTTTAGGATAGGCATGCCTCTAAATGCATTTAACATAAACTTTGCCAAATTGTAACTATACAAAATTTAATCAATTTTCTAGCCATTTGATGCATAATTGACATCATAAAAGAATAATTTTTTTTATTTTCACCTCTTGAATATCCTTAGAGAGTCATTCAACATGCACAACTTAGATCACGGTTTTTACTTCAATCAAACTTTATCTTTGTTCAATAAATTAAAGTCCTGTACCTATAATCTAGAGAAAAACCCTTTCATTTATTTACTAAATTAAAGACTCATCACTTTAATTTAAAAATGAATCATTTCCAAGAATATTATAAACTAAAGTCCCATAACCATTAATCTACAAAATGATCCTTTCATTGATATAAATTTCACAACTTTAATTAATAAACAGTTATAATTCGATTTCAAATCATTAACCTAAAGTTCACAACTTTAATCACTAAATAATTATAATTCCATTTCAATTCATTAATCTAAATTTCACAACTTTAATTATTAAACAACTATAATTCTGTTTCAATTCAGTAACCTAAAGTTCACAATTTTAATTAATAAACAATTATAATTCTAGTCCAATTCATTAATCTAAAGTTCACATCTTTGATTAATAAACAATTATAATTCCATTCCAATTCATTAATCTAAAGTTCACAACTTTAATTAATAAACAATTATAATTCTATTCCAATTCATTAATCTAAATTTCACAACTTTTATTAGTAAGCAATTATAATTCCATTCCAATTCATTAATCTAAAGTTCACAACCTAAATTAATAAATAATTTATAATCCATTTCAATATTCCAAATTTTGTAACTTTAATTCATAACAATTAAAAACTTAATTTCTATGACCAGTACACAACAAGAGCAATAACGTGCATAGATCGGTTGGGAGAGAAAACAATGAACACATGACCACCATGGAGTAACATGGGATAACAACAATTATGGTACACTCTATGATTTCTATGGATGGGTACTTCCTTTATGTGGCACCTGATAACAACCATGAGGACCAGGATCATAGGGCACAAATGAGACAACTCAGGAGGAGGTAAAAAGGGTGGGGTATCACACACTCAAGCTCAAAGCCCCTGATGTTGACTATCATTGCGATAGCAACACACTCAGCCAATAGTGACTCTTTCACTTATGGTAAAATAGATGAGAGAGCATTGTACAACAACTGTGGCCCACTCACACACAAGATAGGAAAAATGGTAGCATCAATGATATTAGTGAAAAGGTAAATGGCTCAGTGGATGAGGGTGGTCACATGGGACTTAGAGATCCACAGTGCACCAAATACATTGGCACAAAAAGGTAAGGTAAGGTTTTCCAAAAGTGGGAAACATAGACTCAAAAAGGGATATATTCTCCAAAAAACCAAACATGATATCCCTCACAAAGATAACACAACCTGAAAGACAACAATACATTTCCTACCTAAAGTTTTGAAGGCTCCAAATGAAGATTTGAAGCCTGAAATAGAGCACCAAAGTTCAATAATAGAGCACTATAGTCATAATATGAAGGTCTAAATGAGATAAAAATGAATAAAATGATATATATATATATATATATATATATATATATATATATATATATATATATATATATATATATAGCTTATTTTGAGAGCTTTCCAATAGTGTAAAGAACATGCAAAATAGAGTTGTGAGTCAAAATTTATGAGCTCTACAAGGTAGCTATATAGGGTCTACCCAGGGCCTAGAAAAAAGTGGACAAAACGTGATTTTCAGAGGTGAAAGTAAGAATGAATACTAAATGAATACTGAATGAATATGGAGTGTGACATATGGTTGGAAAGATCTTGTAAAGGGCTTTCTAATAGTATATTACTTTTAGTAAATGGGTAAATGCAACAAAATTTATACACCTCCAAATTAGGTAGTTCAGAATTTTTTGTATGTAGACACCTAAAACGTGTCATGTTTAGGGGAGCTACTCACATAGGCACATTCATAATATCATAGGACATAACCTTGGACTTTCCAAGCTTCAAAAGTGGTTTTCACCACCCATTTAGGGTATTCCAAGCCCATACAAGCTTAGCTGATCAAGGCCAGAGCAGTCAAATATTAGCCACTCAAGCTCAAAGCAGCCAGACCTTAGCCACTACAAATGAAAAAGACCAAATATTAGTCACTGCAGGCAATAGTGGCTATGCCATAAAAATAATTTTATCGATAAACAAGCCTAATCAGAGGTAGAAGTGGTAGTCTGCATGCAATAAAGGTCAGCGAGAGTAGCTTTGCATTCCCATTCACAACTAGTTCACATAGAAGACTTGAGTCTGAATTTAGACTTTAGTTAACTAGTCTTTAAACATAGAAAAGACAAAACGCTTCTCATGCTAACATTCACTACTTATGAGGGATTCAATCCTAGGGTTTTGAGCATAGACTTTAGGGTTTCACATACTTTAAAAGGTGCAAGCTTAGAGCACCAAGAGAGGATCAATCAATATAGAGATACAAAAATGCATTAGATCATTGAGGAGATATTTTGAGACTTGGAGAGTTTTCCTTGGAGATCATATTTATGGTGAAGCCCTAATAAATTGGAGAGCATAGCAACCACTATTTAAACATCAGATACAATATTTGATCCATAGCTTTGGACCAAATATAACAAGATTCACTTTAGCGGCCGCTATCCTAGACAGTGGCCCGTGGGCCTAGCTTAGGGTTTTAGACATTAGTTTCATTACTTTAACTTCTTCATATTTGCATATCACTAGCATAGATTTTATTCATTCACATCCATAGCATTAGTTCCATTTGCACTTGCTTCCATTTGAGTATATTCATTGCTAACAACCTCATATGGATAGGTGTTGAGAAGCAACACACCCCCACTAAAAAAATGAAATTCCATCCTTTGAAAATATTTAGCTTTCATTTTTACAGTAGGGACCCTCTTGATGTTTTCCAGGTTTTTATTCCAAATTTTGCTTGCCTCCTTCTTCTTCAAGTTTTGCATATACCAAAGTATCTAAGTAGGCTTGCATATGGCTTTGATTTCAATTTAGAATTCACTTCTTTAATGTTAGAATCATTCTGAGTAAAGAAAATCTTTCACTAAATATGTAAAAATGCAGAATGCAGATGAATTCATTGGAGTCAACCTACAATTTTTGGAAAATTTGCTAAGTAATGAAAACGTCGCGATTTCGCGACATTTCCATTTTTGGAAGCGTCGCGATTTCGTGACATTTCCTTTTTGGAAACGTCACGATTTCACGACATTTGTTTTTGGAAACGTCGCGATATCGCGACATTTCTATTTTTGGAAACGTCACGATATCGCGACATATTTTGGTTGAAAGCAAGGCTTGTAGAAAACGTCGCGATATCGCGACATATTTGGACTAAAAGAACCAAGTGATGAGAACGTCGCGATATCGCGACAGGTTTGGACCAAAAGGAAAGCTTGTAGAAAACGTCGCGATATCGCGACCTATTTGGAAAGAATGCAAGTGTTGAAAATGTCGCGATATCGCGATGTGTTTTCGAAAGAAAGTGCCAAGTATGGAAAACGTCGCGATTTCACATGTTGCAAAATCATGACATGTCACGATTTCGTGACAAAGGGGCAAAAGAAACCTAAGTGCAGAATAGGTCACGATTTCGCGACATGTCACGGTTTCATGACAAAAGGGGAAAAAGAAACCTAAGTGCAGAACAGGTCGTGATTTCGCAACATGTCGTGAAATCGTGACATGTCGTGGTTTCACGACAAAAGGGGCAAAAGAAACCTAAGTGCAGAACAAGTCGTGATTTCACGACATGTCACGAAATCATGAAAAAAGGGGAAAAAGAAACCTAAGTGCAGAATAGGTCTCGATTTTGCGACATGTCATGATTTTGTGAAAAAAGGGGCAAAAGAAACCTAAGTGTAGAACAGGTCGCGATTTCATGACATGTCACAGAAATGACATGACATTCATTTGCGGCAAAAGGGGCAAAAGAAACTTAAGTGCAGAACAAGTTGTGATTTCATGAAAGTCATGAAATCGTGACATGTCATGGTTTCACGACAAAAGGGGGCAAAAGAAACCCAAGTGCAAGAAGGCCTAAGTCTCAAGAATGTCGCAAAATCATGACGTCGCAAAATCTCGATGTGTTTTGTGAAAAGAAAGGCCAAGCCTCAAAATGTCATGAAATTGTGATGTCGCAAAATCATGACGCATTAAGAAAAGAAAGGCCAAGCCTCAGGAATGTCGCAAAATCACGACGTCGTGAAATCGCGATGCATTTGGTAAAGAGAAGGCCAAGCCTCAGGAACGTCATGATTTCGCGACATGTCACGGTTTCGCGACAAAGAGGCCAAAATGAAAAAGTAGCTTGAGGAAAGCGTCACGTTATCGCGACACGTGTCAAAAGAAATAAAGCCGACATATAATGAACATTAAGGTTTTAATTTAATAATATTAAAATGCTAATCCTGGTTTTGTCTTTTGCAGAAAGCCATCTGGCAGTTGCATACTAGCGGAAGTAATGGCGAAAAAGACAAAATAAGCACGGATCAAGTGAAGGCCGTCAGATGGAAATGTGAGATGCCGAGAATTTTTGGTCCATCCAGATTTTATAGATCTGGCCGCAAAGAGACTTTACGGTGACTAAGCAGCTGCCTCATTTAATGGAATATGTCGGAAATTGACCGAAAAATGAAAATATCTACACACAGTTATCGAAATTTGCCGATGGACGCATTTAACAGGAGAATTTATGGTGAAAGTAATGGCATGCAGAGAATTTCAACTCAGAAGCGGCTCTGCGAAGATAAAATGTCAGAGAAACCAGTGACTCATTCCGAATTTCTTTGAGGAATTAATGAGACGCTCCCGGCAGATGCACCAGAAAGATGAAGATATTTACTTGCAGTTATAGATGGATGAGAATAATATCAGATCATGCCTTCTCCATTTATGGCAAGTAACTGCACTAAGATTTGTAGAGTGGTTAGGGTTTATCAAAACTCTATTTTTAAAGGGCCTTATATTGTAAAACCTGGGTAGTAAGGTTTAGAGGATAAGATTTAGGGTTTGAGAAGAAGATATTTTTAAAAAGATCAGGGTCTGTCCTGAGTCTATAAATACTTCTTTCGAATGTAAATTCAGGAGGTGAAAACTTAGAAATAAAAGCTATTGGAGCAATTTCCTGCAAATCTTGTTTGAATGCTTTGTTCTGGACTTAGAGTTGGTGTGATTTTCATTTTCTGTGATAGCGTGGCCAGGAGCCTAATCTCTTTCGGATTGTGATAAGTTCATCTTCTTTTGTTTTCATTTCATTAAGGTTTATTTAATTTATGCTGTAGATCTGTGTTATCAAGATTGGATATGCTGCTAGGCTTCATTTTTTTTATTATATGTTAGGGAAAATTATAGATTTAAGGTTCAAGCCTATTCTAATTGCTCTGTCCTCACTGTGCGAGCTAGGCTGCTGGTGAGAGATACCAATTTTAACTGACTTCCCTTCTGTTTGTGATTTTCTTTCAGATCTGTTGTTGTCTCTGTCTTATGCTCTTAGTGGAAGGTGATCTTAGAAAGTTGGACACTTTCCTCTTTGATTTGTTCTATTGTGAAGCTAACCGGTATAACTAAAATTGGTAGTTTTGGTTTTGCAGCTAAGTTAGATAAACTTCTCTTTTCTGCCCTACCCTACTCTCTCTGTTCCACCATGAAATGATCCATTTTTATATTTTTTTAAATTTGTCTTTTATTTAAATCTGCTAAAGCATAAAGAGCTAGATCAAAGAACTGATTGTAAATCTGATTATCCACAAAGATAACCAACTCCAAAAACATTACTGAACTGAAGTCCCGAGCCCGTTGTAAGGTAACAGACAGTCCACTTGAAACTATTCCAGAAGCGAAAAAGAGTGAATAGACATTCGACCCAACTCTGTAACTCACACCTTGGATATCCAACAAGATCCTAAAGTGAGTGGGATTTATCCCTTATAAGTGTTATCGGGTTTTCATGCTCATTCTTCACAGGGTGTGTATAAAAGTCGAACCAACATTTAAAATTGGCGCTAGAAGGAGGGCCAAACTTACGTTCTTAGTGCGCTTGAGTTGAGAAATATGATTGTATGTGGTATTTAACAAATACTATATTTTATCTAGAGTCTGGTAGCCTTTTTCCCTCCTCCTCAGCTCTTTTAAAACTTGTTTGTTTGAGTTTTTGCCTAAACAACGAAACTCAACACCAACATTTAAAATTGGCGCTAGAAGGAGGGCCGAAGTTCGTAGTTTGTTAAGGATTTTTTTATCACCACTTGTAGTTACTCCAACTACAACTAAAAATATCATCATTAATCAAGTAGTAATGGCAAGCTGGTTGGGTTCCACTGCCTTAAATATCCCTGGTGCAGCCCATGATCTGCCCAGAAATCCTGAGAGATATCTTCCTAGATACAAGCATGATGGAACTAAAACAGCAGAAGAACACCTGATGGCATATAAGAATGCTCTAAAATTGTTAAATATACAGCATGAAGATGTGGCTTGCAGATTGTTCCCGTTCACTCTCCAGGAGGGAGCATACGACTGGTTTTTGAATCTCACTAATGATTCTATTACTAGTTGGAATGACCTAGAGAAAGTTTTTATATCACAATTTGGGGAAGTGATAGACCCCAGTGTGTTATATCAACAATTTTCCAGCATTAAGAGAGAGTCGGGTGAAGCTATCAGGTCTTTCAATATGAGGTTCCAAAGAGCTTATGGTAGAATGACTGGTCATTACATCCCAAATGCAAATCTAGCCTTAGAAATCTATAAGAATGCATTGGATTCGGTGACCTCTATTTTCCTCAAGAGAGACATCAATATCACAACCCTGGCAGGAGCTTATAAAGAAGCTTTAATTCTTGAAAGATAGTTAGGACCTCAAATTTTGAGCAGTCCTTTGATATCCTATGTTACATAGAACATGCCTATTTTGAATCCCATTCCACATCATGAGTTAGTGCCAACATGTCATGCTCTACCCAAGGAAACTCCGTTAACTGTGACATCCACTCAGCATGTGCAAAATATAGAGAAAGATTCTGACAAGTTCAAGGTGGAAGTGCCTGAAGTAAACATTTGTGACCTAGCATTACCCAACTTTGAAGCTTTTCCTGGTGAGTTAAATTTTCTTGAAAATCAAAGAAATATTGATAGTTCTGGTTCATCCAAAAATAGTACGACTATGGTTTCAGATTCATTCACTTTTCCCGAAGAGTCAAAAAATGTTGTAGAAATTCCTATGGATGAAATGCAAGATTTTCAACAGTTCCAAAGGGACAGTTATAATTTGAGATGTGAAAATCCAGAACCTACTCCTAATAATGATCCTCCCTCACCAAAGGATGATGAAAATAAGATTCAATATCACTATGCAGAAGTAACTAGGAAGGAGTATAACATCATTGAGGATATGAAGAAAATTAAAGCTAACATCACCCTCCATGAGCTGGCTCAGATTGTTGAACAAAAGGATAACTTGATTGAAACTTACTCTGGACCACCTATTGAATTTCAAGAAAAGGAGAAAAAGATAGTAAATGTGAATGTGGTCAACCAACTCGGAATAGATAAAGAGTCTCAGTATAAGCCTGTGATTACTGAACATAATATCAAAAAAGAGGTTGTAAACCGTGTTGATGCAGATATTGGAGTTTATAATTTGGCAACTGAGAAGGTGAGACCAGTTACAGCTCTAACCAATCACAACAATGATATTTGGACATTACACATTGATGGGGTTAAATCTAAGCAAGGCTCAGGTGAAAGAGCAAATTATGAAAATTCTACTAGAGGGATAAAAATTGAAATCTTGGATATTGGAGCAGTAGAGCAACCACAAAATGTTCAAGTTATTAAGAACTATGACATACAAATAAAATATGATCTCTTTGAGTTGTTACATAAATCTGAAGATGTGATGATCTGGGTCTATGAAGGCTTTAAGGTATTTGATCCTGGGGGGTTTTTACATTCCGTCCCTTTGAAAGAATTCTGCAAACCCTTCAAGTAGAAGCATAAACATGTTATTATATGATTTGATTAATTTGGAGGGTGAAAGAGTTGCAGATTTGGTGTTTTTGTGGGACAAGATCCATATAAAAAAAAAAAAAAGAGAGAGGGAAGACGGTAAACACAAGTCTTTCCCAGGTAGCAAAAAAATTTTGGAAGCATAGTCTGGAGTGCATTTCGTCAACAGGACCTGAAAGGTAATTTTTCTAAATTTACCTGCAAATGGTCAAATTTTTTTAAGGCACTATTTCTCTGCTTTTCCATCTGCTACATTTTTTGAGTGATTGAAGGGACTTTGTGCATATGTATATATTGTAAATAAAGTTTGAAGTAGTGTGTTGTTATTTGGTTTTATTTAATTTTAAAGTTCTGTGTTTTATCCTTGTTTTTTTTTTTTTTTTTTTTTTTAAAGTTCTGTGTTTTATCCTTTGGGGTCTGTACAAATTTCTCTTTAGCTTTTAAAATTTCTTTTTTTTTTTAAGTTTTGCCTGGGCAGTAAAGAAAGAATCAACCTTTAAAAATTTTTTATTCGAGTTCAAAATCTTATGTTCATTTTGTTTTATTCTAATTAAGAGATAGTCTGCTTAAACTGAACAGTGGAACTATTTTGTTATTCAGAACAACAGTAGAAAGATAATTGGATTTTGTGTCTTGCTTGCCACAATTATTTTAATTATAAAGAAACTGCTATACTGTTTGGCTGGAGAAACTCCCAAGGAATCCAAGAAAAGTTGATCGTAAGAGGGGACTCTGATTCGTGAAATTATTTGAGTATCCATAGAGGCTATCAGTACCCAGGCTGAAGCAGTTTCTAGATCGATGAAAAATAAAATAATTTTTTTTAGCAAGGCTTTCCAGATTTCGGTATATTTCAAAAGAGAGAGAGAGAAGGTGAAAGTTGAGCAAGGCAACATAAAACTGGCACTCTTTTATTTCCCCACAAAAAAAAAAAAAAAAAGAGGGAAGGAAGAAGTTATTGTAATGAAAGAGATAGCCAAGGCTCTAGAAGATGTTTTCTTTTACCAAGTTGTAGATACCACCTCACAGTTGTGGATCAGGGTCATGAAAATCTAAAGAGTAACTCTGTCGGGGCTGTAAAAGGCTAAACTAGTAAATAGAGCCCTACTCGGTTTCCCCTTTCACAATCTAGAAAAGTTGATCAATCCAGAGTACAACATTCGAAGGCCCAGTCATTCTTGAAGAAAGTTTTATACGCTTATAATTGCACATCGGAAATCTTCCTTAAGTGATTCAACCTAGTATGTCCTTGGGAAATTTTAACAACTATCAGGTAGTAGTTAAATTATTTTGAAGAATATTTGTGGCAAAGCATGGTACATGGTCTATATTGTTTTGAAACTAGAGTCCTGGATTCTAAAATAGTGCTACTATTTTACCTACAGATATCGCCATTTGTTGAGAAGCAACACACCCCCACTAAAAAAATGAAATTCCATCCTTTGAAAATATTTAGCTTTTCATTTTGCAGTAGGGACCCTCTTGATGTTTTCCAGGTTTTAATTCCAAATTTTGCTTGCCTCCTTCTTCTTCAAGTTTTGCATATACCAAAGTATCTAAGTAGGCTTGCATATGGCTTTGATTTCAATTTAGAATTCATTTCTTTAATGTTAGAATCATTTTGAGTAAAAAAGATCTTTCACTAATATGTAAAAATGCAGAATGCAGATGAATGAATTCATTAGAGTCAACCTACAATTTTTAGAAAATTTGCTAAGTAATGAAAACGTCGCGATTTCGTGACATTTCCATTTTTGAAACGTCACGATATCATGACATTTTCATTTTTGAAACGTCGCGATATCGCGACATATTTTTATTTAGAAACGTCACGATATCGACACATTTTGTAGAAACGTCAGATATCGCGACATGTTTGGACAAAAGGAAAGCTTAGAAAACGTCACGATATCGCGACCTATTTGGAAAAAGCAAGTGTGAAAACGTCGCAATATCACACGATTTTGAAAGAAAGTCAAGTAGGAAACGTCACGATTTCACGACATGTCCAAATCTGACATTGAAAGGAAGAAGGAACGCGATTTACGACTGTCACAAAATCGTGACATTCAAAGAAAGAAAAAGTGCAAAGCATGAACGACGTCACAAAATCGTGACCAAAAAGAAAAGGGAAAGGCAAGGACATCACAAAATCATGACACTAAAAAGAAAAAGGAGACGAAGGAGTCACAAATCACGGAAAGAAGAGAAAAGTCATGAAATCCGACAAGAAGGAAGAGTGAAGACGTCACGAAATCCAAAAAGAAGGAAGAGGAGGAAAGTCGCATACAGTGAAATCACGACATGTCGCGAAATCATGACGCATAAAAAAAAACGTCGCGATTTTGCGACGAGAGGCCAAAATGAAAAAGTAGCTTGAGGAAAACGTCGCGTTATCGTGACACGTGTCAAAAGAAATCAAGCCGACATATAATGAGCATTAGGGTTTTAATTTAATAATATTAAAATGCTAATCCTGGTTTTGTCTTTTGTAGAAAGCGATCTAGCGATTGCATACTAGCGGAAGTAATGGTGAAAAAGACAAAATAAGCACGGATCAAGCGAAGGCCGTCAGATGGAAATGTGAGATGCCGAGAATTTTTGGTCCATCCAGATTTTACAGATCTGGCCGCAAAGAGACTTTACGATGACTAAGCAGCTGCCTCATTTAATGGAATATGTCGGAAATTGATCGAAAAATGAAAATATCTACACACAGTTACCGAAATTTGTCGATGGATGCATTTAACAGGAGAATTTATGGTGAAAGTAATGGCATGCAGAGAATTTCAACTCAGAAGCGGCTCTGCGAAGATAAAATGTCAGAGAAACCAGTGACTCATTCCGAATTTCTCTGAGGAATTAATGAGACGCTCTCGATAGATGCACCAGAAAGATGAAGATATTTACTTGCAGTTATAGATGGATGAGAATAATATCAGATCATGCTTTCTCCATTTATGGCAAGTAACTGCACTAAGATTTGCGGAGTGGTTAGGGTTTATCAAAACTCTATTTTTAAAGGGCCTTATATTGTAAAACCCGGGTAGTAAGGTTTAGAGGATAAGATTTAGGGTTTGGAGAAGAAGATATTTCTGAAAAGATCAGGGTTTGTCCTGAGTCTATAAATACTTCTTCCGGATGTAAATTCAGGAGGCAAAAACTTAGAAATAAAAGCTATTGGAGCAATTTCCTGCAAATCTTGTTTGAATGCTTTGTTCTGGACCTAGAGTTGGTGTAGTTTCATTTTCTGTGATAGCATGGCCAGGAGCCTAATCTCTTTCAGATTGTGATAAGTTCATCTTCTTTTGTTTTCGTTTCATTAAGGTTTATTTAATTTATGTTGTAGATCTGTGTTACCAAGATTGGATATGCTGCTAGGCTTCATTTTCTTTATTGTATGTTAGGGAAAATTACAGATTTAAGGTTCAGGCCTGTTCTAATTGCTCTGTCCTCACTGTGCGAGCTAGGCTACTGGTGAGAGATACCAATTTTAACCGACTTCCCTTCTGTTTGTGATTTTCTTTCAGATCTGTTGTTGTCTCTGTCTTATGCTCTTAGTGGAAGGTGATCTTAGAAAGCTGGACACTTTCCTCTTTGATTTGTTCTATTGTGAAGCTAACCGGTATAACTAAAATTGGTAGTTTTGGTTTTGCAGACTAAGTTAGATAAACTTCTCTTTTCGCCCTACCCTACTCTCTCTGTTCCACCGTGAAATGATCCATTTTTATTTTTCTTTAAATTTGTCTTTTATTTAAATCTGCTAAAGCATAAAGAGCTAGATCAAAGAACTGATTGTAAATCTGATTATCCACAAAGATAACCAACTCCAAAAACATTACTGAACTGAAGTCCCGAGCCCGTTGTAAGGTAACAGACAGTCCACTTGAAACTATTCCAGAAGCGGAAAAGAGTGAATAGACATTCGACCCAACTCTGTAACTCACACCTTGGATATCCAACAAGATCCTAAAGTGAGTGGGATTTATCCCTTATAAGTGTTATCGGGTTTTCATGCTCATTCTTCACAGGGTGTGTATAAAAGTCGAACCAACAATAGGCAATCTCAGACACCTACGCATGTGTTGTTTCATTTCTTACATGGCCATAGGTTCATCGGACAAAAGCTGCAATTAGACCTAGATAAGGAGGTATTTATAAGCACTCATACATTTTTGTGTGTGGAACCGAGAAGCTTGTGAAAGTGCACCACACCTTGCTAGGGGACTTCTTCCTCACTTGTAATTCATTATATCAAAATGGGTATCCCTAAGAGGGACCGACATGTAACCGAGTTTCAATACAAATAAAGATATCTATATTTGTTACTTCCATGTTATATGCTTTTTCATGGTCTTTCATTTCATCTTGGGTATAATATTGCAAGTAGAGTAAAGCGGTGCATGCATCTCGAGGTCGCTACACATGGCGATCACGATGGGACTTCCATTGATTTTCATTTTTTTGGCTAGAAATTGACTTAGTTTTGTGTGCATCTGTAGCCAATCTAAGCTACAGTGGTCAAAAATCAACTGCTCTGATCTACAATTACCATAAATCATTTGCTCCTGCTAAAAGTGGCCATAAACCAACTGCTCTGGTCGACAACAACCAACACAAGAGTGCAGCAGAGGCTATATTCTTGGTTATTTGAGCTGGATTAGAGGTTGGTATAGCTTTTCTAGTGTTTTATGGTTTTTTTTTGCTTTTATTTATTTAAAACAGTGAACTTAAAACACATTTCTATTTGGAAAACTGAAATAATGAAATAAAAAGAACTTGCATGTTGCACATCTTAGAGTTCCTTTTTATATTTTCCACTAGGCGTTGCTAGGAACAATGGCTTTTGATTGTAAATTTCACCCTAGAATCCAACATGCTATATATTGTATGTTGTTTGCTTGCTTTGACGCCATACTAGAGGCCATAACTACACAAAATAAAGTGTGTCCATACAAATCATGGTAGTTCATGCATTTTTATGAAAATCAAAATATATCTTTGCATTTAGGCATATATGAAAGATTCATTGCTGCTATATGATGCATTTTACTTTATGCAAGCTTAAAATGAACACCACACACATACGCATCATTTAAACATTGGGGAGTTGGATTTCATCACCAACCCTCAATTTAGTCTAGTGACGTTGGAATTCATCTCCTTCCACTGGCTTAACCCTTAGATCTTCCTAGAAACATATTGAGAAACTTATTTATAGTGGTACTAAGTTACTTGTGCTCAAACTATCTCCTACTATTGGAATAATCATTGGTTCAGAGTAGAAGAGCTAGGGGAACCCCCCATTAGGACTTCAGCGGTGTACCATAACATATTTTGGGAAAATTATGTTTGGCATGGGTGTACTTTATTATAACTATGGATGAGCCTTCTCATTCTTAATCCAAGAACAAAAGCAAGAAATCAAAGGAACAACAAATCATTAAAATACAAAAAATAGTTTAGGACACACTTAAATTGATAATCAAGATACAAATTTGCTTGATATTATTTGCGTACATTGAATTACAACTCAAAAGATAAATTCCTAAAAGAAACAATTGTCAAAACAAGAAGTAAACACCCTTAGTCTGATGTCGAAGGAGAGTCTAAAGCAGCCCATACCTATAGGCAAATTAGTAGTCATATTGGATGACCTACCTGCAAGATTGTGAGACGTAGGTCTACGAGTCTAAGGGGTGATAACTCAACCTTTGGGGGTTCTCTTCAAGAAACCCCAAGTAGGGAACCACATCATGGAACAAAATCACATAAACAAAGAGAGGATTCAAAGCCATCCTCATCGAGGAGACATGAGGGGACCTCAAATGCCTCCTCTAAACACATAGAAACTTCTCAAAGGCATGAATAAGCTTCAAAGGCTTCCTCCTCACATAGACATAAAGAAGGTTCTAAAGCTTAATCTTCACATAAGGATGATGAGGTTGATACATATCCATTCTCATGGAGAGAGCATGTGACCATAAATCCTTCTCCATCAATAGGGCACACAAGAGTTACAACTTCTCAAGCTTCACAAGAAACATATAGAATAGGTCTGCCTACTGAAGGGCAAGAAAATTAAGACACATCAATTCATAGGCATCAAATAGAAGATACCCTTCACACAAGAGGAAGGATTCCCATAGACTATGACCTTATTGGAGTGAATGGTACCCCATAGGATCAGCCATGGAAAATAAGACAACTGGATGAGTTGGATAAGTTTTATCAGAGGCCAACTCAAATAACCATAGTTAATAAGAAATTTGCATCTAGAAGTTCACAAACTATGACTTCTAAGCATACCTCTCAGTCTGGCGGTGCCTCAAAATAGCCCTGTAGTAAACATACAAAATTTTATCATGAAAACACATAAACATACACTGAACAAGTTACATTAGCTAGCAAGAGTAGAGAACTAGCAGAAACCTCCTTGAGGAATCTGCACATCAGAACCACCAAAATAAGATTAGACAAGCTTGAGTCATCTATGATAGCACATGCTAACCACATGTGATGGTTAGAGAATGCCTTGCACAAAGAGAGAAATATTTTGGAAGCTCTTAAACATGAAAAGCAAAGAGAAAAACTCTTGTGCCAACATGAGCAATGTTTAAGAGAGCAAGCTGAGCAGCTAGCTCGCATCAACCATCAAAAAAATGGTAATGATCATCAAATATATCAACACACTGACTCACTAAGAGAAAGGCTCAGTAGACAAGAGAGCCCACAATGGAATCACCAACCAAATCATAAGTGAAATCCAACTGGTGGGAAACGGGCAAGCCTAATAGATCAAGAGAAGACACATCCTGAATCCCCTCATAGGAGGGAATAAAATGGAAAAAATCAAGTGGATAGGGGGTTAACCTTCATTGCCACTGTGAGGGGTCCTACAAGAATAGAAACTCCTCACCTCAAAGGCATTTCAAGCTCTAGCTAAAAATATGAAGTCCTTTGAGAAACAAGAGATGGCTGGGAACCAACCAACATTGAGTAAAATACCTAATCAACCATTATGCCCATTAGTTCCTAGACCTGCATATCCTAAGCACTTTGATATGCCTATGTTAGAAAATTTTAAGGGTGAAGAAGATGCACAAGAAAATTTCACTAATTTTGTCAATGCATGTTTTCATCTTAAATACAATGATGCTCTTATGCTAAGGATATTCATCATGACATTTTCGGGCGCTGCAACTCGATGGTTCAACCAATTTCCCAAGCATAGCATAACCAAATTTGAACAATTAATAAATGCTTTTTTTAATTACTTCTCCTTTGGTGCTAAGAGAAAAGTGAACCTTTCAGACCTGGCCAATTTGAAACATTATGATGATGAGACAGTAATGGATTATGGGAATAGATGGATAAAGATCATGGAAAAACTATCATTCTCGATCCCCACAGAAGAGATTGTTTACATGTTCACCAAGAGTTGTTCCAAATACATCTCCATATTACTACAACTACAACAGTACCCCTCATTTGAGGAAGCTTTAGCATAGGCCAAACTCATTGAGGACATAAATTAGATGAGGGAACCATAAAACTTTGAAACAAGAAAGAGTGGAACAAGAATGACAAAATAGAAAAAATAAATAGTAGGCAAACCCTGCCCCAATTAATCAATTAGTGTTGGCTGCACCTAAGTATGGGGCTACATAGCAACCCCAGAATTATCAAGCACATCCTCCACCAACCAACTATGATCAAAAGAACAATCAAGGGAGAAAAAAAGAATGAAAACCCCCTAACTGCTTTACACCATTAATAGAATCAATGCAATCAATCTTTAACCAATTGAGTGAGGTGGGAAAGAATAGATTATCTAACATACCTCTTATATATCCCAACCATACTAAGCCAAAAGGATATAGGGAAGATTAGTTTTGACCTTATCATAGGATACCAGGGCATAAAATTGAGGTTTGTAATGGTTTTAAGCACCAAGTTCAAAACATGATTGATGTAGGATAACTCAAAGTGGACAACCCATTGGCTCTGGATAACAGAGATATGGGCATTTACAAAACCCTATTTCCAAATCATGAGTCCCCTAAAGGGAAAGGTGGCCAAGTCAATCAGGTCCGAATTAATACACCTACCCATGGATGTTTTGGGATGGTATAAATTGTCAATGTAGCAACTAGGAGTAGATGGTATGGTCAACCACAACCTCCTATGACACCCATTAATTTCCTAGGTGCACCCAAGAAGAGACAAGAGCAAAACAACCCTCCAGGTCCACCAACCTGATCTGTGGTGACTGTTTGGAGTAGACTTGAGCAAAATTTACAAACAAATCTGACAAAGCTATCTATCTATGAGATCATATAATAAACCTCGAAGCATAGGGAGACTTTGATGGAAATATTAAAGGAATTGAGCTTCAACTAGAAGACCCACATGCATTCACCCATTTTGTGGGACAAGTACAAGAATGCCAAGAACCTATAATCCAATTTTATGATTACGAGATTAAGACAGTACCTACTACCTTACCAGACCCTCTGTTGCACATTGTGGTGTCAACAAATGATTTACCTTTCAAAAGGGTCTTGGTCGATACAGGTTATCAATCAACGTCATCACAACAACTGCCATAGAACACCTAAAAATCCCTAATTCACATGTCATTTTGGGATCCTAAACATTAAGAGCTTTCAATGATGCTTTATGAAATACTATGGGAACAATAGTCTTACCTATCAAGGTAGGGCATAAGACCATCCCCATGATGTGTCATGTCTTGGAAGGAGCCATGTAGTACAACATCCTTTTAGGGCGACCTTGGATAAGGGACATGAAGTGTGTTCCTTCAATCTTGCACCAATTTGTCAAGTATGTGCATGATAATAAAGTATATATGGTGTTGGTCAATGATGAGCCACTCAAGTATGTCCATCAGGTGGATTTTCTAGGATATTTTGTGATCCCTTTTACCCATATGTATTTAGGACCTTCATCTCCAATTACGCAACTGAAGGACAAAGACAAAGGGGTACAAAAGACCCATCCACATCAACACCTCAATATGCACCCAACATGACTAATGCTTCTAATAAATCATCAACATCTAAGCCAAAAGATAATCATAATCTAAAGGCATCCTTAGTTGAGGAAATAAAGCCTTGGGAAGCGCTAACCATAGCCATTGAGGAAGGTCCAAGCCCCATGGACGAATAATATCTCCAAAAGCAAGTCAAAGACAATGATTACCACCCTTCTTCACCAGTGTCATCCATGGGGTCATCCACATCACATGCAACCATACACTTGGCAAGCATAGGGATATAAGAATACCTTGCGTAGAACATAAAATTCACACCTATCATAGAATTTGCAAAAGACATGGGAAAACCAAAATACTTGAGACCACGAGTGGGAACAGTGGTTCCACTTGGAATCCCTCCCAACCAGATAAAATTTGTCTATGATGGACTAGACTACGTCCATAAGTCTACTAAAGAGGAAGAGGACAATGATGAATTATTCACTGTTAATGTTTGTTACCTCTATAATTCTGAGTTTTCTCTAAGCTACTTTGAACATTTCCATTGGCATGGTTATGGTCTTGGTATATATGAGCAGGGGCATAGACGGCCACTCTAGCCGCAATGCTAGCTTCCTACTGATAGGTTTGGGGTAGGTTACCACATCAGATGTCGGGATGACTCTTTGGTAGAATATTTATATAGATTGATCTTGGGGTTAGGAGAAAACATCGATTTTATTCCTTATCACCCACTAAGTTCAAGTCTTATGTGCAATAGACAAGTTGCTGTAGTGAACATCCCACCACCTAAGACATGTCATCCAATACTCACAACTGATGCCATCCCAGTAGGATAAAACTCTTGGGATGATGAGCAAGAAGAAAATAGATATGTGACAAGTGATGATGAAGCATAAGAGGGCTTAGCCTATCATGGGACTTGTTATTTACAAATATTTACTTGGTCCATCCACAATAAGAGTGGATATATATCAGATGAAAGTAGCTATGAGTCAGAGGACTTGACAAATAGAGCCTACTTAGGACCAAGGCATTGGCACCATGGTATGGGACAAGAGACTAATGCAAATGGCATCTTTATAAGTGATGAGGAGTATGAGGATGAGATGGAGATGACCTACTTGAGGCTAAGATGCATGCCCCATATCTTAGGGATGCACACTAATGCCAATGGATTCTTTATAAGTGACAAAGAATATGAAGATAAGACAAATATGGCCTACCTGGGGCCAAGGCATGAGCCTCTTGTCTTAGGTCCGCATACCAATGCTAATGGTTTCTACATAAGTGATGCCGAATTTGAATCTAAAATTGAGATGGCTTATCTTGAGCCTTGCCACTTGTGATAAGTTAACATGCTAGTAGAGAGAGAGGTAGTACTTCATGCTATAGAACCTCATCTACAATTTTTAGGGAGACCCGTTGACCTAGTTACCATTCACCAGATGGTCAATCCCCCTCCACCTACATTCAGAGAATGGTTAGAGCCCAATGATCCTATTATCTGCCCTGCTTATGGGCCAAATCCAAAAATTCACATTCTTCTAGAGCCTCATCGTGAGTATGGAAGGAAAATATTTAAGATAATATTGCACCCATGTGGTCCTAGAGATTTCATTCCATCCATCAACACAATCTCCATTGATTTGACAACTCCACTTCATAATCCAATCGATCCCACAAAACCTTTGTGTATTTATACAGAGGTAATTGATTCGGATCATGCTATACAGCCTGAAGATATTTTACCTAATGAAGATATGTTACAACCATTTCATTTTGCATCAGGATATGCATATGACTTATTTCATGCTGGTTTGGATCCTGAGTCAGTAGGACCTATAAATCCCATCGATGACATTCACTTGATACCTAGACTTCATTAGCTAGAGTATGGGTCACATATTGTTGTAGAAGGAACTTTCAAGGTGGACATCAATGATGATTCTACTAAACCAAAGAAATTCAAGTTCAAAGAAAGTCTATCTCCAGAATAACAAGCCATCATAATCCCCCTCCTCAAGGAAAGGCTAAGTCTGTTTGCTTGGACTTACAAATACATGCTTGGGATAGATCCAAAGTTAGTTATTCACAAACTTTAATTGGATCCCATAAAGAAAATAGTCAAGCAAAAGTTGAGGAAAATGCATCCAACCATCGCTTTGATGGTAAATAAAAAATTACAAAAACTATTGGATGCAGTTTTCATAGTTTCTATCGACTACCCTGAGTGGGTGTCCAACATGGTGCCCATGGGGAAACCCAATGAAAGAGTTCATATTTGCATAGAATTCAAAGAGTTAGTTAGGGCAAATCTAAAGGATTCATTCCTATTTCCAAACATATATGCTCTTTTTGACACCACCATAGGTCATGATATACTTTCCCTCATGGATGGTTTTTATGGATACAATCAATCCAGATTAAACCTGAAGACCAACACAAGACTACTTTTATTACTCCATGGGAAACATTCTGTTACAAAGTGATACTATTCAAGCTCAAGAATGCTGGTGCCACCTACCAGCGAGCCATGACATACATATTCCATGACTACATGCACAAGATCTTAGAGGACTACATGGATGACTTATTCGCTAAGTCTTTGTTGTGGCAAGAGCACGTTGAAGTCCTTAGACAAATATTTAACTGTCTCATTAAGCACAATGCAAGATTGAATCCTAAGAAGTGCATATTTGGCGTAAATTCTAGAAATATTTTGGGATTCATCATTTCTAAGAGAGGCATCGAGGTGGATACGAAAAAAGTAAAGGCAATACTGGAGATGGCCACCCCTACGAACATTAGGAAATTAAGAAGCCTACAAGTAAATATAGCATCCATAAAATGGTTCATTAAATAATTATCAGACAAGTATTTACCCATGAATAGGTTTCTACACAAGGATATCCCATTTCATTGGGATGAAGAATGCCAACAAGACTTTGCAGAGATTAAAACATACCTAGACACACCACTAGTGTTGGCTACACCAAGGCTAGACATTCCATAGTTGCTATACATATCGGCTACTTATTTTGCTTTGGGCACCATGTTAGCCCAAAATAACGTGTAAAACAAAGAGCAAGTCATATATTACATCAATCACACATTGGTGAGTTATGAGCTAGGGTATGCATATGTCAAAAACTTGTGTTTAGCAGTGGTCTTTGCAACTCGAAAGTTGTGAAACTACATGTTGAGCCATACAACCTATGTTATATCCAAATAAAATTCTTTGCAGTACATGATGAACAATACATATCACAATAGTATTGCAAAGTGGATTATGCTACTGATAAAATTTTATCTAGAGTTCATAAGCCAAAAATCCATCAAGGGACAAGTCATAGCAGATCAACTGGCAGAGGTTTCTCTTCAGGATATCAAGCCTCTCACCATAGAGTTGCTCGATGATGTAGTATTTGCATTATCAGATCTGCCTGAACTCAAAGAACCTGAGAAAGAAAAATACATGTCATTGTTCTTCGATGGTTCAAAATGTGAGCAAGGGAGCAGAGTAGGGATAGTATTTATCACACCGTAGAGCACACCATTTCTCTTATCATTCAAAATAGAATTCACTTGCACAAAAAACAATACAGAGTATGAAGCTTTGATATTGGGACTCCAAAAAACCATAGCAATGGGAATTAAAATATTGAACATATTTGGTGACTCCTTTCTCATAGTAAATCAAGTTAAAGGCCTATTCCAATGTAGGTACCCACTCTTGAAAGCTTACAAGGAACTTGTTGACACATACCTAGCCTGGCTGGAATGGTATGACATCGAGGCAATCCCTCATACATAAAACATTTTTGCAGACACCATGGAATCTCTGGGAGCCTTAATCCCTCAAAATCCATCCACTAATTTTACAACCGTTCATGTGAAAGTGCTCTCACACTCAGCAATACAACGTGATGCTTTGGACAATCAAGAATCAGTCAACATGATCAACATCAAACCTAATCAGGATTGGTCCGTCACAGCTAGAGACTTCTTGCAAATAGTACCTTGGGCATCTTTGGTTTCTCAAGGACCTATGGAGTGTGGCATGACCATTCACCATAGATTTGTTTCTCAATCTATGTTCACATATGATGTATCATAGGAGGAACATGTTGTTTTATCAATAGAAGCTATGGCTTATCAGGATTGGATTTCCCAATTGTGATATTTCTTGAATATGGGAATGCTACCTTAAGACCTATCACATGGTGAAAGACAAACATTTAAAAAAATGGTTACTAGGTACATTTTTCTAGGAGAAGTCCTCTATAGGTGAGGTTATGATGGAATACTCCTTCATTGTCTTGATCCCCAAGAAGCATACTAGGAAATTTCACAAGCTCATGATGGTACATGTGGAGGACATTTTAGTGGCATAGCCTTTGTTAGATGTATCTTAAGGATGGGTGATTATTGGCCCACTATGGAAAACTACTGTTGTGAGTGTTTCAAGAAATGCATTAAGTGCTAGCATCATGCAAATCTCACCCATTTGGCATCACAAGCCTTGCAACCCATCCAAGTAGCATGGACATTCATGTAGTGGGGACTAGACTTGGTGGGGAAGATCCCACCCCCATCCTTGGGCTACCACACATTCATCATGATGGCCACTGAGTATTTTACTAAATGGGTCAAAGCTATCCCCTTAACATCGACAACTAGACCAAGGATTGTGGAGTTTATAATCCATAATATCATAAGTAATTTTGGGGTCCCTTCAAAAATAATATCGGATAATGGGCCATCTTTCAAGAACAAAAATATGTGTGCTTTAATGAAAAAATACCATATTCAGCATAATTTTTCAACACCTTATTATCCGCAAGAAAATGGGCAAGCAAAAGCCTCAAATAAAACAATTATCTCCATCTTGAGGAAGACAGTAAAATACAATCATATGGATTGAAACTTGCAATTACCTCTTGCACTATGGGCATATAGGACTAGTGTGCAGATGCCTATTGGAGCAACACCATTTTCACTTGTATATGGCATTGAGGCCATCATGCCCTTAGAGATGATGATATCGCATGGCAAGGCTGCCTTGATCAGCTAACGCTTCTTGATGAATGTTGAGTTAATACCTTGGAGCATCTCCACATTTATCATAATCACCTTGCACGAGCTTACAACAATAAAGTCCACTTGAGGAAATTCAAAGTTGAGGATATTATACTCAAAGAAAACCAATAGAACTCAAATCTGCCATCGCACCTACGAGACAAATTTACGGTAAACTGGATAGGCCCCTACATGATTTCAAAAAGGGTTGGACCTAGAACATATCACCTTACATAATTGGATGGTTTTGAAGAGCCTGAACCTCTCAATATCATTCACTTGAAGGTATTTTATACATAAAATAAAAAACATTCAAATATGTCAAAAAAAAAAAACATTCAAATATGTCAAAAATCAAAAACCATTCAAATACATAAAAAATAAAAAACATTCAAATATGTCAAAAATAAAAAAACATTCAAATATGTCAAAAATTGAAATACAAAAGCAATCAAAAATTCTCCAAGGGTATCTTCACACCGCTTGGTCACCTTCATCACAAAAATATCCAAAGGCATCTTAAATCCCTTTGGTCAAAAGCAATCAAAAATGCTCCAAGGGTATCTTCACACCGCTTGGTCACCTTCATCACAAAAATCTCCAAAGGCATCTTAAAGCCATTTGGTCAAATAAAACAAAAATCTCCAAAGGCATCTTAAAGCTCATTGGTCAAATAACAAAATCAAAAAGCACAAAAACAATGCAAAAATCAAAAATACAAAAAAATTGCATTTCACACTTGCATTCACATAAGTTACATTACATCCATTGCATTCACATATGTTATGATCACATTCTAACAAAATATGCCATGGTTTGTATCACAACCCAAAAGCTCAAATCCACCTTTATCCATGCACTCATGTGTATAATTATGTTTGTCAACACAACCATTTCATGTTGCTATACAAAATAGGCTAAGATTATCCTATTATTCAAACATGTCTAGTGGTCTTATCAAATTTTGTAGAAAGCCACCTTGATTAGTAGAAGGTAAGGTCTAGCTGTGATAATGCCTTGGATATTCAGGATCCCGTCACTAATTGAAACACTAAAATCCTAGCTGGTACAAGGAAAATATGAAAGTTGCAAAGCGGTCTAGGTTACCTTAAGAAAAAAGGATCTTCCTTGTTTTTCCCCCTATGTGAATGGTTTAAAGGTGCTAATAATTGGCAAAAGGACAAGCTTCGCCCTATCCAAATCCCTTGCTTAAATTAAAATGAGAAAAAATATCAAAACAAAGCACAAATTCAAGGTTCCAAAAGCATATATTCATGATCTTCAAAAGTATAAAAACTAAACAAATAGTGATTATCATCACTACATGAATCCCTTTCTCACAAAAAATAAAAATCAATAAAAAATAAACAATTATTTTCATCACTACATATGAGCAGATATCCAAAGCCAAAAGGAATAAAAGAAGGTAATGAAGCTTGAATCCCTAGAATTATTAGCATTGTACAAAATCGAAAGGAGAAATCCTTACGCATGATGATATGTCTACCACAATTGCTTCATGCATTTGTGTAGACCAATGTTTTATTGTGGATGAGCTAGCTTAGGTAACCCAATACTGCCTAATGGTATAGTCCAACTTAGGACAAGAGGAAAACTTGAGAATCCTTGATCTTAGCAATGGGCTAAAAGAATCCCCCCTGACATCAGAGGAAATTCTTGAGTTCTATCTCCAAATATACAATCACTTGCACACACAGAGATCATGAATATCTAGGTCCATGGTAAAAGCCTTACTTTTCAAAAGTCTAGAATGATCAATAGACAATTTTTGATAGGATAACTAGAGTGGTTGAATTTCAAGAACAACCAAAAATAATTCCTACATAAGCAAAAAATCATATCACCAATAACACCAGCAACTTTCTTCATAAGATTCTATAAATTAGGGGTATTAATAAAACATATGAGATATCGATTATATGTCCGAAATGATATTTAGACGGCCAATGATTATTTTATATCTCTTAAGTTATAGAAGCTTATACAAAAAATACATTCATACCACACCATTACATTGCACACATGGATGGAGTAAATGATCAATTCTCATGATTAGAATAAATAAATAAAAATCCATGGTTATTATACTTTTTATGGTATCACCCATTAGATTGTCAAAATCATAGCATATGCATTCTTTGTGTTTTGAGTAATTAAAACATACAAGTTCATTTACATTAGATTACACACTGCATACATCATATACATAACCCATTATATATTACATCAATCATATACATAGCACATTGCACATTGCATTTACCATATCATAAAATAAGTTAAGTGCACACACTGAAATAAAAATCAAACATGCATTTAACATACCAACATCGCATCCATAAATACACAAGTCATTAATCATCCATCATCACATTATAAAGCACATCATAAAACACATAAGCAATATACATTTGCATACAATGATAAATCCATCATCAAATCACTGCATACTACATCACATCATATCACAATAGGTAGATCATATCGCATCTACATGAGCATCTACCATAATATCCACATCACCACAAATATCATCTATCATCTATCATATATAAATCATCATAATGACATCATCTAATCATAAAATAAATAACAACAAAAACATGAGAAATAAATGATACATGTAATGATTCGTAAACATAAAGATATCATATAAATATGTGTGTCAAATAGATGGGTATACAAAACTACCCATAGGGCTACAATCATATAGGTCAAGTCGACCTTAAACAATGACAAACTAAGAGCATCATCAATCAAATATAGAGTCTAAACCTCCTACACCACCTCTCCTAGTGCCACATCCCCCTGTGGTGGTGTCACTGGTCGAATGGTGTGAACCTTTCGGTCTCTCTATCTGAGTCTTGGTCCTCTGGGTAGAATGGGTAGAAGACTGCCCTGAGGTGGAGCACCCGCTGACCCATGAACTGCTTGCACCTGGTGCTTCCATGGGGACAAGTCCATGCCTCTTGGGATGCATCTGGAGGGTGGTAATATAACCAACATGCCCATGGATAGTCACCTCATTCTCATATAATAGTGACATCAGGTGTAGAACCTCGACCCTTGAGTTTGTCCCTATAGCACCCTGTGGAGTAGAGGGAGGTACAAAAAACTACATCCTAATAGCATCGCCCTCAAAAGTAGCCTGTAAATCCTGGATATGTAGTGTGAGCTGCTCTATGGTAGCATCTCATTGTGCAATAGTAGCATCTCACTGCTTTACCTAGATCTTGGTCGATTGGAGCTCGACCTTGACCTCATGCAACTATGATCTTAGAGGAGAATATCTCTCCTTAGGCTCTAGCTCCTCGTCATCCTCCTTAGGAGCCTCATAATCATTCACTACCATATGCTCTATTGGCTATCCCTATACCTTAGTCCTAGCTTAGACTCTACACCCTGATGGATCTGTATCATCACCTCCACCATCATCCTCATGACCCAAGATACCATCACCACGCCACATACGATCCCCCCACCACTGAGTGTATGCCTCTGTGACACCCCTAGTGACTCCTTGATCAACTTCTAGGGCATACTCCTTATTTGAAAACTCTGTGAGCCATGATAGGTGGATATCTCCTTATGTTGTGATGCGACTGTATACAAATGGAACCAGAGGCACATCCTATTATAGCCCATATTGACAAAGAACTCGAGAGTAAAAGAAATACTCCTGGATGCCAACCTTGCAGTCGATGAGCCACATCTCACATCACATTATCGCTATGAAACTAGCTAGATTGTCCCACACCGAGCACTCATGATATGGCTGCCATATGACATCACTAGTATTCAGCCCAGTAAAATTAGCAGTGTAGTGGGGAAGCTCCCCCGCATGAGAGTGACTCTTGCATAGCTCACACTCTCAAGCCCATATAGCAATATAACACTACATTCACTCCTCCACAATTGTGATCATAGGAGGAATCCCTCTAGGATGATCTACCTTGATGTGATCCCATCCCTAGAACTGTAGAAGCAAGTTGTAAGCAATGCTGATGTGACCTCATCGAAAGATGTGGTATAACTCATCATAGCACTAAGCCAACAAATATCTACCCCATGCATAGATGATAGGCTCCTCACTATCCAAATTTTTTTGAACCATCGCCAAAAGGTTCCACGGTAATTTTAAACCTAAAAAATCTAGAATCAAGATATTATTGATGATTATCAGCAACATTGCATGCCTCACAGAGAAGACATCTACCTCATACCACTACAAGATGGACACTCCCCCAGATTTAGTGTCCTTGAGATCCTGTGTAGAGCACCCTATGAACACGAGTGAAAACATTAGTATGATCATTAGTGGTTGAAGAGACAATGACCACTCCATCAAAGGGGATCCGAAATATCCTATACACATATTTCAACGTGATGGTCATCTCACATGTAGGAAAGTGGAAGGTATTGGTTTGAGGGTCCCATCGATGGACCAAATCCATAAGGTAGGCATGATATGCCATAATGGTGGGCAGTATGGTGACATACTGTAGCCCGCAAAATTTGAGCCAAGACCAATCATTGCCATCCAAGAGGTGCATAAGTGTATTCATGAGCTTCGGGTCCTAAGCTTGAGCAGTAAGAATCTAAAAAAAAAAAAAAAATGAATCATAACTATAATGCATCTAAGGCATAATTCACAATAAACATGAAAACAATTCAAAATATTATAGGCTATTCTAAGTCTAGGCAAAGGTACAAAATTGTACCTAATGAAACAAATCAAAAATTCAAAAAAATCAATAAGTCAACCCAGAAAATGCACCAAAAGTAAAAAATTTTACTAAGTGTTCTTGGTCATTGTCGCCTACAGTAGCCAGAAATTGGCCATCGAAGTTGATAGCGTCCAAGCCCCAAAGATCAATTTTTTGACCATTGGGATTCAAATCGATCGTTGCCAGCAATAGTAGCCAAGTTGCAGGCCTTCCTAGTCACTCTAATTGATAGCAACCAACGAGTAGCGAGGAAGATGCATCGAACCTAGGCTAGAAAATACCAAAAAAATATAACAAAAAAAACAAGAAAAAATGGGGAAAATTCCACCACATAAAAACCTAAAATAAGCCTAGCTACGGGTTTTGATTCGTTGCCAAGAAGCTTAATGGGGTTCAATTACTGATTACTTAATGTGGTTCAATTTTACCCAAAACAAAAATAAACAAGTAGGGTTAATTTTTGAGGGAGTACTCGAGAAGCTCCATCTCCTCCACCCAAAGACACTTTGCCCCGCACAACCATGATATTCCAAATTGTAGAAACACTCCAAGTTGCAAAAGTCACTTTCACCGTAGAGCTCAAGAAAGTAGAATTGACAGTTGGAAAAGTGAAAGGACAAAAGTCCTAGGGTATATTTTATATTTCCATAGCCACTTTTGACATGAGTGGCCCGCATATTATAGCTACCCAATATGGGAGCGACCATGACCAAGAACTTGGTGGCCGTTGGACCTGATAGCGGTCAAGATCCTAAGTAAAAAAAAGTTGTTTCCCTCCAAGAGAAGCAACCAAAAACATCAAATAAGCATATTTTGGTGGTTCATAATCACAAAAATGATCAAAATAACAAAAAAATTGTATAAAAATAAATTCTCAAGTAGACATCGTATTCAGTTACCTACTCTATCAACTTGGTGATTGCAGCGACTCACACTCCATGCAACTAGTTAAGATGAGTAAGTTACCATAAGGCTACTTGGGGTAAAAACATTCATTTTGGAACCACGATGCATCATTTTAAATCCAAAGAAGACCAAAATGGTTGGACTGCTCCACGGGTGCGATAAAATCATTTTTGTTCCCTTATGAAATCAAAAACATTGAGCCAAAGTGATACAATATGAGCATAAATAAAATCACTCATCATAACTATCTAAGAAGGCTCTTGATAGCTGAACCGCTCCTTGGGATAAGGATGGATGATTATCATGAATAGTTGGAGTCACACTTGGATGGGGGTTCACCCATTGAAAGAACAAATGTTAGAAAGAAACCAAGTTAGTCATACTAGTCAAGCGACTTGTCACTTTATTCATCACCTTTTTCTCACCAATTCACTATGTGAGGAGGTAGTTCAAATATTCAAAATAATCATAGTCAAAATCAACAACAGATCACTCGATCATATCAAAATTATATTCATCCTACAAATCATTGCATACAATAGTCACAACATCTCCATTATTTTTTGGGAATGTAAGTAAATATAACATCTTCAATTTGTAGCTATCCTTCTGGTCGTATCTGATTGTAGCAGATGAAGCTACCCGATTGAGTTTTGGGAACAAGTGCAAATTGAACATGCATAAGCCACTTGGCTAAGTTAAGTCTTTAGAACATTGAAGTAATGATTCATAGGATGTGCATCGTCTTACATGATTGGGCCATTAGGCGTTGGTCAGACCATTGACCATCATACACCTTACAAGCAGACCAGTCTACATTTTTTCTTAGCATTATGTTTTCCACACAAGTGCATCGCAAAAAGGGGTATCTATAGACACCTGAAACATGTCATGTTTAGGGGAGCTACTCACATAGGCACATTCATAAGATCATAGGACACAACCTTGGAATTTCCAAGCATCAAAAGTGATTTTTACCACCTATTTGGGGCATTTTGAGCCCATCCAAGCATAGCCACTCAAGGCCAGAGTGGCTAGATCTTAGTCGCTCAATCTCAGAGTGGCCAGACCTTAGTTGTTGTAGATGATAGTGGCAAAATCTTAGTTGTTGTTGATGATAACAGCTATGCCATAAAAATTATTTTGCTAACAAACAAGCCTGATCAAAGGTATAAGTGGAAATCTGCATGCAATAAAGGTGAGCGAGAGTAGCTTTGCATTCCCCTTCACAACCAGTTCACATAGAAGACTTGAGCCTGAATTTAGACTTCAATTACCTAGTGTTTAAACATAGAAAAGACAAAAAGCTTCTCATGCTAATATTCACTATGCATGAGGGATTCAATCCTAGGGTTTTGAGCATAGACTTTAGGGTTTCACACACTTTAAAAGGTGCAAGTTTAGAGCACCAAGAGAGGATCAATAAATACAGAGATACAGGAATGCATTAGATCATTGAGGAGAGCTATCGAGACTTGGATAGTTTTCCTTGGATATCATATTTATGGTGAACCCATAACAAATTGAAGAGCATAGCAACCACCATTTTAGCATCGGATACAAGCTTTGATCCATAGCCTTGGACCAAAGAGAACGAGATTCACTTTAGCGGTCGTTGTCCTAGATAGTGGCCCACGGGCCTAGCTTAGGTTTTTAGACATTAGTTTCATTACTTTGATTTCTTCATATTTGCATATCACTAGCATAGATTTTATTCATTCACATCCATAGCATTAGTTCCATTTGCACTTGCTTCCATTTGTGTATATTCATTGCTAACAACCTCATATAGGGAGGCAATCTCGGACACCTAAGCGTGTGTTGTTGTTTCATTTTTTACATGGCCATAGGTTCATTGGACGGAAGCTACAACATACGATAGCAAGAGGATCTCTCTATCAATTAGGCCTAGAGAAGGAGGCATCTGTAAGCCCTCATAAATTTTTGTGTGTGGAACTGGGAAGCTTGTGAAAGTGTACTGCCCCTTGCTAGGGGACTTCTTCCTCACTTGTAACTCATTGTATCAAAATGGGTATCCCTAAGAGGGACTGACATATAACCAAGTTTCAATACAAATAAAGAGATATATCTATGTTAATTTCATGTTATATGTTTTTTCATGGTCTTTAATTTAATCTTGGGTATAATATTGCAAGTAAAGTAAAGTGGTGCATGTGTACCGGGGTCGCTACACTATAAAATTTGGACTGCAACATATAAGAAAATGCAACAGGCTAAAAAATAGATTTTTCAACTTTAATTCATGTTTTCTCACACACCAAACTTGTACAATACAATATTAATCATATTAATCTATCTTGGAACTCAAACCTAAAGAATCTATGGCAATTACAAACAAGGTAATAGTTCAATACTGTTACAACTGCAATATTCCTACACCTACACTTGTATAAAATTGTTACAAAGTGGTTACATATTATTTTGTGCCTTCTAATATGAAAATGCACACCAAAATTCTCCCCCTTGATGGTAAAATAGATCACAAGACTATTTCTCAATTTAAGAAATTGAGCCTTAGAAACACCTTTAGTGAAAACATAAACCAACTGATCATTGGTGCTGCAATACCTCAACTCAACTAATTTATTTTCCACCATATCATAGATCAAATGGTACTTTATGTCAAAATTATTATATATTATATGGTGGAAAAGGTTCTTAACCAATTGTATGACACTCATATTTTCACAAAAAAATGTAGTAGGACCACTTGGTTTCTCACCTATCTCCTCCAACATTTTCCTGAGCCATAAGGCCTGACCACTGGATTAAGTAACAACAATATATTTAGCCTCTATTTAAGAGAGTGCTATTGATACTTGATTTCTTAAGCTCCAAGTGATCAACCCAGATCCAAAAGAAAAACAATTACTGAATGTAGACTTTCGGTCATCCATGTTTTTGCCCCAATCTGAGTCACTGAAACCAACTAGCTCCATATCTTCAGAAGGATAGTAATGTGTGCCAAAGTCAACAATAAATTTAACATACCTCAAAATTTACTTTGCAACCTTCAAATACAATAGAGATGGATCACTCATATACCTAGAAATAAGTGAGATAGCATATGCAATATCTATTCTGGTATTTGTGAGAAACATCAAGCTCCCAACAATGCACCTATAATTGGCCACATTTACTTTTTTAGCCCCATCATCTTTGCATAGAAATTAACCATGAGCAATGGGAGTAGGAAATGGTTTACAACTATCCATATCATACTTTTTTAGCATATCCTTGGCTTATTTATTTTGAAAAATGAATATTTTATCCTTACTTTGATGCACCTCCATGCTAAGAAAATAGTGCATCAATCCTAAATCCTTCCTTTCAAACTCACTCATCATGGCAGCCTTAAATTCATCTTTCAACTTGGAACTACTACCCATATAAATCAAATTATCAACATAAAAAAAAATAAGAAAAATATCATTACCTTTTTTCTTGAAGTATAGGGTAGGTTCACTTTTGCATCTCTTGAAGCCTCTCTGCTGAAAATATCCATTAATCCTAGAGTACCATGTTCTAGGTGTTTGTTTAAGGCCATACAATGCCTTCTTCAACCTGTATACATGTTCTTATTTATATTTCACCTCAAATCCTTGAGGTTGTCGTACATACACTTCCTCATCTAATTACGCATTCAAGAAGGCACGTTTTACATCTAAGTGATGTACAGTCCATTGCTTTTGGGTAGCCAAAGCAAGTACCATCCTTATTGTTTCTTGTCTAGCTACAGGAGCAAAATTTTCTTCATAGTCAATTCCATACCTTTGTGTGAAGCCTTTAGCCACAAGTCTAGCCTTATGTCTTTCAATGCTGCCATCACTATTATACTTAGTCTTATAGACCCACTTATAACCCACACATTTCTTTCCCTTGGGCAGTTCTACAAGCTCCTAAGTGTCATTCTTCTCAATGGAATTGATCTCCTATTGCATTGCTTGCAGCCAAACACCATTAGTACAAGATTATTCATAAAAAGAAGGTTCAAAATCAGAAAAAATCATCAAAGCATAATTAACAACATCTCATTTTGGCTTACCTTCATCTTCATCACCATACATGTGCATCTTCTCAAGCCTTTGAACAACTTGGTCAATTTCTTGAGCTTGGCTTCTAGTAAGTCTTCTATAGAAATTTTTATCCAAAACCTGAGTAGGAGGATGAATTTGAAGTGTCTTTTTCCTCTTTTTTATCTTCATAACATCTGAAAATATATTTGGAGAATCATCACTTGAAGAGGGACTAAAACTACTTTATTTGGGACTATTTGAAGAGTTGGTTTGTGGACTTGGTGGGACTGATTTTAAATTGGGCTGCACATTAGAAGAAATTCCACCACTACTGCCATAATCAATATAAAGTTTCTAATAACCATATACTCCCCCTTCATCAAAAATCACATCTCTAGACACCACCACTTTGTGATTTTTGGGTTATAAAGCCTATAGGACTTAGTGTTTTCATAGTAGCCAATAAATATACATGCTTCACTATTAGAATCAAGCTTCTTCCTAAGTTCATCAGCCACATGAGCATAAGCCAAACAACCAAAAAATTTGAAGTGGTTAATATTGGGTCTCTTTTCATACCATGCCTCATAAGGAGTCATCTTCTCCAATGAGCTAGTGGGACTCCTATTCAGTATGTAGATTGTTGTACAGATTGCATCAGCCCAATACATATTGGTAAGTCTCTTAGTTTACATCATACTTCTTGCCATCTCAATAACTATCCTATTTTTCCTTTCTAGCACTCCATTTTTCTATGGAGTATAGGAAGTTGTGAATTTCCTTTTAATGCCAACAATATTGCAAAATTGTTTAAACTCATTATAAAAAAATTCACCACCATTATCTATCCTTAAGAATTTAATGTTGTAGCCACTTTGATTTTCAAAAAAATATTTAAAATATTTTAAACAAGAAAATGCTTCATCCTCATGCTTCAAAAAATACACTCAACACATTCTAGAAAAATCATCAATAAATATAAGAAATTAAGAGTTTTTACCCAAGCTTTTTGTTTGCATAGGCCCAAAAATATCATAATGGATCAATTAGAGTGGGTATGAGGCCCTCTATGCTTTCCCTTTAGGAAAATTCTCTCTTGCATGCTTGCCCTATGCACACCTCTCAAAAACACCTTTATGATCATCTACCTTTGGCAAACCATAAACCATATCTTGAGAAGTTAGCAACCTCAAACTTGCAAAATTCAAATGACCATACTTGAGATGCCACAACCAAATCTTGTTTTCAATAGAAACATTAGCAAGGCTTCCTCTTTGTCCTCCAAACTTCAAAGGAAATAATATGTTGTTGGTCATAGGAATTGTAGTAACAATCCTATTGCTATTGTTCTTATCATATATGGTGCATCTATTATCATCAAATATTACCTTGTAGTTATTTTCACATAACTACCCTACACTTAATAAATTATATTTTAAATTTTGTGTGTAGTATATATCATGAATATGTTTCTTACCTTCTTTTTTTTTCACTTCCATTACACCTTTAGCAGCCACCTCCAAAGCCTTGTCATCTCTAAGTTTGATCTTGGACTTGAAGGACTCGTCCATGGAAGCAAGAAGCTCCCCATTTTCTATCATATGATTTGAGCAACCAGAATCAAGTATCCAAGTCTCTTGAAGGTTTTGATCAGCCTTTTTGTAGGTCAATAAGAGGTTTCTTGTAGTAGCCTCATTCTCATAAGCATAGTTGGCCCTCTTGCCTTCATTTCCTACCTTCAACCTACACTCCTTATCATAATGTCCATACTTTTTGCAATGATAGCATTGTATATTTTTTTATCAAATTTACCTCTTCCTCTACCTACTTCTCCTCTTTTACCACCTCTTCCTCTACCTACTTCTCCTCTTTTACCACCTCTTCCTCTTGAATAATTCTGATTTCAGCCTCTTCCTTGGCCATTTCCATGTCCACTAGAGCTTGCTCCATCACCCTTTGAAATTGTATATTTAGAAGCAAATGACTTCTCATAAACTATAGTAATAGTTTCCCCTAGCATCTCCTCATGATACATAAGAGATCATATCAAATTATCAAACTCAAGAGTAGAAAAATATTTACTCTCTTCAATAATAATGGCTACATGATTCCACTTTGGGATGAGAGTCCTCAAAGCCTTCTTCATAATCACCTCTTTTTATATCTTAACTCCAAGAGTTACCATTTTATTGATAACTATATTCACCCTCACACAATATTCACCAAAATTCTTAGTTTCTTGCATTCCGATATTCTCAAAATCTCTCCTTAGAGTTTGCAATTTGACCTCTTTAACCTTATATTTGCCTTGGTAGCCTTCTTTTAAATACTTCCATGCATCTTTAGTTTTCTTATAGTCAGATATCCTTGGGAAAAAAATCTTGTCCAAGGCTTATTTTATGTGGTCCAATCTATTGGTTATATGTACCCATCTTCTAAAATATCCCAAAAACCTTTTCCCATCAACAAGATCTTCATCTGATTCTCCAATATTCATAGTCATCTCCATTAAACTCATGGATTGGTAATGAGTTAGTGTTGTTGGCCATTACACCCACACAACTATGAACCTATAATAAAACTCACAAAACAACTTAAAAAATTGTTAGAAATACCATAGGTGATTATAGCCCTCCAACCAAACAAATATCTGATACCAAATGAAGTTTTGAAGGCTCCAAATGAAGATTTGAAGGCTAAAACAGAGCACCAAAGTTCAATAATAGAGCACTACAGTCATAATATGAAGGTCCAAACAAGATCAAAATGAGGTAAATTATATATGGATAGAAATATTATTCTAAGATATTTCCAATGGTGTAAATAACATGTAAAATAGAGTTGTGAGTCAAAATTTATGAGCTCTGCAAGGTAGTTGTACAGGGTCTGCCCAAGGCCTAGAAAAACGTGGATAAAACATGATTTTTAGATGTGAAAGTAAGAATGAATACTGAATGAAATATGGAGAATGATATATGGTTGGAAATATATTTTAAAGGGCTTTCCAATGGTGTATTACCTGTAGCAAATGGATAAATACAGAAGAAGTTATACACCTCCAAATTGGGTAGTTCAAGTTTTTCTATAAAATTTGGACTGCAACATACAAGAAAATGCACCAGGCTAAAAAAATGGATTTTTCACATTTAATTCATGTTTTCTCACACACCAAACTTGTACAATGCAATAGTAATCATATTAATCTATCTTGGAACTCAAACCTAAAGAATCTATGGTAGTTACAAATAAGGTAATAGTTCAAGACTATTACAACTGCAATATTCCTACACCTACACTTGTACAAAATTGTTACAAAGTGGTTACATATTCTCTTGTGCCTTCTAATACAAAAATGTACACATGTCAACATCATTTTGCAACACTACTAGTGAGACATTTTATAGAAAACAAATGCCAACAAAAATTTACAAGAATTTAAAGGAGAGGTAAATTCTTTTCAACCAACCTAACAAGTTAAGCTTTCAAAAATGATGAACTCAAAGGCACAGTGTTACAGTCCTCTTCCTTTATGCCTTTCCCACTTGGATTATACTACCTTTCTTACCTCATAAGTGTTGCTTCTTGGGTTTTTTTAAAATAATATGTCTTATCCCTTAAGGAGCAAATGTCCCAAAATTTCTTCCATCGCCCTCCTTCCTTATTCAACTCATACGTAACTCAATTCAATTTCCTTGTCCTCTTGGCGAACAATGAGATATTTCCCATTTTAAATAATTTTTCTTGTAGACACCTAAAACACATCATGTTGATTAGGATACTCATGTGGACACATTTTTAGGTCATATTACTAATCTTGGACCTTCCTAAGACCTAATAATGGTTTAACCACTCAAATAGGGCAACCTAGTACTTTTTGGATTATGTTGTTGTCCCCCATAGCAACTACCTAGTGGATGCTAGAGCTGATGATGGCCTCCGAGCGAATCACACCTATTGAGTATGACCTCATTTTTAAAAATATTGTGCTCCTTGAACCAAACCAAATCCATTTCAAAGCAACAAATTATGAGCAGTTATGATCGAGAAGCTTCCAAAAGTGATAATTCATCTCCCTGAGTATAACTGATTTTTGGTCTTGGCTTCTTCAACAATATAGGATGCTAATTTAGGAGGTCTATAAAAGGTACCCAAAAAATTCACAAAGGGAGATATAATTAGTGTTGAATTAGCATAACAAAGTGCTTTCAAATTGCCTAACAGAGAGCTCAATCTCTCATAATAAAATAGGTGCTACCGAATTTGCATCTTAAAGATTACATTCACAACCATAGATTGCATTAGAGTTTGAAAGGAAGACCTCACTACCATTTAATAATCAATTCACTATGATTCTAAGCTAATTTATCATGATATCAATGTATTTCTAAGAGATAAACCATTGAACATCAATTTGGCAGTCAAATTTATTGTTTCCATGCATCGAGCTTAGATAACAGAGTCTCTGTTTGATGGCCATTGTTTTTAACAGTGGCCCATAGATACCACCGCCAGAACCAATGACAACCAAAAGATCCCATTATTCTTATCAATGACGGCCTTCCAGTGACATTTGATTTTCTTGTATTTTCCATTTAGATTAGTCTTAGTTGGTTTCAATTAGATTTCTAACATTGCTTAATGCATTTTCTTTTAGTATTTCATGCATTTTTGTACTGCTTTACGCATTTACTTTCCATTTTGCATAATCATAAAATAGGCCTCATATTGATAGGCTTTAATTTGCTATTGATGCTCTGTAGGTGCTTATGTGTGTAGGTTAGAGGCCTTATCAGGAGCTAAGCCATCATCAAGATCATCCTTCTTGGCATCATCAAGTGGAGGTTGCTAGGAAAACCCTCCATTATCAGTTTAAGGAAATTTTAGAATATTTTTTGGAAGACATCTACTCTTAAGATTTGATGTAATCTTGTATAAATTTTGTGAATCCTTAATAGGGATCTATTGTAACCCATTGTAACACATTTCTTGAATATTAATGAGAAGGGCAATTTCATTTTTCTATTTCTTGTCATGATGGTTACATGAATTTCATATTATCAAATTGATTTCATTATTATATTTTTGTAGATGTTTAGAATATTTTGACAATTCTATAGTGGTGATCATGGTGGGTTCATTCCCACAATCTACCAGAATTATCACTAAATTACTATTTTATTAATTTTTGTTTTTGCATGTATCATCGTTTTGAGTAGGTATGGTTAACAGTGGCCACTACCATTGGCTCTAAAAATCAATGATGTCACTGCTCTGATCTATGATGACCTTGAAATATAGTGCAAAAAACTAGCTTCATGACATCTTCATCAGATGATGGCTACACCTGTAAGTATTTCAATCCCTGATTTTGCTGTAATTTTCCAAAAAAAGGTAGAATAGTAGTTTTAATTAGAAAATCTAGAGAAATTTAGAAGAAATTTTTAAGTTTCTATTTGTTTGCTAGAAACCACTGCTGGGAATAGTAGCCTCTACTGTTAGCCACACTAGGGTACAGTGGCCCCTATTTTGGATCGACTCTCTGTTTGGTAGCCTCTATTGCAAACCATTTTTCATAGAGATAGCTCCTGATAAATTGATTGTTAGGGTTTACCTGCATGTGGCCTACCTAAAGGCTATTTTCATTTAGGTTTGTACTATTAAATTTCTAAAAATAAAATGTTTCTATTCATATTTGGGAATTTAAAATATATTTTCATGCATTTAGTGAAAATCATGGATTGTTGTATTTTACATTTTTCTTTTGCATGAATTAAAAGGAACCACACACACTTCATGTATCAAATTTAACATCAATTAAGTTGGAAGTGACATCCAACCACTTGATCAAGACCAACAGTGGCCTTCATCACCATTTTGTTGGCTTGTATTGTGGATTTTTTGAACCCCATTTTTGGCCAAAGCTAGCTCCAAGAACCATCATAGGCATCAAAAATAACATGTACCCTTATTTGAAAGGTATGTCATTGATCATGGTGAACTAGATGAGGACTGGTCGGACCTATGATCCCTCATTGAATATGGGATTCATCTCCATATCTTGGTGGATTTCACAATTTATATTTCATCATCAAGTTAGTGTGTGAGAGCGTATAGGTAAAATCCCTAAAACATTGAGCATTACATCAACTGTTTCAAACTTGAACATGAGTAAGCTAATATTTTCAATGAATTACGACACATAAGCCAATTTTAAGAAATACAAATAATCCTTAAAAGATATAATAATTTATCTACATTGTTTGTTTCCTAATTACATACATAATCATAATCAAAATGATCACTACATAGAGTCGTACCCAGCCCCAATCTGAGATATCTAGCAATACACGAGAAGGCTCAAAATGCATTAGATATAGCCCACATGACCAACCTTTACTTGAACAACATTCAAGTAGTCTTTGCGGAGATAAATCTACCCATGGGAGATCCACTCATTGAGAGACCCCTGCTAGGAGGACTCTTGTAGGAACTCCTCATGACCATGATGAGGATACTTCTAGACCTCATTCATTGCATGTTGTGTCAAGATAAAATCCACCCAATGAGGGACCTAATAGAGGGGTTCCACACATCCATTTTTTGCATATATCTATAAACACTTTATAGCGTGGGGTAGAGTACATACCTTTTCTTACTCAAAGTGGGGATGATACTCCTCTTGACCAACCTTGGAAGACTCACAAGTTAAATCATTTAGACAAGTATGGTCCAAATGCAACTTGTAGAGCCCCTTCTTCCACACACTCTCATTTTGAGAGTGGATGCAATGAAGATATAGTGCATTATACACATGCATGCAGTGTGTGTTCTATGTGAGCATGCCATACATGCACACCATCAATACATGAGGATAAGACACCTAGGATTGAACACAAAGTGAATGCAACCTTGATTAAGGTAAGAGGGTAGTTGTCCCTTCTAAAAGAACCAAAATAGACAAAACCCCTTACATCAATATGAGAAGTTAGCAGCCTTACACAATAGATCACATAGATCAACTACCTTGGCCTAATGCTAGTCAAAGAGAGCAATTACTCCAATCTCAATTAGAGGATTTGCATAATGATAAAAAATGCTTAGATAATGAGAATGCAGAGCAATAGAGATTGCATCATCAATATTTATATAAACATAAATTGCATTAGGAATAAATCCTTGAATAGAACATGAATAACAATTGCGTAGGATATCCCATGATGAGGTGCTCATACCTACCATCTATAGACAACAATTCACCTCAAGGTGCACTATGCATCATCAAGAGTTGCCTACTAGGTTGATAGATACTCATTCTCTTCATGCATCTCTCCACTATATTTGGAAAATATAGTGCCAAATGCCAAACCCACAGGAATATGAGAGTTTTGAAGAGGCATAAGTAGATTAACAGGACCAGACATATCTTGAGCTATCTTGTGAGGACATGGGTGTGATCAAAATCATCCAACTCATTTAAATTGAAAATTTTCACCTATTTCTCCCAAGATATATTTTAATGAGAATGAGATTATCTCATCATAAGCATACAATATTCTCATAGAGTGTATCCTATCACTTGAGAAATAGGGTGTGGTTTACCAAAAATCAATATTGAACAAATTATATAATCAACCCCTTAATCCATTAGTATCTAGTCTAGATTATCCAGAGCACTTTGAGATGTCTAAGTTGGATAAATTTAAGGGGGGTGATGATGCCCAAGAGCACATCACAAGTTTTATGAACTTGTGCTTCAAAATAAATGACAATGATGCTCTGCCATTATGTATATTTTTGTGATAACACTCTTTGGATTTACCCTGGAGTGGTACAATTAACTTCCTAGGTAAAACATATCTAGATTTGAATATCTAGTTAATGCCTTCCTTGAACACTTATATTTTGGAATTAAGAAGAAGGTGAATCTATCTAACTTGTTAAATCTATGCCAATATGATGATGAGCCAGTAATGGATTACATCAATAGATGGTGCAAGATCATTTCAAAATTACAATTTACTATTCTTATTTTTGAATTAACTCAGATGTTCACTAAGAGTTTTTCTAAGAATATATCATTGTTATTATAATTGCAATAGTACCAGACATTCAAGGAATATTTATCTCAAGACAAAGTAATAGAATACATTAAAATCCAAGAGGGAGATATTAAACTCTAAAATAAATAATGGAACAAAAATCCTCATGATAACAATCATAAGGTAAAACTAGCACCTTTCAAGTAGGTTATTCTAAATGTTTCGAGATTGAATAAATCCCAACAATAAAATAACTAGTAGGCTCAATCCTCTCCAGTGCAATATAACAATCAGTGCAACAATAATCAAGTCAAAGACAAGCAATATTAAACCCCTCGCACATACATGCCATTACCTGAGTCTTTAGAATCCTTGTTTAACAGATTATGTGAGGCAAAGTCAATAACATTGCCAAAACTCAAATTTCTAGATCCAACACACCCTAAACAAAAAGGTTATAGAGAGGATCAATATTGTTCCTATAATAGACAAAATGGACATGATATCCAAGGGTGCTATGGTTTCAAGAACCTAGTGTAGAATATGTTGGATAGGAATTAGCTAAAAATTGATAATACTCTAGCCCTAGACAACCAATAGCTAGGAATATTCAAAGAACCCTTGCCAATTAATGAGGTTAAATGTAATCAAATGGGCCATGTCAATGAAATTCATATAGATCCACCCATGTAGGGGTTCATTGGAATGATCAACATAGTAACACAAAATAAGAGGTATAACCAACTTGAGCCATCCACAACTACCATTAGAATACCTATCGCACCACAAAAAAGGCAAGTGCAAAATATATTACCAAGTCCATGAGTGTAACCAGTGATTACTATAAAAATAGACTGGCTCAGAGTCTACAAATGACCTCAGTTAAGCTCTAAATTTATGACCTAATAGTTTAATACCCTAGGCATAGGGAAGTGCTCATGAAAATTCTAAAATCCAATGATCTTCAAACTCAAGATCCCAATGCTTTCACCAACTTTGTGGGGCATGTCCAACAATAAAAAGAGCATGTGATCAATTTTTATGATCACAAAATCAAGAAGGTTTTAGCTAATGTAGCAGATCAATCATTGCATATTATTTCTTGTATAAACCAGATTCCATTCAAGCAAGTATTAATCAATACATGCTCATCAATTAACATCATAACGATGAACGCTTTAGGACATATTAGCATTCTAGAGTCACACATAGTGATATAAAATTTCACATTGTAAGCATTTAACGATGCATTATGCTTGATAGTTGGTACAATAGTGTTACCTATTTATGTAATATTGAAAATAATATCAGTTTTATGCTATGTTTTGGAAGGATCCATGCAATATAACATCTTGCTTAGTGGACCTTGGATCCATGATATGAAGTGTGATCCTTCCATACTGCATTAGTGCATTAAGTTCGTTCATGAAGGAAACATTCATATCATCCCTATAGACAATGAGCCCTTTAAATATGTTAACCAAGTTAGCAATTTGAGAGAGTTTGTCTTACCATCAATGCATCTGGGTATAAGACCCACTTTGTATATTAATCATCCAAAGTGTAAATCTAAACTAGTGTGTGTTGACCCATCAACTTCAGTACCACCACCATCACTGAAACAAAAACCTACTTTTGATAAAATATATTAATTAGCTAATCTAAAGAATAAATAGAAGCTAAAGGCACCCATGGTCGATGATCCTTAAGTCATCCCCCATGCCTCAACCATAGAGATTCATGTTCCCATGGAAGAGGAAAAGTCACCTGACCTAATGGATGAAATACCTGAACCTACATCCCTTGCTTCATAAATGGAATCATCTATACCTTAGGTGACGATGCATTTGGTCAATCCTAGAGTCATGGAATATTTGGTTCAAAATGTGACATTCACACCAATTATCGTGTCTATGAAATATATGGGGAGACCGCATGTTCCCTCTTTTTCCATTGGGATGGTGGTGCCTTTAGGCATACCTCCAAATAAAACCAATTTTATCTATGGATGTTTTGTTTAAACCTTAATTTTTCTCTTGCTACCCATCAAGATGACAAACCTTTTACATGAAATATCTATTACCTATAGAATCTTGACTATGCTCTATGATACTTTTACTATTGCAATTGGCATGGCAATGATATAGGTTTATATGAGTAGGGTCATAAAACACCCTTCCAGCCACAATACCGGTTGCCAATGGATAAGTTTGGATTAGGGTACTATGTGCATACCTTATGAGCTTCTAGTCAATTCCCTGCAATACCTAAGCTTAGGATTTAGGTAAAATATTGATTAGAATCTGTACATCAACCCCACAATTTCTCATTTATAGAGGTATTATTTCCCAATCATCATGGTTTCTATAGAACCACCTACAATATATCATGACATTACAGTATATTAGAAGTCTATCATAGATGAAGAATAAAAATTAGAAGATATTTTTGAGAATGATTGGATAGATGAAGATGATGAATACGAGGATGCAATTGAAATTTTCTATGTAGGTCTTCAGCACCTTCATCATCTCAACAACTCTACAAGAGATGTTGAACCAATTAGGCATCCTATTGACATAGATGAAATCTATCATAGAGCTCTCCCTGCTCTATCTAATTGGAGATAGTTGCTTCCCCCTGAGGATACTATTATCCTATCTTATCCTAGAGTAGATATCAAGATTCTCATGCCTCCTAAACCACACATGGAGCATGAAGAGCATACAAAAATGAATAGGTCTTACCCATACAACCATGGAGATCACCAATTATTCATTAATATGATCATTTATTTAATTGCACTACTTCGTAACCCAAGCAACCCTTCAAAGTTGTACCTTAATACTAAGGCCATTGAATTTGATTGTGCTACATCACCCCCATCACCTAAGGATTTATTCCCTTGTGAAGAATTATTAAAACCTTTCCATTTTATCCTAGGCTAGGCTCATGATGTGTATAACACTAAGGTTGAACCTAATATGGTAGATCACTTGAACAAAATAGATTACTTTCATTTTATCCCTAAACATCACCAACTTGAGAATGGATCCCACATATCAGTAGAGGAGAATTTCAAAGTGGATATTAGTTCATATCCTAACCATCCTAAGAAAGTCAAGTTTGAAGAAAGTTTATCTCCTGAGGAACGAGCCATCCTCATACCTCTATTGAAAGATATACCTAACCTTTTTTCTTGGACGTACAAAGACATATCAGGTCTAGATCCAAAATTTTTTACTCATAACCTTTCATTGGAACTCGAGATGAAATGTGTCAAGCAAAAACTAATAAGGATGCATCCAACCATCACTTTGATGGTGAAAGACGAATTACAAAAGTTTTTGGATGTAGAGTTCATTCAGGCCATCGACTATCCAAAATGGGTATCAAATATGGTATCCATAGGAAACCCTAATGGGAGGATCCATATTTATATGGACTTTAGAGGCCTAAATAAGGCTACACCAAAGTATGCATTTATGTTACTAAACATTGATGCTATTGTAGATGCAACCATTGGTCATGAGATGTTATCTCTCATGGATGGTTTCTCTAGCTATAATAAAATTCAAGTCAAACCCAAGGACCAACATAAAACAACCTTTACCACTCCATGGGGTACATTTTTATACAAAGTTATACCATTTGGTCTTAAAAATGCTGGTGTGACATATCAACAGGCCATGGAATACATTTTCCATGAATACATGCACAAGATCCTAGAGGATTATATTTATGATTTCCTTTCCAAGTCATTATTGCATGAAGAGCATGCAAAAGTCCTACGAAAAGTATTCAATTTCTTGATAGAGCATAATGTTAGGTTGAACCCCAAGAAATGTGTTTTTGGTGTTATATTTGGAAAACTCTTGGGATTAATAATTTCTAAATGAGGGATAAAAGTCGATCTAGCAAAGGTCAAAGCTATATTAGAAATGATTCCTCCAACAAACATGAAAGAAATTTGAAGCCTCCAAGGCAAAGTAACATCCATTAAGCACTTCATAGCATAGTTATTAGATAAATTTTGACCCATGAATTGACTACAACATAAGGGGGTCCAATTAAATTGGGACGAAGATTATTAGAAATTCTTTGCTGAGATCAAATAGTACCTAGCATCATTACCAATATTAGATCCACCTAGACCAGATATACCTTTTTCGCTATATATCAGCCATGGACTTTGCTCTGGAAACCATGTTAGCCTGTAAGAACAAAGAAGACAAAGAACAAGCTATATATTATATTAGTCGAACCCTGGGAAGCTACTAGCTAAAATATACATACATTGAGAAGCTCTATTTAGTAGTGGTTTTAGATACTAAGAAGTTGTGCTACTATATGGTAAGTCAAACTTATATCATATCATATCAAAAAAAAAATCCTTTGCTATACATGATGAGTCAAACTTATCACAATACATGTATCGTAAAGTGGATCATGCTATTGACATAATTTGACCTATAATTTATCAGTCAAAATTCCATCAAAGGATAGGTCATAGCTAATCAAATCGTAGAGGCACCTCTTAAATATGGTATGCCTCTTATCATAGATCTACCTAATGATGTAGTCTTTGCATTATCAGAGTCACCCAAACCTGACAAACTAGATAACAAAGAAGATATGACTTTGTTCTTTGATGGTTCAAACTGCGAGCAACGGGGTGGTGTAGGGATCTTTTTTTCACACCATAAGTAGCTCTAATTCCCTTGTATTTTAAAATTTACGTCCATTGTACAAACAATATTGCTAAATATGAGGCCCTAATTTTTTGATCTCCAAACAGCTATCACCATGAAGATTAAAAAGCTAAATATCTTTGGAGACTCCTTGCTCATAGTAAACCATGTGAAATGAATTTATCAGTGTAGATATCCCATATTAAGATATTACAAAGAGCTTGTGGACACATATATATCCCAACTATATTAGTATGACATCAAGGCAGTCCCTCATACATCTAGTTGATTTGCGGTGTACCGATCTAAAAAGCATACACCTAACTAGTGCATTAATTAACATCAAGCATTAAAGCAATAAATAATGGAAAACAATGAATTTAACAAGAAATTAAGGTTTCTTTTATTAAATATTTACCAAATATTAATTACAAATATGTCCCTCTTAGGGATACCCAAATCCCTGATACAATTGATACAACATTTCGAGACCCCCAAATGGGGATTGGTGTAATTCGTAAAATCTTCATAATGGAAACAAACTGCTCAAGGCTCAATATAGCCTTCTCACATGATTGGAGGAATATGTTGCCAATAACACCTTTAAATTCTCAAATCCTATAAACCTACGTTCAAGAAACAACATGAAAAGGGTTGATAATAAAAGAGGCCTCTCTTGATGAGGCTTTTGAGACAATTGCATAAATTGATGATAAAGAAAGTAAGAAAGCATATAAATATATGAAGATATGTAGGAAATCATCAAATTACTACAAAGCATGTAAAGAAATCCTGAAATCTAACTATTATGTATCCTAATTAACCTTTAATACTTGAAAAGCATAAAACTAGTCTAAATTGATAATTGCAAGGAAATGAGGGTAAATCTACCTCTAAAATCCAAATTAACCAGTTAAATGTCTACTACAATTTTAATCTGTACTAGATTAAACTAATTACATAACTAGAAATAGAAATATACTACTAAAAAAAAAGGAAATTAAAGATCAAACTCTTGTCATGGATCTGAGGTGTAGCTGGCACTATTAGCCATGGATGATAGCTACGACTGAGAAAAAAATATTCTTGCTCTTATAATCAAGGATTATATCTCTGATTCCCTCCATGGAATTGATGATCAAGGGTTACCTCTATGTCCCAAGATGGGCTGGAAATTGAATTTGATAAGATTCACATTCGATTGGCTTGATTTTGTGATTGATGCTTCTTAGTCCTTTGGAAGCTTCATTGATGGATTCATGCTTGTCACTCCACAATTGGGCAATATTTTGACTCTCCTCAAGGGGTTTTCACTTCACTATATATTTTAGTATAGCTTCACTACATTCCAACTCAAAATCATTTTAGACTTCTCCTCAATTTTAAGGGGGGTCTTATAGCCTTCCTAATATCTAATATTGGCGTGCTTGGGAAGCCAAGATCAAGATCAAGGAGGTTGGATCATTTGGGAGGAAAACTCTCAAAGCTTCCTCACCCAAAACCATTTGAATTATCACTACCTAGACAATTGCAACCGAATTTGGCTCAGCCCAGGATTCAAAATAGTTTTAGTGCTAGCCTCAACTTTGAGATATAGCTATCTCTTTTAGTCATGGGTGTCAACCACGACTAATAATTATTATGCCAAGACTTCCTAAATTGAGTAGTTAAAACCATTGCTTCACCTTGGAACTATCCAATATCATTAATAAGGTCTATTAGCATACCCATATAAGTAGTCCCCTACACATGATAACCATTGATTTGATTGAAATTATATGCTCAGTCCTACAAAAGGAAGTGCATATTAGAATCATTGTTTCCAACTAATGGAAGGCTTAATTTGCAAAGCATTTGCAAGCTCGATGGTTATCAAGTAGTGTTAGATATACAATCATATTGATAGGTGAAGAGCTACTAGCTTAACTATCATATTTGCTTTTTTCCCCAACAAAGGGTAAGCTTATGATAGTTGTTGGCAATGATTCATAATATGAATGCAATTTGATAAGATCGAGTGATCTCCTATTGAATTTAATTATGATTATTGATATTATGAATACCCCCTCAAGCAATGAGCCAATGAGAGTAGGGCATTGAATGAAGTGATGAGTTGCTTGACCAACATGATTGATTTGAACAATTGAAGACTTTTGCACTTTGATTACTTGGCAAGGCCTAATTCAGCCATGATTTCAACTATTAATAGTAATTGTACATCTCTATCCCATGGAGCAGTTTGGCCGCAATGGCCTTCTTGGGAAATCAAGATGATAGAAATTCCAATTAGGTTTATGTTGAATCATAATATTTGATGATATTCTAAAAATGTCATAGAATAATTGATATAAATCTCTGTTCCCGTGGGGCAGTCCAACCGTTGTGGCCTTCTTAGGGATTGAAGTGAAGCATATCAATTTAGCGATGAATAATTTACCCCAAATGACCTTATGGTAATTTAATCATCTTGTCGGATTGCATGGATCACAAGTCACTACAACCTCTAAGTAAATAGGGTAAATAATTGGATACAAGGCACATTTGAATTTTTGAATTATGTAAATTTTTTGTTATTTTTGAAAATTTTGAGGGTTTTGCACCATTAGATATTTTTGATTTTGCATTTTGAAGCTCCTCATGGTGAAATTTTAAGGGTATCTATGTCTAAATGCTAGCAATGCTTGTTAGTTGTATCTAGTTTTTGCAAATTTCTTAGCCATGGCTCTGACCTACTATCGACATACCCTAATTTTGTGCCCACAATTTTTAGGCATGTTCAAGGGACAAATTAGAAATATAAAATAAAAATACATCATTTTCCAATTCACTACAGTTGGCAAGAGAGCTCTGAGAGGAGATTAAGAGTTTTGCTTGAAATACTGCTGAATCAAATACTCATACCCATGGATAACCAACCAAAGGCATCTTCCAGTGGTGGAGTTAGTGCCACGAAGGTAGCATCACAAACCTCCCTCATTTGATTACCAACTTAAAATGAACCTCATTAAGAAATGGGTTAAATAAACCAAATTAAACTGCTGGTAAAGAACCTCACCTAGTTAGGATTAGTCTAGGTTAGCTTAGTGGGGAGGGAATTTAATTTTTTGGGTTTCTCAAGATGGGAAGTGACCTTGAAATGGGTGCTTCTCTTAGTCTTAGGTGATATACATAGCACCCAATTTACAAATTAGGGGTCGCGGTTGTTAGCCATGATGAGATTCAAATTCCAATGGTCAAAAATTAGATCGTTGTTGTCGATTGCGGGTCCCAATCGCAACTGAGCAAGTTTAGGAAAAAAATTTCAATATTTTGATTTTTTTTTATTTTTGACTTTATTTAATTGATTTTTTTTTAATTTTCTTGTGCATTTATGAATGTTTTTGTCTTTTTGAATATTTTTTTGAATTTTTTTGACTTTTGAAGTATGTTTTTTTGATGTTTTTGATTGATTTCATGTATTATTATTTTTCCTTTTAGTTGAATACCAAAGCAAGGGAGTTCAAGCTCTCTCATGACCTCCTTCGCTAGATTAGTGACGTTGACTACGAGTGGTTCACCACTATAGGCCTTGGTTACGTCATCCGCTTGCCTACTATCAGGGCTGACCATTACTTACATGACTACTTTGGCCCATCACTAGGATGTATGGACTAATATATTTCATTTGCTAAGAAAAGATATTACAGTCACCTTGGAGGATTTTTACCACATATTTCACATCTCTATCGATGGTGAGGTCATCACATCTTCTCCTACCATGGTGAAGGCTACAGTATTCTGATGGATATTTAACACTCAAATTGATGAGGCACTAGAGGATATTGACCATGGGGGTGTATCGATTGAGCTTTGGTATAGGATGTATGTCTTCATAGAGTAGTAGGCCATCCTGATGTACCTATGCATACATGTCCTACTCTTGGATATGTCTAGAGTGAGGTTCCCTTGGAACCTCTTAGCCAGGATGCAGGATATTCTAGGGAGTACTAGAGAGTAGCCATTGATTCTATCATGGGGTATCACCCTCCTCGCATAGATCTACGATGAGTTGTATTAGATCACTCAAAGAGGCTTCATTGGAGTTTACTATGGCTTGCTACTCTATATTTGGGTGTGGCAACACATCACTATTAATCACCCTAGAGGAATTCCATCATAGATTAGAGATATTGTAGAGGCCTCCTAGTGCTATGCATATTGTTAGTCTAGAGAGGCTAAGGGGTTCAGAAGCATGTCTTGGGTAAGGGATTTAAAGTATTACCTAGATTGGTTGACTGCACTACAGCTAGGGTAGGTCTTATGGTGACCTTACATGGGCTATCCTGCATGGAGAGAGGTTGAAAATAACCTAAGATAGACAAGATGAGATAGGTAGCTCCTTAGGTGCAAGACTAACATACATGAGTTCTTCCACTTCTTGTGTGTTACAAGGTAGTTTGGGATCTTCTAGGATATTCCACCAGTGCCCACTCTCTACCATTACCTTAATGTGGAGAAGGATTTGACTTGACCTACTATTAATCCACTAGGTAAGGAGGATGATGACTAGTAAGATTCATAACTGGTAGACATGGGGACCACTATTGACTATGATGCCTGGTGGACTACTAGGATATGGTGAGGTGGTAGCCCACTAGGCTAAGTTGGGGATTAAGCAGTAGGAGTAGAGGCAACTAGGGTAGATGAGGTAGTAGATCCTCATGGGCGACGAGTGCACCAAAATATAGAGATTGGATGGGGTGAGGGTTTAGCTATAGAGGAGGAGCCCTAGGTAGAGGAGGAGGGTGAGGAGGATTTGAATGATGAGACCTCATAGCTCAAATCCTAGGTAGTTAGTTTCTAGTCACAGTTGGGGACTGTGTAGATGCAAATCTTATGGAGAGACACCGCCTTTGCCACTCTACAGGTACAACATAAAGCATCTCAAGATCAGCTCATAAAGGGATAGACTCAGTGGTGCAAATACCAAGAGGAGAGGACTCTTCACCTGGCATAGATTGAGAGTGCCACTCTAGCTCTAGAGAAGATGATGCTTGAGCAAGATCTTCTATAGTCTTAGCTAGACCTCAAGACTCAAAAGAGGGAGCTAACAATTACATGAGGCGAGGCCTCGACTCCATAGGCTTCTCCTATAGCTCTAGTTGTACAAGGACCTATAGTGTTGGATCTATATACATATATTAGGCATTTGTAGGCTTTAGTATAGACTCATATCAGGTAGTATACTTCAGATACAACCTACATCACTCTCCTAGAGGGAGAGGTCACACTCCACAATGGTGAGATTTTGGAGATTCAAAGCTCTAAGGACTTAGGGGACTTAGACACGGGAGACATGGCAATCCTCTACTCAACACAACCATACGAATTATAGGTCTAAGAGATCCATTGATACCAGATCCAAACAGACTCATTGAGAGGGTGGAGGCAATGGAGGAACCTCATAGATAGGCCATGATTATACATTGAGCATATTATATCATTTTTGAGTGTAAGTTCTAAGGACCTACACATTTTTAGCCTACAAGCATTTTGGACACAGCTATATACTTTTGGAGACACACACACACACACACACACACACACACACACACACATATATATATATATATATATATATATATATATATGACCTGATATTAGATTTATGACTCATTATATGTGTACATTTATTTGTTTTATGTTTATGAGATGCATATGGATGCAATTCTTATATGTGATGTTGATTTGATGCTATATGATGTGATGTATGGATGACATGCACTAGCTATATGATGGATGTATGACTAGATATTATGATCTATATGTGTAGATGGACTACTATGATGTATGCATAAGGATGCAACTTAGATGTTAAATGCATGTTTAATTTGATTTACTTGTATGAATTTAATTTATGATGTTATGATATGATGAATGTAATGTATGTAATACATTATTTACATGATGATGATCTAATATAAATGAACCTGTATGCTTTAATCACTTAAAACATAGGGAATGAATACAATATGAGTTAACAATATAAAGGATGACACCACAAAATGTATAACAATCATTAATGTAATTGATAGATTTTATCATAAGAATTAATCAATTAGATATCCATATGTGAGATGAAATGATGTATTGTTTCTTTTCATAAGCTTTTGTAAGTTAAAAGATATGCACAATATAGTCAGTGGCCATCTAAATATCATTGCTGATATCCATCCGGTATCTATCCTATGTTATGAACACCCCTTAATAAGCAAAATATTATAAAAAGAAGTTTATAATTGATTGATTGATGTGATTCATTGCTATTTGGTAATTTTTAAGGTTTTCCATGAGACTCAAACACCCTAGTTGACTTATCAAAATTTGTATAATGACTATACTAGACTTCTAATAGATAAATTTTTTGCTATGAAAGACCAAGCTATTCATTACCTCTATGTGTGCAAATGAATATATTAGATGGAACATAAGCATATCCCAATGCCATGTGATATTCATCCAGTCCATTGCTATATTGGGGATCCTAAAATATCCACCTGATCCTAGATTTGGACTTAGTTGGACTAGATCACTAGGCAATGCAAGACACCTAAAGCTAGCTCATTTATGAATTACTAGACCTACCCCAATGTCAGGTAGGATTTATTCAGCCCTATTGGAACTAATTATTGCATCCGTAGAATTTCAATTGTCATGCTACAAGAATCTATTTGAAAACAACAAGCTATTACAGCATCTGGTCGACCTACCTCATGTTCTGTTAAACATGAATATTGCTAAGAAAAAACTACAAAATGGGTAAGGAAACCCCAACGGTAATTCTAAAATTAAAACTCTAATTACACTCTCCAGATTTATATTATACTATATTTTTTAAAATGACCAAGAATGAAAAAAAAAATTGCTATGCATTATGTAGACTGGTGCCTAGAGTCATTGGGTTGTTATAGCAATTTAACAACAATTCTATCATGAACAGAAAGAAGGGGAAGAGAGAAATTGGAGTTCTTAATATTATTCGAATATTGTAATAAAAACAAGAGTTAACAAATAAGAGAAATGTATATAATGCATTCAAATAATGTAACCCATTATACAATGACACACAATACCAAGACAAATAAATGATAGGAATAAAAATTAGAATTGTATTGATTTATTTAATATTACTTGTGGAGTGGGTAGGATGCCTTTAAACTCTATTTTTGTTAATAGAATACATTAATGCAATGAAGAAGACTTTGTTAAAATGATGTAATAGGTCTCTCCTACTATCCTTATTTCAATATGATAACATAAGGGTCTTTGAATCCTAGGCTCAATAATATTGGAAATATTCTCAGCTTCTTGAACACTTTCCTATCATACGATCCTGCATAGCAATGGGAGGAAGAAAGAATGAATAAAATAAAATAGACACAAAAATGAAATACAACAACACAACTACTGGGCACTCAATTATACCTCTTAGCAAAAATGCTATTCTCCAATTGCTTGATGTAGAATCCATACCTACCTGCTTCCTTTTATAGCTATTGGTTCTTGATTCTGTTATTTTTGGTTGAATTTTGGCTGTAAACTTTGCCTCATCTGATTGAATTTCCAAAATTGGTGCTATCCAACTGTCTTTGAGGTTTTGAATGTGCTCCATTATTTGACTTGTTCAAACAAATTCCCACTAAACTGGTGATTTAAGTATGAGAAGAACCTTCATCTGATTCTGCTACTTCTCGGTGCATTTAGCTGCTGCTTTCTGAACTGACCTCTTTTGAGTTGCCTTCACTTGATCCTTTGACCCTTTAATTTCCCTAGAGATATCTCCTATTATTTAATATGTCTGTGGTGTAGAATATACTTTTTTTTTTTTGCAGGTATTGACCTTTTTCCCCTTTAAACTCCTTCGCAACCCTTTTATATGCTCATCAATTAACCTCCATATTTTTGTGTCAAAAGTGGCAACAATCCTGAGCATATTCATTTCTTACAAAATTCTATTTTTTTGTATAACAATAACAAGCATGTTTCTGTCATACTAAAGTAGTAAAGCTTTTGTAGCATTCACCATGAGTGTAGTTTGTTTAATCATTTCCTCCTCATCACCTAGTTCACAGTCAAATATCTCAAGGGTTTTTTTGAATATTCCTTCTATGTCTGATACTTCCAGGCATTGATCTAAGGATAGGCCAATATCTTCCAGTTTATCTGTAGCATCCTTTATCAGGTCATTCATCTCAATCATAGAATTTGTCCATTTCTCTTGGTTTGATCCAAATAGGGTTGCTTTAAAAAAATTAAAATTGTTTTGAATCTTATTGTTGTTAGGTGTCGTTATTTCTTGCCCTTGTAGTTCTTCAAAATGATCCCCTATGAAGTCTAGGGTTGGGTGAATGAATTTAAAATATTTTTCTCTTTCCTACATCAAGGTCATGATTTCTTGAGCAATTATTTTAATCACCCTTATTTTCCTGAACATTTCAGTAAAACCTTTGGCCTGAGCTTTTATTCTTTTGTACATGTCATTTTTTATTACATTCAAATAATATACATGATCTTGAACCTTGGTCACTATAGGAGGCTAGGAAATTGAAGCATATTTCTTATTTAATTCTTCTTGTTGCTTACTTATCACAACTTTTAATTTTTCCTTTTCCTTTTCTTCTTGATCCAGTTATTTTTTTAGTGTTTCAATATTTTCAACAAATTGATCAATGGCCTGAGCATTCACTATTTTGACAAGTTTTGATATATTAACATCTTTACCCACTACTGATGATCCTCCTATTTCCTCATTGCTATTGAGAACTAGTAGGTCTTGCAGAGGAAGGAGATTAATCTCAGCAATATCTGAAACAATTTTCTTCAACTCTACTTTTTCTAAATATTGTTCTTCTATATTTTTCATCCCTGCTACTAATTGCAACTCTTGTTCATCTATAACAGTGAAGGCAACCTGCTCATCTGTTCTTTCCAAAACAACCTTGGTAACTGGTAAAGACAATCTGGTCTTCTTTGCTTCTACTGGAGTTATTTTTGTTTGACTCTTACTAAATAACTTTGGAAAAGGCCACCCAGTCCACCAATTTTCCTGGGATTAATTTGTATCACTGATGGGATTTTTATCTCATGTCCCTTTATGGTTATAGATTTAGGGATGGCCATGGGTGCCAATTTATTCACATTGGTTATAGCTAGCACATTACCAGATATGGTAACTATAGCTTGCTCTGTAGGTGATGCTTTCTAAGAAGATGAAGTTACTATTTCTTTGCCTTTGTCTGTACAGGTCTATTGAGGAACTTCTTTTGGTGTTGCTTCTATTATGAGTTGGTCATTCACTGGGAGTCTAACCTGTTGTTCTACTACATCAACAGATCTAATAGTTACCTCCATTAAGTCTATGTCCTGCTCCTCTATCAATTCCATCAAAGGGTCTTCTTTAATTATTGGGCCTATCCTTAGCATAGTAGGTGTTGTAGTATCCACTAAAATTTCTTGAAGCCTTCTTAGTTCTATAGGGTAATCATAGGCTTCATAAACCTATGTTCTACCCCTTTTTTTGGGAGGTAATTCATTCCATAATTTTTATAAATATAATCATTTTTCCATTGCCTCTAATAAGCTTTCTTCAAAAGCATATCCCTGGTGTAGTATACGAGCATACTCTCTCTTCTCCATAATCTTGCTGTAAGTTCCTTTCGGGTCATAAAACCTCCATGACACTTCATCGAATCCCATATTGTCCAATTCAAACATTACCTTGAGTAGGGAATGATATCCAACAAATATATAATTCCCAAAATGGTAGGGAACATCAAGCCTGGGGACTTTTCCATGCTTCTTAACCAGTCTCATTTTAGCCTCTTCTGCCACTTGTCTACATAATTCTAGGGTTGTTATGGACGATGGGCAGTACTATGGTAGTACCTTAGGAGTAATATTAGCTCCATATAATCTGATGTAAGTAAAACCCTCTATCTATGATTTCCTTTTCTTTAATGAAGGATTTTACTCCTAGCCCTAATATTTTTGGAACTAACCCAGTTAAGGCCCAATGGATTTCTACTAGGAAACAATCACAGAACTAGCCCATGTGAGTTCGTCCCTCATGAAGTCTCCAGAAGCTATTATGAACATAAGGGCTATTAATGACTTTTACTCTCTTATGGGCTTCTTCCCCCAATTGGCCTGCTATTAAGTGAACAAGAAATGAATACTATAAAAGTGAGGCATCTCCTGCCTCTGTTTGAAAATTTCTCTTCTTAGTTCTACCATTTTTTTGTGTATTTGGTTGCTTAATTCTATTCTCAGGCATAGATTGGAGTATTATATCCTCTATTACATTATGCAACTAAATACAAAACCCTTTTTGTTATTCTATTCATATTCTATACTCTTATTACTATTTTTATCATGTCACAGAAGTCTTTTATCCAAGGTTTAAAAGCATTTTTGTTAATGGGGAATTATTTATCTATCGCTGCATGTGTATCAAATATTTTTTTTAAAAACTTCCATATCAGTAAACATACGATATTGGTGTTTGATTACCTGGTCTACCAGATACTTGGTATAATTCGTTAATTTGAACACCTCCTGGATATGTTTGACTTTGATGTTGAACATTGACCAATTCTTGTTATCTCAAAAGGTCTTTGTTCTTTCATCGTATGCTACTGCCAACCAACCCATCAAGTCTGAGGAGAAGTGCACTTTTGGGCATATCAGCTTCCCAAGGTTACTGTTCCATCTGTTGTCTTTGGAAAAACCCTTGTACTGTAACCTATGAGATTTATGGAATAAATTCGCAATTATCCATGGGGTCCTATTATCACCTTCCATCACTTGGGAAAAAATATTAATATAGGCATTGTCGATCTCTTACAATTGAGCCTAGTTGGGTTTTTTATCTACCCCACATTTCTAGGTAAACTCATACATAGTGGTGCTAGGAACAAGCGGCCCAGAGATCGTAAAATAGGGTGATTTATCTATGATAAAATTTACAGATTCTCATGTATCTGCTAGTATGAACACATCTCCCCATGATGTTATTGCTCCCATGATTGCTGGTCAATCTTTTCTTTGAGTTATCAGAATTTGAATACTCTCTTCCCTATGTAATTCTGATGTATCAATTCTAATTCTTGGTATACCAGTGGAGTGACCTTGACTGGTTTTGTAAGTTTCTATATAGGGTGGTGGAGTGAACTTGATAAATTTGCATGCTTCATTATCGACCTGATGCCACCAATCGCTATTCAAAATTGGCCAACGAAATTGTGCCAACTCAATCATTTTTGGAATTTTGTTTTTTATGATAGGCGATGTCTGTTAACTTACATGTCTTGGTCCCATTTGATTTGTGTGCCTAAAATAATTCATGCTTTCTATGTATTCATCAATGGGTATCTTTAATCTGATGTGGAATGATATGTGCCATGAGGGTAGTGTCCATTTTTGAACCTCATGCCACCTCGGATCTGAGTGATAACTAGATATTTGAGATCAATTATGTCTCTTTTAGGATTTTTGTGATATATGATTCTTGGTGTGAGTGTTGGTTTTTATATTTCCTATGATGCCCCTTTTTCCCTAATTCAACCATGATTAATCACAACTGTCGGATGCAAGTGATTGGTTTTGCCCTTGGAATGTCGATTGATGTGTTGTCGTCCGATCTGGATAGGATGCTAGCACGACCATTGATATCCCGAGACCTGCATGATGGTTAATGTACCTAGCTGCATATAAACACTTGACATAATGTGTTTTATGGTCTTAAATTAATCATGATTATCCAATGTTTAATCCTTATATTTTCAAACCTTAACAACTCATATTAATTGATGGTAACATATGATATGTGTATTTTCTTTTGCGATCACCTTTAGATCTTACTATGGTGAGGCGCGATTGTTGGATCATGTAGATGTAAATAGTTCTTAATAAATGAGAGGAGTCCCTACGTACCTTGGGTCAATTAATCAACCTTTTGAAATAATAATGCTTAGATTAACCTTCGGTTATCTTCTCGTATGTGCACCGTTGGATCTGGGGAGAAATGAGCATCGCCATCCAATTTGTGTATCATTAAAACATCTTCATTTAGCTTTCAATACTTTTCTGCCACTAAAAGCCTTCGTGACCATCAATTTTTAGATTAGTTTGGGTGCTATCGTTAGATTACCAATAATATGCCCACCATATAATCAATATAAAAACTTTTAATTTTCTATTAATCATGATTAAGGTGAAATGGGGGATTAGTCAACGTATTAAACCCCCACTAAAAAAAATTAATCTTTGTCTTTACCTTAGTCTTCATATTACCATTCGCAATTACGATGCGACCGTCAGATCTGAGTGGACACAAGCGCTGCCGTCGGATTAAGTCAACCTACAAGTTAGTTTAATAAAGGGTGTATAATACTAATAATTTTTAAGATGAAAGGGGGAATTAGCTGATGTATTAAACCCTTGCTAATAACATGATTATCATTAATTAATATTTTCTAAATCTTAACACTCCTTAATGTATTTTCAATTAGTGTGCCACCGTTAGATTAAAAACCAATTGAGCGCAATCGTTTGATCTTGGTAACCTGCTCGATGATTAATAAAGGGGGTGCATTATTTTAATATTGAATTTTAATAGGTGATTAATTTGGAACATGCACGGCCATTGATCTAGATATCGCATGGGCACGATCGTTCGATCTATCAGACCTACTCTGATTTTAACTTGACCTTGACCCATGATGAATTTTATTAAACCTTTGACCTCTTAGAGGACGTGCAAAAATTGATTTTAAATATGATTGAGAACTTTCGTCTGATTATTTAGACTTACTCACTATTTAATAGAAACCTTTAACCATTATGGCTCATGTTTAATGCTTTAACTTTTCAGACAATGCGCAGCAGTTGATTTGATCTTGGGGTCGACACGTCTGTCGATCTTGTCGAAGGTGCAATGACTTTAATCACATTCATTTATTGGTTCATGACTTAACCTTTGGGTTTTATTCTGAAATCGTGTCTGTAGGATTTTTAAGATGATGTGCTTTCATCCGATTTAATGAGAGATGTTTGATTTTTAAACCTTAGGTTAAACCTTATTGACCCTTTGACTTATCTTTCGGACTTCTTTTTGAATGTGATTCCATTAGAACTATTCATGATGACGCACTACCATTCAATTAAGCCTAAGGTGAGATATTTTTACTTTTTGACCATGGCTTGAATTTTGACTTGTCCTTTGGTTTGATTTTATTAAAGCACTATCGTCCGATTTCTTTTGGATTGAGCGTGAACCTTGGATTAAATCTAAGGTGCTCTATTGTTAGCTTGGTGGTGTGCATACCCTTAGGTTTTGATTAATTAATATATTCTTTAACCTTAGACCTTTTGTATTTTGAGACCATGGTGAATGCTTAACCGACTTATGATTTAATGACTTTATTAATTGGTTTTAGGCCCAAGGAAAGATTTATGAAGGTCAAACTTTGGCTTTAGGTTTTTAATTTGAAAATTTCTTCCCTATCCATTTGAGGTACTTTGATTAATAGAACAAGGCACACATTATTAAAAGTTGAGTTTTAGACTTTATCAAACCAATAAATGAAATTCTTTTAAGAAATTCACAACAACTCAAGCAGTGACCAACATTAAGGATACTTTGATTGAAAACAAAAATTTAAATTTGGGGGTTTAAAAGTTGAGTCAAATTTGGCTTCAACATAGGCTCTAACTGGGACAATGTGTTGAAAACATGAAGCACTTGAGAACCACAAAATATCCTTGTTTTATTTTGTAAAAAATTAATAAAACACAACAAAAAATTTATTGCTAAGCAAAACTTGAAATGCATAACAGAAAAAAATTTCTTCTTCTTTTTCTTTCTTTCCTTCATCATTTTTTTTTTATATACTAAAAAATTGTATGAGTAACATGATATCAAAGCAAGTAGAGTATAAAAAATTGTAGATCCCTTTTCATTCAATTTGGAAACAAAGGTTAGAAATTTTATAAATCAATGAGTTTTATTTTAAAATATTGTAATGCTTGTTTTAGCTAAGTCATAAGATATGATTACACAGATTTTGTCACAACAATTTATCTCATCATATTTTTGCCAATGTGTGTGTTTGTGCATTATTTTTTGGATTTCTAAATATTTTAGAACTTTACCATATCTGAGCAAAATAGCCAAGCCTATTATGTGATTTCACTCTTTTAAAATTCTCACCATTCTGTAGGGCTCCACTGCCAGTTAGGTGTCTATAGCCTCGGTGGAGATGCTTTTAATACCATATTAGTTTTACCCTACTTCCAGTCAAGCGTCTATAGCTCCGGTAGAGGTTTTCCAAGATATCACAGCAAGTGACTCAATTTTACTTTATTTTTTATTTTTATTTCTCATGAGAGAAGTACTTGGATATATAAGTAAATTGTGCAACGAGTATGCTTGAGTTGAGGATTAGTTTATGGCTATAAAATATGAGTGTAATGATTTTTGGCTCAACTACCCTCTCAAAGATAACTCGGTTCTTTGGACCTTTGAAGTCACCTTAAGTATCATTTTTAATGTGAGGCTTTTGACATGATGTTTCAGTCAGCTTTGTTTTCCTTCTATTTTATTTCATATCAAACAACTTTTGCATAAACACTCATATTTTGAAAAATTGTAAACCTCATCAAAATCTAAAATAAATCTTCTTTTTTCTTATTATTTTTGGTGGAATCAACAGTAATGTATATTCATAAAACTAAGATATCCTGTGTACAGTAAACTCAGAATTATTCAAGAAAAAAGAGAAGCTTAACAAAATGCATCACTTTGTTTTTTCTTTTTTTTGGATTTTTGTTTTTCCACTTTTTTTATATTTACTATTTTTTTTAATAAGTAAGAAATACTTTGCTATATTATAACAAAATGAGAAGACAATACAAACAACACAACAAAATAACACAACATTAAGGAAACTATTTTACAGTGACTGACAAAACAAAGAAAGGAACACATTCTACTAACAAAAACATAGCCACAACTGGACATGGATGGTGACGAGGCAAAAATAAAGTATCATGAAAACTGAGAGGAGGTCAATGCTCCTATTTTGCAAAAACAACTTTATAACCTCAGGATGTAGAGTGAGTGCAAATTCCTTTTGTTTTTGTCTGAATGGCCTAGGATACACCCTCAATTCTTGATGTTTTTGAAGAAAAACAAATTGTAGTTGAACTTTATGCATTCTTTTTTCTTTGTTCTTTTCATGATGTATCTTCCATTAGACTGGCCAATTCTTGTGGGGCTCCTAATGATGGGTTGGGCATTGAGGATTTTACTCTGAAATGAGGTATCTGATGTGGTATTACCTATGATTAGGGATTTTTTAATGAGTATGATGGAGAAGTCAATAAAATAATCAACATCATTTTCTAGACCAATGAATACTATGGATTTGTCAATTTTATCTAATTTGACCTATTTTAAACTGATTGATTTCACACTTTCAATATAAATGGGGGAACAATTATTTGCAGAGAAAAGACTCAATAGATCAACTATGATGCTATATGAAGCTCCATTATTAGGTGGGAAATTGTAGATAGAGTATTCATTCATTGAATCTAACATATATATTTGGAAAACCTGGAAGAGACTTGTTTCTGATTGATCAATAAGTCTAAAACTTCTAGAAAATTCATCTTCGCTCTGATTAGTATTTTTTTGGACTTAACTATACTTTTAGGCTTGTGATTAGTCAGCTCTATATTAGGATCTTCCTCTACATTGGGCTTCACAAGGGGAACTTCATCTTTGGATAAATCATCTTCAATCATTGGCCTTTCATCTACTATTTCATTTTCAACCTATACAGTTTTATTGGACAATGCTTCTTCCTCTGAATGTTGTTCTAACATTTATAATATATCAAAATCATAGATCTGAAGGCTTTTTGTAGCTTCTACTATTATTGATTTATCTTGTGGTATTTCATTAGAACTATCATCAAGAGCTTGATGATAATGTTCTTATTTGAGAAATAAATTTCTTTGTTCATGGCTGATAAGACAGACATTGATATTTTATTCAGACTTAATTATATTTTCAAACTTGTGGTCAATCAATTTTGTTTTGTGGTCTTTTTTGCACCAAATTTTTCATTAATAACCTCATATTTTGATTCATCATTCTTAGTTGTTGACCAATTATCAAAATTTTCTTCCTCAACCTGCACTATTTTGTTGGATTGTATCCCTTCTTCTGAATGTTGTTCTCTCATCTCATCCACATTAGGAATATTCATCTCATCTAGCATACTCTCAAATTCCATGGCATGGATTTCTTGAAAAATATCCATTGCTGCTATAAGCAGTTCCCATTTGACTTCATCAAGTATGACCTTAGTGGTTTCAGGATGATGTTGCTCTCTTTTGGATATTAAAGTTCTCTATTTTTGATAGACTTTAATATCTCCTTTAGATTTTGGGTGTTTATCCTTGCTATCTAAATTGGTCTTGACTTCTTTAATAGGTCGTTCCTTAAGGCTTAGACTGGGATGTGAAGCTAAATAGATGGCACAATAAGAAGGCTTATGTGGTGAATTATAGGTAGGGCAATAGAAAAAGAATTTACTACTTATCATATTTCTTTCTACGTGGACAACCTTATTCATGCACTCATCAATAGTGTTCACTTGCTCTTTTCTTAGTTCATCATTGAATTCTATAGAGAAAGCATTCTTATAAAAGCAAATGTACTGTTGATCACTAAGAGCTAATTTATCAGAGATTTTGCTTTTAACCTTGATGAATCTTTTGTTAAAGTTATTAATCGATTCATTTTTCTCTTTTTTTATTGCAGTCAATTTAGTTATGAGTGAACGTATATTTCTCTCCTTACCATACCTTTCTAAAAATACTTCTTCCATTTCTTGGAAATTTAATATGCAATGTGGGGAAAGACTATTGAACCAGTCTAAAGCATATTTCTCTAAAGTCTATCAAAATAACCTAAGAGCCACATCTTCATGTTCAACTTCCAAACTATCCATTGCATATAGGAAACTCTTGATATGATCTTCTCCAGTTATTACACTATTTCCCAAGAATTTTGGGAGGTATTTGTGAGATTTACTGGGTAAGGCATTTAAATTTACTGGTAATGCAAAAGGCCTATATCTATTGGTTCTCCATAAATGAACATTAACCTGGGCCATTGCTACTATAGAATTCAATTTCATAGTTGTAGTACCTACAATGGTATGAGTCTAGATAGCTTGAATGTAAACTGGTGGATTATCTACCTTTGAATTATTATTACATGTATCTTCTACAATAGAATTCAAATTTCTATCTATAGAAAAATTGAAATCATCTTCTATAGTGATATCAGTAGTAATAGTATTCTAAATTTTCTTTATGTACCTTTTATCGCTAGAATTTAATCTATTGCTATAAACACTATTCTTTAAAAGTGGATTTTTTCTGGGTATGCATAAATACCTCTAGATTATCAAGTTATAGAAATAGCTCCTTCTCCTTGTGTTAGCCAAAATATTTTGTTCTCTCCTTTTTATATTTTTCTTATGGGTTCATCCAACAGAGTCGCCAGCACTAGGGTGCAGAAATAACAGCGTATGATTTTATCAAGAATGCTTGATATTGTCACTCATCCTCACAGGAGTTAGTTCTTGGGATAAATCAAGAAAATCAAAAAACCAAAATTTCAAGAAGATAAAGAAAAATAAAATTCAAGAAGATCAAGAAACGTAAAGAAAATAAGATTGAAAAACACGGGTAATAAATAACATAGAAAATGTAAAAATTAAGACAAACGTTCTCTATTTCGACTGACCACCCATTGATTTAAAGATAATGTTATTTAGAGAAAAACTTTTAAGGTCATTAACTCTTTCTATAAAGTCCTAACTAGCAACGGCGCTAAAAACTGTTGGAACCGATTCTTGCATTTGTAGGATTTTTATTGTCACGTTACAAGAATCCATTTGAAACCAACGAGCTATTACAGGCTCTAGTCGACCTAACTCATGTTCTAATAAACATGAATATTTCTAAGAGAAAAATACAAAACGAGTAAGGAAACCCCAATGGTAATTCTATGATTAAAACTCTAATTACATGCTCCAAATTTATATTATACTATATGTATTAAAATGACCAAGCATGAAAACAACCATTTTTTATGCCTTATGTAGACCGATGCCTAGATTCATTGGGTTGTTATAGCAATTTAACAACAATTCTATCATGAACATAAATAAGGGGAAGAGAGAAATTGGTGTTCTTAATCTTATTTGAATATCGTAATAAAACCAAGAGTTAATCAACGATAGAAACGTATATACTGCATTCAAATAATATAACCCATTATACAGTGACACACAATACCAAGACAAAGAAATGATAGGAATAAAACTTAAAATTGTATTGATTTATGAAACATTACATGCAGAGTGGGTAGGATGCCTTTAAAATCTATTTTTATCAATAGTATACATCAATACAATGAATAATACTCTATTCAAATGATGTAATAGGTCTCTCATACTCTCCTTATTTCAATCTGATAACAGAAGAGTCTCTAAATCCTAGGCTCAATAAGACTAAAAATATTCTTAGCTTCTTAAACGCTTTCCTATCATATGATCCTACACAGTAAGGGGAGGAAGAAAGAATGAATAAAAGAAAATAAACACAAAAATGAAATACAATAGCACAACTACCATGAACTCAAGTATACCTCTTAGAAAAAATGCTATTCTCTAATGCTTGATGTAGAATCCAGACTTGTTTGCTTCCTTTTATAGCTTTTGGTTCTTGATTCTGTTATTTCTAGTTGAATTCTAGCTATACACTTGGCATCATCTAATTGAATTTATAAAATTGGTGCTATCCAACTAGCTTTGAGGTTTTGACTGTGCTCCCTTCTTTGACTTGTTCAAAAAAATTCCCACTAAACTGGTGATTTAAGTATGAGAAGAACTTTCATCTGATTCTGCTACTTCTTAGTGTGTTTAGCTACTACTTTCCAAACTGGCCTCTTTTGAGTTGTCTTTCCTTGATCCTTTGACCCTCTAACTACCCCAGAGATGTCTCTTGTTATTGTAGTTGTTTGTGGTGTAGAATCTACTTTTTCTATTTGTAGGTATTGAAATTTTCCCCCTTTAAACTCCTTTGCAACCCTTTTATATGCTCATAAATCAACCTCCATATTTCTGTGTCAAAAGTAGCTACAATCCTAAGCATATTCATTTCTTGCAAAATTCTATTTTTTTGTATAACAATAACAGACATGTTTCTATCATACTAAAGTAGTAAATATTTTGTAGCATTCACCATGAGTGTAGTTTGGTTAATCATTTCCTCCTCATCACCTAGTTCACAGTCAAATCTCTCAAGGGTTTTTTTTAATTTTCCTTCTATGTATGATGCTTCCAGGTATTGATATAAGGATATGCCAATATCTTCTAGTTTATCTATAGCATCCTTTATCAGGTCATTCATCTCAATCATAGAATTTTTCCATTTCTCTTGGTTTGATCCAAATAGGGTTGCTTTGAAAAGTTTAAAATTGATTTGAATCTTATTGTCATCAGGTGTCGTTATTTCTTGTCCTTGTCGTTATTCAAAATGATACCCTATGAAGTCTAGGGTTGGGTGAATGAATTTAAAATATTTTTCTCTTTCCTACATCAAGGTCATGATTTCTTGAGCAGTTATTTGAATCACCCTTATTTGCCTGAACATTTCAGTAAAACCTTTGGCCTGAGCTTTTATTCTCCTGTACATGTCCTTTTTTATTACATTCAAATAATATACATGATCTTGAACCTTGGTCACTACAGGGAAATGGTAAATTGAAGCATATTTCTTATTTAATTCTTCTTGTTGCTTACTTATCACAACTTTTAATTCTGCCTTTTCCTTTTCTTCTTGTTCCAATTATTTTTTTAGTGTTTCAACTTTTCAACAAATTGATCAATGGCCTGAGCATTCACTATTTTGACAAGTTTTGCTATATCAGCGTCTTTACCCAGTACTAATGATCCTCCTGTTTCCTCATTGGTATTGAGAACTAGTGGGTATTGCAAAGGAGGGATATTAATCTCAACAATATCTGATATAGTTGTCCTCAACTCTACTTTTTCTAAAGATTGTTCTTCTATATTTCCCATCCCTGCTACTAAATGCAACTCTTTTTCATCTATAACAATGAAGGCAGCCTACTCATCTGTTCTTTCCAAAACAACCTTGGCAACTAGTAAAGACAATATGGGATTATTTGCTTCTACTGGAGTTATTTTTTTTTTTACTCTTCACTATGTAACTTCAAAAAAGGCCACCTAGAATTTTTTTGGGATTCATTTGTATCACTGATGGGATTTTTATCTCCTGTTCCTTTATGGTTATAAAGGTAGGGATGGCCATGGGTGCCAATTTCTTCACATTGGTTACAACTAGCACATTATCAGATATGGGAACTACAACTTGCTCTGTAGTTGATGATTTATGAGAAGATGAAGTTACTATTTCTTTGCCTTTGTCTATACAGGTCTAGTGAGGAACTTCTTTTGGTGTTGATTCTATTCTGAGTTGGTCATTCACTAGGATTCTAACCTATTTTTCTTCTACATCAACAAATCTAATAGTGACCTCCATTAATTCTATGTCCTGCTCCTTTTTCAATTGTAGCAAAGGGTCTTCTTTAATTGTTGGGCCTATCATTGGCATAACAGGTGTTGTAGTATCCACTAAAATTTCTTGAAGCCTTAGTTTTGTAGGGTAATCATAGGCTTCATAAACCTGTGTGCTGCCCCTTTTTTTGGGAGGGAATTCATCCCATACTTTTTATAAATCTAATCCTTTTTCCATTGCCTCTAATAAGCTTTCTTCAAAATCATATCCCCAGTGTAGTATACGAGCATACTCTCTCTTCTCCATCATCTTGATGTAAGTTTCTTTTGGATCATAAAACCTCCATGACACTTCATAGAATCCCATATTGTCCAATTCAAACATTCCCTTGAGTAGGGAAGGATACCCAACAAATACATAATCCCCAAAATTGTAGAGAACATCAAGCCATGGGACTTTTCCATGATTCTTAGCCAGACTCATTTTTGCCTCTTCTACCACTTGTCTACATAATTCTAGGGTTGCTATGGACGATGGGCAGTACTGTGGTAGTACCTTAGGAGGGATCTTAGCTCCATATAATATGATGTAAGTAAAACCCTCTGTCTTCTATTTCCTTTTATTTAATGAAGGCTTTTAATCCTTGCCCTAATATTTCTAAAACTAACCTAGTTAAGGCCAAATGGATTTCTACCAAGAAATGATCATAGAACCAACCCATGTGAGTTAGTCCCTCATGAAGTGTCTAGAAGCTATTCTGAACATAAGGGATATTGATGACTTTTACTCTCTTACAGGCTTCTTCCACTGATTGGCCTGCTATTAAGTGAACAAGAAATAAATACTATAAAAAGTGAGGCATCTCCTACCTCTGTTCAAAAATTACTCTTCTTAGTTATACCATTTCTTTGTGTATTTGGGTGCTTAATTCTAGTTCCCAAGCATAGATTTAAGTATTATATCCTCTTTTATATTATGTAGCTAAATACAAAATCCTTTTTGTTATTCTATTAATATCTTGTACTCTTAATACTATGTTTATCATGTCATAGAAGTCTTGTATCCACGGTTTAAAATCATTTTTGTTAATGGGGAATTATTTCTCTATCGCTGCATGTGTATCAAATAATTTTTTAAAAACTTCCATATGAGTAAACATACGATATTGGTGTTAGATTACCTGGTCTACCAGATACGTGGTATAATTCATCAATTTGAACACCTCCTGGATATGTTTGACTTTGATACTAAACACCGACCGATTCTTGTGATCTCGAAATGTCTTTGTTCTTTCATTGTATGCTACTACCATCCAAGCCATCAAGTTTGAGGAGAAGTGCACTTTTGGGCATATCAGCTTCCCAAGGTTACTGTTCCATTTGTTGTCTCTGGGAAAACACTTGTATTGTGACCTATGAACTTTATGGAATAAATGCGCCATTATCCGTAAGGTCCTATTATCGCCTTCCATAACTTGGGTGAAACTCTTAATACATGCGTTGTCGATCTCATACAGTTGAGCCTAGTTGGGTTTTTTATCTGCCCCACATTTTTGCGTAAACTCATACATAGTGGTGCCAGGAATAGGTGGCCCAGAGATCATAGAATAGGATGATTTATCTATGATAAACTTCATTGATTCTCATGTATCTTCTGGTATGAACACATCTCCCCATGATGCCATTGCTCTCATAGTTGTTGGTCAAGTTCTTCTTTGAGTTCTTAGAATTTGAATACTCTCTTCCCTTTGTGCTTTTGATGTATCAATTCTAATTCTTGGTATACTAGTGGAGTGGCCTTGACTAGTTTTGTAAGTTCATATACAGGATGGTGGAGTGAACTTGATAAATTTGCATGCTTCATTATCGAGCTAATGCCACCAACCACTGTTCAAAATTGGCCAACGAAATCATGCCAACTCAACCATTTTTAGAATTTTGTGTTTTATTATGGGTGATGTCTGTTAACTTACATGCCTTGGTCCCCTTTTATTTGTGTGCCTACAATCATTCATGCTTTCTATTCATTCATCAATGGGGATATTTAATCTGACATGGAACGGTATGTGCCATAGGGGTAGTGTCCCTTTTTGAACCTCGTGCCACCTCGGATCCAAGTGATAACTAGATATTTGGGATTGATTGTCTCTTTCAATATTTCTGTGATATCCAATTCTTGGTGTGATCATTGGTTTTTATATTTCCTATGATGCCCATTTTTCCCTAAGTAAATCGTGATTAATCACAACCATCGGATGCAAGTGATTGGTTTTGCCCTTGGAATGTCGATTGATGTGTTGTCGTCTGATCTGGATAGGATGCTAGCATGATCGTTGATATCCTGAGACCTACATGATGGTTAATGTACCTATCTGCATATAAATACTTGACATAACATGTTTTATGGTCTTCAATTAATTATGATTATCTAATGTTTAATCCTTATATTTTTAAACCTTAACAACTCGTATTAATCAATGGTAACATATGATACATACATTTTTCTTTTGTGATCACCGTTAGATCTTACTATGGTGAGGTACGACCGTTGGATCATGTAGATGTACATAGTTTTTAGTAAATGAGAAGAGTCCCTACGTACCTTGGGTCAATTAATCAACCTTTTGAAATAATAATGCTTAGATTAACCTTTAGTTATCTTCTCGTATGTGCACCATTGGATCTAGAGAGAAATGAGTGTCATCATCCGATTTGTGTATCATTAAAACATCTTCAGTTAGATTTTAATCCTTTTTTGCCACTATGAGCCTTTGCGATCGTCAATTTTTGGATTAGTTTGGGCACTATAGTTAGATTGCCAATAAGATGCCCACCATATAATCAATGTAAAAACTTTTGATTTTCTATTAATCATGATTAAGGTGAAATGGAGGGATTAGTCAATGTATTAAACCCTTTCTAAACACAATTAATCTTTGTCTTTATCTTAGTCTTCATCTTACCATTCACGATTTTGGTATGACAATCGGATCTGAGTGGAGACAAGCACTGTCGTTGTATTAAGTCAACCTACAAGTTAGTTTAATCAAAGGTAAATAATACTAATCATGTTTAAGCCAAAAGGGGGAATTAGCTGATGTATTAAACCCTTGCTAAAAACATGATTATCATTAATTAATATTTTTTGAATCTTAACACTCAATGTATTTTCAATTAGAACACCACCATTAGATTAAAAACCGATCAAATGCAACTGTTTGGTATTGGTAACTTACCCGATGATTAATCAAGGGGGCACATTCTTTTAATATTGACTTTTAATAGATGATTAATTTGGAACATGCATGTTCGTTGATCTGGATATCGCATGGGTGCAATCGTCTGATCTATTAGACTTGCTCTAATTTTAACTTGACCTTGACACATGATGACTTTTCTTAAACCTTTGAACTCTTAGAGTATGTGTAGCCATTTATTTTAAAAATGATTGAGCACTTCCATTTGATTCTTTAGACTTACTATTTAATTGGAACCTTTGACCATTATGGCTCATGTTTAATGCTTTGACTTTTTGGATAGTATGCAGTCATTGATTTGATCATGGGGTCAGTGCATCTGTCGATCTTATCAAAATTGCAAGGACTTTAATCACATTCATTTATTGGTTCATGACTTAACCTTCGGGTTTTATTATGAAAGCGTGTCCATAATATTTTTAAGATGATGCACTTTCATCCAATTTAATGAGAGATGTTCGATTTTTAAACCTTAGGTTAAATCTTATTGACCCTTTGACTTATCTTTCAGACTTCTTTTTGAATGCACTTTTGTTATATTTATTCATGACGACGTGCTACCGTCTAATTAAGCCTAAGGTGTGATTTTTTTACTTTTTAACCATGGATTGACTTTTGACTTGTCCTTTGATTTGATTTTATTAAAGCACTATCGTTCGATTTCTTCTGGATCTAGCACGACCCTTGGATTAAATCTAAGGTGCTTGATTGTTATCTTTGTAGGGTGCATACCTTAAGTTTTGATTAATTAATATATGCTTTAACCTTAGAGATTTTGGATATTGAGACCATGGTGAATGCTTAACCGACTTACGATTTAAGGACTTTATTAATCGGTTTTAATCCCAAGGAAAGATTTATGAAGGTCAGACTTTGGCTTTAGTTTTTTAATTTGAAAATTTCTTCCCTAACCATTTGAGCTACTTTTATTAATAGAATGAGGCACACATTATTAAAATTTGATTTTTAGACTTTATCAAACCAATCAATGGAATTATTTTAAGAAACTCACAACAAACAAAAATTTAAATTTGGGAGTTTGAAAGTGGAGTCAAATTTGGCTCCAACAAGCCCATTGTTGTATTGGGGATCACTCTATGGATTTCGAGCATTGACCATTCCAGGGATTCAAGCTCACCCCATTATTTTCTTTAATTTATTGGGATACTTTCTCATATATAGTGATAAAAATCACTATTATATATATATATATATATATATATATATATATATATATATATATATATATATATATATATATATATATATATATATATATATATATTGTAGAGCAAGGTATTGGGTTTGAATCTGGTATTTTTCTCATTTTTGTGTAAGCAAGGGATTTCTTTGGATAGGGAGGAACTTGTCCTTTTGCCAATGGCCACTACTCTAGACAATTGCACCTCACAAATGAGCAAATACCAAAACCTTTCACTTAAGGTGACTAGGACCACTTCGTAGTGTTCATTATTCCTTACTCTAATTAGAATTATTAATGTGTTTATTAGTTATGGGATTTTGATATGCTATGTGCTATCAAAACTAGACCTCATCTACAAAAGCAAAGCAAGATTTTTACTAAATTTGAGAAGACCACTAGATATGGTTGAATGATCAGAAAACCCTAGTATATTCTTCATAGCAACAGGAGGGGTTGTTTTGAAAAACATAATTACTCACAAGGGTGATGGTTGATGATGATGCATAGATGCATGATTGAAATACAAACATGGTGTTGTTTGTAAGATTGCAAACACAACAATCCGCCCATGTAGAGGAGTTGGAGAGCAAGTGGGTAGTTAAACCTCTCTAGTTGTTGAGAGGCCCAGGTTCAAATCTCTCGCCTCACATGTTGCGGATATGTTATGATCTGCCCATGTAGAGGAGTTGGAGAGCAAGTGGGTAGTTAAACCTCTCTAGTTGCTGAGAGGCCCAGGTTCAAATCTCTCGCCTCACATGTTGCGGATATGTTATGTAATGGTTCCCTCGTGGTCACAGTCTGTTTACCCCTTGTGGCCACCACAAAAAAAAAAAAAAAAGATTGCAAACACAACCTATCCTAATGCAAGTGCGATGGATGGAAATGCCTAATGCAATGCAATTAAATGAATGCATGTGTAAAATAAAATGATGATACAAATGTTTTTTGAATTTTTGAATATTTTATAATATTTTTTAGGTTTTATTTCTTTTTAATTTTTATGGATTTTGAAATTTTCCATATTCTTGAATTTTTGAATTATTATGTGTGGAATGCCTTAATATGAAGGATGTTGAGAGGTTCAAAATCTTCAACACCTTCAAGCAATATAAGGTGATACATCCTAGGTCCAATCTACTCTGAGATGATATATGGACCTAATCAATTAGTCATACATTTATCCTACAAGTGTGGCAGTAGGTTTGAGTTTTATTGGTTCTATTTCAACACAAGATCAACAACTTTAAAGTCTCTCAGATGGAATTTATTATTGTAAGCTCATTTTAAGAAATCTTGGTAAACATGAAGATGCTCAAGGGCATTCACACAATATTCATCAAGAAGCATCAATTGATCAAGGTGAGCTGACCGCATAGTGTCATCATCGATGAACTCTTTCAATGCAACGTGCAACATTGGAATATCCAACTCTAAGGGTATGATGGCCTCAACACCATATACTAGAAAAAATGGGGTTGCCCTAGTGGGTGTACGAATACTATTCTTGTAAGCCCATAATGCGAGGGATAGCTAGATGTGCCAATCTTTGTGGTTTTCCTATACCATATTTTTCAATATGGCTACCGCTATCTTGTTTGAAGCTTTAGCTTGCCCGTTTGCCTATGAATAGTATGGAGTCACAAAATTGTGATGTATATTATATTTGGATATCTAAGGGTATGATGGCCTCAACACCATATACTAGAAAAAATGGGGTTGACCTAGTGGGTGTATGAATACTATTCTTGTAAGCCCATAATGCGAGGGGTAGTTGGATGTGCCAATCTTTGTGGTTTTCCTGTACCATATTTTTCAATATGGCTACCGCTATCTTGTTTGAAGCTTTAGCTTGCCCGTTTGCCTGTGAATAGTATGGAGTCACAAAATTGTGATGTATATTATATTTGGATATCAAAGCCCTTAAAATTTTGTTCTTGAATGATGTTCCATTATTCGAGATTATTTGGATGGTATCCCAAAATGACTAATGATATTGTGAAGTATAAACTCCATAATACATGCTCTTGTTGTTATTATTAAAGGGATTGCTTCCACCCACTTTGTAAAATACTTAGTAGCCTTTATGATAAATGTATGCCAGCTCAATGATGGGGTAAAAATATTACTGATTAGATATAAACCCCACTGAGCAAATGGCCAAGTCGATTGAATGGGTTGTTAGGCCTACGATGACAAGTGTGTAATATTAGCATGATGTTGACATTTAACACATTTCTTGACATACATGGTGTAATCCTTCTCCATAGTGGGCCAATAATAACCCATTCGAAGGATACGCTTGACAATGGCCATGCCACTAAAATGACCATCACATGTACCATCATGATCCTATGAAATTTTCCAAGCTGAATCTTGGAGCTCAAGACAATGAAGGAGAATTCCATCATAGCTTTGATGATATAAGATGTCTCCTGGAAATATATACTTTGTCACTTTCTATCTAAATTTGTGCTTCATGGCATGCAAAAATCCCTAAGGGATTAAACCAATATCAAAAAGTCATGTAATTGTGACATGAAATCCTATAAGCTTCTGCCTTAACTGACAAGATGACCTATTTCCTTATAATTTTGTTGTGCACGAACATAGACTGGCATTCAACCTTGTGGTGAATGGTGGTTCCATTCCTTGTAGGACCTTGTAAGATCAAAGACCCCCAAGGTGCCTTCCTAAGAAAGTGTCTAGATTTATAGAACCACTCATGGTTTGGTTCTATATGAATCATGTTGGATGATTCTTTGTTATCAAAAGCCTCATACTGCATCACGACATGCGATAGCATCTTTATATGAATGGTAGTAAAATCAGCCAATGGATTATGAGGTATTAAAGATCCCAAAGATACCATAGTGTTTGAAAATGTATTCGACATATGAGGTATTGTCTTAATGTCATACCACTCTACCTGGGCTAAAAAAATTTCAGTAATATCCTTATAATATTTAGTATGGGACATCTACATTGAAAAAGTCCCTTCACTTGATTGAATATGAGAAGGGAATCACCAAATATGTTTAATAATTTAATCTTCATGGCGATAGCTATTTGTAGACCCAATATTAGGGCTTTGTATTCAACATTGTTATTGGTACAAGGAAAGTATAGCTTAAATGACAAGGGCATTGGAGCACCTTGTGGCATGAAGAAGATAATTCCTACACCACCCCTTTGCTCACACTTTGAACCATCGAAGAAAAAATTCATGTCAGCCTTGTTATCTGGTTGTTCAGGATTAGGAGATTTTGATAATATGAAGACTACATCATCAAGAAGCTCTATTGTAACAGGTCTACTATTATCGAGAGGTGCTTCTACCAAATAATCAGCTATGACTTATCCCTTTATGGAATTTTTGCTGATGAATTCCAAATCAAATTCTATCAAAAGCATGATCCACTTTACAGTATGTGTAATAAATATGTCTTGCTCATCATGTACTACAAAGGATTTTTTTTGGATATCATATACATCATTGACTCAACATGTAATGACGTAACCTATTTATTACAAAAAACACTGCTAAACACAACTTCGCCATGTATGCATACCCCATCTCATAACTCACCAAGGTGCGACTGATGTAATATATCACTTACTCTTTATCCTGTGCATTATTTTGGGTCAACATCATTCCCAATATAAATTTAGTTGTTGATATATATAGAAAAAAAGGCTCATATGGTATTGGTAGAGCTAGAAATGGTGGCATTTCCAAGTATTGCTTAATTTCACTAAAGGTCACTTGATAGTCCTCATCCTAATTGAATGAGACCCCCTTATGTAGCAGTCGATTCATGGGTTGACATTTATTTGATAATTGTGTGATGAATCACTTTATGGATGTTACTTTGTCCTGTAGGCTCATTAGCTCTTTGATATTTTTGGGAGGATGCATTTCTAATATGACCTTGACCTTCACTGGGTCAACTTTGATCCCTCATTTTTAAATGATGAATCCCAAGAGCTTTCCTAAAGTTACATTGAATACACACTTCTTGGGATTTAACCTAACATTATGCTCTATCAAGTGATCAAAGAATTTTCTCAGGACCTTTGTATGCTCGAACGTAGCAATGACTTTACCAATAAGTCATCGATATAATCTTCTAATATTTTGTGTATGTAGTTATGAAAAATGTATGTCATGGCTTGCTAATATGTGGCACCAACATTTTTAAGGCTGAATGGCATGAATCTATAACAAAATTTTCTCCATGGCATTTTGAATGTAGTTTTGTGTTGGTATTTGACTTTAATCCAAATTTAATTGTAACCAAAAAAATCATCCATAAGGGAGAGCATCTCATGACCTACGATTGCATCTACAAGAGCATTTATGTTGGGCAACATGAATGAATCCTTGGGTGTTGCCTTGTTGAGGTCTCTAAAATCCATACAGATACGGATCTTTCCATTAGGTTTTCCTACAGGTACCATGTTTGATACCCATTCTAGATAGTCGATAAATATAATGAATGATGAGCACCAAAAATGCTCATATTTTTGTATATGTACTAACGGTTTTTGCACGGCATTATATCATGAGTTGTGTATTTTATGAAGCATTATGTATGTATTTAATAAAATCATGTGTATTATCTAATCTATGTGTGAAGTGTGTTGTGTGTAGCTATTTCCCTGATTTTGTCATCTTTTGCTCAGTCGAGGTCCTACATGGACCTGGCATGGTTCCGCTTAATCAGAAGAAGGTAAACTAAAGCATGTGCCTTACTAAGGTAGGCACCTTACTAAGGTAGGCACCTTACTGAGGTAGGCGCCTTACTGAGGTAGGCACCTTACTGAGGTAGGTGCCTTACCGAGGTAGGCGCCTTACTCAAGTAAGCGCCTTACCGAGTTAGGCACCTTACCAAGGCCGATGCCCAAATTATGCGTGTTGACCACAACGGCTGGAGAAGGACCCTGTTGACCACCGTTCCACGTCATCTATGGGAAACCATGGATGGACGAGTTGTCCCAGCCAGAGTGGGTGAACACGTAACTACTCATGAAGCCAAACCGTAATGAAGTGGGGATCATCCGATTACCAGGAAACGATGTAGAGCTGCTTATTGTGCGCTAGTTGCAGTAACTAAACTATCCCAATTTAGGCTGAACCGAGATGTCGGTTGTAACAGAACTATCATAGGAAGATCTGTGTGTGTAGTATATAAACACACAGACTTCCCTGTAGTAGGGGAGACATATTTTATAAAGAGCATTGTTGTATGTAATATTCCATTGCATTATTAATAAAGTTGAACGTTCATTAGTAGCATTTCGTTTGTGAGAATTATCGAGCGGCCTAGGAGCTTGAGCCCACTCCAAGCCAGTATTCCTCCCCTCTTAGTTATTTATGTAATTTCATTATGCATGGTAGTATGTTTATGCCTTAGGCTTAAGCTTAGTTATCTTAGAGGTGTGTTTATTTATAAGAAGCATTTCTATTTTGTATTAGTTGGTGTGTTTATTTTATCTGCATTATTATTTATGAGTGAGTTTTATTGAGGTGGATGATCTTATTGATGTTATACAAACACCCCCCAATAGTAGTTGAATGGATCATCTCTAAAGTGGTAGTGTGACTAGTCTCAACCGTGACCCTTCGCAAGCTTACGAGTTCCCTAGATTGACAATTTAAATGAGAAGTGTTGTGACAAATATAGGACAAATTCACCAGTGTTTGGCACCCAACATTTTGGCATCGTTGTTGGGGAAGCGTCACTAGTAGACTAATTACATTACCCCTTAAGACCTTTGACCTGACCTTGTATGAGTCCACCAAGAAAAAGAGGACCAGATGGTCATTTTATAAAATAGAGTCCACCAGATCAGTTAGAGTCAGCAGAAGACCTAGAGTTTGAATTAGATTCTCCTGACTCATCGCCAGTAGTCCACTAGAGTCAGAGTCCTCACTTCGTGCAAAGTGCCTCCTCATCTCACCGACCTGGGGAAGAACAAACTATTGTAAACCCATTGTTTAAGAGGACACCCTCAGAGGAAGCCCTACTGTGGAAAGCCATAGAGGATCGGACTATAATGCCAACTGACTTCAAGGCCCTAACCTAGAGAGTTTTGAATGACCGAGAGACTATAGACATTGTATTAGAGACCACATTTCCTAAAAAAATGGTAGAAGAAGAAGTCTCATCTGGGTTCAGTTTCCCGATAGAGGAAGGGGTAGGAGACACCAAAATGAAAAATATTTCCCCTACCCATCTCCCTACCTTCAGGGGATACCCAACCGAAGACCCTGACCTATTTTTATTCAAATTTGATGTATTGTGTAGGTCTATCGATTATAAATTGGATGCCCAGAAGCTAAAACTCTTCCCATCGACATTAGATGACTCAACCCTACGATGGTTCATCGGGCTGGGGAACAAGCAGATCACCACATGGGATGGGATGAAGAAGCTCTTTCTAGAGCAATATCAAGACTTCGACAGAGCATGGGATTCCAGAGAGGAAGTCCTCAACATGACGTAGAAAGAGGATGAATCCCTGGAGGAATACTGGGAAAGGTTTAATTTTAACCTGCAGTGATCCCCTCATGCAAAGTTAGGGGATAAGTCCCTCAAAAGTATTTTTTTGAGGGGACTGAACAACGAGTCACTGGAAGCGCTGAATATGATCTCCGGAGGAGACGTTTACCAACATGCTATGGAAGATATCCAAAAATTATGCTGGAATTACTCACGGAGGAGAGGTAAGCCAACCGCCAGAATAGTGAAAGCGACCGCATCAGTCACAAAAATGGAGATAGGCAACATGCTGGAAGATTTAAAGAGTGAAATGCTATCCTCTCTAGCTCTACAACTAGATACACTATTGCTGGAGAAGAAGAAATAGGAGAATGACACAGCATTAACCTATTTCTACCCCAAATGTAGAGGGAAGCATGCCAGGAATGCCTACCTAGAGAACAAGGTCAGAGTATGTATGGTTTTCCAGAAGAATCATAAAACCCGACTGTGCCCACAGTTGCCCAATGCCAAAGAAGATGTTGACATAACCGAAGCCTACTTTGTGGGCAATCAGAGGAATTGGTAGCAAAACCCGGGACCCATGGGGATGCCACCTTATGGAGGAGGGTCATATATGCCATAGCAAAAAATGCCACCACCCAACATGGGATGGTGGGGACCACCACCCTGGATGAACATACCTCCAGGTGCAGCATTCCCAAATCAGCAAACATGGATGCCATATCAGTAGCCATGGAGGAGCCACATCCCATGGAATATGCCTCCATAGAACATGGCATAGGGACCACCTCAGCAAGGCTTACCGGCCCTACCTATGGCAAGACCTATGTAGTTACCAACACAACCGACGGTGAACCCAAACAACAAGGTAAACCAATCGGCATACCAGGTGGAAGGAGAGATGTATCCAATGTACCATATTAGTTGTAATCCAATACAACTTAGATCAGACAAGCAGTTAGGAGTAGAAACACCTTCTCTGGTAGAAGTGGAGGAGGAAGTAGGAGACTCCCCTCTGATAGAAGAGGTGGGGGAAGAAAAAATTGTTGAGAAGATAGGGGCCCCATTCCCTGAATGGTTGCAAGAGCAAAAGAAGTCGACACAACCCGAATTTGATATCCTATCAAGCCTAAAAAATCTCACCGTAACTATCCCACTTTTCCAAGCTATCTGTGATGTGCCCATATACACTAAGGCGATAAAAGAGATATGCCTAAGGAAACCAGGATGCAAAGCAGTGCAAACCATCAACGTCATGGGAAAGTTAGCCGACTTGATGATGGGGAATGCATATCACCCCAAATATGCAGACCCAGGCAGCCCAGTATTGATGGTAAAAATAGGAGGGCACTCACTGGTGAATACATTGGTCGACTTGGGGGCAGCCATCAATGTAATGCCATAAGACACCATGCAGAAGCTGGAGCTCACCGACCTAAAGCCTACCAAAATGGTGTTACAATTGGTTGATCGGTCAACGGTGGCACCAGAAGGAATGCTCGAATATGTCATAGTAACAGTCGATGCATGGGAGTATCCGAAGATTTTTTGGTGCTGCAATCCAAAACTAGACTGGGTGGTTACCCACTCATCCTAGGGAGACCATGGTTAGCTATGGCTGATGCCTACATCAGCTACCGTGATGGACTGATGACCATTTTAGATGGCCAAAATATCAAGAGATTAACAATATCTCCCTCGGCCCAATCGGTGGATGCACTGGGAGAACCTAAAATAGAAAATTAGGAGGATAATACGCTATCTATGCTCCAGCCGGTAATGGCATTAATAGAAGTGGAGGATGAGGCCAAAGAAGATGGCATCATCTCAAGATTCTTCCATGGAGAATCCTCTCTCCCAATTCTTGAGTCACCATTGGTGGGTGCTCAGGACCACCACACCAAGCAAATCGATGTCGGGCATGGCAGAACGTTGAACGTCAGTAGTGAGCTGACCACCGCACAGTTGGCAGAATTGAAAGAGCTCCTAACTGAACATCAACCGACATTCACATGGGATTATGCGGATATGAAGGGAATCATCCTGGAGGTGTGCACTCATCGTATCTATCTGGAAGAATAGTCAACCCCTATCAGATAGCCATAGAGAAGGATGAACCCGACCATGAAGGAAATTTTCAAGGCCGAGCTATAGAAGCTCCTGATGGTGGGATTCATCTACCCGATCTCGGATAGTGAATGGGTATCACCACTCGTGGTGGTCCCTAAAAAGAATGGGAAATGGAGGATCTATGTTGACTATAGATCGCTGAATAAGGTGACTAAAAAGGACCATTTTCCACTTCCTTTCATTGACCAAGTGCTAGACACGTTGTCCAGGAGGAAATACTTTTCCTTCCTAGATGGATTCAATGGGTACAATCAAATCCAGATTGTAGAAGAAGACCAAGATAAGACAACGTTCACCTACCCATGGGGAACATTTGCATACAGGGTGCTACCTTTTGGGCTATGCAACGCACCAGCCACCTTCCAGAGGGTAGTGCTTAGCATATTCTCGGATATGATAGGCAAAGTAGTCAAAGTATATATGGATGATTTCATCATTTATAGGGAAACATTTGAGGAGGTGATGAAAAATTTGGAATGTGTACTCCAGAGGTGTGAGGAAAACAATCTATCCCTCAACAATGAGAAATGTTTTATGATGATGCGGGAAGGCATAGTGTTAGGGCATCATCTCTCGATAGAAGGGATTAAAGTGGATCACAAGAAGATAGAAGTCATCAAAGACTTACCCAGCCCAAAAACATAGAGGGAGGTAAGGAGTTTCCTTGGCTCTGTCGAGTACTACAGGTGATTTATCATCGATTTCAACAAAATCACCAAACCGCTACACACCCTTCTGACAAAGGATGTAGAATTTATCTGGACAGATGACTATGAGTAGGCATTTCAGATGCTGAAGGAGAAGTTGATCTCTGCCCTAGTGTTGCAGGGCCCAAATTGGTCTATCCCATTCCACATATATTGTGATGCATCCAATAATGCAATTGGGGTGGTCCTCGAGCAGTAGGATGGTGAAGAGTTCTATGCCATCTATTACATCAGCAAGAACCTAGCAGGGGCTGAGCTTAATTACATGGTAATAGAGAAGGAGTTTCTCATAGTGGTACACACCATCAATAAATTTTACCACTACATTACTGGGTACAAAGTATTCATCCACATGGACCATGCAGCCATCAGGTATCTGATGAGCAAACCAATGATCAATGGTAGGATCATCAGGTGGCTTTTGTTGCTGTAGGAATTTGACCTTACCATAGTCGACAAGCTCAAAAAAGACAACGTAGTAGAAGACTAGTTCTTGGATGAGCATCTATTCGTCATCAATGAATAGACACCATGGTATGCAGACATTGCCAATTATCTGGCCACCAGGAGAACCTCCCCTACCCTCTCATACCGAGAGAAGCAAGGGGTAATAAAAAAGAGTGCATCATACCAATGGATTGATGGCCTCCTATTCAAAATAAGGCCTGATCAGATCGTAAGAAGGTGCATGGCCGAGCATGAATTCATAGAGATACTCAAGGCCTACCATAATGAGCCTTGTGGTGGTCACTTCTCAGGGAGAAGGACTGCATATAAGGTATTGCAGACTAGGTATTTTTGGCCCACATTGTTCAAAGATGTAGTCGCATACGCCAAAAAATGTGATGAATTCCAGAGGATGGGTAGGCCGACCCACAGGGACGAAATGCCCCTACAGCCTCACATGCACATCGAGCCCTTTGACAAATGGGGCATGGATTTTATGGGACCCATCAACCCACCTTCAACCGAAAGGAGGTACATTCTAGTCTGTACAGACTATGTCACTAAATGGGTCGAAGTCTAGGTGCTAAGAGACTCCAAGGAGTGGACGATCATCGAATTTCTATTCTCCCACATTTTTATGAGATTTGGAGTGCCCAGGGAGATTACAATAGACCAGGGACCCCAATTCATATCCAGATTAATTGAGGAGTTGATGGAATAGTACAAGGTTTGGCATAACAGGACTACCCCATACCATCCATAGGTGAATGGATAGGTAGAGGTCACTAACAGGGAAATAGAAAACATCCTGATGAAGACCATGCAGTAGCATAGGAAGGATTGGGTTGCAAGACTATCGGAGGTAGTATGGGCATATAATACGACATGGAAGTCGACCACTAGTTTTACCCCCTTTCGATTGGTCTATGGGAAAGATGTAATGATGCCCATCGAATTCGAAGTTAAGACACTCAGAACGATGGTCGAATTGGATCTGAACCTAGATGATGCACAAAAGGAATGAATTTGATAGCTAAATCAGCTGGACAAATTTCGCATGGATGCCCTACAGAGAACATAAATTGTGTAGAGGCAAAGGAAGTAGTGGCATGACCACCACATTAAAAAGAAATAATTCAAATAAGGAGACTGGGTACTATTGTACGACTCTAGGTTCCAAGAGCGGAAGGGGAAGTTGATGCAGAGATGGATGGGACCATACGAGGTGGTGGAAATAATCAAGAACGGTGTTGTATGGGTCAAGATGATTGATGACAACAACACCATCCTAATAGCCAATGGCCATCGAGTGCGGCCATACCATACATCTGAGGGATTGCTGGTGGAAACCAGAACAGGCATGGGGGAGACCCCATCCAAGTAAAATCTCCCAAATTCTCAACAACATGGTGGACACAAGGACGTCCACCAAAGACAAGTTAGAATAGGTTACTATTTTTTAGCTTACTGTGTGTTTTGCAGGGACAACACCCGCATGCAAGCTGCAGGCATCCTGAGAGCCAGGGCCTAACAGGCACGGACCTTGTTTAACTACACTTTTATTTTTTGTGTTTTCTTTTTGTAGGGACATGGCCTGATTGTTTGAACAATAGGCATCTAGGAAAACCAGGCCTAGGTCAGCTCAACATCCACATACCTATGCATTAGGAGGATAGCAACGGTTCAGGCATGGGGGGATGCCAAATTCCTCATCGAACATCCCCATGCCTGAATGAGGTAGATGCTGACAAAATATGAGGAGAATTTTGGGAGGCTTGATCAACCTCACATCAAAAGACACATCAATCACTACTAACTTTTCAACAATAAGGAAGGGGCACCTTACTCTAGAGTGATGCCTTACTATAGTGCCTTACTCAGGAGGAGCGATGCCTTAATTTAGAGGAGCGGTGCCTTACTCTAGTGCATTACTCTGGAGGGGCGATGCATTACCCTGGCACCTTACTCTGGAGGAGCGATGCCTTACTCTCGTGCCTTACTCAGGAGGAGCAATGTATTACTATGGCGCATTACTCTAGAGGAGTGGTGCCTTACTTTACACAAAAAGAACTAAAGGAGAACCACTACCTTACCCAGAGGAGCGATGCCTTACTCTAGTACCTTACGTTGGAGGACACCTTACTCCACCTTACTTAGAGGAGATGCCTTACTCAGAGTACCTTACTCATAAGGAGGAGTGGTCCTTACCCTTCTAGGGGTGCCTTACTTTGGAGGAGCAACGCCTTACACCACCAAGAAGGCACCAGAGTCATTAAAAAAAATATCTTTAGGGGGGTTGTTGTCATGAGGACATGACAATTCTTAGACATGGGGGAAGCGATGCCTTACTCGGGTGCCTTACTCTAGAGGAGCGATGCCTTACTCGTCCTTACTCCAAAGGAGTTGCACCTTACTCTAGGCACCTTACCCCGCAAGCCGGGGCCACCCCCGAACATTCATATAATAAATAAATAAATAATTTATATATATATGATGATCAAAGTGGTGCCTTACCTTGGTGCCTTACTAAGTTAGGAACCTTACTAGTGCCTTACCAAGTTAGACACCTTACTAAGTAAGGTGTCTTTCCGAGTTAGGTGCCTTACTGAGTTAGGTGCCTTACTCTAGCACCTTACCCAAAATAGGTGCCATTTGAGTGCCTTACTCAAGCAGGCACCTCGATCAATTAAATTCACATGTGCAACTTGGCAGTACGAGGAGCAACCAAAGCCAACACCATCATGTCACGTGATGGAAATCTGGATGTGGCCAAAAATATTTTGAAATCATTGGGCAGGATTTTTGCACGTCCCAAGGCCAACCATCGAGAAGATAGGCATCCCAACCTGAACCAATAGGATCCATCGTATTTTTAGCAATAGGACCTCGAGCGAACCAGGAATGCAGTACCCAAGGTGACGTAATCAGCACATGGGAAAAACATCATCGAATGGCAATTTGGCATACTCCATGCAACACAAAATGACCAATCAGGTATGCGCATGATTTTAATTAGATATATATGTAATTTTCATATAATATGCTCTCGAAAATGATGATGGTGCAAGAAAGAAAAATCACCCCTCATGCCTAATACCGGCCAAAAGGGGGCCCACCAAAAAAAAAAAAAAAAGAAAAAAAAAAAAAGAGGCAAAAAAAAAAAAGGAGAGGAAAGGTGGATGAATTACTATCGCCTGGTCAGCCAGGAATAGGACGTGGAGGCAGCCAAAGAATTCACCACCGCTCTGAATGGAGAAGTGGCCCAACTACACGAACTGGTAATTCTAGTCACCCCAGAGCACATTGCTCAGGTCACTGGCCTCCCCCTCACTAGGGAATGTACATACAAGGATGGCATGGTGAAGAAATGTACTGAAGTGTTGCTCAGACAGGGGAATGTCCCCTACGACCAAGGAGGACTTCCCAAGTAGAGGATCTCGATGCACCTACAAAATATTTTTGAGCAGGTTGCAAGATACTTCACATGCACTAGGAAGTATTCACACCTGAATGCTAACCACATGCAATTCATGAGCCATCTAGTGCATGGGAGAGAAATCAACATCCCATTCTACCTGGTGAAAGCCCTATAGGATGAGGCATCATGGTACCAAAGAGGGGCAGTCTCTACCTTAGCCCATCATGGACTAATTACAGCCCTGATACGCCATGTAGAGGAGCACAGGGGAAACTCATCGGCGATAGAAGTCAAACCCTCTGGTGCACGAGAATAGGCGAAGGCCAAAGTAGGGCATGAAGCCAAACTAAGGGGAATACCCTAAGATATTAGGGCTGAGCCATATGAAGCAGTAGAATAGATAGCCACAGAGGTAGGGCATGATGCCAAATTGGGGGGAATGTTTGAGGAGGAACACCCCCAATTTTCACTAGAGATTGTAGAGGAAGGGCAGAGCTCTCTGCCCATTTTCATGGAAGAGAGGCCAAAATCCTCCAGTGCATAATTCCAGATAGAACGTAGGAAATGTCGAACATGACGACGATACCTAATCCTCTCAAATGAGGAAGATGAAGAAGATACAGAGCTCGGAATCATAGCACAAACTTTGTAGAATTTGGCTACTTGTAGGTCATAGGACCCGCAACCTTCCATAGGCTTGCAACAACCGATCGAGACATCAATGGAAGAGGATCGCAATGAACAAAGTGAGAAATCCCTAATGTAGGTGCTATTCAAGGAGTACAAGGAGATGACCATGAGGAAATTTTAGAGATAGGAGGCCACCATTGCTCAATTGTAGCAATTGATCCAGTAGCTCAAGGAGGAGAACCAATAACCATAGGCCAGGGTAATAGAGAGGCAAGATACCTCTACCCAAACCTATTGGGTGATGGAAGTGCCCATGAACTCTTTGACCTCACCAGAGAGAGTAGTCTCATCTAGGGCATTCAGGTCAGATGCCAAAAATGAGGAATTGGAAGTAGGGGAGGAATCATGCACCCCTGATAGAGGAATTCCAAAGGAACAAGGGAATTCTATTTTTCAAATAGAAACCCCTATTATCAACATCGAGGATGATGAGGAGCCTTTAGGGCAATCAATTGAACCTGAGGCCAAGGAGGATTCTCCAGGGTATCAAGCACTCAAAAGTGAGGAGCCACCACCCGAAGGACCAAAGAAGTAGGCACCAGGGGGAACAACCACATGGGACCTCCGATCAGAGGAACAACTCCTTGAGTCATCCAATAGGGAGGTAACCTCTATGAGGTAGGAAGACCTCCCCACATAGGCCACCACAAGACTAGACAAAGGAAAGGGGAAGGCCCCTTAGATGACTCAAAAGAGGGCCAAAAGGAAGGCCAGGGTGACATTTTCCAAACCAAATCCTCATTCGGATGAAGAATGGGAAGAAGGTGTGCAGGCCTTCGCTGAGCGGAAGGTGAAATTTGAATAGCTCCGTAAGGAGCTCAAGGAGGCAAAGGTAGCTAGGAAAGCTTCCAAAAAGAAAGAAAGAGGGCTAGGCATTTGTGTGGACCCCACGGATGATGACCAATTTTGGGACATCTATGGTTCATTGTCGGGTCGGCCCTCTAAAATGAAGAAGTGGCTGGCAAGATGGGGAGTCTATGGACCAGAGGTAGAGGTAGCAATAATCATGGTAGAAAATGTTGGCCTCACCCCTGAGGAACTTTGGCTATACAAAGCCAACATGGTTAAGCGGAAGAGGGATGACTTCGACATTCCCTTTGGAGAGTTGCACCCTCAACATGCTGACCTATGGTAGGAAGTAGAAGCAGCCTTCCAAAATGGGGTGATGACTATGGTAGCTGGGCCCAGTACAGGTGTTGGGCCAAGTAGGAGACAGAGCCAACATAATAAGAGGCTAATATAGAATGAAGGTCAACCCAACACAACCAGACCTCGACATAGCCAGAGGGTAGTACAACCCAGGGATGCCCCGCAACAAGCCAGGGCCCCTCAGTAGAAATAGAAACCTCAAGGAGGAGAGCAAGCCAAGGCCACCAAAAAGAAAAGGAAATGAAAAGTAGTGGCCTACAGAGAGGAGGTGATTACCGATTTTAGGTGCCACGAGGGCATGGCACATATTAGGCATGGGGGGATGATGAGCACCAGAAATGCTCATATTTTTGTATATGTACTAACGGTTTTTGCATGGCATTATATCATGAGTTGTGTATTTTATGAAGCATTATGTATGTATTTAATAAAATCATGTGTATTATCTAATCTATGTGTGAAGTGTGTTGTGTGTAGCTATTTCCCTGATTTTGTCATCTTTTTCTCAATCGAGGTCCTACATGGACCTGGCATGGTTCCGCTTAATCAGAAGAAGGTAAACTAAAGCATGCACCTTACTGAAGTAGGCACCTTACTAAGGTAGGCACCTTACTGAAGTAGGTGCCTTACTGAGGTAGGTGCCTTACTAAGGTAGGTACCTTATTGAGGTAGGCGCCTTACTCAGGTAGGCGCCTTACCGAGGTAGGTGCCTTACTCAAGTAAGCACCTTACCGAGTTAGGCGCCTTACCAAGGCCGATGCCCGAATTATGCGTGTTGACCACAACGGCTAGAGAAGGACCCTGTTGACCACCGCTCCACGTCATCTGTGGGAAACCGTGGATGGATGAGTTGTCCCAGCTAGAGTGGGTGAACACGTAACTACTCATGAAGCCAAACTATAATGAAGTGGGGATCATCCAATTACCAAGAAATGATGTAGAGCTGCTTATTGTGCATCGGTTGCAATAACTGAACTATCCTAGTTTAGGCTAAACCGAGATGCCGATTGTAATAGAACTATCACAGGAAGATCTCTGTGTGTAGTATATAAACACACAAACTTCCCTGTAGTAGGGGAGACATATTTGATAAAGAGCATTGTTGTATGTAATATTCCATTGCATTATTAATAAAGTTGAACGTTCATCAAAGCAACATTTCGTTTGTGAGAATTATCGAGCGGGATCTTCCTGGAGCTCGGGCCCACTCCAAGCTAGTATTCCTCCCCTCTTAGTTATTTACGTAATTTCATTATGCATGGTAGTATGTTTATGCCTTAGGCTTAAGCTTAGTTATCTTAGAGGTGTGTTTATTTATAAGAAGCATTTTCATTTCGTATCAGTTGGTGTGTTTATTTTATCTGCATTATTATTTATGAGTGAGTTTTATTGAGGCGGATGATCTTATTGATGTTATACAAACACCCCCCAAATGGTAGTTGAATGGATCATCTCTAAAGTGGTAGTGTGACTAGTCTCAACCGTGACCCTTCGCAAGCTTACGAGTTCCCTAGATTGACAATTTAAATGAGAAGTGTTGTGACAAATATAGGACAAATTCACTAGTGTTTGGCACCCAACAATGAACTCTACATACAATAGCTTCTGCAGGTCATATTTAACCATTAAAGTGACTATAGAGTGCATCTTCTTGAGCTTCATCTTGATAGACTTTTTGGAGGGATCTAGCGAAAGGTTATGAGTAACCATTTTTAGATCTAGTCTTGGTATATCCTTGTATATCCAAGCAAAGAGATCGGGTCTCTTTTAGTAGAGGGATGAGGTTGGCATCCTCATCATGAGATAGACTCTCTCTAAACTTAAATTTCTTAGAATTAGTGGGATCATTACTGATATCCACATCAAAGGTTTCCTCTATTAACATATGTGATCCCTCCTCAAGCTGGTGAGGCATAGGAATCAAGTGGATACTATCAACTGGGTTTAAAGGTCCTACATAAAAATTTCCCTCAATGTGATAAAAATCATGTGCAAAACCTAGCACAAAATGGAAAGGTTGCAACATTTCTTCATTAGGGAAGAAATCTTCAGGCTCTAGTGGTCAATCAACACGATCCCAATGTATAGCATCCACATTAAGATACAATGGTTTGGAAGGATCGATTGGATTATGAAGTGGAGTGGTCAACTCAATGGAGATCATGTTGATAGAATGTATTAGATCTCCAAGAACATGTGTGTGCAATTCTACTTTATCTATGCTATTCGCATACCCAAGTTATGGCTTTAGAGTATGGGGATATCCAGATCTGGCCTATGAACATAAAGCAGGATCACTTGGCTCAAGGAGTTGCATGTATATTGGTGGATCAGGGAAGACTATATGATAAATATTATCTAAATTGGGTTGTCTCCATTTGAGGCGTGGTCCATGATAGACTCCTTGATACATCTTATCGATTTCAACTAGCTCATGATGATGTCGTAAATAGTGAGGCCTAAGATAGGCTCTCTTAGTATCATCCTCATCATCGCTAATATATATGAGTCCTTCATCATGATCGATAAGAATCAAGCAATTAGCAAGATGAGGCCCAAGATAGGCTCGCTCTTCGTAGAAACTATCATTAATGAGGTCTCCCTCATTCTCACCCACTATCTCCATGGGCAATAGATGATGTAAATGTAGAGGACCTAAGTAAGCCAACTTAGTCCCATCCTCATATCATTCATTGATTGAGGATTAATCATTATCATCTATACCAGAATTGTAATATGGTCCATCACTTTTTTTTGGTAAGTGTTTGTATTTATAACAGGTTTTAACAAGGATCCCAAAACCTGATTACATAAGCAATGGACCTAGGGCATCAATCCCTTGAAACTGGACACCAAAACAGAAATCCTACCCAACGATAACAGTAAGCATGAAACAATCCCCCTTAGCGGGAAACAAACAAATAAGAAAGAAAGTAGTTTTGGAGATCCCGCCCAGCGGGGAGTAGCCAAAAACCACCATCGAGAAGATCCCGCCCAGCAGGAAGCAAAAAAAAACCGTTACAATAAAATCTCGCCTCGCGGGAAGCAGTCAAAACCACCACAAACAGTCCCACCTAGCGGGAAGCAACAGGGAAATCCCGCCATCCAGGAAACCAGCAGAAAATAAAGGATCCCGCCTCGCGGGAAAACCGGCGGATTTGGCTGATCCTGCCCTGTGGAGAAACCATCCTGCCCACCGGGAAAAAAATCAGTTCAGCGAGAGCCATCCTGCAGGAAGCTGACATCCAGCACATAGAGGATCCAGCCCATCAGGAAGTGACTAGATAGTTGCACCACAAGGAACCCGCCCCGGGAAAACAGAAGAGGATCCCAGCAGCAGGGACCAAGAATCCCATCCAAGCACAGAGTCCACTGAGAATTCACAAGAAAAATAGGGAAGCTGTCCAAACCCTAAATCGTCACCTCCACCGCACCGAGAAACACAGGGGACCAAATCCACACGAAAAACCTGCAAAAAACCCCAGGGGGAAGCCTGAGGGAAAAAGGGAAGGGATCCCCAACCAAACAGGGATCCCTAGGAAGAACCAGTCCAAAAAAACAACCAAGGAAACCCTAGCCGGCCGGGAGGGGCGCAGATAGTGGAGAAGGATCTCCCCCCAGGAGATCATCTCCAAACAACCACTCCCCAGGAGGGATGACCTAGGTTGAGCCAGGGACTGGGCAGGAACCAGGAGCCATGGGAGGGGGAGCAGGGGAGGGACCAGAGCCCTCCCCTCTCTACTTTCTTCCCTCTCCATCTGGTTTTGGATCTATTATATGATCATATGGTCCATCACTTTTGATACTGGACTCTGCTTGCATTTCCTCAAAAGCAAATTTTGATTCAGTATCTATTACTATACCTAGATTCTAGATCTATATACCAGTGTCATCAGTAGCTTCATGGCTTTCAACATCCAAGTTGGCTCTTGCATTATCTCCTATATTGACCTCTACAATGATGTTGTCATGGTAGATCTTAGGTGGCTCAATAGAGATGTAGGTTACTATCCTATTATACCTTCGTATGCAAGAAGGGGTAGGGTGATAAGAATTCCAATCCATATCATCCCCTAAATTGAGGTTCAAATGATCTAAAGATGTTGCTAAGAGCTCATCTTGTCCTCTTATATGGTAGCCTAACCTAAACCTATTAGTTGGTAACTGATATTATGGTTCATAAGGAGTTTGGCACCCTTGCTAGAATAAGCCTAAAATGTAACCATACCAATGGTAACGTTCGAAGTAGCACAAGGTGAACTTAGGGTTAGATAAATAATGAATATTCACCATGAATGGTCCATCATCATCCTCATCTACGGGCATGTAATTTTCAAGTTGATCCAGTCTTCCATAAATAAATTTTGTTTTGCTGGGTAGCACCCCTAGTGGTACTACCATTCCCACTTGAAATCAATGGGCTTGAGGTCAGCCCATGTCCTATGTAGTTTTGATAAATGGCATGAATATCATGTTCTACATGATATATTCCACTAATACAGGATTAACCAAATGTACTATCACCTATGGTGTAGATGATCCTATTTAAGAAGTAGGTGAGGCAAGCTGAGGTGCCTTCTCAACTTGATTTTTAACATCCCCTTCATCCATGGGACTAGGAACCTTGACAGTTGCTACCTTGGGTGCTTGCTTTGAATATTTTTTATCCATAACTGCCTTAATCTTCTTGTCATTCCTAAGCATATTGGATGTCATAGGATTTATTAAAGTTGTTGTTATGTGCTCTAATAGCTATGGTGCTACTATGGAAGGTCCTACACACACTCCTTTTAATTTACCTTCTAGATGTTTGATTGGTGACGTCAGCCATATATCCAGATGCGTTGAGGGGAGAATGAAATATCTAGGAAAATATGCTAAGTTCACATATTTGAATGGCTCCTCATCAAAAGAAACCATGTGAACCTATCCCTCATGTATATTTTTAATACATTGATGTAAAATCAAGGGAACACAACACATTTCTCTAATCCAAGGCCTCCCTAGGAGGATGTTATACTGCATGGCACATTCTATCACATGACACATCACGGGGATGGTATTTAGTCCAACCTAAATTAGAAGAACTATAGTACCTACCATTGAGCATAGCACATCATTAAATGCTCTCAATATGAAGGTGTTACAACCCTAACATAGCCGACTATGTTAGGTCTCCAATTGAATAGTTGATTTCACTATTTAATAGATTAGGTTTTGATTTAAATATTCATATTTTTCATCAATTCAATTATTTTCAATTTGTAGAGGATTGAGCCATCATAGTGGTGAGGAATAGCCCTCCTAAAGTGGTTTGATATATTTGGTTCATTCTTCATTCCTTATTTATATTTTTTGAGTTAATCTGTTTGCATTCCACTATTATTGTTACTCTCAAAATTTATGTGTGAATATTATTTGAATAATAATTTGGGAAGCTATTACACTGTTGATAGAAGGGTAGTGATATCCTTCCAAATGGTATCAGGAGTTGACGATCCCAAAACTGAGTAGTTTTCCCCTACTTCGTACGTCATTCGCTCATCACAAAAGTAGCCAATGAAAATAATTCACTTCGTTTGAGGCTCACTTTCACCTTGAATTGGTGATATTTGATGCATAGCAATTGTGGGCCATTCTAGTGATCAGTTTGGGCTTAATCAAAATATTCTCATGGTGCATATCCTAAAAAATAACCCAGTGCATACAGGTAATACACACCTCTCATAGCAGAGTCAAATGATGATTTAACCAAGTGTAGTAGCTATAGATGAAATGTTTTGTAAGAACCACATAAACAACTACAATTCATCAACATCTAAGAAAAATATAAGCACTCAAGGATAGCAAGAATTATGTGAAGTAGGAATGCTTCACTTCCCAGTACAAACTATCACAATAAAACACTAACATAATCACCCTTGTCATCTGAAGCCATGGGCCAATAAGCATGCAATAAAATCTGATATCAAAGCATAGTCAAAAGTGCAATCACCTATTTTATATATATTTTTAGTTTTTTTAGGATAAATATCCCACATTCAATGTGTTAGGACGAAGGAAGATTTTATAAAATGTGGATATCACCTTCTAAGGTGTGACTTAGATCACACGTTTGGTGGTCCCTCACATTCGTGATAGCCTTAGCGTGCCTCCTGTTGGTCTAGTTCCTGCATCTTGTCCATTAGAATATGATCTATTTTCTTTCCTGCATCTTATGTCCTACGTGTCATCTCGAGTGGGCATTTACACATCTTTTTTCCTTCGTGTCATATTGAATTAGCATTTTGCATCTTGTGTTCTTCATGTCATCTCATGTGGTCATTCCCACATATTTTTTGGTAGTTCATGTTGGTATTGTCTTCTAATACCAGTCCCTATCCGCCGAGTCATGTTAGATCATGTAGTTTCCTTGTCATGGTCTTGGTTATAATGGTCTCAATTATCATGTTGAGTCGTGTCGCATTATGTCCTTGTTGTGGTATCAGTTATTGTATTGAGTTAATCTTCCTTCACTGCCTAATTCCTTAGTGTCCACATTTTTGGTCTAGTTGTCATGTTGTGTTGTGTCCTTTTCATGTTAGTCATTGGATTTTCAATTAAAAAATCATGTTATTCATTGGAGTTTCAATTCAAAAATTGATTAAAACTAGTTATTTTCATCCACATCCAGTTTTATAACCATTATGCAGTGGAGCAGGAAAACACCAATTTTTTGCAAAAATTGGGGATATATTTTTTTTAACTAGATTTATTAACAATTGCATGAGTGGAGGGTGGACCAAAGGACAAAATGGTTGATTAAAAATCTTGGAGAATCCAAACGAAGGATTCCTAAATTCCCAAAGAATACCTCCATGAAACAAAGGTACACATCATACTTCTCCTTTATGCATTAGTATTTTTTATCGTGGACACCCACTACTTAACACCATGGCTTCCAATCCCTCTCCTACTTCTTCCCATGATAACCTTACACATGAGGAAATAGGCAATCCCAATACCAACACCCTACAAAAATTAATAGATAGTATGCAAAAGTTGACCACAATGGTAACCCAACTAGTGGAAAGACAAAGCCAACCAATCCCTCCTATTCCAAATTGCCCTCATAGACACTGGAACAATGAGGATCAAAATGGAGAATAAGTTTATGCACAAATATATCATAATGGTAGTACCAAATAGTGCTTCAATGGATAGAGGAATAATGAGGATATGGATAGCGAGAAATTTTATGAACAAAGAGGCCCAAATGGAGCTCCCCAAAATCACTTCCATAGATAGAGGTATAATGAGGACCAAGATAGAGATGAAGTTTACCAACAACTAAGAGGTCCTAATGGGTTCAATTTTGCATGTATTGGTATTCCCACATTTGAGGTTAATGATCCACGTGGTTGGATAGCTAAAATGGAAGGCATTTTAGACTTATATCAAATTCAGGATTCAAAAAAAGTTCCTTTTGTTACCTCCAAACTCGGTACTAAATCTTATCAATGGTTTTTATGGCTCAAAAATGAGAATTAAAATACTATCTACTAGGATGATTTCACCACACATTTTCTTAAAATATTTGATAAAGGACCCTCATATTCATACAGGGTGTGGTTGCTATCACTTAAGTAAATAGGATCCATAAGGGAGTATATTTTAGAATTTACTAGCCTGCTTTCCTATGCAAGAAACTTACAATATGATGTGGTGGTAGCTACTTTTAGAAATGGGTTGAGAGAGAATATTCAAGTCAAAGTTGACCTACAAGATCCATCCTCTTTAGATACCTGTATAAGGATTGCCAAGTTGGTTGAGAAGAAGGTGCAAATTGGGACATCTACACAATGTGATTCCTATGGTTGACCTCAATACCACAACAACTCTTTTCATAGAAATGATCAACCATCAAGATATTTTTGTTATAAATGTCACAATCACCATCCAAAATATCATGCATGTGTACCACGACCAAAATTTTAATAGAATAAGCTAACAAGGAAGATAAAGAAATAGAGGGTACCAAATCACCTGATTTTCCCATACACGATGACCAAATTGAAATCGAGGAGGCCATAGTTGAGGAAGATACTATAGTAATTTTAGTACATGATCTTATGGATTTATTAGCTCACCATACAATCAAGGTATCATGGTTCATTCGACAAAGGAAGCTAACTGTATTAATTGATTCAATAAGTACTCATAAATTTATTGACACAGATTTCTAGGGCTTTAAAATTTTACATCAACTCCTCCAATCAAGATAATATTCAAGTTATAACTATAAACGGGGGAAGTTCTTAATGTATAGGTATAACATCTTCAATTTCACTGCAAATGGGAAGTTACACTTGGCATTGTTCTCTTTTTGTTATGAATTTAGGGAATTCAAAAGTTATTTTGGGAGTCGCTTGGTTGGAAAAAATGGAAACCATGGTCGGTTTTAATTATAAATAGTGCTTTGTTGAATGGAAATAAAATGGGAATACCATTCATCTCTAAGGAATTCCAACACATCCTTCAAAGATAGTAAGTTCACATAACATGGAAAAAATATTAAGAAAATGTAGTTATGGATTCATTGATCAAATTAATTGTATAGAAAAGCAAGCACTAGATATTCCAGAAATCCAATCAGAAGATATACAAAATATTGTGGCCAACTATGATGAGGTATTCCAAGAACTAAAAGAACTACCTCCAAAAATATCCCATGACCATGCCATACACCTTGTTCCAGGAAGTCTTTCTCCTAATGGCCATCCTTATCGATATCCTCAACCTCAAAAAATGGAAATTGAGAAAATTTTCCAAGAACTATTAGAGCATGGAGTCATCCATCACAACACTAGTCCCTATTCTTCACCTATAGTTTTGGCCTATTGTAAAGACAATTCTTGGTATGTGTTCAGATTTTCATCCCCTTAAAAAAATTACCATCAAGGATAAATTCCCTTTACCTTTCATTGATGATTTACTAGATGAACTACATGGTGCAATTTTTTTACAAAATTGGATTTATGTTCTGGGTTTCACCAAATTAGAGTTAGGGAAGAGGATATTCCCAAAATAGCTTTTTGCACTATTGAAGGTCACTATGAATTCTTGGCCGTACCTTTTGGTCTCACTAATACCCCATCCACATTCCAAAGTCTCATGAACCATGTGTTTCATCCGAATCTTCACAAATTTATCCTAGTCTTCTTCAATGACATACTCATATATAGTAAATCATAGAATGATCATTTTTTGCATGTGGGAAGGGTTATTCATATACTACAAAAGGAAAAATTATTTGTCAAATGCTCTAAATGATCTTTTGGTGTTCAATAAGTTTAGTACCTGGGTCATATAGTTTCTCAGGAAGGTGTTAACGTGGATCCCAATAAGATAAAGGTAATTTTGGATTGGCCCTTACCTAAGACTATCAAGAAACTTCTTTTTTTTTGGGTCTCACTGGCTATTATCACAAGTTTGTGCATAACTATGGAAAAATCGTAGTTCCTCTCACAAATCTCACAAAAAAGGATGCTTTTCATTGGTTGAAAGTAGCCACTCAAGCCTTTGAGGCTCTCAAAGAAGTAATGTGTTCTACTCCAGTATTGGCAACTCTGGATTTTCACAAACCATTCATAATCAAATGTGATGCTTTAGGACATGTATTGGGGAAGTATTAATGCAGGAAGATCATCCCTTGGAATTCGAAAGTAAACAACTTTTGGGAAAAAAATCGGGGAAGATCCACAAATGAGAAAGAAATATTGGCTATTCCACATGCAGTGGATAAATAGAGACACTACTTAATCAATAGTCATTTCATTATAAAAATAATCATATTAGTCTCAAGCACTTTCTAGAACAATGATTTTATTATCTAGAACAAAACAAGTGGTTAACAAAATTGTTGGGATATAATTTTGTTATTGACTACAAGAAAGGGAAATAAAATATGGTAGCAGATGCATTATCATTTAAATATGAACATGAGGTTGTTCTCAATGCTATTTTTGGTCCTTGTTCTCAATGGGTATCTCAGCTACAAGAAGAATGGTTGTCCAATACAGAAACTGCTCAAATAATTCAATATTTGTTATTGGGTTCATCCAAGCATCCTCTTTTTTTCTATGAAGACAAGGTGTTAAGAAGGAAGAATCACATTTACATTCCACACACTTCTACAATCAAATCAAGGATTCTAGATGAGTCACATGCTTCTCCATCAACAGGACATTCAGGTTTTTTGAAAACTTATATGCGGATTAAACAATCCTTTTGTTGGAAAGGATTAAAAATAGAGGTCAAACAATTGGTGGCTGAATGTGAAGTATGGAAATACAATAAGGGTGAAATAGTCAAATCACCAGGGTTGCTTCAACCATTACCTATTCCAGATCATTAGTGGGAACATATTTCAATGGATTTTATTGAAGGTCTTCCTAAATCAGAAGGCAAAATAGTAATTTTCATGGTAGTAGATCACCTCTCCAAATATGCTCACTTCCAGGATCTACAACATCCATTTTTAGCAAGCAAAGTGGCTAAGGTATATATGGGCTCAAATTTTAGATTGCATGGAATGCCAAAAAATATTGTAAGTGATCGTGATCCTATATTTACTAGTAATTTTTGAAAATAATTATTTCAACTTAGTGGTACCAAATTAAATATGTCCTCTGCATACCATCCACAAATAGATGGTCAAACTAAGGTAGTTAATAGATGTTTGGGTACCTATCTAAGATGTTTTATTCAGGATAAACAACATCAATGGAGTCATTGGCTTTCTTTGGCAGAATGGTGGTACAACACTTTGTACCATTATTCCATTAAGATGTCTCCTTTTGAATCATTGTATGGAATTAAGCCACCAACAATAGTAGATTATATACCAAGATCTTCCAAAGTAGCCAAAGTAGATGATTGGTTTCAACACCGAAAGTCAATTCTCACCATTCTCAAAGACAATTTGGCCCAAGCACAAAATTATATGAAGCAGCAGTAAGACACACACCATTTGAAAATATAATTCAATAGTGATGATATGGTGTTCCTACAATTGCAACCCTACAAACAAGTATCATTAAAGATCAAGACCAATCAAAAGTTAGGTCCATGATTTTATGGCCCTTACAAAATAGTGCATCGCATTGGAGAAGTGGCATATCAACTAGAGCTTCCTCCATCATATTGTATATATTTAGTATTTCGTGTTTCCTATCTCAAGAATGTGATCATCCAAAAAGTACAATCTCAGTCATAATTACCAGTACTCGATGAAGAAGGACGTATATATCTCTAGCCAGAAGTAATTTTACAAAGCAAAACACACATGCTAAGATCTTGTCACATTCAATAATTTCTCATCAAATGGTAGGACCTACCTAAATAAGATGCTACATGGGAACCTAAAAGTATTTTCTAGATATTTCGAGCTTTGAGGATAAAGCTTTTCAAGGAGGAAAGCTATGTTACAAACCTAACATAGCCGACTATGTAGGTCTCTAATTGAATAGTTGATTTCACTATTTAATAGATTAGTTTTAATCATATTTTTCATCAATTCAAATTTTTGCAACTTGTAGAGGACTAAGTCATCCTAGTGGCGAGGACTAGCCCTCTTGTAGTTGCTTGATAGATTTGGTTCATTCTTCATTCATCGGTTATATTTTATAAGTTAATTTGTTTGCATTCTAGTATTATTGTTACTCTCAAAATTTGTGTGTGAATATTATTTGAATAATAATTTAGGATGTTGTTACACTATTGAAAGAAGGGTAGTTATACCCTTCTAGAAGGTAGAAGGTACTATAGGCCTAAAATGGCCACCTAGGAAAATTTTGAAAATTTTTCCTAAGGCATGAAGATCTCATTCTGCACAAGTTTCAATGTATTTTGGAGCGGATCTACAACAAATGCTACAAGTATGCCTAGCACTTAGTAAATTTTTGTACTTAGAGAAATTTTGCATAATTTCTTATTTCCTTGGCTCCGAACTAGCGACATGTCCCAAGTTCATAATTTTTTTAGATAAGGATGACATCAACATAAAAAGAATGCATATTGGTGACCACTTTGTGTTTTTAAACATCTTCTAAGTAGTTAAGTGTTGGAGAGCCTGATTTCAGAGAGCACATAGAATATTTTTGTCTAGAATGGTGACAGGAGGTAGAAATTATAACAAAGGCATGTGGATTCATAACAAAGTGGGTCCAAAATGGAATCTTGAGTTGATACACTTGCTGGGGTTCGGAATGGAATCCATACAAGTTTTGAAGAGAACATGATGTCATCAATATTTTTGTGTAGATTTTTGAAAGCTTTAAGGGCCAACAAGAGAAAACAAAGGATAAGGAGCATATTTCATCCTACTTCACTTTCAGATAGTATTGTGTTGGATTGGCATTTTGCAGGCTCTGAGGCATAAAAAGTTAGGTCATTGATTTTAAAAGTGGAATGCCACTATGATCTCTCTTCACCATTGTATAAAGTTTATTTAAGATTAAATCATAGCCATACAATGGGGGAGATCAACGGTTGAGATTTTACCAAGAATTCTAAAGCATATAAAAGCAATTTCTCACTAGAATTAAAACACAGTCAATTGGAGGAGGAAGCCGAAGCATCGATGGTTTCAAGAAGACAAGAACTAGAGATGGTTACAAATCGATGGCTACAAAGGGATTCCAAGAAATATCAATGATGCATACATGGTCTCCAATGACCAAAACTCTAGTAAGTGCCAAACAACCAACAAGTTGTAGAGGATTCAAGCTGCCATGGTGGTCTACTTGTAGTGGATTTTGTGGAGGATGAACCAGTAAGGAAATGCCAACAAGAATTCTCTGCTGACTTATTTAAAAATTAATCTTTGTAATGTTATTTAATAATTTAATTCTGCAAACTATAAATAGAGGTCTGTTGGCAATTTTGGGTACCTTGGGTACATTGCCTTTGCTCAAATGTATAAGTTGTCATTGATGTCAAAAGGCATTTTTGTGTTGATTTCAAAAGAGTGTGATGTCAAGAATATTTTGAGAAGCTTCATTATGTTAAAGGGTTTTTATTAAAACCATGGTGACAAGGCCAAAGGTTTTTATTAAAATCATTTGGACTCATTAAGGGTTTTATTAAAACCAAGCTTAACTTAATGCAAAGGTCCATGTGTATTATTAATAATTAAATTAACTCATACCTTTGTCAAAGGTCCAAGTTTAATTTATTATTAATAAAATAATAATTATTATTATTTTAATTATTATTAAAGGGTCTTTCAACCCTTAAGAGTCGTCGATTTATTTCCATCATTGGAGGAGCACCGACATCAATCAATGAAGGATAAATTGCTATATAAGTTGGCATGGTTTTCAAAAGTTAGCACCAATGATTATTATTTGACATCTGCGATTTGTGGCTCTTTGTATTTTTTGATTTGCGCTTGGCATATACGATTTGCATATACTCTATTTCGCTCGATTTACTCTTGGCGTCCATGATTTGCCCTTGCACTATTTCATCTGATTTGCGCTTGGCGTCCATAATTTGCAAGTGCTCTATTTCCTTCGAACAGCGCTTGGTGACTTGAGTTGAGCTTGCTCTGTGTTTTTGATCTTCGTTTTGATGTCTTAGATATCGCGCTTTTTTGTGTCTTGGAGACTATGCCTCAAAAAATCAGATTTGAGCTTGGGCTGCATCCTTACGCTTTGGCTTGACGACAGTGGATTGTTTGCATGTGGTTTGTGGAAGACGTTTACGTTTTCCAGGTTCTTGGCATCTCAGAAAGATAAAAGAGAGAGCAGCGGCATTTTATTTTGTTGGGAACTTGTGACCCAACGGCGATGGCATTTAAGCAAAAGCGCTAGACGACAGAGGTGCTGAGTTTGATTCTCTTCATTGGGAATTTATTTTTGGTCGCGATGTGCATAGAATGGTGGCCGTGAATGCATGAGAGGTATAAGGTTAAGGTATCTTTTCTATTTTGACATTGATGTTTAATGTTTATGTGGAGTAATAAGGTGTAAAGAGGTTTTATTTTGTATGTTATTGTACTTTGGTGGTTTTTACTAAGTTGGAGAAATAAGGTGTTATATTTGGATCTTTATTATTGTGTATTATTGTATAGTTGCTAACTCTAATTGGTGGCAAATTGAGAGTTAGTGTTGTGACAGATTTTTAAGTTCTTCTTCATCAAAGTAAAGGTATGGGCAACTTCTTCCATGTATGTTGTTTATGGTATATTTTCTGAATTTGAGTTTGGAGTGAAAAGGTTGTCTACTAGGTATTTTGGTGTAAATCTTATTTTCTGGATATTGAAGATTGCTTATGCATTAAAGTTATTGTTGAACTTTTGGGTGAATGCATAATTATGGTTGAGGAAGAAGAAGCATTTTTGCACTAGGGTTTATGTTAATAAGTCTTGCTACTTGCATTGAGATGATGAAACCCTAGTTGTTGGTAAAAATCATATAAGCATCATTGTTATATGAGATATTGCATGGTTGGCAGTTGTTGGGTTGTGTTTCATATTCTTAAGAAAAGCATACTACATCTATCTTATTATTTTGAGATTGAGTTGGAGTTGAGTTTGATTTGAGATTGAGTTGAGATTGAGATTGGGAGTTAAGTATAGAACATATTGGGTCTCTAACAATTCTCTTTATGTTTCTATGAGATTTGAGATTGATATTTGGAGTTAAGTATAGAACATATTGAGTCTCTAACAATTCTCTTTATGCTGCTATGAGGTTTATGAATTACATTGGGTCTCTAACAATTCTCTTTGTGAGTTCACGCTAAGCAAGTTTTTCTTGGTGAGCTTGCTGAGGTTGTGGATAGGTTTCGGTGGGGACTAGTGAGAAGGTTTTGGACAGGTTTCGATGGGGAATTGTGAGCAGATTTGGGCAGGTCCTAGCAGAGGACTTGTGAGCTGAGTTTTTGAGAGTTCTATCAGAGAAATTGAGGACACAAGTGCATTGGTTCTTAAGAAGAACCTGAGGATAGATTTGGCAAGTCTTTGAGAAGGCTTGTGTGCAGAGGATTGATTTGTTCATCGAGTTGGACAGATTTGACAGACAGAGGAAGACTTGTACTAGATTGATTGACTATTTTTGGTATAGGTAGCTGAGCTGTTGTGGACGTGATCATAGAAGGCAGAGGTCTCTTAGGCTAAGCATTGAGAATAGGAGGTTTTTTATGGAAAGGAGTTCCATGTGCTGGCAAGAGGTAGAGGCAGTTGATATTCTGAGGGATCATTTCTAGAGTAGAGGGTAAGGTATCTCCTTTGAGCAGAGGCTCATAAATTCATATTAGGGGAAGGTGTCTCCTATGGGCTGAGGCTCATAAAAATTGTAATTGGGAAGGTTTCCCAAAGAACTTTGAGATAACTTTTAGAGAAAAGTTTTGTGGACATAGCCCAGGCATTCTGGGTGAACCATGTTAAAATTGGTGTCACTTTGTGGATGATATTGTGCATTGTTTTGATATTGCTTTGGTTATATTGCTTTACTATTTTTAAGTATAAAGGAAAAAGTGAAAAGAGGTCTTATACTGTTCACCCCCCCTCTCGGTATAAGCTTGTGTTATTCAATTGGTATTAGAGCGGGTGCCTTCAGAAAGTTTAACAGGTTGAAGGAAAAGCTAGTAAAGAACACAATGGATCATTCAAGTGGCAATGCATCACCTATTCTTGATGGGTCAGATTTTGGTCTTTGGAGTGCAAGGATGAAGGTTCATCTAATGGCACTTGGTACTAAAGTTTGGGAAGTGATTGAAGATGAGTACACTATTCCTGAACTTGGTCCTAATACTAAAGAAGAAAGGCTCCTACATCACAACAATTCAAAAGGAATGAATGCAATTTTGAAAGGCTTACAGAAAGCAGATCTCACCAAAGTGATTCACTGCAAGACAGCTAGTGAAATGTGGAATCAGTTGAAGGTGGTTCATACGAGGTGATACAAATGTCAGAAAGGCCAAGTTGAGACACTTCAAAGGTATGTTTGAACAACTCAATATGAATTATGATGAAAATATTAGTGACTACATGCTTCGTATGGATGAGGTTGTTAACTCCATGAAAGACTTAGGTCTTGAGCTTGCTGAAAATGATGTTTGTGATAAGATTTTAAGATCTCTTCCTAATAGATTTAGTGAAAAGATTTTTGCTATTGAGGAATCTAAAGATTTGGATAAATTGAAAAAGGATGAGCTCCATAGTATACTTGTAGCATTTGAGTTAAGAACTCAAGTGAAGGTTAATGTCAAGAAAGAGGCAGCTTTCAAGGCTACCAAGAAATCCAAAGGTAAACAACTTCAAGAGAGTGATGAGTCTTCTAGTGATGAAGAGGCATATTACAGCAAGAAAGGCAAGTTCTCTAGAAAACATAAAAATATGAAAAATGTAAGATGTTTCAATTGTGTAAAATTTGGTCATTATGCTACTGACTGTACTGTTGCCAAGGATGAAAGTGATGAAGATAAACAGGACTATAAGAGCAAGGATTCTGAAAAGCACAAGCATCATAGAAAAAACAAAGATGAGCACAACAATCAAGGAAAGAGGTATTCTCACAAACACAAGAAGAGTTTCTACCTAGACAAAGCAAGTAAGTGTTCTAGTAGTGATAGTGAAAGTTCTTCAAGTGATGATGAAAATGAGATGTTCATATCAAAAAAAGAGGAAGAACCAAAACATAGATTCATTATCATGAAATGTCTTAGATGTGGAAATTTTGGTCACCTTGAGGATGATTGCACAAATAATGATTTTATTTCTAGTATGTATGAGGATGCTTGAGAAAACTATAAGGAAGATGCATGTATGGTTTTTGAAAAGGGTAGCACCTCTAGTGATAAGAAATCCGAAAAAGACTTTGATGATTCAAAAAGCAAACATATAGAGGAAGGTGAAGTAGATCTTAAAGGTGAACTTATTAGTGCTCTTAATGCTTTGAAAAAGGAAAGAAAGAAAAATGCTAGACTCAAGGATAAGTTGGATGAATGTTGTATGGAGAGAGATGATCTTATAGAAAGTCTTGACTTCTCTATAGCTAAGACACAAGAACTTAAGGATGAGTTAGAGTCTAAGGTTCTTGAGTATAGTGAGTTAGAATAGAAAATGGCTTCTTTGAAAGAGGAAACTAAAGGGTACAAGGATAAGCTTCACAGGTTTCAAGATAGCTTCAAAAATTTTAAGTCTCTCATCAAAGGTCAAAGAAAGACAATAGATAAAATAGGTCTTGGTTTTGTTAAGCCTCACAAGGAACAAGTTGGAGAGTCTAGTAAGAGACTCCAAAAGGAAGGAAGTTCTGATGAGGAAAGTATTTTAGATCATGAGTCCTTGAATGATAGATGCACAGAAACAAAAAACAAAATTCAGAATGAGAAGAAGAAGTTTTCAAGGCCTAAGAGGTCAAATAAAGGAAAGTTTCAAGGTAGATGTTTTGCTTATCACAGGTTTGGTCACATGGCTTCACATTGCATGGCTCAAGTGAAGAAGGTAAATGACAGTTTCAGAGGTGGTAATTTCTTTCAAGGGTATTGCTACTCTTGTCAACAGTTTGGGCACAAGGCAGTTTATTACAAGGCAAATATCAAGAACAGGTTTGTTCAGAACAGGTTTGGTCAGAACAAGTTTGGTCAGAACAGGTTTGGTCTGAATTGGTGGATTCAAAGAATAGGTGTGCCTAAAAGAAATAACATTTTTACGTGTTATAATTGCAACAATGAAGGTCACATAGTTAGACAGTGTAGAGCTAAAATTCCAGAATACAGGAACAAGAACAGTGGCATGATCAGGTCCAAGGATCAAGGCATGGATAAAAATAGGGATGAGAACAGAAACAAGAACAGTGACAGGAACAGGAATATGGACAAAGAGTTCAAGAGAAGGCCCGACAAGGAAGTTATAGATGTTGATGATGATCAGTGCCTAATGGGAGTTTTACTCCCACCCCAAAATTAATCACCTCATCAGGAGGTGGGGGAGGGACTAAGCTAAGAGGTTAATTCTTAGTCCCGAGCCCCAAAGGTGGCCCTTTGCCATTGATGACAAAGGGGGAGAGATATGAGTAATGGGGAGATCTTCAAAGTGAAGAGGAAAGCTTCAAGTCAGGGGGAGAAAAACTTCAAAGGAAGATTCTCAGTTGTTAGCATAGTTGGTTTCAGTTTTTGCTCTTGAGAAGTGTTTTCAGTAAAGGTTTGCCATCAATGACAAAGGTGGAGATTGTTGGCAATTTTGGGTACCTTGGGTACATTGCCTTTGCTCAAATGTATAAGTTTTCATTGATGTCAAAAGGCATTTTTGTGTTGATTTCAAAAGAGTGTGATGTCAAGAATATTTTGAGAAGCTTCATTATGTTAAAGGGTTTTTATTAAAACCATGGTGACAAGGCTAAAGGTTTTTTTTTAAATCATTTGGACTCATTAAGGGTTTTTATTAAAACCAAGCTTAACTTAATGCAAATGTCCATGTGTATTATTAATAATTAAATTAACTCATACCTTTGTCAAAGGTCCAAGTTTAATTTATTATTAATAAAATAATAATAATAATAATTTTAATTATTATTAAAGAATCTTTCAACCCTTAAGAGTCGCCGATTTATTTCCATCGTTGGAGGAGCGCCGACGTCAATCAGTAAAGGATAAATTGCTATATAAGTTGGCATGGTTTTCAAAAGTTAGCACCAATGATTATTATTTGACATCTATGATTTGTGGCTCTCTGTATTTTTTGATTTGCGCTTGGCATATACGATTTGCATATACTCCGTTTCGCTCGATTTGCACTTGGCGTCCGTGATTTGCCCTTGCACTGTTTCATCTAATTTGTGCTTGGCGTTCGTGGTTTGCAAGTGCTCTATTTCCTTCAAACAGTGTTTGGTGACTTGAGTTGAGCTTTCTTTGTGTTTTCGATCTTCGTTTTGACGTCTTAGATATCACGCTTTTCTGTGTCTTGGAGACTGTGCCTAGAAAAATTGGATTTGATCTTGGGTTGCATCCTTACGCTTTGGCTTGATGACAGTGGATTGTTTGCATGCGGTTTGTGGAAGAAATTTACATTTTCAAGGTTCTTGGCGTCTCAAAAAGATAAAAGAGAGAGCAGCAACATTTTATTTCATTGGGCACTTGTGACCCAACGGCGGTGGTGTTTAAGCGAAAGCACTAGACGGTAGAGGTGCTGAGTTCGATTCTCTTCGTTGGGAATTTCTTTTTGGTCACGGTGTGCATAGAATGGTGGCCATGAATGTGCGGGAGGTATAAGGTTAAGGTATCTTTTCTATTTTGACATTGATGTTTAATGTTTAATGTTTATGTGGAGTAATAAAGTGTAAAGAGGTTTTATTTTGTATGTTATTGTACTTTGGTGGTTTTTACTAAGTTGGAGAAATAAGGTGTTATATTTGGATCTTTATTATTGTGTATTATTGTATAGTTGCTAACTCTAATTGGTGGCAAATTGAGAGTAAGTGTTGTGACAGATTTTTAAGTTCTTCTTCTTCATCAAAGTAAAGGTATGGGCAACTTCTTCCATGTATGTTGTTTATGGTATATTTTCTGAATTTGAGTTTGGAGTGAAAAGGTTGTCTACTAGGTATTTTGGTGTAAATCTTATTTTCTGGATATTGAAGATTGCTTATGCATTAAAGTTATTGTTGAAATTTTGGGTGAATGCATAATTTTGGTTGAGGAAGAAGAAGCATTTTTGCACTAGGGTTTATGTTAATAAGTCTTGCTACTTGCATTGAGATGATGAAACCCTAGTTGTTGGTAAAAAGCATATAAGCATCATTGTTATATGAGATATTGCATGGTTGGCAATTGTTGGGTTGTGTTTCATATTCTTAAGAAAAGCATACTACATCTATCTTATTCTTTTGAGATTGAGTTTGAGTTGATATTGAGTTGAGATTGAGATTGGGAGTTAAGTATAGAACATATTGGGTCTCTAACAATTCTCTTTATGTTTCTATGAGATTTGAGATTGAGATTTGGAGTTAAGTATAGAACATATTGAGTCTCTAACAATTCTATTTATGCTTCTATGAGGTTTATGAATTACATTGGGTCTCTAAAAATTCTCTTTGTGAGTTCATGCTAAGCAAGTTTTTCTTAGTGAGCTTGCTGAGGTTGTGGACAGGTTTCGATAGGGACTTGTGAGCAGGTTTTGGACAGGTTTCGATGGGGACTTGTGAGAAGATTTGGGCAGGTCCTAGAAGAGGACTTGTGAGCTAATTTTTTGAGAGTTCTATCAGAGAACTTGAGGATAGAAGTGCATTGGTTCTTGAGAAGAACCTGAGGACAGATTTGGCAAGTCTTTGAGAAGGCTTGTGTGTAGAGGATTGATTTGTTCATTGAGTTGGACAAATTTGACAGATAGAGGAAGACTTGTACTAGACAGACTGACTGTGTTTGGTATAGGTAGCTAAGCTACTATGGACGTGATCATAGAAGGCAGAGGTCTCTTAGGCTAAGCATTGAGGACAAGAGGTCTTCGGTGGAAAGGAGTTCCACGTTGCGGCAAGAGGTAGAGGCGGTTGATCTTCCGAGGGATCATTTCCAGAGTAGAGGGGAAGGTATCTCCTTTGAGCAGAGGCTCATAAATTTATATTAGGGGAAGGTTTCTCCTTTGGGCCGAGGCTCATAAACATTGTAATTGGGAAGGTTTCCCAAAGAACTTTGAGATAACTTTTAGAGAAAAGTTTTGTGGATGTAGCCCAGGCATTCTGGGTGAACCACGTTAAAATTGGTGTCACTTTGTGGATGATATTGTGCATTGTTTTGATATTACTTTGGGTATATTACTTTACTGTTTTGAAGTATAAAGGAAAAAGTGAAAAGAGGTCTTATACTGTTCACCCCCCCTCTCAGTATAAGCTTGTGTTCTTCAAGGTCGAACCCTCATTTTTAAGGGTTAGCTCTAGCATGTTTTCCTGTGTTGCTATAAATATTTATAAAAGCTAATGAAGGAGCATTACATTGATTTTCACCTCAAATTTTGTGTCTTCATAATTCAATATTAGAGGTTCGAATTTCTAAGCTATAATTTTGTAAATACTTGAATGGTTATTTTGTGCTAGATTAATGGACTACTAACTACTAGGGTAATTGAAATCTACTTCTAAATTAGATATTTTTTGTTAGGGAGTGCATTTATTTAAAATCTAGATATTTATTAATTTTGCTATTTGGATTATCATTGTTTAGATATTGAAATTATTGTTTGCAATATTTCTTTGCAATTCTTTAATGAATGAAAGTGCATTTAAATTGGGATAATGTTGATCTGATTAATATGTATTCAAATTAATTTATGGGAGTTTTTTGTTGTGGTGACAATGTTGTTAGCCTATTTGTCCACTATTGTTCACATTTTCTAACCCTAATATTTTCTTACCCTAATATTTAAAATTCTAAGTGAGCATAATTGTGTCAAAATATTGTTTAAGTTGACAAGGAACCAACCTACTCTGGAGGTTGGATTTGAAACCCCTATTTTATTCCATACAATTTTGAGTGTTGAGTTGTAACTATAAGGTGCATTCCTGGATAGAAAGTAGGAAGATAGACAACTACAATATTGAGTACAGCTTGATGCAATTTAGTACCCAACATTTTTTTGCATGCTCGGTGGGACCAGTTTACAAGGAACACAAAAATCCATCATATGAGTTATTGTTTATCTCAACCTGGAGGAATCAATATTTGGTGAATTATATTAGCCTCGTAAGTGGAGAATAGAAAATTCACCTGGTGAGTCCCTAGTCCTTAAAACTAGAAAATAACTACCCCTATAGACCAATTTCCTTTCATGTATACCAGGTATTTCAAAAGGAATAACCGTAACTCCTATTTCTATTGTGAATTACCTTATAGAGGATCTACTATTATCAAAAATTTGGATCAATATTTCCTCTCAAAATAAGAGTTTTCTAAGAAAAATTGTATAGTTAATCCAACAACCCTTAAAACAAGACCTAAACCTAGAAATATAGCACAAAATGTGGCCCCTAATAAGCCATTACAGAAGTTCCCTAGATGGAACATATTTGGTCCCTTGAGATTAGCCCAAATGAATGCCATCCCCTAGGTTGTATCCAAAGTTATCCCCACTTATGATGGATTGGGGAAGACAACTTATGAGCGCTATCATGATATTTTAAATCTAGCATCAATTCACAACATAAAAGAGGAGGATATTATTGTAAGAATTCTAGCCCTATCCTTTAGAGGAAAGATTTTATATTGGTTTATAACTTTGGAAGATAATACCATCACTTCATGGCAAGCATTGGTTGAGCCATTTGTAGAATAATTTAATGAGTCTTCTGACCCTTTCTCCCTACTCAACCAGTTTACATCCATACAAAAACCTCAAGAGGAGACTGTCTTAAATTTCAATTTGAGATTTAGTAGAACATAGAAGAGAATTCCCCTTGCATCTAGACCAGTTGCATGTTTGACCTATATGTACTATATCCGAGCTTTTGGATCAGAGCTAGACTTGCAGAAATAAAAATCTAGAGTAGAAACCTTCCCCCAAGTTTATAATGTAGTAGTTTATGCTAATATTATCTTAATTAATGTGGGGAGACTACCCACCAAAATGGTGCTACCTTATAACTCAAAAACTACTAATGGCCAAAGCCAAACTACAAACCCATATTTCATGGATCCCCTTTCTTTATCATCCCTATATTCACAAATGAATGCAATACCTCAACTAAAGCCATCATACTCTATAGTTCCTTTCCCTCCCCTTCCTTATCAAACATCCCAAGAGTTTTTTACAATTCTTGATATATAAAATACTCTAAAAACTTTGAGTAATAGAATGAATTTGATGGAAAAGAGAGACCAAGAAAGGTCACAACAAAGGACATTTCCATATGTGAACAAAGATCAGAGACCTTGTCCTAGTAACAATACTGGGATCAAAGTGAATGCATCATATGAGGATCCTGAGTGTTCTTTAGATACTACTCTTGCAAAAATTTGGTATCTGGTATGTAATAATCCTCTTGACTCATAGTCATGTATTATGTACCAATACCATGCCCAACAAGCTATGGATCAAGATAAAAGAAACCAAAAAGGGAGAGTAAATATGTTATGGCAGCCTGATTAAATCATGTTTGGTAGAGAGCTGGATTAGGATAGCCTAATTGCTATTATGACAAGGTCTAGAAATAAAAACTTACAAATAGATCCTCAAAATATCGGGCAATTCCAAGTCCCTTCTCAAAAAAGAACTGATCCCCTTCCTCAAAGTTGTGATACTTTCCCCATTTCTCAAGCTAAAGGAAAATATAAGATAGATAGTCTTCCTAAGAGGTTTGAAAAGGAATCTGAAGGAGACCAGATGAGATCTAAATATGAGGCTCAATAAAGGCTTAGATTCCCTTATATTACCAAAATTTAAAGAATAGAAGCCGCTCAGTAGTATAAAAGAAAATATGGTGAGCTAGAAAAAAGTCTTGAAAGACCTCTCATGGTTAATTTTGAGTATAATATTGTCGAAGATATGAAAAATATTCTATCAAAACCTAGTTTGTATGACACTCTATTTATTCTTGATCAGATTGATCTGCTTAAGGCTTCCCTCAACAAGTATCCACAAGCTACACAGGCCACTACAATCCTTAGCATGCCATCATAAAGGAAATAAATGTCTCCTATTGTTTTAAAGAATAAGTCCCCTCATTTCTATATCTCTCTGAGAATGGAAGGATGGGTAGTCCAAAATTGTATGATAGACTCAAGAGCATTGACTACAGTTATGTTTAAAGTCATTTGTGAAGAAATGGGTATGGAGTATACTCGATATTATCATGGAGTATTACAATTGGATGGGACACCTATTATTATAGTGGAGGTAATAAAGGATGTTTTATTGAGGCTACATAGAGCCCCTGGGGTGACAATAGTACAAGAAATAGTTGTGGTTGACCTAGAACCCTACTTTGAATTATGCCTTTCAAGGGAGTTTACTACAATATTGGGTGGATGTATGTACATGTATTATTCTAGTATGGTAATTTGTTTCAAAGGAAAGAGAATAAAGATAACACCTAAAAATCCAGTAGCTTATCATATCAAAAATATTGAGGAAGACATGTGAAATCTTACTCCCTTGGAAGAATTTGAGCTTGTTGAAAACTTTGAGGAGTTGTATATTGAGGATGATTTACCTTTCATAGAGGATTATAGTCAATTTGGAACTGATATGGGGATATATAGTATCTCATTTGAATCAAAGAATAAAATCCCTGCTATATCTAATCAATATTTGAGAGAAAAGAAAACATGGATAATGCACTTTAACGGTGCTAAATACAGAAATGGTGCAAATGCTGGTGTGGTTTTGCAATCCCAATCATAGGGGACAAATAATTTTGCCTATAGACTAACATGGTCATGTACAAATAATGTTGTAGAATATGAGGCCTTGTGTCTAGAACTAATGTAGGCAAAAAGCATGGGCATTAAAATTTTGAATATATATGGCAACTCTGAGTTAATCATCCATCAAGTAAGAAAAAGGTGCAGTAGCAAGAAGAATACTCTGGAAGATTCATTAGAAACAAAGGGATCTAACTTCAACCCTTCTATAGACTTTGGAATCAAGAAAGCTGAGGGAATAAAAATGATTTTCAGACTTGCAATACCACACAAGCAAAAATTTTGGTAAGTTTTTGAAAGTGATGAGAAAATAATTTATTTTTTGGTAAGAGAAGCATGTCTCTCCACTATCCAAGAAGAGAATCTAGAAGATATTGATCAAAAATATGTTATTCAACTAAGGAACAATCACATTCCTAGAGGGTTGGTCACCCTAGAGAGCTTGTTTGATAATGAGGACATAAAAAATACCAGAGATATGAAAGTCAATAAAAATTATAAAGAAGTGCAATTTGGTACTGAAAAGAAGCTCAATGTTGGAGCTCGATATTCACCAGAGGAAGCATAAGATATCAAAGCCCTATGCCTAAAATACCAATATATTGTGGCTTGGTCATATGAAGACCTCAAGGTATATGACAAGAAAGTTATCCAACATACTATTGAGCTAGATCTTGATGCAAAGCCTTTTAGGTAGAAGCAAAGGCTAGTTAATCCAAAGATCAAAGCCATTATGAGAGAGGATATCTTAAATTTATTAAAGGCTAAGATCATATTCAATAAATAATTCAACCTGGGTAGCCAACTTGGTACCCGTGAGAAAAAATAATGGGGATATTGGTTTGTGTGTAGATTTAATAAATCTTAACCAAGCATCCCTTAATGATCACTACCTTCTCCCATAGATTGATCATATCTTACATATAGTGGTAGAATCAGAAATGTTCTGATTATTATATGGCTACTCTTGGTACAATCATATTTGGGTGAAAGATGAAGATCAGTACAAAATAGCATTCACCACAAAATGGGGTACATTTGCCTACCAAAGAATACCTTTTGGGCTATCCAATGTGGGAGCCACATTTTAGAGAGCCATGGATTATGCCTTTGGGAAACTGATAAAAAAATTCATTTTGATTTATTTTGATGACATGACTGTGTTTTCCCATGATAAGCATGACCACCTATTACACCTGGAGCAAGTTTTTCAAAAATATAAAGAATTTGGTATTTCACTCAATCCTAAGAAGTCATTCTTTGCAGTTCATGAAGGAAAGTTTCTAGGTCATGTGGTATAAAAATAAGGTATATCCATAGATCCAGATAGAATTAAGTCCATTCTTGCTCTCCCATTACCTACAAATAAGAAGGTCTTACAGTCATTTTTGGGTCAAATAAACTTTATTAGGAAATTCATTTCTAACTTTGCATAGAAATTAAGGCCACTATTAGAGATACTCAAGAAGAATGTTGAGTTTAAGTGGACTAAATTTAGTAAACAATATTTTGAGATTATCAAGAAGTGCATTGCAATATCCCCAGTACTAGTAAATCCAAATTTTAGTAAATATTTTATTCTTTATGCTTATGGAGCTGAAGAGAGTTATGCCTCAGTGCTCACTCAAAAATATGATCAAGGTGAAGAACATCCTATATTATTTTGGAGCCAAACACTCCATGACTACCAGGTCAAATATAAATTTATTGAAATACAAGTATTTGTTGTGATGAAGTCATTGAAGAATTTTAGGCAGTGCTTGGTACAAAGTAAGACCCTAGTATATGTTGTTTATCCAGATGTAATAAGTTTTATCCTTCAAGGTGAACTAGGAGATTAAAGAGTTAGTTGGATTACCAATATCCAAGAGTATGATGTAGAGATACATCCCACCAAGCTGGTGAGAGGTAGAGCCTCGTACCAAGGTATAACAGAGGTAGCAGTATTAGTAGAAGTGTCAACTTTCTAGATAGCAGAAGAGGATCAAGTTGAAGGAATACGGATAGTAGACCCTGATTAGGTTGATCAGATGATCAAATACTTTCAAACTAGAGTATGCCCTCCTAATATAAATACATCCCAAAGGAGGAGATACATGCTATAGGATTTGAAGTATGTATTGCTTCCAAAAGGCCTGTATAAAATAAATTTGGATGGAGTCCTTCCAAAATGTTTGAGAGATGATCAACAAAAAAGGGTTATTGAAGAGTTTCATGGAGGACAAGCTAGAGGATATAGCTCAGGCAGAGTTACAACTTTGAAAATCATAAGAGTAGGCTATTATTGGCCTACTATATTTACTAATACTTTCAAGGTTAGTAGGGTCTGTGACAAATGTCAGTGATATGTTGGAAGAACACGAAATGCTTCATTCCTCCTTAGACCGATACAATTTGAAGAATATTTTCAGAAATGGGGGTTAGACTTCATAGGGGTCATCAATCCTAATTCCTCAGTAGAACATAAGTTTATTCTAAATACCATAGATTACCTTACCAGGTGGATAGAGGCCATTCCTACAAAGAAATTAGATCAGGAATTTGTGATCAATTTTATGGAGAACTTCATTTCAAGGATTGGAGTTCCAAAAGCCTTGGTGAGTGAAAATGGCCCAAATTTCATAGGAGACAAGTATATTGATTTTTCCAGCAAGTATGGCATCACTCTTAAGAATACTTCAAATTATTACCCATAGGGTAATGGACTTGCTAAATCTACCAATAAAAACTTGTTAAGGATTTAGATGAAGTCACTTGAAGGGAATAAAATAATTTGGCACTTGTTATTGGACCAGCTCTATGGGATAATAGTATTACTATAAATAAATCCATTAAAACTTCTCCTTATACTCTGGTGTATGACAAAGAGGCAGTGTTACCTATCCATTTAGAAATTCTAGCACTTAAGATTATCAATACAGAGGAAGAGTCAATCCCAGATTAGATGTCAAGTGGAAACCGCCCCCGGTTGGTTAGTTCAAGCTCAACTTCGATGGAACCTCTAAAGGTAACCCTGGAAAAGCAGGGGCTTGAGGAGCAGTGAGAGACCATCAAGGCAAGTTGGTGATGGCATTTTCTGAGTAGTTGGGAACAAGGACCAATAATGAGGCGAAAGCAAGAGCATTATGGAGGGGTCTTCAGTTGGCTCAGGATATTGAAGGTAAACTAATTATCGAAGGAGATTCGATGCATGTCATAAACCTTCTCAGCAATGGGAAAAATCCTCCATGGCAGATTAAGACTATCATCGAAGAGGCCAGGATCCTCTACCAAGCCAAGAATGATCGGAAGGCCCAGCACGTGTTTAGGGAAGAAAATAAAACAGCTGATATCTTGGCCAATATAGGGGTGGAAGCCGATGGGCTGGTCACTTGGGAACATGGGGTCCCAAGTGATGTGGACAAAATTATTCAAAATGATCACCAATGATGATGAAACTGTGGGGTTCAAAGAAATGGAGACGAGTTTCATTTTTGTTTTGTAAGTATTGCTTCGGTACTTCTTGTGATGGCTTTAGTTTTATTTACAATGAGGGAAGGATCCAGGCAACATGGTGGCCTCATGTTATGGGGTTAGGGGCAAAGGCAGCTGCCAAGGACCATTGTCACATTTTTGTGACATGTCATAGTTTAAGGAAAAGCAAAATACAACAAGAAAGAAAAAGTGTCACGATATCATGACATGTTGAGAAAGAAATAAAAAGTGTTGCAATATCATGACATGTTGAGAAAGAAGGAAAAAGGGTCACAATTTTACGATATGTTGAGCAAGAAAGAAAAAGTGTCACGTTTTCACGACATGTAGAGCAAGAAAGAAAAAGTGTTGCATTTTCGTGACATGTTGAGCAAGAAAGAAAAAGTGTCACGATATTGCAACATGTTGAGCAAGAAGGAAAAAGTGTCATGTTTTGGTGACATGTTGAGCAAGACAGAGAAAGTGTCACGATATCATGACACGTCATAGTCTTACGACCAAAAGAGAAGAGAAAGAGCAAGAGGGAAAAAGTGTCACGATATCGCGACATGTCGCATTTTCACGACCAAAAGAGAAGAGAAAGAGTAAGAATGAAAAATGTCACGATATTGCGACATGTTGAGAAAGAAGGAAAAATTGTCGCGTTTTGGCGACATGTTGAGCAAGACAGAAAAAATTTTGTGATATCGTGACATGTGATAATTTCGTGACCAAATGAGAAGAGAAAGAGCAAGAGGGAAAAAGTGTCGCGATATCACGACATGTCACATTTTCATGACCAAAAGAGAAGAGAAAAAGTAAGAAGGAAAAATGTCACGATATCACGACATGTTGAGCAAGATGGAAAAAGTGTCGTGATATCGTGACATGTCGCAGTTTCACGACCAAAAGAGAATAGAAAGAGCAAGAGGGAAAAAGTGTCACGATATCATGACATGTCGCATTTTCGCGACCATAAGAGAAGAGAAAGAGTAAGAAGGAAAAATGTCACGATATCGCGACATGTTGAGCAAGAAGGAAAAAGTGTCACATTTTGGCGACATGTTGAGCAAGACAGAAAAAGTGTCACGATATCGTGACATGTTGTAGTTTCGCAACCAAAGAGAAGAGAAAGAGAAAGAGGGAAAAAGTATCACGATATCGGGACATGTCGCATTTTCAGGACCAAAAGAGAAGAGAAAGAGTAAGAAGGAAAAATGTCGTGATATCATGACATGTCGCATTTTTATGACCAAAAGAGGAGAGAAATAGTAGGAAAGAAAAAGTGTTGCGATATCGCGACATGTCGCAATTTCGTGACCAAAAGAGAAGAGAAAGAGTAAGGAGGCGAAAGTGTCACGATTTCGTGACATGTTGGTTTTTTGTGGGCAAAAGCCAAGAAAAGAAGCAAGGTGGCGTATGTGTCACGATATCACGACCTGTTGTCTTTTCATGTCCAAAAGCAACAAAAGAGGAAAAAGACGCAAAAGTGTCGCGATGTCACAACATGTCACATTTTTGACATGTCACAATTTCACGATGATCTAGAGCAAATGAAGGAAAAGACTCAAGGACAACACGATTTCATGACTTGTCGATTCTTCACGGCTAGAAGCGACATGAGAACAAAATGGGAAATGAATGTCGCAATTTCATGACATGTCTCAGTTTCACGACAGGCAGTGGCAAAGGAGCAGAATGAAGGCAGATTGTCGTGATTTTGTGACAGGTCTTATTGTCATAGTGTGTCACATTTTCATGACAATCCAGAGCAATTGAAGGAAAAGACTTAAGGACATCGTGATTTCATGACATTTTGCACTTTCATGGATGGAAGCGACAAGAGTGCAAAATGGGAGACGAATGTCGCAATTTCGCAACATGTCTCATTGTCGCGACTTATAGCTGCAAAGGAGTATAATGAAGGTAGAATGTCACGATTTTGTGACATGTCTCATTTTCGTGACATGTCACCATTTTGTGACTCTCTAGACCAAATGAAGGATAAGACTTAAGGACATCGCAATTTTGTGATAGGTCACATTTTTGCGGTTGGGGCAACAAGAAAGCAATGCAGTAGGCCACTACCTATGTTCTAAGGTGGTTGTAAATGTGTAAGGGGTTGTGCTCTTTCTTAGCAGGGTGGCCTCATAATGGTACTAGTAGCGAAGGACATACTGTCCCTATTGAGGTTTTGATCCGTAATAGCATAGTGCTGATTTTTGTAAAAGGTTTTGGGTCAACCTGGAAAACCCAAATGTAATGAAATTGTTCCTTAATTACCAAAAAAAAAAAAATACAGAGGAAGAGTCAGAGGAAAATCCAGTAAAAACCAAGCTAACCCACTTACTGTAAATTGAAGATAATAGATCTTAGGCATATGATAATTTTCAAAATAATTCCTTAGATATCAAGGCATGGTTCGATAAGAAGGCGAGATTCAAAAAATTCTAGGTTGGAGATTTAGTTCTCAGGTGGAATGTTGATAAAGTAAATCTAGGAAAACATGAAAATTTTATTTCTTTTTGGGATGGTCCTTTCAAAATAGTAGAGGCCAAGGAGTCCAAAGTGTTCCAGCTTGAAGATCTATAAGGGAACATACATTCGATTCTAGTAAATGGTTTTCATATCAAACTCTACTATGTTTGAAACATAAGCTCATTGTAACATATGTATATACATTGTATTATATTTCCCCTTCTTTCTACACTTTGTATTCAATTTTTTCTTTAACATCTTAAAAAGAAAAATATTTGCAAAAAATGGCTAAGTGTTGATGAAGAATTCAGCGAGGTTCCATTTTGCATGCAAATACATGTAAAGTATAGCGGAATGGTGAGCATCTCTGATACGCATCAAAATACATGAAAATATTAGTGAAACAAAACAAATGTGATTGTCCATGCATGAAATGAATTTGTGGTTAGGAGAATCAAAGGCATCTTCAACTCATCGGTTTTGAGATTAAGGTGAAGCAAAGTGGTTATTTTATGACTATGCCATGTGGAAAGAAAGGAAAAAACCTACATTCAATGCTAACAAACCCGTGCTCAAACCAAAGAGTCGTCGAAGAGACACCATGAGGTGGCAGCCAAATTTGAATTTTCAGCCAATGAGAGACCAGAATTCCACCTTCGAGCTAATAAAAGTAATGAGTGGGAATTGGAAAGCCTTTCAGTGGGTAGATTACATAATATATGCATTAATGGTAGAAGATATGCTCACACCAGGAAATAGAAGTATCAAAAAGTATGAGCAACGTTCATTCAATGGTAAATCACGTTCATAGAGGAGAAGAGAGTGAGGGTGCTTAGAAACATTCACTGTGAATTTTGAAAGAGGATACGAGGTTTTTTTGGAAAAATGACTCTAAAGAAAGTGCCCATAGAAGCACAAAATATAGGAGCAGGGTTGCAAGCTCATGTACATCAAACCAAAAAAATTGCAGACACAGTAATGACAAGAGTAAGGAGGATACTTCTAAGGAAACGTTTTGAATTCAGATACTTCAAGGGAAAGCCAATGCAATGACAAGGTACTATAGCTATAAAATATTTCTTGTTCTCATATATCTGTAATTTTGCACATCATTGTCCCAAGTTAGTCTCTACTATGATCCAGTTCTATGATTCCAAAAATAGAATGATAAAAACCTCTGAAGGCATTCCCCTATTCACAATTACCAAATATTTTTATCATGAATTATTCATCATAGGAGTAGGTCCACATTTATAACCCAAACCATTTGACATAGCAGAGCAAGTAAGGTCTTATAATGTATTAATAACATCAAAAAATAAGGGAGCTATAGAAAAATGGCTTCATCTCAATTTCAAAAGAATAAGAGAACAAGATGAAATACCTGAAGTTCCAATTCATTTTGATGAATTTGCAAATCCTAAACTATTTTCTATGTTGGCTTGTATGGAGGGTTTAGACTCTAAAAAAATGGTGTATGACTAGCAAATTACCGTAGCCTATTGTACCTCAAATGAAATAATGTGTGAGTAAGGTACAGAGGAAAAAGGGACTAGGGTTATCTATTTTGACTTGGCAGCCTTTCTTGCTCAAAGGATACAAGAACAATTAGTAAGAATAAAAAGGGGCTCTGATGCTCCTAGTTTTAGGCATTGCTCAAGCATGCTTTAGATTTTTTATGTTGTTGTTAAGGATAAAATACCTTGGATTTTGATTAAGGATAAAACTAGTGATGGAGAATCCTTGAAATTTTATTATTGGACAAGTTATTTGAGAAGTAGTGAGTCTTTCTATAGATTCAATTTGGAATTCCTTGGACCTGATTTGAAAATAATGTATGGAGAGTGTCCTAGATTGCCACCCTTGGCTAAGAAAATTCTGAGAGCAGAGGGTGCCAAAGAAGGAGATTGGTATATCTTGAATAAGGTCACAATAATCATATTGTATGGATTCATGGGTAAACCCTTTCTCTTGCCCCATTTTGTCATAGATAAGATCTTTGCCTTGGAATATTTGAGGCAGTCAAAGTATATTGATTTGAATTATGGTTCGGGAAGGAAGAGAAAATCTCTGCTAACATACCATACTATGGATGATATTACTATCATTAAGAAGGGGTAGAGTGAGAAAATTGACCAATACCTTGACAGGTTAGGTCTATTTTATATTCGCCAAAGATGGAGTTATGACCTTGATGGCATTTTCACCAAAATAAATGTAGTACTAAATGGAGAAAAAGCTTACAAATTTGAAAATAGGCCTAGGGCTCACTTTGAAAAAGGCATAAAAATTATGAGACTGCTCTGTTGGAGTGAAATGTTTTAAAAATTGATCAACTACGTCCATGTCTATATTTCTATTAATAGATTGTGGATTTTGATCTAGACAAGAAGAAGAACCACCGGATGACAAAGGCCATCATTCATGATATTGAAGAGAAAACCAAAAAGAAAAAGGACCCTCTAGCTGATGAGGACACTGCTGAAGAAGTAGAAGAGGTAGAGCAATGGAATGTAGGAAAAATATCAGATTGGTGGAGAATGAGAATTGAAATTGGAAAACCTAAGTCCATGTTTGGCATGAATATTGATAATGATTTTTCTAAAAAGTATGATGAAAATATCAAGACCTGGAAGCCTAAGGACATCAAAAACATATTGGTAATAGTTTAAAAGTCCCTATTTGGTTCTAAAACTCTCCACCCATAGACCAAGAAGCTCTAACAAAATAGCATGTGACTCCTTTGACGACTACTGAGGTCCCAAAGACATTTCAGCCTACCACTGAACAGGTAGAGAAGTTGTGCTCCCATAGGAAACTTCTCTACCTGTTCAGTGGTAGGCTGAAATGTCTTTGGGACCTCAGTAGCCATCAAAGGAGTCACATGCTCTTTTGTTAGAGCTTCTTGGTCTATGGGTGGAGATTTTTAGAACCAAATAGGGACTTTTAAACTATTACCAATATGTTTTTGATGTCCTTAGGCTTCCAGGAATTTGTGATCAATTTTATGGAGAACTTCATTTCAAGGATTGGAGTTCCAAAAGCCTTGGTGAGTGACAATGGCCCAAATTTCATAGGAGACAAGTATATTGAGTTTTTCAGCAAGTATGGCATCACTCTTAAGAATACTTCAAATTATTACCCATACGGTAATGGACTTGTTGAATATACCAATAAAAACTTGTTAAGGATTTTGATGAAGTCACTTGAAGGGAATAAAATAATTTGGCACTTGTTGCTGGACCAGCTCTATGGGATAATAGTATTACTATAAATAAATCCATTAAAAATTCTCCTTATACTCTGGTGTATGACAAAGAGGCAATGTTACCTGTCCATTTAGAAATTCTAACACTTAAGATTATCAATACAGAGGAAGAGTCAATCCCAGATTATATTTCAAGTGGAAACAACCCCCGGTTGGTTGGTTCAAGCTCAACTTCGATGGAACCTCTAAAGTTAACCCTGGAAAAGTAGGGGTTGGAGGAGCAGTGAGAGACCATCAAGGCAAGCTGGTGATGGCCTTTTTTGAGTAGCTGGGAACAAGGACCAATAATGAGGCGAAAGCAAGAGCATTATGGAGGGGTCTTCAGTTGGATCAGGATATTGAAGGTAAACTAATTATCGAAGGAGATTCGATGCATGTCATAAACCTTCTTAGCAATGGGAAAAATCCTCCATGGTATATTAAGACTATCATCGAAGAGGCCAGGATCCTCTACCAAGCCAAGAATGATCGGAAGGCCTAGCATGTGTTTAGGGAATAAAATAAAATAGCTGATATCTTGGCCAATATAGGGGTGAAAGCCGATGGGTTGGTCACTTGGGAACATGGGGTCCCAAGTGATGTGGAAAAAATTATTCAAAATGATCGCCAATGATGATGAAACTATGGGGTTCGAAAAAAGGGAGAGGAGTTTCATTTTTGTTTTGCAAGTATTTCTTTGGTCCTTCTTGTGATGGTTTTAGTTTTATTTACAATGGGGGAAGGATCCAGGTAGCATGGTGGCCTCATGTTATGGGGTTAGGGGCAAAGGCAGCTGCCAAGGACCGTTGTCACATTTTCGTGACATGTCATAGTTTAAGGAAAAGCAAAATACAACAAGAAAGAAAAAGTGTCGCGATATCACGACATGTTGAGCAAGAAAGAAAAAGTGTCGCAATATTGTGATATGTTGAGAAAGAAGGAAAAAGGGTCACGATTTCGTGACATGTTGAGCAAGAAAGAAAAATTGTCACATTTTCACGAAATGTAGAGCAAGAAAGAAAAAGTGTTGTATTTTCGTGACATGTTGAGCAAGAAAGAAAAAGTTTCGCGATATTGCGACATGTTGAGCAAGAAGGAAAAAGTGTCACGTTTTGGTAACATGTTGAGCAAGACGAAGAAAGTGTCACGATATCACGATACATCATAGTTTTACGACAAAAAGAGAAGAGAAAGAGCAAGAGGGAAAAAGTGTCGCGATATCGTGACATGTCGCATTTTTGCGACCAAAAGAGAAGAGAAAGAGTAAGAATGAAAAATGTCACGATATTGTGACATGTTGAGAAAGAAGGAAAAATTATCGTGTTTTGGCAACATGTTGAGCAAGACAGAAAAAGTGTTGTGATATCATGACATGTCTCAATTTTGTGACCAAATGAGAAGAGAAAGAGCAAGAGGGAAAAAGTGTCGCGATATCACGACATGTCACATTTTCATGACCAAAAGAGAAGAGAAAAAGTAAGAAGGAAAAATGTCACGATATCGCGACATGTTGAGAAAGAAGGAAAAAATGTCACGTTTTGGCGACATATTGAGCAAGATGGAAACAGTGTCGTGATATCGTGACATGTCACAGTTTCACGACCAAAAGAGAAGAGAAAGAGCAAGAGGGAAAAAGTGTCACGATATCGCGACATGTCGCATTTTCGCGACCAAAAGAGAAGAGAAAGAGTAAGAAGGAAAAATGTCGCGATATCGCAACATGTTGAGCAAGAAGGAAAAAGTGTCACATTTTGGTGACATGTTGAGCAAGACAGAAAAAGTGTCACGATATCATGACATGTTGTAGTTTTGCAACCAAAGAGAAGAGAAAGAGAAAGAGGGAAAAAATATCAAGATATCGCGACATGTTGCATTTTCAGGACCAAAAGAGAAGAGAAAGAGTAAGAAGGAAAAATGTTGCGATATCGTGACATGTCGCATTTTCATGACCAAAAGAGTAGAGAAAGAGTAGGAAAGAAAAAGTGTTGTGATATCGCGACATGTCGCAATTTCGCGACCAAAAGAGAAGAGAAATAGTAAGGAGGCGAAAGTGTAGCGATTTCGCGACATGTTGGATTTTTGTGGGCAAAAGCCAAGAAAAGGAGCAAGGTGGTGTATGTGTCACGATATCACGACATGTTGTCTTTTCATGTCCAAAAGCAAAAAAAGAGGACAAAGACGCAAAAGTGTCGCGATGTCACGACATGTCACATTTTTGACATGTCGCAGTTTCGTGACGATCTAGAGCAAATGAAGGAAAAGACTCAAGGACAACACGATTTCATGACTTGTCGATTCTTCACGGCTAGAAGCGACAAGAGAACAAAATGGGAAATGAATGTCATGATTTCATGACATGTCTCAGTTTCACGATAGGCAGTGGCAAAGGAGCAGAATGAAGGCAGATTGTCGTGATTTCGCGATAGGTCTTATTGTCACAGTGTGTCGCATTTTCATGACAATCCAGAGCAATTGAAGGAAAAGACTTAAGGACATCATGATTTCATGACATTTTGCACTTTCATGGATGGAAACGACAAGAGTGCAAAATGGGAGACGGATGTCATGATTTCGCAACATGTCTCATTGACGCAACATGTCGCATTTTTGCGACATGCAACGAAAAAGGAGCAGAACGAAGGCAGAATGTCGCGATGTCAAGACATGTCTCTTTTTTGTGATAGGTCACATTTTTGTGACTATCCAAAGTAAAATATGGAAATGAATTAAGGACGTCGTGATTTCACAACATGTCACATTTTCGCGGCTGGAAGCAGATAGAGTGCAAAATGGGCGACGAATGTCACGATTTCACAACATGGCTCATTTTCGTGACATGTCGCATTTACACGACTTATAGCTGCAAAGGAGTAGAATGAAGGTAGAATGTCATGATTTCATGACATGTCTCATTTTCACGACATGTCACCATTTTGTGACTCTCTAGACCAAATGAAGGATAAGACTTAAGGACATCGCAATTTCGTGACAGGTCACATTTTTGCGGCTGGGGCAACAAGAAAGCAATGTGGTAGGCCACTACCTATGCTCTAAGGTGGTTGTAAATGTGTAATGGGTTGTGATCTTTCTTGGCAGGGTGGCCTTAGAAGGGTACTAGTAGCGAAGGACATATTGTCCCTATTGAGGTTTTGATCCGTAATAGCATAGTGCTGATTTTTGTAAAAGGTTTTGGGTCAACCTAGAAAACCCAAATGTAATGAAATTGTTCCTTAATTACCAAAAAAAAAAAAATACAGAGGAAGAGTTAGAGGAAAATCCAGTAAAAACCAAGCTAACCCACTTACTGTAAATTGAAGATAATAGATCTTAGGCATATGATAATTTTCAAAATAATTCCTTAGATATCAAGGCATGGTTCGATAAGAAGGCGAGATTCAAAAAATTCTAGTTTGGAGATTTAGTTCTCAGGTGGAATGTTGATAAAGTAAATCCAGGAAAACATGAAAATTTTATTCCTTTTTGGGATGGTCCTTTCAAAATAGTAGAGGCCAAGGAGTCCAAAGTGTTCCAGCTTGAAGATCTATAAGGGAACATACATTCAATTCTAGTAAATGGTTTTCATATCAAACTCTACTATGTTTGAAACATAAGCTCATTGTAACATATGTATATACATTGTATTATATTTCCCCTTCTTTCTACACTTTGTATTCAATTTTTTCTTTAACATCTTAAAAAGAGAAAAATATTTGCAAAAAATGGCTAAGTGTTGATGAATAATTCAGCGAGGTTCCATTTTGCATGCAAATACACGTAAAGTATAGCGGAATGGTGAGCATCTCTGATACGCATCAAAATACATGAAAATCTTAGCGAAACAAAACAAATGTGATTGTCCATGCATGAAATGAATTTGTGGTTAGGAGAATCAAAGGCATCTTCAACTCATCGGTTTTGAGATTAAGGTGAAGCAAAGTGGTTATTTTATGACTATGCCACATGGAAATAAAGGAAAAAACCTACATTCAATGCTAACAAACCCGTGCTCAAAACAAAGAGTAGTCGAAGAGACACCATGAGGTGGCAGCCAAATTTGAATTTTCAGCCAATGAGAGACCAGAATTCCACCTTTGAGCTAATAAAAGGAATGAGTGGGAACTGGAAAGCCTTTCAGTGGGTAGATAACATAATAGATGCATTAATGGTAGAAGATATGCTTACACCAGGAAATAGAAGTATCAAAATGTATGAGCAACGTTCATTCAGTGGTAAATCACTTTCATAGAGGAGAAGAGAGTGAGGGTGCTTAGAAACATTCACTGTGAATTTTGAAAGAGGATACAAGGTTTTTTTTGGAAAAATGACTCCAAAGAAAGTGCCCATAGAAGCACAAAATATAGGATCAGGGTTGCAAGCTCATGTACATCAAACCAAAAAAATTGCAGACACAGTAATGACAAGAGTAAGGAGGATACTTCTAAGGAAAATTTTTGAATTCAGATACTTCAAGGGAAATCCAATGCAATGAAAAGGTACTATAGCTATAAAATATTTCTTGTTCTCCTATATCTTTAATTTTGCACATCATTGTCCCAAGTTAGTCTCTACTATGATCCAGTTCTATGATTCTAAAAATAGAATGATAAAAACCTCTGAAAGCATTCCCCTATTCACAATTACCAAAGAGTTTTATCATGAATTATTCATCATAGGAGTAGGTCCACATTTATAACCCAAACCATTTGACATAGCAGAGCAAGCAAGGGCTTATACCACATTAATAACATCAAAAAATAAGGGAGCTATAGAAAAATGGCTTCATCTCAATTTCAAAAGAATAAGAGAACAAGATGAAATACCTGAAGTTCCAATTCATTTTGATGAATTTGCAAATCCTAAACTATTTTCTATGTTGGCTTGTATGGAGGGTTTAGACTCTAAAAAAATGGTGTATGACTAGCAAATTACCATAGCCTATTGTACCTCAAATGAAATAATGTGTGAGTAAGGTACAGAGGAAAAAGGGACTAGGGTTATCTATTTTGACTTGGCAGCCTTTCTTGCTCAAAGGATACATGAACAATTAGTATGAATAAAAAGGGGCTCTGATGCTCCTAGTTTTAGGCATTGCTCAAGCATGGTTTAGATTTTTTATGTTGTTGTTAAGGATAAAATACCTTGGATTTTGATTAAGGATAAAACCAGTGATGGAGAATCCTTGAAATTTTATTATTGGACAAGTTATTTGAGAAGTAGCAAGTCTTTTTATAGATTCAATTTGGAATTCCTTGGACCTTATTTGAAAATAATGTATGGAGAGTGTCCTAGATTGCCACCCTTGGCTAAGAAAATTCTGAGAGCAGAGGGTGCCGAAGAAGGAGATTGGTATATCTTGACTAAGGTCACAGTAATCATATTGTATGGATTCATGGGTAAACCCTTTCTCTTGCCTCATTTTGTCATAGATAAGCTCTTTGCCTTGGAATATTTGAGGCAGTCAAAGTATATTGATTTGAATTATGGTTCGGGAAGGAAGAGAAAATCTTTGCTAACCTACCATACTATGGATGATATTACTATCATTAAGAAGGGGCGGAGTGAGAAAATTGACCAATACTTTGACAGGTTAGGTCTATTTTATATTCCCCAAAGATGGAGTTATGACCTTGATGGCATTTTCACCAAAATAAATGTAGTACTAAATGGAGAAAAAGCTTACAAATTTGAAAAGATGCCTAGGGATCACTTTGAAAAAGGCATAAAAAATTATCAAACTGCTCTATTGGAGAGGAATGTTTTAAAAATTGATCAACTACGTCCATGTCTAGATTTCTATGAATAGATTGTGGATTTTGATCTAGACAAGAAGAAGAACCACCGGATGATAGAGACCATCATTCATGATATTGAAGAGAAAACCAAAAAGAAAAAGGACCCTCTAGCTGATGAGGACACTGCTAAAGAAGTAGAAGAGGTAGAGCAATGGAATGTAGGAAAAATATCAGATTGGTGGAGAATGATAATTGAAATTGGAAAACCTAAGTCCATGTTTGGCATGAATATTGATAATGATTTTTCTAAAAAGTATGATGAAAATATCAAGACCTGGAAGCCTAAGGACATCAAAAACATATTGGTAATAGTTTAAAAGTCCCTATTTGGTTCTGAAACTCTCCACCCATAGACCAAGAAGCTCTAACAAAAGAGCATGCGACTCCTTTGATGGCTACTGAGGTACCAAAGACATTTCAGCCTACCACTGAACAGGTAGAGAAGTTTCCTATGGGAGCACAACTTCTAAGAAAAATACAATATTCAAGTGAAAAAGTTTTTAGTACTCCAATCATAGAAGCAATAGCTAGGCCTCAACTTTTAGACCTAGGGTTCTAGCCTCTATATAATGATATATATTAGAAAAATAAATATAAAATATTCAGATTTACTCCCCTCATTGTCACAATTGTGGCATCAGTGGAATTGCATCTCATTTTTGAGCAAGTGTTATTTACAACACAAGGAGAAGTATCTAAGGAAGACTCAGAGAGTGAGTTGGTTTCCTTTCAATTAATTCACAAAAGAGCAAAAAGAGCTCCAAAATAATGGAAAGAGAATTTTCAAAGAAACAAAGGTTGGATATAAAGGAGACAACTAAAAAAGTAGCTATTTTAGCTACAAAATAATTGATTCATTAAGAGCAACAAGATATAAAGACAAAACAAGAACACCCTACATCTTTAGGTGAAGGTATGGTTTCTAATACCTCTCCTCCTATTCATCCTCATGAATCCCCAAGGAAGTCTCCCTCCATTTTTGGTCAAGAAAATGTGACAAAGGTACCCTCTCCCTCTCATATTCCACCCTATGTTACATTGGTCACCATTGAAGTACAAGTCATCCCTTCTCCCCAAAACCACCCCAAATCCTACTTTCATCATCTGAGGTTCCCACTTCATCATATCCCATCATTTCATCTTCACCATTGAAATAACCACCCCATCAAAGGGATAAATTGTTCCAAGCACCCCCACTTGTCCAATTGTTAGTCTTGCTTTGATTTCTATGAGTTTACCAATAGCTACCACAACAGTAGTTACAGAGTCTACTGTTGTTATAGAAACTGATGTAAATACTTACACACCACCATTGAAAATGGTTGAGTCTACCCTTACATTCCTAGTGTCTTCATCTCCCCTAGCTACTAGTTATTCAAGTCCTATAACTTTAGCAAAGGAGCAGGCAGCCACACAAAAAATTAATGATTTTTGGGTAGAGAAGCTATCTAAGTGTTCCAGTAGGATGGTTTTCATAAGGAGCATGTATGTTGATCCGGTCTCAAGGCAAAGGATATCTAGGTCCATGGTCCCCCTTGTAAGCAACAATAAGACCAAGATGACTATCCAGGATTATTTAATTGAAGAAATAATGGAGGACATTAAGAATATTCCTAAAGAAGATGAGTTGGTAATGGCCAGAGCCCACTTAGAGATCTTCTATGTGAAGAATTCTATATCAAAAGAGAAGGTGGCTAAACTGGAGAAATAGATTAAAAATCTTCAGAAAAATATGAGTAATCAAAAGGAAGTGGAAAATGCTTTGAGAAAAGACGCCAAGAGCTAGCAGGAAAAGTTCTAATAAGCCAATAAGCTCAAATATCAACTTGGAGAGTAGAAAATTTTGAATGAAGAACAAGCAAAATAAATTCAAAGTTTGAGATAGTAGCTTCAAATTGAAAAAGCTAAGTCTTCTAGATTTTCTAAAACTGGATTAAAGAAGATCAAAAAAAAAATTCTCTCTGAGGTCCAAGATAAATGTTTAGGGCTTCAGCTTATGATTTATTATCTTGATGATGCCAACCATTTACTTCCTAATGTGTATAAATATTTAGATCAAATCACCAGAGAGCTACAACCTATGGTGATTTTGGTAGAATAGGTGTACAAGCTGGTTGATAGCAGACTCAGTGATTTTGCTAAACCAATTCCCAAAAAATAATGGAATCTTGCTAGAGTTGCTATTAGAACTATGGTCAAGAATCACAAGGCACTTCAAAAAGACTAGTTGTTGTTTGATAGTATTGAAGGAGTAATTAAATATGTAGTGGATGTAAAAAAATAAATGGTTCAAGTTGGTTTCAAAGGTTTGTGGATGGAGGATCACAACTTGCTATCCATGGAAGAGATCCAAAAGAGAATTGATGAAAATTTTTAGGATGAATCTGGAATTGATTCTCTTGAAGAGCCACTAAATCAAGAGCAAGCTGCTCAGCTAATAATTAATTTTACCAAGATGAGAGATCTCATGGAAGATCTAGTGAGTAGAGGAAATGCTACTAACTATGAGGATATTAGATAATTGTAGTATGTTTATAAGTACCTGAAAGAGACATAAAACCCCTTTGGAGTAGCCTGGAATCAAGCTTTTCATTCTTTGAAGTTGATGATTCAATTGTTTGGTGATAATTCTATAAGAAGAAATAAAAAAAAATCTTCTCCAAAAGAAGAAAATGAAGAAGAGAATGAAGAAGAAGAACATAATGAAGAGGAGGCTAAGGAAGAGGCCCACCATGAAGAGTAGGATGGAACCACTATAGGCCCAGAAGGGGCACACACGTAAGTTGTTTTTTGTTTTGTACATATACACAAATTTTATATTTTTGTTTTTTGCTCTAACAATTTTTAGAAATAAACAATAAAGGCATGAAGCCTATAGAGGCACAGAGAGTAGTAGATTTTGTGTGAAAATATTTTTGTGGGTAAGCATTATAAGAATATTAGAACTATGTTTTGCAAGAACAAAGGAGTAGTTTTGTTATAAAGGTACATAGACATATTTTGGAAGTAGCAAAGGAACATGTATCTATTACAAAGTCTATAGATGAGCAGTTATCCTCTATGTTGCTTGAAGCATGGTCTCGATGTGAACTTCTACTTTCTAAGAGAATTGTTTTTAGAGGGTAGTGTTCATATGGAAATTATTCTTTTAAGCACATTTTTTAAGATGAGCATTTTTTAACTCCTATAACCCAATGGATAAGACTCTGAGTTCTATGGATTTGTAAGAAAATTCACCCAGGAGGTGCCAGAATGTAGGCCCAAAATGACCACTTACTTAGAAATTTTTTGAAGACTTTGCCTAAGGCATGAAGATCTCATTCCACACACGTTTTAGTGCATTTTGGAGTGGATCTGCAACAAAGGCTACAAGTATGCTTAACACTGTAAAATTTTGCACTTGGAGAAATTATACATAATTTTTTATGTCCTTGGCTTCAGACTGGCAACATTTTTTGGAATTTGCAAAATTTTTTGGAGAAGGATGATGTCAGCATAAAAAGAGTGTGGATTGGTGACCGCTTTATATCTTTAAACATCTTCTAAGTGACTAAGTGTTGGAGATCCTGATTTTGAAGAGCACATAGAATTTTTTTGTCCAGAATGGTGATAGGAGGTGGAAATCAGAATAAAGGCATGCATATTTGTAACAAAGTGGGTCCATAATGGAATCCTGAGTTGATACACTTTCTGGGGTCCGAAATAGAATCTACAAAAGTTTTGAAGAGAACATGACATCATCAACCTTTTTGTGTGGATTTGTGAAATCTTTAAGGGCCAACAAGAGAAAACAAAGGATAAGGAGTGGATTTCATCTCGCTTCACTTTCAGATAGTTTTGTGTTAGACTAGCATTATGCAGGCTTTGAGGCATAAAATTGATGTCATTGATTTTAAAAATGGAATGGCATTGTGATCTCTCCCCACCATTGTATTAATTTTATTTTATATTAAATCATAGCCATACGATGGGGGAGATCAATGGTTGAGATTTTGCTAAGAATTCTAAAGCATATAAAAGCAATTTCACATAAAAATTAAAATACAGTCAATTGGAGGAGGAAGTCGAAGCATCGAGGGTTTTAAGAAGATAAAAAACAGATATGGTTACATATCAATGGTTGTAAAGGACTTCCAAGAAATATCAAAGATGCATATATGATCTCCAATGGCCAAAACTCCAGTAAGAACCAAACAACCAACAAGTTGTAGAGGATTCAATCTACCATGGTGGTCTACTTGCATCGAATTTTGTGGAGGATGAACCAATAAGGAAATGCCAGCAAGAACTCTCTGTTGAGCTATTTAAAAATTAATATTTGTAATGTTCTTTAATATTTTAATTTTGCAAACTATAAATAGAGGTCGAACCCTCATTTTTAAGGGTCGAATCTAGTGTGTTTTCTTGTGCTACTGTAAATATTTCCAAAAGCCAATGAAGAAGCATTACATTGATTTTCATCTTAAATTTTGTCTTCATAATTCAATATCAAAGGTTCGAATTCCTAAGTTGTATTTCTATAAATACTTGAATGGTTAGTTTGTGTTAGATTAATAGATTACTAAGTGTTAGGTTAATTTAAATCTGCTTCTAAATTAGATCTTTGTTGTTAGGGAGTGCATTTATTTAAAATCTAGATATTGATTAATTTTGCTATTTGGATTATCATTGTTTAGATATTGAAATTGTTGTATGCAATATTTCTCTGTTGTTATTTAATGAATGAAAGTGCATTTAAATTGGGATAATGTTGATATGAGTAATATGTATTCAAATTGAATTATGGGAGCTTTTTGCTATAGTGACAATGTTGTAAGCCTATCTATCCACTATTGTTCACATTTTCTAACCCTAATATTTAAAACTCTAAGTGAGCATAATTGTGTCAACACCCTGTTTAAGTTGAAAAGGAACCAACCTACTCTGGAGGTTGGATTTGAAATCCCTATTTTAGTCCATCCAATGTTGAGTGCTAATATATAGCTATTAGGTGCATGCCTAGATAGAAAGTAGGAAGATAGACAACCATAGTATTGAGTAAAGCTTGATGCAATTTAGTACCCAAAAAGTACAATATGTGATTTTGGCAACTTTAGATGCATCAATGCCTTGGTGGTAATAATGTTGATTGACAACCCTATGTCAATAAAAACCCATTTGAATGGTGTGTGATTAACACATGCAATTATATGTAGTGACGGGTTCACTATAGTAGTGAATACCATCTTAATCTCATGATCATTGAATTGAATCACTAGTTCACTACACTGTTGCACATGTGCCACGAAGTTCGTGAATGCTTTACGATCCTTGAATTAAACTTTGATAGACCTTAGGATGTCCATGAGCATCTCCCTATGCTTAGGATACTATTGAATTAGTTCATAGATTGACAACTTTGCTAGAGTTATCTACAGGCTTCGAAATAGCCTAATCCTGATAGTCACCATCGGTCTAGTTGGTGGTCCTGGAACATGTTGCGTTGGCCTTTAATGGGGTGCAACTTGAAATTTTATGAGATCTGGATGTGGATTTGGTTGCTCATACCTCCCTTCTCTCGTGACAACATTGACCATTCCAACAAATACTTGAGTTGGTAGTTCCACCCACACTTGATTCACATAACTAGCATTGTTCCTCGATGGCTCATGATTCGATAAGGGATTCTTGAATATCCCCATATTTTGGTTGTCTTGAGCTTGAGGGTTGTCTATAATTAGCTCACCCTTTTTGATAATGTTTTGCACATGTTTGAAACTATAACATCCTTTGATGTCATGTACCTTCATCCTATGGAAAGCACAATATAGATCATTCCTATACCCCTTTGGTTTGGGTTGATTAGGGTCTATTAATTTTATCTTTGGTAAGTTGAGGGTCTTGGCCTCACATAGTTGATGGAAAATTGATGTCATAAACTCTGACAAAGGTGTGAACTAGTGATGTGGACACTATTCTTTATTATTACCCTTCTTGTTACTATTACATTGATTGTGTCATGCAGGAGGAGGTTGGGCTTGATAATTCTATTATTACCCCTTATCCCATTTCTAAATGTTTAACACCACTTGGTTAATGTGGATTGGCTTGGCCTATTGATTTTGATGTTGGGTGTTCTTCTTGTTCCATTCCTTCTTGTTTTGGAGCTTCAAGTTACCCTCTTGTAACTTGATGTCCTCTATTACCTTGGCTTACACCAAGGCCTCCTCAAATGTTTGATACTATTGCAACTACAGTAGTAGTGAGATGTGCTTCACACAACTATTTATAAACATCTGAGTTAGCTATATGGTCAGAATGGAAAATGGCAACTTTACTATCATCTTTCTCCATATTTTCCCATAATCCATGATTGGCTCATCATCATGTTGCATTAAAGCAACCAAATCAGATAGGTTTACCTTCTTCTTGACACCGAAGGAGAAGCATTCAAGAAACACATTAGCCAACTATTCAAAGTTGGTTATGCTATGCCTCTTAAGTTGATTGAAAAAATCTCAAGTCAGACCTAAAAGGTTTGTGATGAAGGTTATTAGCAATAGAGTATCATTGCTTTCTATCTGAAAGCACATATCCATAAAGCTCATAACATATTCCTGAGCATCCTTCTCTTCTTGAAATTTCTCCAGCTTTAGCATCTTGAAGTGATCAGGATACACTATAATGGGAATTTAAGGGCATAAAGGCTCATTATGAATCTTGTTCAAGGTTGGATTTTGATAAACCGTCCCTTGTTTCTCTATTGCTCGAACCTTGTATGCCAAGGCCTGATAAGCCTTAAAAGATAGAATTTCCTCTTCTCTAAGAGGTCATTAGGGAGCCTTTGGAGGTAAATTCTTCTTTGGTCAAGGTGAAGGACTAGGCTCATCCTCCATGTCTACTAAGGAAATCTTAGGATATTCTTGTTCTTGTTCATATCCTACAACTTCTTCGTACTACATACGTCCATTATGTTCTAGTGCTTAGCACTGTATTGTGTTTTGGGTCATGTGGTAAGTACAAGTGTCAATTTTCTCAAGGTATAAATTGGGTTGCAAAGTAGCTCATCTATGAGTGCGCTCATTGTATTCACTATGAGGGGGTAAATTGGTGTGAGCCAATCAATCCTCTCACTTAGCACACTCTTTTTGATCAAGGATGCATTGCTCATGCATGCATTGCTTGAAAATATATTGACTTAGCAACCTATATCTCTAAGTATTCTTATTTTTGAGGCACTCATGCTCTACATGGACATCTTCCAATTGGTCTTGGAAGATCTTCTACCATTGTTATAACATCAGTTTCTATGATCGATATATAATATTGGTTGTATGTGATATCTGGTGTATTTGTTCTATCTGAGTGGCTTTGTTGGTATGACCTCAAAAAATTGTTTGCCACGCTCTTGCCTTTATCCATGTAGATGATATTTGCATTCTGGTGTTGTATGTGCTCTATGCTCACATGGGTTGATAGGGCAAGTATACTGCAAGAATACTCTAAGAATTCTCCTAGTGCTCAGATGGTCCTACATGTGCTCTCACTATAAGAACTTGTATAATGAGAGTGTGCAACCGAGGGTTTATACCCTAGCTACCCTAGGAATCTATTAAGACCATCCAATTGTCTAGTGGACCATGACTCATGTGGTGACATACCATTGACTCCAACCTTAGACATATCAAATGTGAACTTACCAAGTTTATTTTTGTTTGGAGTCTATGTAGGCCTATGCTTTGAAGTAGCCCTCTCTTACTACCCCTAAATGGGTGGATTTTCTACTTATATATTTTTAAATGACAAGGACCTTGAGCCACCCTTAGCTTGAGTACAAATGGGCACCAACTTGGTTATAGTTCCTTCCTCAACTATGTTCTCTTCAATAGATCCAGTGGATCCATGAGGTGTACGATCGTGATATATGATCCCATGATCAAAGGCCCCATGTTGGGATCTTACATACTTAGATATATCTTGTGGGATGTGTAACTTTCCTCCTTTGGGTGGGGTATTTCGATGAGAACCCCAACATGTAGAGTTATCGCCTCTAATGCTCAACGAATGTCATTCGAAAGGATCTTGTGATTGAGGGTTTGACGTGTTGTGTTGTGCATTGGGTGGAGCTTGAACTTCAATATGTACTCTGCATCGAGATTGGTATCTTCATGTTCTAACCATGATGTGTATTATCTTGTATGTATATTTTACATAAAATAAAGAAAACAATAATGATTATCTCTTTTAAAAGTTTTTTTGTGAGCCCTAACTAGTTTGATGTGTTTTGAAATTTATTGAAAACTTAAACTACTTTCATCGTGTTTGAAATTTTTTATGTAATGCTCAATATTTTAAGGGTTTTTACCTATATGCTCATAGCTCGAAAACCAAAAATGAAATTCACAATAACGTAAACCCCTGAAAATGTGGAGATGAAATCCACACCTAGGTAGGGAGCACAGGTCCTGCCAATCATCACCCATCACCCCATGCACAGTGATACACCCCTATGAAAAAGAATTTATGTTATTTTGCATGGTTAGGATAGATCTTGGAGTTGTTATTGGCCAATAGTACAAGATTCAAGGGAGTTGGGCCAACATATGGAAATCACTACCACCATCATTGAACCCTACTAGTGGTTGGATATGACTTCCAACTCACCAGTGTTTAAGTGTTACTTGGTGTGTGTGTGTTCATTTTATACTTTGCATGAAAGGAAAAATGTAACACTAAGCATACAATGCTCTTTTCTATATTCCTAATGATAAAAGTGTTTTAATATTTATAAATATGCATCTAATTATTGAAATGTATTTCAAAGAATGCAGTTAAATGATGCAATTCAGCCTCTAATTGGGCCACAATAGGTAATCCCTACAAACAAAATCTGACTATTCATCGAGGGACAAAACCATAGGTAACAGTGCTGGCCATGGGATAGAGCCACATGCCAAGAATTTAGCCATATTTGATTGGTGCAGCTAACAGAGCTAGCCACAACTATCAAGCGTAGATGATAGACAACATGAAATTTGCATTGAAATTCATTCACTTTACTATTTCTTTAATTTTTCTAATTACCTACAACAGTGAAAACAACAAGCTAAAAAATTACAGAGGATCAGGGTTACCTGGATTCCTCATATGATGGAGAGATAAGCTGATTATTGTCTACTTTTCTAATCTAATTTTAGCCATAGATGTCAAGTGTGGCAGAGACTATGCACCATGACTATCAAGCATGGATAACACCTGCAACAAAAAAAATTCAAAAATCCATTAGTTCTTATAGAATTTGTGGGGTTTCCATCGTGATCGCCATCTATAATGATCTAAAAAGCATACACCTAACTAGTGCATCAATTGAAATCAAGCATTAAAGCAATAAAGAATAGACAACAATAAATTTAACAAGAAATTAGGGTTTTCTTTTATTAAAACTTTGTCAAATCTAGATTACAAATACGTCCCTCTTAGGGATACTCAATATTTGATACAATTGATACAATTTTGAAGACCCTCTAAATGAGGTGGTGGTATAATCCACATACTTTTTAGAAGGTACAAAAACTACTCATAGCTCAAGATATCCTTCTTCTCATGTGATTGGAGGAATATATTGCCAAGAACACCTTGAAATGCTTTGATCCTGTAAACCTACATTCAAGAAACAACATGAAAAGGGTTAATAACAAAGGAGGCCTCTCTTGATGAGGTTTTTGAGACAATTGTATAAATTTATGATAAAGAAATAAAGAAAGCATATAAATCTATGAAGATATGCAATAAATCATCAAATTACTATAAAGCATGTAAAGAAAGCCTGAAATCTAACTATTATGTATCCTAATTAGCCATTAAAATTTGAAAAGCATAAAACTAGTCTAAATTGATAATTGCAAGGAAATGAGGGTAAATCTACCTGTAAATCCTAAATTAACCGGTTAAATGTCTGCTACAATGTTAATATATGCTAGATTAAACTAATTGCATAACTAGAAATGGAAATATACTACTAAAACAAAGAAAATTAAAGATCAAACCCTCATCACGGGTCTAAGGCATGGCTGGAATTGTTAGCTATGAATAACAATCATGGCTAAGTTAAAAGTGTTCTTGATCTTGTAATCAGGGCTTAGATATCTGATTCCCTCTATGGAATTCATTATCAAGGGTCACCTTTGTGTCCCAAGATGGATTGGTGGTTGAATTTGATAAGATTCATGTTTGATTGGCTTGATTTTGCAATTGATGCTTCTTAGTCCTTTGGAAGCTTCATTGATGAATTCATGCTTGTCACTCCAAAATTGCGTAGTATTTCGAATCTCCTCAAGGGTTTGTCACTTCACTATTAATTTTGGTAGAGATTCGCTACATTCCAACTCAAAATCATTCCAAACTTCTTCCCAATTTTAAGTGGGGTTGTATAGCCTTCCTAATATCTAATCTTGGCTTGCTTGGGAAGACAATAATCTAGGAGGTTGGATTAGTTGGGAGGAAAACTCTCAAAGCTTCCTTGTAAAAAACCATTTGACTTCTTGCTACCCAAACTATTGCAACTACATTTGGCTCAGCCCAGGATTCAAAATAGTTTTAGTGCTAGCCACGACTCTAAGGTGTAGCTAGCTTTGTTAGCCATGAGTGTCATCAACGACTAAGATTTATTAGGCCAATACTACCTAAATTAAGTGGTTAAAACCATTGCTTCACCTTGGAACTATACAAGATCATTCATATGGTCTATTAGCATGCCCATATGAGTAGTCCCATACACATGACACATTTTAGATGTCTACATGTAGACACAATGGGCTCTTTGGGATCCTTAATCCCTAAAAATCCTTATTCTAATTTTACTACCATCCATGTCAATATACTCTCACAATTAGTGATGTTGTGTGAGGATCCAAACAATAAGGAATCAATCCACATGATTCAGATAGAACCAAACCATGAATAGTTCTAAAAAGCATAAGATATTCTAAAACAAGCATCTTGGAGGATATTGATCTCATAGGTTACTTTAGAGAATGGTACTACCATTCATCATAAGGTTGTCTCCCAATCTACATTTATACAGAATATATTACAATGGGAATAAGTTGTTCAGATAGTTGAAGCTATAGCTCATCAATATTGACTCATCCAATTAAAATATTAACTAAATATTGGTACTATCCCTCAAGTATTATCGCATGCCATAAAAGGAGTATTTAAACAAAAAGCAACTAGATATGTCTTGCTAGGAGATATTCTATATTGATGGAGCTATGATAGAGTCCTCCTTCATGATCTCGAGCTCCAAGAGTCTACTTGGGAAATATTGCAAGCTCACAATGATACCAACAATGGTCATTTTAGTGGCATGGCCATCATTAAGCACATCATTAGAATGGGATATTATTGGCCCATGATGGAGAAGGATTGATATATGTATGTTAGGAAATGCATTAAATATCAACATCATGCTAATGTCACGCACCTGCCATCTCAGGCATTGCAAACAATTCAATCAACTTGGCATTTTTATTAGTAGGAATTCGATCTAATTAGGAATATATCTCCTTTTTTGAGACACCACACCTTCATTATAACAACCATTGAGTACTTTACCAAATGTGTGGAAGTAGTCCCTTTGACCACTACAATTGGAGCTCGTATTGTGGAGTTTATATGTCATTTTGATATTCCATACAAAATAATATCGGATAGTGGAAATTCATTTAAGAACAAATATGTGCAAGCCTTGACATCTAAATATAACATTCAACATAACTTTGCCACACCATATTATCCGTAAGCAAATTGGCAAGAAGATACCACTAATAAAATAGTAGTTTCCATATTAAAGAAAATTGTTAAGGAGAATCATAAGGATTGGCACCTTCAATTACCTCTACTTTTATGGGCTTATTGAACTAGCATTCAGACATCCATTTGGGAAACCCCATTTTTGCTAGTATATGGAACCAAGGCCATTATGCCCTTGGAATTGGAAATTCCATTGATGTGAGTCTCATTGAAAGAGTTCATCAATGATGACACATCATGACAAGATTACCTTGATCAATTGACCCTTATTTATGAATGAGTGAATGCTTTCAATCATATCCATGTTTATTAGGATCATCTTAAATGAGCTTCCAATACTAAAGTCCATCCAATATACTCTAAGGTTGGGTATCTTGTGCTTAAAGAGAACCAACAAAACTCAAACCTGTTGCCTCATCTGAGAGATAAATTTGTAGCCAATTGGTTAGGTCCCTTCATCGTGATAGAGAAGATAGGACCTGGAACTTATCGCCTAACCTTGATAGAAGGTGTTTAAGAGCATGAACCTCTCAATATTATTCATTTACAGGAATTTTATACATAGATCATAAAATAATCAAAAATCACAAAAACAAAAAAAATCATTAAAATTCCAAATAAATTAGGAAAACACAAAAAAACAAAAATAATTCAAAACATTATAACACAAAAATAATACAAAAACATTAAAACATAAAAATATTTGTATTATGCTTCATGCATTTAATTATATGCACTCATCAAGTTGCATTGCATTAGGCATATTCATCCATTACATTTGTATTAGGATAAGTCATGCTTACATTCTTACGAATGACACCATTTTTATTTGTTAATCACGAATCCATATATCCTTATCATTCAAATTTCCATTGTGAGTAACTATGTTTTTCAACACATCTAATCAATTGTTATAATATGTATACTAGGGTTTCCTGGTCATTCATCCATCCCTAGTTATCTTCTTAGATTTTGTAGAAAGCTATATTGGCTTTGGAAGGTAAGGTCTTTCTTTGATAGTTACTTTCATATGTCAAAATTCTAACACAATTAAACACATTAACAATCCAATTTTGAACAAGGAAGGATGACACTACAAAGTGATTCTTGTCACCTTAAGTGAAAGGTTTTCCTTGCTCATCTTATTATGTGCATGATCTAGAATGCTAACAAGCTCCTCCCTACCGAAACAAATCCCTTGCTCTTCCACAAAATGAGCAAATTCCCAAAGCAATGCAAAATAAACAATTATTTTCATCACTAAGCAAATCCCTTGCTCAAAAACAAAACAAAAATGGAAAATAAATAGTGGTTTTCACTACTAAGCATGATCAAGTATCCCAAGTAATTAAAATAAACAAAGGGGGTAATGATCTTGAATCCCTAGAATATTTAGTATTCAAACACCATGGGGTGATATCCATTACAACAATGGATTTAATGAAACCCACTTAGCAATGGAGTATCCTTATGCGTGGTGATATGTCTGTCACATTAGTGACCTTCTTTTGTACAGACCAATGTTAGATTATGGATGAGCTAGCTTTAGGTGGCTTGTATTGCCTAGTAGTCTAGTCTAACTACGTTCAAGCTCAAGATCATGATGACCATATGGTGATCCTTATTACAACAATGGATTTAATGAAACCTTTCTATCAATGAGGTAGTTTATACCTCATCTAATATATTCACTTTGCACACATAGGGATAGTGAATAGTTGGGTAATATTACAGACTTGTATCTTTTAGGAGTCTTGTGTAGTCATTATGCAACTTTTGATTAATAAACTAGGGTGTTTGAGTCTCATGGAAAATGCCAAAAATCACCTATAGAAACAAATAATTTCATAAAACAATCATATTTTTCCTTGTGGTTTTTATTTATTTATTAAGGGATGTTCATAGAATAAGATAGCACCAAATAGATATCAACAATGATATTTAGATGGCCACTGACTATTTTATGCATATATTTTATTTTACAGAAGTTTATAGGGAAATCCCCTACATCTCACATCATTTCATTTCACATATGGATGTATATATGATTAATTCTTATGATAAGGGTTAACATTTTTATTCATGATTTTCATACATTTTGTGGTGTCTGCCATCAGTTTTTTAAACACAAATTAGATTCATTCCTTATGTTTTAAGTGATTAAAGCATACAAGTTCATTTGCATTAGACCATCCATATGAAATTAATGTATTACATACACCATATCATATAAACATAGATTAATTGCATAAATCAATAAAATAAATCAATACATGTATTTAACATTCACTAATGCATCCATATAAGCTTACATAGTAGTGCATCTACACATCTAGATCACAACATCTAATCATACACCTATCATCTAAATATTGCATGTAATCAATACATCACATACATATATCATAATTACATCATCATATTAGCATTAGATCCATTAATGCATCCATAAACATAAACAAAACAATAACACATAATAAACCATAAAAGGAGATCATATATGTGTGAATAAGTCAATTACATCATGGTACAAAAATTCTTGTAGGCTAAATCTATGTAGGTCCTCAGACCTTACATTTAAAAATTATAAAGACATCATGTCACTCAAGTAGGGATTGCACCCCCAGAGTCACCTCCACCCTTAGCCCCATATTTGCAAGGCTTCCTAGAGCCACCACCTATTTATCTCTTTGATTGCGAACCATACCTATGACTAGGGTGAACTAAGGAATATCTAGAATCACCACATCGAATCCTATAATACTTCTATAGTGGACTACATTGGTAGAGTACCACCAAGCATGGTAATCCATCCCTCTAAATATTGAATATATGTTCCATCATACTGGTGCCCATAATAATACTAACTAAAGACTACAATCTAGTCATCTGATCCTACAACTCTACCACATCCCCTACAACTTGTACACCTACTATGGTCTATACTAAATCTTTAGGTTTGGCCACTAGCTAAAATCTAAGAGAATCCCTCTCTGTAGTCCTCACATTTATCTTGATGGTCTTAGCTACCAGCTGTGTCCATAGAGCATCTATCATCACTATGGTCATATCCACCTAAGCCTGGATAGTAGCTCTCCCCTTCATGTATTCCAACCACTACTATTTTCCAGTACCAAGCTAACTCTGAGTGGTAGTGAGAGATGTATCTCACTCCATAAAATACCTCTAGAAATCCTACAACTATGCTTATAAACTCTACACCTATGCTTGTAGTTATGCTACCTCATCACTCGAGACATCCTCCTCACCCTCCTCCTCAACCTAGGACTCATCCATCTACTCTGTAGACTGCCCCCACTCATCCTCTATCCTACAATACACTCATTACACATAATCACTACCACCTTCATCTGCTACCACCTCTTTGGGTATACCTATAGGTCTGCCACCCTGCCATAACTAAGAGATCCACCAAGTATAATACTCAATAGTGGTCCCTTGTTCCTTTAAACCTATCTCTACAATTGGAGGGTCCAACTCTTCTGATAGTAGCTCTACCTGAGGTGGCTTAAAATGTGTCTTGACATACCTATGATGATAGAGGATTGGCTCCTCTAGCACATCCTAGGCTATGCCAAACTACCTAATCACCTGAGATTAATGAAAATATGCTCTCCTTCCCATGGAATCCCATAAGCCATATACCACATCACACTTTGGCTAAATACCTCCCTACCTTAGAGTAATCAGGACAATCCAAGTATGACCTCCATATAATGTGACCACACTATAGTCCCTCTAGTGACTTAATATAGTGTGATAGAACACTTGCATGTGGTTGGATCTAGCTAGCTTCTGCATCCTATGGCCATCACATTATAGAGCAATTATCCTCATCATCTAAGTCATCTCAGGACATCAATAATATAGTAGGTAGATCTACTTGGATATGCTCATAGCCCTAGATATTATTAGTAGACTACATCCCACTCCTACTCACTCCTATTATTATATCTCATACAACTCATAGTAGAGCTATGCTAGTAGTGTGATCCCTCATGCCATAATCACTAGGTCCTATGGGTTACACTCCACTAAATCCTACACCATATTTAGGAGGTTCTAAGGGAACCTCACTCCTGATGAGTTTGGTAGTAGCAAATTCGAGATGATATTCATAAAAACTACCTAGAAATAAGATAATATGTGGTCATTTTACCACATATAGACTAGGATCCTACCATAATCTATATTCTCCAACACCTCATTAGATCTATCACCAAAAACTTTCTCTAGAACCCACTCCTTATTATGAGTCGAAGAAGAAGTGATAGCTAATCCATCTATAGGGATCCTAAAAATATGGTAGACATCCTCCAATGTCACCATCATATCACCAATGGGGAGATGGAATGTGTTGGTCTTGGTATCCCAACAATGAGCCATGATCATGAGGTAATATTGGTATGACATTATAGTTGGCAATCACACAACCTATATGAGGCCAATCACCTCAAACCATACCCATTCATCCATCTAATAATGGTTGTAGCTCCAAGAAAATATTAGGCTCCCTAGCTCGAGCTATTAGAGTCTGTAACCCAACAACACACAATTCAAAGCAACCAATCAATCAATAATACAAAAACATCCAAAAAATCATTTCAAAAAAAAAATCAACAAATTCATCAAAAATTCAAAAAATTCAAAAATTAATCAAAAATAAAAAATCAACCCTAAAGTTGGTCACCACTCTGCACCTCGACAGTCACCACAGTTACTGCTAGACCCCATGACAGCCACTACCAATGGTTAATTTTTTACTAATGGAATTCAAACCTTGTTGCCAACCCCTATGATGACCTCCTTTTGGCTAGTTGGGTACTACTCCTTCCTAGTATGGCCCCATAGTGGCCCCCACGTGGGGTCATTTTACACCACAAAAATATCAAAAATTAAACCTAGCCTACCTTTAAGCTAACCTAAGATAAATTTCTAACCTAGGTATGAGGTTCATTACCTGTAGTTTAATATGGTTCACTTAACCCATTAATTAGTGAAGTTCCTTTTAATTTCACAAAATCATGAGGGTTGGATGGAGAGTCTACCTTAGGAGATTTGCCTCCGTCGCTCGTCGATTCCTTGGGTTGATCCGCCATGGTGGTTTATCTTGATTTTGGTAGTGTTTCATGTCAAATTATCTCTCTTCTCCCTTAGAGCTCACTTTTTTTTCCTTGCCAACTGTAAAAATGAGTTTTAAAATTGCCAAAAATTGCTTTTATATTTTTCAAAACTGGTATCCGCTCACCTTGAGGAGGGTCACATTTTGTCTTTATTGTTGTACTCAATTATGGCCCCAAAATTTACACATTTTCATCATTGTACCTCAGGATGGCCACCAAACATAAATAAATGCACTCATTTTATCAATACCATGAGCTTCATATTGGACATTAATCATCAAAAATTACAAAATTAACCAAAATAATAATTAAAAAAACATTTTATATGTGCCTCATATCTAGTTATTTACCCTATACACTTGGAAGTTGTAGTGACTTGCACTCCATGCAATATGGTAAGATGAGTAAATTACTATAAGGCTATTTGAACCAAAATCATTCATCGATGAATTGAAATATATTCACTTCATTTCCCAAGAAGGCCATTGCTGCTAGACTACTCCACAAGAATGAGGCTTTCATTTCATTCTTCTATGATATTTTCATCTAATCATCGAATATAGTGATTCATCACATGATTTAATTGAATTTCTATCATCTTGATTCCCTAAGAAATCCATGTGGCTAGACCATGGGATAGAGATGTACAATTACTCATAATAGTTGAAATCACAACTGTAACATGAATTTCTCTTCGTAAAGGTTATTAGTTTGCATCATCTAAATTAATCATCTTGGTCAAGCGACTCATCGCTTTTATCACTTACCATTTACTCATCGACTCGTCGCTTGAGAGGATAGTCATAATCAAACAATTCATAATCAATATCAATAATCAAACACTTAATCATGCAAATTATGTTCATCCATGAATCATTGCTAACAACTATCGTAAGCTTCCCTATTTGCTGGGGTCAAAAGCAAAAATACTAAATTAAATATTTGTTAGTTTGTTCATAGCCATATAGCTTGACATTGCTACCCGAATGCCTTCAAATTAATCAAAGTTTTACTCAATTTAAGCTTACCCATTTTATTTGAGGTAACTATTTAGAGATGCATGCTCTTTCCATGATTGGGGTATCTAAAATTGACTAGATCAATGAACATCAATCAACCTGCAATGTGATGTTAGGTTTTTTATTTTTGCTTAGTGTTGTGTTTTCCCACAATGCATCCAAAAAAGAGGTATATTTAGACACCTAAAATACATCATATTGAGGAGGCTACTCATGTGGACACCTTTTTAGGCCATATGACTAATATTGGACCTTTCCAAGATCTAACAGTGGTTCTAACCACTCAAATAGGGTAGCCTAGTCCTTTTCAGCTTGCATCGTTGTCCCCCTAGCGATTTTTAGAGCCGATAACAACCTCTAAGCAGGTCATGCCTATTGAGGATGACCTCATCTATAAAAAATTTGTGCTCCTTGAGCCAAACCAAATCCATTACAGAGCAAAAAATTGTGAGTAGTTATGATCAAGAAGTTTTCAGAAGTGATTATTCATCTCCCTAAGCATAACCAATTCTTGGTCTTGGGTTCTTCAAGAATCTAGGATGCCAATTTGGGAGGTCTATGAAAGGCATACAAAAAAATCATAAAAGGGGAGAGAATTAGTGTTGAATTAGCATATCAAAGTACTATTAAATTGCCTAATAGAGATCTCAATATCTCATAAGCGTCCAGGTGCTATTGAATTTGCATTATAAATCTTGCATTCACAACCATGGAGTGCATTGGAGTTTGAAGGATGGACCTCACTACCGTTCAATAATCAATTCACTATTATTTTGAGCTAATTTCTTGTGATATCACTGTATTTCCAAGAGACACCCTTGAACATCAATTTTGTAGTCAAATTGATCATCACCATACATATATCTTAGAGAATAGAGTCTCTATTTAGTGGCCACTATTTTCAATAGTGGTCTGCAAGCACCATCACCAAATCCAATGATGGCCAACGGATCTTGTCGTTCTGATCAACGATGACCTTTTGGTGATATCTAATTTTATTATATTTTCTATTTATATTAGTCTTAGTTGCTTTTAATTATATTTCTAACATTGCTTAACACATTTTCTTTTAATATTTCATGCATTTTTGTACTACTTTACACATTTTCTTTCCATTTTGCATAATCATGAAATAGGTCTCATCTTGAGAGGCTTTCATTTTCTATTGATTCTTTGTAGGTTTTTATGTGTGTAGGTTACAGGCCTTATCAGGAGCTAAGTCATCATCAAGATCATTCTTCTTGGCATCATCAAGCGAAGGTCACTAGGAAAGCCCTCCATTATTAGTTTAGAGGAATTTTAAAAATATTTTTTAGAAGACATCTACTCTTGAGATTTGATGTAATCTTGTATCAATTTGGTAAATCCCTAAGAGGGATCTTTTGTAACCCATTGTAACATATTTCTTGAATATTAATGAGAAGGGAAATTTCATTTTTCTATTTCTTGTCATGATGGTTACATGAATTTCATATTATCAAATTGATTTCATTATTACATTTTTGTAGATGTTTAGAATCTTTTGACAATTGTACACTTCCAAGGTTTTTTTTGAAATCTTCCCTTAAGGAAGCTATGGATGGAAAATTCTCTTCACAATGTGAGCCTCACCCACTTTCAAAAAGAAATCTTATTTTATTACAAAGTAGATTTTGAATTAATTGGAGGATGGAATAGATTTTTTTTTTTAATATTTTAATATAATTAAAAAATTCTCCTAAAATTAGTTATCCTCAAATGAAATTTTATTGACATTTTAAAACAATGAAATTTTATTGACATTTTAAAACAAACTTATTTTGTTTATAAAAGAAACTTCTTTATCATTTTAAATTAAAGGATCTCCATTTACTTAAAGAATGAACTTCTATTATCATCTTTAATAATTTAAAATGAATTTCTATTATTATTTCACAATAGAACCTTTCAATTGTATTTAAAAATAAAACTCTATTATCATTTTGAAATACAAAATTTCTCTCTTTTTTTAATTTAAAAGCAGAGAGTAAGAAGGTTTAATCAAGATAAAAATTTCTCAAGGCATCCTACCCATTCATGCTTTTATTTCTCAACCTACTAATGCAAATAGTGATGAAGTAAAAGATAATCAAGCATATACAACAAACACAAATGGAGTCTTTCCATCAACTTAGTCACCTGTCTCAGCCTAAGAATTTATGATAGCTACTAGGCTATCAACTTAAGGCTCAAGGTGGTTAGTTATTGATGATTATCTCTAACTAATAATGCATGCCTATATGAAGGTATCCATCCATGTTACCCCTAAGTTGCCTTATCATCACTTCCTCAATATCAAGTATTCTCGCTTTTGGTGGATGACTCAACTTCTTCCACCTATGAGCGTACATGATCCTACACATTGGCAACTTATTAGTAGTATCATGTTCTTCCATATCAACTAATATCACATAGTTGCTTAATTGCACAAAATCAAGTATTAAAGCACCATAAAATTAATCCATTGTTTTCTAGGTCGCAAAGTCCACCAAGGAGGGTCATGACATCCTACCCTACTAGGACTAAACACCATCTAGGGTATTTCTGTACGACCAAAAAGGCATGCACCCAACATTACAATTGCATAAACTAAAATAAAAATGGATATTCATACACAAATTGACAAAGACAAAAGCAATTAAGTAAAATGCATCTTTATTTCTCTTTGAATCAATTCATGTTTTACAAATGAATCCCTCTTAGGGATACCCTTTTGATACGCAATTACAATGTTACAATCCCCTCAAGGATAAATGCACTTTTCAAGCCTTTAAGGTGACACGAACTGCTCTAGGGTGGAGTTAACCCTCTTCTTCGCGTTGAGGAAGGAATTGAATAATTGAATCTCCTTCAATATATGTTCCCTGTGATCAAGAAACAACAATAACACATCAAAAGCAAAGGTAACCTCTCTTGATGAGGTCTTTTAAAGAAGTTTCACAAAAGGATACCATGATAAGCATATAATCAAGAAAATGAGTAAAGCATGGTAAACCTATGTTAATCATGAAATGTGATCATTAAACATATTCAAGAAAGCATGTATTATCTATCTACTGGATTAGTTAACAAATAAGAAGCAAAGGTACATGAAACAAGTCACAACTATACTAATTATCAAATTAACAACATGAAAGTAAACCTACTTCAACTGCTTATTCTAACTGGTCATATGTCTCTAAAACACTAATTGAACCTACATTAAGCCTAAAATGATCTAACTAATTAATTTGCAAGAAAGAAAACAAGGAGATATGTAGCCATTTGCTCACCACGGGTCTGAGATGTGGTCAACACTGTAGACCATGGTTGATAGCCATGACGAGGCTTTGAATAGATTTACCCTTAGAATTAGGGCTTCCTCTATGATCTGCCTTGCCAAATTGATGGTCAAGGGTCACCTCTATGTCCTTTGATAGGTTTGGTGGTTGGATTTCACAATTGGGCCTCTATTTTCCCGAATTCATGTTTCTTGGTGTTCTAGCTCCTTAGGGCATCCATGGCAATTCGATCTCCAATTGGGTAGCAAGAGTATCCTTCTCAATGCATGAACTTGAGTATGCAATTCGATAGGGCTTCACTACTCAATTGATAAAATTTCTTCTAGACTTATCCCCAATTTGAAGGGGGTACTTATAGGATTACCCAAGGGCTAGGGGTGGCTTCCTCATGAAGCCAAGATCAAGATTGGGTAGTTGAGTTAGTTGGATGGAAGGTTCTGGATCCTTCCTCACTCAAACCGCTCCAATATGCAACCAATTGGCCATTGCAACCAACTTTTGGGGTCGGATGAAGGCCAACTGAACTTTAGTCCTAACCATGGGTGTCATCCATGACCAACACTGCTAACCACATGTGTCAGCCATGATCCCCAATTGACAGATTGGGGGCCACAACTGTCAGCCATGGCTAGAACTGACTAGGCACAAATGCCCAATTGAGTGGTAAAAACCATTGCTATACCTTGGATTTGTCCAAAGGTCTTCCATATGGTCTTCTAGCATGTCCCATATGAGTAGTCACCATTGACATGATGCATTTTAGGTGTCTACAGATGCCCCTTTTGAGATGCATTGTGAGATCGAACAACGCTGAGCAAAAATAGACCTCCTAAAATGGTGTCAAAGGTTCCATGATGATCATTAGTCGGATCAACATTAGATGCCCTAGGTCCAGCAAAAGGATGCGCATCCTAGAATCATTGCTTCCAACTGGGTGAAAGGCTTAAATTTGAAAGAGTTTGCACTCATCATCAGGCATTCGGGTAGCTTTGGTGCTACAATAGGAGTTAGGCCTATATAACCGAAAGGAGGAGAGCTACAAACTAACTATCATTTTTGCTATTTACCCCAAGAAAAGGGGTAAGCTTATGATAGTTGTTGACAATGATTCGTAAGACGAACACAATTTTGACAAGATCAAGGGATCTACGATTTCAGGGATCTTCTATTGATTTTGATTATGATTTGAAAGCATGACTACCCCCTCAAGCGACGAGTCGATGAGGGTAATGACAATGAATGAAGCGATGAGGTCGCTTGACCATTATGAATGATCTGAACAAACTTAGAATTTTAGCATTTAATTACTTGGCTAGGCCTTAGTTCAGCTTATGATTGCAACTGTTAATAGTAATTGCACATTCCTATCCCATGGAGCGGTTGGGCTGCAATAGCCTTCTTAGGGAATAAAAATGATACAATACCAATTAGATGTATGTTGAATCAATTTGTCGATGATTTGCTGAAAATATGTCATAGGAGAAATGACATGAAACACCTCGTTCCCATGGAGTAGTCCAGCCTTGAAGGCCTTCTTCAGGATTGAAAAGAAGCATATCAAATCAACGATGACAATTTTACCCCAAATGTCCTTATAGTTATTTACTCATCTCGTCGGATTGCATGGAGTGTCATTCACTGCAACCACCAAGTGTCTAGGGTAAATAACTGAATACGAGGTGCATTTGGATTTTGGATTATTTGATTTTTTTGTTACTTTTGAAGTTTTTGAATTTTTTTAGGTTTAATTGGGCTATTTAAAATGCCATCTAGGAGCTTTCCTCTTGTAAAATTAAGGAAATTGCATTTAATTTTCTCACCACGGCTCTCCCTTGCAGGCCATTTTTCTCATCGTGGTCAAAACTTGTGGTTGGAAAACCCTAACTCGTAGACCACACGTGTCATCCGTGGCCCGAAGCAAATTGGAAAAGCTATAAAAGGGCCCATTTTGGGAAAAAGTGTTATTTTCACCTGCACTAATCAAGCAACCTAGGAGCTCTAGAGATAAAAATTTTAAAAACTAACCTAGAGCATTGCTAAAACTCAAACCGACTACCTAACCTCACACCTTATGGCAGACCCAAGGGAAGCATCGACCAATGGGAGAGCCAAGGGTTCAAAGGTAATTCATGAACTAAGACTTCACATTTGATTTATGGTTAAAATGAATCTCATTAATTAATCGGTACATGAATCATACTAAATTGTTGGTAACGAACCCCACATTAGGTTAGGATTTAGCTTAGGATAGCTAGGGGGAATTTTTAATTTTTCTAGGTTTTTAGGGCATGAATGAACCCATCTAGGGTTTCGTTCACTAGCCGTAGGTGGTAGCCATGGTCCCCAATTGGTAGATTGGGGGCCGTGGCTATCATCCATGATGGGGTTTAAAATCCAACGGTCATATTTTTTACCGTTGGGTTGGCCGTGGCTTTGACCTGTGGTGCCCAAATTTGACAATTTTTTTTTGCTCATTTTGATGCATATTATTAGATGTTTAGAAAAATCCATGATGTTTAGGTTGATTTTGTAGTGTTTTTAAATGTTTTTCACTTTTCTTGTATTCTTTTTATCCAGTATTTGACTAATAGAGCGAGGGAGACCGATCTCCTTCACAACCTACGCCCACTACTAACTGATGTTGAGCGGGAGTGGTTTAGAGCTATTGGGTTTGGGTACATCCTGGATCTCCCACCTCTTTGGGTAGACCAAGATTATTTGACTACTTTGGCCCATCGTTGGGATGCATGGACCAATACATTTCACCTACCTACAGGTGAAATGATGGTTACACTCGAGGACATGTACCATATATTTTGGCTACCCATTGATGGTCTGCCCATCACTGCCTCTCCATTTACGATGAGGAAGGCCATATTTGATGTCATATTCAGAGGTCAGAGCATGGAGGCATAGGGCTCCATCGACCATGGTGGCATCCATGTCCAGGACTGGTATGAGGCACAGGTTTTCTCATGGTGAGAGGTCATGTTTATGCACTTAGTGATCCGGGTTGCCCTGCCAGACTCTTCAAGAGTGAGGTTCCCTTAGAACCTCCTAGCTTGCATCCACCTAGTTATGGCTAGCTCGACGGAGGAGCCAGTCATCCTATCCTAGGGGAGTGCTCTACTTGCACAGTTATACCATGAGCTCTTCCAGATCACCCATCAAGAGTAGGGTTGGCATAGGCTGTAGTCTCTTGTTGTAGATATGGGGTTGGTAGCACATCAAGATAGAGCACCCCGTAGAGCTGCCCCTGTGGATTACTATGATTGATGATGAGCATCAGTGCTACATCGCTTGCTAGCCTTGGGAGCAGGAGGGATTCTAGAGCAGATCACACATCGGAGACTTGACATATTACATTGGTCGGTTTGCCTAGCTTCGCTCAGATGACGTAGAGTGGCACCCCTATATGGATTGCCCTGCATGGGAGGAGGCAGCTAGATACCTACATTGGGTGCGCAGGGATAGGTGGATTATCGGCCGTAAGGTCGAGTGGTATGAGTATCACTACTTCTCATGAGTACTCCACCAATTTGGGATCAGGTAAGACATCCTGATGATGCCCACCATCTACAGATACCTGGTCCTAGAGAGGGACCTCGCCTGGCCTATAGTTACTCCTCTGGGAGAGGATGATGATACTTTTTAGGAGATAGGGGTTAGAGAGGTAGGGACCACTCTAGATTATGATGGTTGGTGGGCTGACATACAGTGGCATGGGGTGGGACCCCTCGGTCGGCTAGTTGGAGGATTCACTGTAGAGGGTAGGGATGGTGTGGAGGTAGATCCACATGGATGCTACACTCGGTAGAGGACTGATGACTAGGGTGTAGTAGTAGAGGCCCCCAGGTAGACATAAAGGAGGAGGCTCTGGATGAGGGTGAGGTAGCACCCGACAGTGAGGTGGGGTAGCTACTAGCTCAGGTTGCTGACCTACAGAGTCAGATTGGGAGGCTGTAGACCTAGCAGTTGTAGTGAGATACTTCTATCACCACTTTGGAGGTAAATCTAGCTCATAGGGAGAGGTAGCTATAGTAGGCCCAAGAGTAGATCACAACTCTTACAACATGGGCTATAGGGGCAGAGACACAGGTCCATGAGCTCACTAGTGCATGTGATCTAGCATAGGCACAATGGAGTACAACTATTGTTGAGAGGGATTTTTATAGGCTATAGAGGGGAGATCCTTCATCATCTCAGATAGTCATGCCACCTCTAACCATGCCATCCTCATTGTTACTAGGAGGTCGTGATCCCATGGCAGAGATCCGATGATTACAGTCCCTCATGGAGGAGGGCAATGAGAGGCACATAGGTAGAGTAGCCCACATAGATCAGCTAGAGGGCTATATCAGATTGATTGGTGGGTAGGTCCCAGAGGACCCTCATGCTTTAGATACCCATCAGAGTAGGTCCAAGACTAGGGCGACAGGGCACTCTTCTGTGAGTTCGAGCCACAAGACCCATAGGACCGAGAGGACACATAGGTCCTCTAGTACACATGGCACCAACTCACATAGGAGTCATAGAGATGGTGGGGGTGATGGTGGTGACTCTCAGGCTGGGGGTGCAGGCCCTGTATAGTACATATCTTGCTGATATATTGTAGTACTATTTTTGAGTGTAAGGTCGAGGACCTACATAGTTGTAGCCTATGAGCATTTTGATACACCTCTATGTACTCATTTATACACATATTTATATGATATATCATTTTGGCTCATTATGTGTACTTGTCATTTTTATGTTTTATGCTTATGCTTATGCACATGGATGCAGATATTTATATTGATTCTATGTTCATATGATGTGATGTATGGATGACATGCACTAGATAGCTATTTTTAATTTATGATGATGATGATATGCAGTGATCTAGATGCTTAGATGTGCTATTTATGATGGATGCATATGGATGCGATGTTTACTTTTAAATGCATATTTAATTTTACTTTATTGTATGCATTTAATTTATGATGATGTCATGATATGTTGATGTAATGTATGTAATGCATTATTTACATGATGGTAATCTAATGTAAATGAACTTGTATGCTTTAATCACTTAAAACATAAGGAATGAATGCGATATGTGTTTAACAATCTAATGGACGACACCACAGAATGTGTAAAAATCATGAATGTAATTGAAAATCCTCATTACAAGAATTTAATCAATTAATCACCCATATATGAAATGCAATGATATGAAGTGGTATGATGCGAATGATATAATATGTCATTCTATATTCTTTTTGCAACTTTGAGAAATATGCACAATATAGTCAGTGGTCGTCTAGATATCATTTTTGATATCCATCTGGTATCTATCCTATATCTTGATTGTGCCTTATATAATGATGTATCATGGATTCGATACTTTGTAGTTTGATGATTTGAATTACTTGGTATTGTGTTGCTATTAGAGAAATTTTTGAGGTTTTCCATGAGACTCAAACACCCTAGTAGACTTCTCAAACATCACATACTAACTGTACAAGGCTTTTGTTGGACAAAGCTTTCATCATGAATGACCCAACTGTTCATTACCCTTGTGTGTGCATGTGAGTATTTTTAGATAGACCATAGGCATACCCCAGATGTCAGTCGGGACTCTTCCAACCCATATGTGAGATCGGGTTCCTCCTATGTTCGTATCATCCTTGTTTCAGACTTGATTGGACTATACTTCTAGACAACCCCAAGCACCTAGAGCTAGCTCATCTCACAAATTGATCAGGACTACCCCTCCAAAAATAGTCGGGACTCTTTCAACCCATTGCTGCATTTGGGGATCACCCAATAAAACTACTACTCCAGAAGCAGGTGGGACTCTTTCAACCCATTGCTACAATCGAGGTTCATTCTATGGCTTTGAATGGTGAACAATCCAGGGATTCAAGTTCTCACCCCATTTTTTATTTTTGCTCATATGTAGTGATAAAAATCATTGTTTTTCATGTTTTACTCTGAGTGATAAAAATCATTGTTTATTCCCATTTTTCTTGAGCAAGGGATTTGTATAGTGCTTTTGATTCACTATATCATTTTAGATTTGAACTTTGAACTTTGGGTTTGAAATTTAAACTGTGTATCTATGTACGAGTAGGGGAAATTCTTGTCCTTTTGCCAAGGTTCACCACTCTAGACCGAACTATTTGCAAGATAAGCAGGTAATAAAACCCATCTCTCTAAATACCCAGGACCACTTTCATAGCTTTCATCCTCCCTTATCTTAGCAAGATTTTAAATGTGTCAATTAGTGATGGGATCCTGATATGCCAAGCACTATCACAACTAATGACCTCATCTAAAAAAGCAAAAGCAACTTTCTATGACATCTGAGAAACCCACTAGGTATGGTTGAGTGACTAGAAAACTTTGGTATACACACATATCTCATAGCAATAGGTGTTGTGTATGAATGTAGCAAATTATGATAAATGCAAAGGTGCATGATTAAAACACAAACATGGCATCATTTGTAAGATTGACAAACACAATCCATCCTACTACAGAATGCAACGGATGAAGAATACCTATATGCAATGCAATAATGAAATGAATGCATGTGTAAATAAAAATGCATAATGCAAATGCACATGTTTTTGGATTTTATGCTTTACCAATTTTTTTTGGATTTTATTGATTTTATAATTTTTATTGATTTTGAGCCTTTATATCTGACCAAACGGTGAGTACATGCCTCTGGAGCCTTTAGGAGTGACCAAATGATGAGGAAATGCCATTGGAGCCTTTAACTTGACCAATTTTTAAAAAATCCTTGGAGCTTTTTAGGATGACCGAGTGGTTTTAAGCAAACCCTCAGAGCCTTTTGGGGTTGACCAAAGGTTTGAAGTACCTATGGAGCTTTTTGATTGACCAGACTACTCACAAGAGAGCCTGGAGCCTTTTAGGATGATCAAGAAATTTAAGCAAACCCTCAAGGCCTTTTGGTTGACCAAATATTTCTCAAAAACCCTTGGTGCCTTTTTGGGATGATCGAGTGGTTATAAGCAAACCCTCGGGGCCTTTACTGACATGACCAAGTGGTTTTAGGAACCCTTGGAGCCTTTGGGGTTGACCGAGTAGTTTTAAGCAAACTCTCAGAGCCTTTTACTATGCTCTCAAGCATAAAATGCCTTAATATGGATGATGTTGAGAGGTTCAGGCTCTTCAACACCTCCTAGTGATGTTAGGCGATAGGTACCTGGACCAATATTTTTAGATATGATATAGGGTCCTAGCCAATTAGCCATGAATTTGTCTCGCATATCTAGCGGTAAATTAGAGTTCTGTTGGTTCTCTTTCAAGACAAGATCCCCAACTTCAAAGTCTCTCTGGTGGACTTTGATATTATAAGCTCATTTTAGTCACTCCTGATAAATGCAGAGATGCTCTAGGGCATTCATGCGATGTTCATCAAGCAGCGTCAGTTGATCTAGTCGAGCTTGTCATGCGGTGTCGTCATCGATGAACTCTTTCAATGCGATGCACAGCATTGGAATTTCCAATTCCAAGGGCATAATGGCCTCAGTGCCATATACTAGTGAAAATGGCATTGCCCTAGTGGGCATCCGAATGCTAGTCCTGTAAGCCCATAATGCAAGGGGTAGCTGGATATGCCAATATTTGTGGTTTTCTTGGACCGTATTTTTCAATATGGCCACCACTATCTTGTTTGAGGCCTCAACTTGCCCATTTGCCTGCGGATAATAAGGAGTTGCAAAATTGTTCTTGATTCTATATTTAGATGTCAAAGCTCTCATATTTTTGTTCTTAAATGATGTTCCATTATCCAAAATTATCTTGGATGGAATCCCAAAATGACATATGATATGCTCGAGTATAAACTCTGCTATGCGAGCTCCAATCATCGTTGTTAAGGGTATTACTTCCACCCACTTTGTGAAATACTCAGTAGCCATGATTATAAATGTATGCCGACCTGATGACGGAGGAGAGATCTTGCCTATAAGATCTAATCCCCACTAAGAAAATGGCCAAGCCGCTTGGATGGGCTGTAAGGCCTATGATGGCAAGTGCGTAAGATTAGCATGATGCTGACATTTGATGCATTTCTTGACATACACATTGCACTCCTTCTCCATAGTGGGCCAATAGTAACCCATTCAAAGGATGCACTTGACGATGGCCATGCCACTAAAATGACCATCGCACGTACCATCATGAGCTTGTGAAATCGCCCAAGATGCCTCTTGGGGCTCTAGACAACGAAGGAGAACTCCATCGTAGCCTCATCGGTACAAAATATCTCCTATCAAGACATATTTAGTCATTTTTTGCTTGAATGTGTATTTTGTGGCATGCGACAATCCCTCTGGGATTATACCAAGTTTTAAGAAGTCTTGGATTTATGACATCCAGCTCTGACAAGCCTCAACTTTGACTACCAAGATGACTTGCTCCCCCTACGTATTTACTTTTGCAAATGCAGACTAGGAAACAACCTTGTGGTGAATGGTAGTACCACTCCCCGTCGGACTCTGAGAGGTTAATGACCCCCAGGGTGCCTTCTTTAGAAAGTCTTCAGCTCTGTAGAACCATTCAAATTTTGGTTCCATGCTAATCATGTTGATTGACATTTTATTATCAAAGGCTTTGTGCTTCACTATAGGATGCGAGAGCATCTTGACATGGATGGTAGTGAAATCCACAGATGGATCCCAAATATGCCATGGTGTCTGCAAACCTATTTGATGAATGAGGGATTGCCTCGATGTCATACCATTCCAATTTAGCCAAATATGTAGCAACAAGATCTTTATAGGCTTTCAGTATGGGACATCAACACTGAAAGAGCCCCTTAACTTGGTTTACTATGAGCAAGGAGTCACCAAAGATGTTTAATATTTTAATGTTCATGGTGACGACTATGTGGAGGCCCAACAATAGGGCTTCATACTCAACATTGTTGTTGGTGCATGAAAAGTCTAATTTAAATGACAAGGGCATTGGAGCTCCTTGTGACATGAAAAACACTATTCCTGCACCACCCCCTTGCTCGCACTTCGAACCGTCGAAGAATAGAGTCATGTCAGCATTATTCTCTGGTTCTTCAGGTTCGGGAGCTTCGAATATGATGAAGACTACATCATCCGAAAGCTCAATGGTCAGAGGCCTACTATTTGATAGTGGTGCCTCAACCAGTTGATCAGCTATGACTTGTCCCTTAATGGAATTTTGGCTTATGAATTCCAAATCAAATTCTATCAGTAGCATGATCCACTTTGTAGTATGCGTATTGTGATACATCTTACTCATCATGTACTACAAAGGATTTTGTTTTGATATAACATATGTCGTATGACTTAGCATATAGTATCATAATTTCTTGGTAGTGAACACTATTGCTAAACATAGTTTCTCCACATATGCATACCCGAGCTCATAGCTCACCAAGGTTCGACTAATATAATATATGGCCTATTATTTTCCTTGCACGTTCTTTTGGGCTAACATGGTCCCTAATGCAAATTTAGTTGTCGATATATATAGTAGAAATGGCACATCTGGCCTTGGTGGAGCTAGCACTGGCGGTGTCGCCAGGTATTGCTTTATTTTAGTGAAAGCTACTTGACAGTCCTCATCCTAGTTGAATGGGACCCCCTTATGTAGCAGTCGATTCATGGGTCGACATTTATCCGATAACTGAGTGATGAATCACTTTATCGATGCTACTTTGCCCTGTAGGCTCCTTAATTCTTTAATATTGGAGGGAGGACGCATCTCTAAGATAGCCTTGACCTTCGTTGGGTCGACTTCGATGCCTCGTTTAGAAATGATGAATCCTAAGAGTTTACCAGAAGTTATGCCAAATACGCACTTCTTAGGATTCAACCTGACATTGTGCTCTATCAGGTGATTGAAGACCTTCCTTAAGACCTCTGCATGCTCTTCCCACAGCAATGACTTGGCCAACAAGTCATCGATATAATATTCTATAATATTATGCATGTAGTCATGAAAAATGAATGTCATGGCCCATTGATATGTGGCACCAATGTTTTTGAGACCAAATGGCATAAATTTATAGAAAAATGTTCTCCATGGCATTATAAATGTGGTTTTATGCTGGTCTTCAGGTTTAATCTGAATCTAATTATAACCAAAAAAACCATCCATCAGGGAGAGCATCTCATGACCTATGGTTGCATCTACAAGAGCATCGATATTGGGCAACGGAAATGAATCTTTGGGTGTTGCCTTATTTAGGTCCCTAAAATCCGTACAAATACGGATTCTTCCATCAGGTTTTCCTACGAGCACCATATTGGATACCCATTCTGGATAGTCGATGGAGATTACAAATTCTATGTCCAATAAATTTTGTAGCTCATATTTCACCATTAAGGCTACTATTGGATGCATCTTTCTAAGCTTTTGCTTGACCGACTTCTTTGTCAGATCTAGCGAAAGGTTATGCGTAACCAATTTTGGGTCTAGACCTAGCATATCTTTGTACGTCCAAGAAAAAATATTAGGTCTCTCTTTTAGTAGAGGGATGAGTGTGGCACACTCATCGGGAGTGAGACTCTCTCTGAATTTAACCTTCCTTGGATTGGTGGGATCATTACTGATATCCACATCAAAGGTTTCCTCTACTGACATGTGTGATCCCTCCTCAAGCTGATGAGGTGTAGGGATCAAATGGATGTCATCAGTTGGGTTGATAGGTTTCGCATCGGAAGTATTTTTAGCATGATAGACATCATAAGCACAACCTAGAACAAAATGAAATGGTTTTAAAATTTCTTTATTAGGGAAGAAATATTCAGGCTCAATAGGCGAGTCAGTGCGATCCCAGTCGATAGCATCTATATTAAGATACAACGGTTTGGATGGATCGGCTGGATTGCGGAGTGGGGTGGTCAAATCAATGGAGACCATATTGATGGAATGGAATTGATCTCCAATACCACATGGATGAACCTCTACATTATCGATTCAGCTCTCATACCCAAGATCTGGCTCTAATGGCATGGGTACAAATGGGTCCTCTCTATGAGAACTACTGACGACTAGATCCTCTCTATGCACTGGTTGCAATATGGGATCATTTAGCTCATGGAGCTCCATGTAGGTAGGCATATGGGGAAACAACATGTGATAAATCACATTAAATTTTGGTGGTATTCCCCTAAGGTGAGGGTTGAGATTGATTTATCTTCACATATCCTTAGTCATATAAGGTGCATTGCGGTGACATTGGGGTTGTTGCCTTTGTTATAAAATTTCTTGAACTTCTTATGATTTCCATTAAATTTATTCTCATAATTTTAGGGTTTTTAGCCTTCTGACCTTGTTCACCCTTCCATTTTTATGAATCCATTGCTATTCCTCTTCTTTAGTGTCTATCGATCTTGCTAAAATAAGGTATCATATTTGTAACGAAAGTGAGACTTTATTTTCTTTGCTAGGTCATACTCCTTTTGTAATGACTTAGGCTCATGCATGCCTAGATCATGCTTTACCCTAGATTCTAACCCATGAATAAACTTATGCACCCACATTTTCTCATCATTACATACTTCAAAAATATTACCAACTTCTTGTAGTATATCTCCACTATGTTGGTTCCTTGCCTTAGATTGGAAAAATCCTCAATTTTTAGGACATAGAAATGCTTTATAAGGAACCTCTTTTTGAATATGAATATGAATTACTTCCATGGGATGTCTACTGGTTCAATCTTAGTTTTATCATAATAAGTTTCCCACCAATCTAGGACAACCCCTATAAGGTAAATCCTAGCCCAAATAGTTTGGGTTCCTAGAGAATACTCCTTTACCATGAAGTAAACTTCCAATTCCCTTAACCAAGCCTTAACTACATATCCTTCTCCTTCTCCATAAAAATTGGAGATACAGATGTTAATTAGGTCTCTTGTCATTTCCTTTTCTAGAAGGGCTCTAGCTAGTAACTATTTCACAGTAAGTCCCTCAACTTTGTTAAAATATGAGCCCCTAGATTAAAAATTTTGATTCACAATGGTTTCCAACACCTACCTCATTTGATCTTGTATGGCAAAAACTATAGTAATGATATCTTCCACCCCCCTATTGGGAGTTCCTGGATCCTCATTCTGGACCCCTTCTTCAACATTACTTTGTTGATTCTATCTAAGTGGAGGCGTAGGCCTCCATTTTCTAACCTTGGATGGCATATTGACCTAGTTGCAACCAAGAAAAATACTAGGCTACATCTTCATCTTAAATTGTACTACTAATTAATACCTAATACAAAGGTCTTACCAAAAGCATTAATAATATAACTAGGATAGAATTCCAAGATTATAATTGTAGAGGGGGAAAACTACCCTACCACGTAAAATTTCCAAAAAGGCTGGATCCATGAGAGATAGAAAGCCTTATGGGGTGAACCACAGGGGTATGTTGTTCTCTACACTCGGTGCTAGGGGGAAGGGTTCACCAGGAATGGTTTTAGGACTCGCTCCAAGTCCTCAGGATTTTGGGATAGTTTGATGTATTCAGTTTTCAAGCAATCACCTAAGTTTGGCCTTTCTAGATCTATGCTATGAAAGATAAAGGACAATGCAGAAATCAGAATGCAAGAATACAAGAGCTAACCTAATATGATTCTTTCTTTTGAATGCTTGCTAACCTAGGGTTTTATCCAGAAAACCTTTAAAGCAAGGACACAAGATAAATGCACAATATTAACCCTAGATGCACACTATATGCTTTTCACTTTCAGATGCCTAAGAATCAATACTCAGATCAGATCTTCAACCAATAAAATAATTAGAGCACTTATCTTGACCGGTGGTTGACTTAGATTTTTTGCCTCTTGTCCAATGATATCAGAAATACCTGTTTCTGCAAGATAACTTATGAAACACTTGAAAATGGGATTAGCATTAGGGGGCCTACTTAGGCCACTGTACAACAATGCTTGGAGGTGCAGCAATCAAGCCCCCTAGGTCCTTTTAGATGACCTTTGGAAACAAAAGCGAAAATTGACCTTTGGATAATTAATCATAAAACAACAATGCAACAATAGAGAAGTAGAAAATAGATTATGCTATCATGCCCTAAATGCAATTTAGAAACTACTCATGCAATCAAAATATGATAGATGCCCCTAGTTTAGTCCTAGGCAAAATTATGCCTCATAGATGGTAGGTGCGATAACGCTATAGGCAAAGTCACACTCCATTAGAATGAGGCACGATCTCACTTCTATGAGAGAAAACCCTAAATTAGGGTTAGCAAAGTCATGCCTCACCAAGATAGGGTACAATTTCACTTTAGAGACATGAAAAATAAAATATAAATGTAGAGCATAAATAAATGTAGGAAACAAAGTGTGCACAACCTGATGGATGATATAAAAGTAGGTAGAAGAGATCAAGGTATCCAAATAGGCACTCTCTTTCCTTTCAAACTACAACACAAATCCACCAAACCACACAACAATCCAAATCAATGCAGCAGAAGATCAAATCCAAAATTCACACTTTGAGGTTAGCTTGTAGAAGAAATAGGAAGCAGAGCGAAAGTAAGAATGTGAGCACTAATTAATCATAAGAATTTTGAGCTTAATTATTTCTAAGATCGATCACATGTCTATATTTAGAGTGAGATTAACCCCTCCTTTTATAGATAAAAATTGGGGTGAAAGAAGTGGGAAAACAAACACAAGTTGATGCCAAACATACTAAAAAGGTTAAACCTAGGTTTTAATAAATTAAAACCCTAAAATAGTGAAATCGTACCCCATGCTGATGGGGTGCGATATCACTTCTGTAAAGTCGCACCCCATCATAACCGGGTGTGATTTTGCTAAAAGGCTAAATAAAGGCAAGGTAGGGGAAAAGAGGCTTACCCTTGCCTAGGGCAAGGGTTAGGGACCTCTTAGGGGCTCTAAGGAAGATTACCCACTAAAAGTGGGTCAATTTTCTATGTCTACATTTTACCCCTCTTTGATGCATTTAAGGCCAAGTAAATGCATCAAAGAAAGATGTAGACTCCTATGGGCAAAAAGGCAACAAACACAAGAAAAGGAGTGGCTAGGTTTGGACAAAGGAATGAAGAGGTGAACTAGGTGAGGCATTACTACCACTAATGCCTCTATGGGTGCCCCTCGAGTTTCGAAAGGAATGAACACTCCTTAAGAAACTCAAAAAGACAAAGGAAGAAAAAGCAGAACACAAAAACAGAGAACAAAACAAGCAAGCAACAAAGCAAATATTACTAGGTACAACATGAATCTAATACAGCTAGCATGAAATGCATAGAAGAAAGGGAAATATAGAAGAAGGGAAGAGAAGAAGAATGAGAAGAAGAAGAAAAAGAAGCTCCAAAGGTCAATCATATAAAGTGAAGAAGGCTAAATCAGAACCCTGACTAGAGGGTGTTATGCTCAAAATATGGTCCATGTATGGAGTGAAACCCACTATGGGTGTAGTACTCGCTAAGATGGACAGATAGGAAAATATGGAGCATAACCCACTATGGATGATTGCTCACTAGTGACTATTATGGGGTGATTACCCACTAGGATGTATGTCGAGGCCTACTAAAATGGCCAAGGAGCTGATCCTGTAATGGGGTGTTGAGCCCGTTGAGTCAAAGAGAGATGTAACCCGATAGGGGTGATATATGATATATGCTGATGTGAATGATGTATATGCTAGTACTACCCGATAGGGTGTATGTGGATGTATGTATGAGCCAATCAATATGAGCATAACACAACATGAGTGTGTGCATGTGCTAGAAGAAATAAGAGGAAGAAAATGAGGAGCAAATAATTGTGCGTGTGTACCCCCTGCTTGAAGTTTCAACAAGTGAAAATTCAAGAGGGAGGAAGTGATCAAACAAAGAAGAGAAGAATGTATATCCTCATATGAATCAAAGAAATAAAAAAGAAATAATTATCATGCAAAAGATAAGAATATACAAAAGGAGAATTGTATTCCTTGACTTTGATGAGAGATGATGAACATTATAAAAAATTTCAAAGTCAAGGAAGACAAGAAGAGGAGAGAAGAAGAAAAATGTAGGAGAAAACCAAGAAGAGAATTCGAGAAGAAAAGAAGAAAAGGGATGGGGTCCTAGGTTGGGGTTTCGCTAGGCATCAGAGCCCTAGTGAGAATGCAATGCATGTGAGCTACAACCTAACTAGGTATCATCACATGCCATTATCGTGAATCCCTAGAAACTATATGAACAAGCAGTTATGAGCAAGCAATAATGCAAATATGACAAGCAATATGTAAGAATAGAATGTCAAGCAATCATGCATAATATGATAGGCAAGCGTGCAGAATATGTTAGGCAAACATGCAATATGATCTAACTAAATGCAAATGCAATATAAAAAATGGATCAAGCATAATATATTTTTAAATGCATTATATTCATTGGTTCTTTAAGCTCTTTACCATCCATAGAAGCCAAATTATAAGCACCTGAGCCAAACTTAGCTATTATGACAAAGGGCCCCAACCAGTTGGGCTGAAACTTACCTCGAAGATCAACATGAGCATTAGTGTTCTTTTGGTTTTCCTTGAGGACAAGGTCCCCAACCTCAAAAGAATGGTTGCAAACTTTCTTAGAGTAAGATCATTGGAGCCTACCCTGATAGGCTCACAAATTCTCTAAGGCATGAATGTGCTTCTCATCCAACAACTCCAATTGGTGCAAATGGTCTGCACGATACTCATCACCGACCTCAACATCTTGCAACAAGATGCACAAAGAAGGAACCTCAAGCTCAAAAGGAAACACCACCTCAGACCCATACACCAAGACATATGGTGAGGCCCCTATGGGAGTACGCACACTAGTACGGTAGGCCCACAAGGTAGGATAAAGCTGAGTATGCCAGTCATGACCGATCTTACTAACCAGCTTCTTCAAAATCCTGATCAAGGATTTGTTGGATGCTTTAGCTTATCCATTACCCTGAGGATAATAAGGAGTTGACCATCTATGTTGAATCTTGTACTTAGCACAAATATTATGGATATCCTTGTTCTTGAAAGGAGTGTCATTGTTAGAAACAATCATCGAAGGAATCCCAAACCTACAAAGAATCTGGTTGAAGATGAACTTGGAAACCTGAGTTCCAATCACCATAGCTAGGGGCATGGCTTCAACCCATTTAGTGAAGTACTCTATCATAGTAATGATAAACTTGTGACCATAAGATGACACTAGGTTAACCTTCTCGATAATGTCCAACCCCCACATGGAGAATGGCCAAGGGGAAGAAATAACCTGAAGGTCTTGAGAAGGAGCATGAATAAGATGATCATGGCATTGACACTTGTCATAGTGTCGAACATAATCGCATGCATATTTCTCCATGGAAGGCCAATAATACCCCATCTGAAGGAGCTTTTTGGCAATAGCATTGCCGCTAAAATGGCCTCCACATGAACCTTCATGAGCATCACTAAGAGCAAGTCGGGCTTCATCGAAGTTAAGACATCGCAAGAGGATACCTTCAAAAGAATGTCGATACAAAGTATTTCCAATTATAACAAATTGACATGCTCTTTTGCATAATAGCTTGCATTGATTATGATCTAAACCATCAAGCATTGATCCATATTTAAGGAAATTAAAGATGTCATTATACCATGGTTCAGATGGGGAATATTCGATGGTAAAACACTCTAGGGGATCCAAACAAGAACTCAAAGATGTAGGTTCCTAGAGTTGTTGAATGATAATCGAAGCTTGATCATCTTCCAACTCCAAAGGGAACAAAGATGCAGCAGCAGCCATGGCATCCGCATGGTGGTTTGAGGATCTAGGGATAGACTCTATGGTTACCTACTCAAAAGAAGACAACAACTTGGTAACAATCTCCTTATATGGTTTAAGTTTATCATCCCGAGTCTGATAAACATCGTTGATCTGATTAACCACAAGTTGAGAGTCACCAAAGACCGAAAGGACCCTAACCTACAAAGCTAAGGCTGCTCTAAGACCAAGGATCAAAGCTTCATATTCTATAGTGTTATTCATGCAAGAAAAATGAAGCTTGAAGGACAAGGGGATGAGTTATTTTTGTGGTGTAACTAGAATGACTCCAGCTCCAATGCCCTTCATGCAATGGGCTCCATCAAAAAACAAAGTCCAAGACTCGGACTCTTCAATTTCGACATTGAAGCACTCATCGAGAAACTCAACAACTATAGGATGGGTAGCTTCTAGGGGAGCGGAGGCTAACTGATCAACAATCACCTGACCCTTGATAGCCTTCTGACCTATGAAAGTTAGGTCAAACTCACTAAGGGCCAACACCCATTTAGCAGCTCGACCTGATAGGTGGGGCTTAGACATCAAATAGTACAAAGGATCAAACTTTGCAACCACTAATATCTTATGGCTGAGCATGTAGTGCCTTAACTTCTAGGAAGCAAACACTATGGCTAGATAGAGCTTCTCTAAGGGAGTGTACCTAGTTTCATAGCTGACCAAAGTTCTACTAATATAGTAGATAGCTCTTTCTTTATTTTCATCATCATGTTGAGCCAGCATGGCTCCCAAAGTATGAGTAGTGGCTACTATGTAAAGCAACAAATGCCTACCAGGCACAGGGGGAACTAAAATAGGTGGGGAGGTGAGATACCTTTTGAGGTCATCAAAAGCTTTCTGACACTCAGAATCCCATCGAAAAACTACATCCTTCTTAAGGAGCCGAAGGAAAGGCTGACACTTATCGGCTAACTGGGCAATGAACCGATGAATAGACTACAACTTACCTTGCAGACTATGCAATTCGATCAGGGTGCAGGGAGGAGGTATATCAATGATAGTTGCTATCTTAGTAGGGTCCACTTCAATGCCTCACCTAGACACTATGAAGCCTAGCAACTTGCCAGATGTGACTCCAAACACACACTTAGCAGGTTTAAGATGAACTTTATATTGTTGAAGCCTTTCAAATATTTATCTTAAATCATGGACATGATCCTTTCATTCTAATGAATGAGCCAAAAGGTCATCCACATAGTCCTAGAGAATATCATGCATCATGTCATGGAAAATATAAGTCATGGCCCGCTGATAGGTAGCTCCCACATTTTTCAAGCCAAAAGGCATGACTTTCCAGTAGAAGGTACCCCATGGAGTAGTGAATGTTGTCTTGGCCTGATCTTCAGGAGTAATCATAATCTGATTGTAACTTGAGAAACCATCCATGAGTGAAAGCATTCCACATTTGGTAGTGAAATCTATAATCTGATCTATGTTGGGCAAGGGAAAATCATCCTTGGGACATGCTAAGTTAATGTCCCAAAATTTGGTACATACTCTGATTGTTCCTTCTTTCTTAGCTATAGGAACGATATTAGAAATCCAATCAGAATAGTCGATGGCTTTTATAAAACTGACATCAAGGAGTTTTTGGAGCTCCTCCTTGATTGAGAGGGTGACCTTCGGATGCATATTTTGAAGCTTCTGCTTAATAGGCTTAGCACTAGGCTTAACTACCAAATGATGCATGACAAGGGAGGGATCAAGCCCTGGCATGTCAGCATATGACCAAGCAAAAATATCTTGATATTATTTCAATAAATTGGTCAATTGCTCCTGCTCATCCATGGTCAGGGCTTTGCCTAACTTAAGGATTCTAGGGGCTTCCTTAGAACCTATGTTCACATCTATGGTCTCCTCAATGAGGATGGATAAATTATCCTCAAGAGGAGGTGGGGCAGGAATCACTCCTAATTTCTCAAGGTCCTCGGGAGACATAGAACCAAAGTCCACTTGAGAACTAGAAGACTCAACTTGTGCTATGCAAGGGACAAACCCATCAAAGCAGATATCATTCTGAGGTAAAGCCTCATCTATAACATGTGACTCTAGGGTTAAGACCATAGGAGAGGGTGGACCCTCATCCTCAACACTCCACTCTAAACCTTGATGAGATTCATCAAAGAGAAGATCTAAACAAGAAGAGTCATCTTGATCCTATGATGAAACATTTGTAGAAAATTTCTTAGAGGAAGATTGTGAGGAATGAATTTGGGCTAAATCCTTTGGTGAGAAAAATTCAAATGGATGAGGATCACCCATGATAGAAATGATTTGGTTTTCAAATTCAAATTTCACACAGTGATGAAAAGTAGAAGGGATGGCCTTCATCGCATGAATCCATGGTCATCCAAGAAGAATATTAAAATATGCAGGACAAGACACCACGTAAAACATTGTGTTCAAAATTTTAGGTCCAACTCTAAGAGGGAGGGATATAGTACCACAAGCCTTTTGAGACTCATTGCTGAAAGTTTTAATGATGTCACTAGTTACAATTAAATCTTCCTCTTTCAATCCAAACTTCTGAAAGAAATGATGTGTACATATATTAAGCGAAGAACCATTATCAATCATAACCCTTTTGATGAGAGTATCCCCAATAAAAGTAGTGATATATAAAGATGAATCTTCTTGCATTTTCGAGAAAGACATATCATTATCTGAAAATGTGAGATGAAGCATCCCAAGAGAACTTACAACCTTTGCTATATCACTAGGAGAAATATCTGGAGGTACCGATTGCTGCTTCAAAATATTTACCATAGCTTCCTCATGGGCTTGAGAATTCTGTAGAAGTTCTAAGAGAGAAATATTTGTTGACATACTCATCTCCTATTGAGATCGCTGAATTTGTTGACTTTGTACTAACTTCTCTGGAGTAGATATTATCATTCCAACCATATTGTTATCATACTGATGTGGCACACTCTTATAGGACACTTGGTTGGTTTGTCTAGTTCTATCCTGATTCTGTTGGTTGTTGGAAGACTGAAAACTACTGGTGTCAATACGACCAACATCAATTAAATCTTGAACCACATGTTTCAACTTCTTACAAGAATTTGTCCAGTGTCCTTCTACTCTATGATATGTGCAATATTGACCTACCTTATACCAATGAGTTGTAGTATCTGGTTGTCTTATAGGAGGTAATTCAATAGCCTTAGCTTCTAATAATTGTTTCAAAATTGCTTCCATAGGTATATTAAGTCTAGTAAAATTCCTTTGAGGAGGTTTCTGAAGTACAATATTTTGTAGGCTATTGGTGACATTATTAATAGGCCTACTATCATTATTACCTCTTGTATGCTTACTCTTATGTTGAGACTTAGTAGACTTTTCTTCTTTATTCTTAAGTTGACCTCTTCTAATGAGAGCTTGTTCCACTTTTCTGGCTAACTCAATTGCTTGATCAAGAGAGGTAACAGTAGTAGTTTCTAGTGCATACGATATATGTTCTTGTAAATTACTAATGAATATATCAAGCATATATTTCTGAGACATAGGTTGTCTTAATCGACCAACTAAACTTCTCCAACGAGCTAAGAATTCTAAAAAACTTTCTTCTTTACTTTGCTTTAAATCATATAGGTCTCTCATTGTCACTTCCTTTTCAATATAAGCACTAAATTGATGAACAAACATTTCTGCAGTCTTTTCAAAGCTCTTTAAAGAATAGTTGGGCAACCGATAATACCATTCCAATGCAACCCCAACAAGACTCTTTGGAAATGTTTTCAATAGAAGCATATCATCATAAACAAGATCATGGTAAGCTATCCTGAATCCTCTTAGATGCTCTATTGGATCTTCTATCCCTTTATAGATTGGTAAAACTGGCATAGGAAAATGCTTGGGATAAGGTCTAGCAGCAACAATAGGATCCAATGGTTGACTACACATTTCCTTATAATTGTATGTAAATCCTGAAGGCTGAATCATATCCATCCTTGAAACCAACTGATTCACTATATTTGCCAAATTCTGCATTTCTGAATTATGTGTGTTCCCAATATTCCCTTGAATTAAGTTGGACATGAGAAGGTTATTGTTATATGTGGTGCCTTGTGAGAATGGAATATTAACTTGTGGTGGAATAGAAGCAATAGTGTTGACATTAGAAGATAAAGGAGGAAATTGAAAGTAATTTTGGGTGCCATTACTAGTTGGAGGAATGGGTGGATTCCATCCAATATTGGTGGTCATAGTAGTGGCATAAGTAGGTTGACAGGTTTGATTACCATGATTCAAAGGTTCACTCAAAGGATTTTCTTGAAGTGGGATATCCTTTTCAAGTAATGCTTCTTCCTCTAAGGCTAGATCCAATGCATGTTTATGATATTTATAAAAAGTCCATACATGGTCAAAATATTTAAAGATAAGATTCCCATTGGGATCTTGAATAGGATCAAGATGATTATCAACCTCTTCTTCTAGGTTATGATTTTCTCTATCAATTTGATCATTCTCATGAAAAATCTCATCAAACCTAAGGAGTCTTCATCCTTCCCCAAGGTCAGAAGCCATTGAGAAAAAGGAAAAATACAAGAAGAAGAACTAAGACCAAAGAGACCTACGCACTTACACAAGGAGATTATATTTTTAAATATTTGGCACACAAATTAATGATCTTGCTTATTATTTTCAAAATAAAAGGAGGTGTTCACATCAGGTTCACCAAATATGTAGAGGGGAAAACTACCCTACCACGTACAATTCCCAAAAAGGTTAGATCCTGCAAAGATAGAAAGCCTTATGGGGTGAACCATGGGGGTATGTTGTTCTCTACACTCGGTGCTAGGGGGAAGGGTTCACCAGGAATAGTTTTAGGACTCGCTCCAAGTCCTCAGGATTTTGGGATAGTTTGATGTATTCAGTTTTCAAGCAATCACCTAAGTTTAGCCTTTCTAGATCTATGCTATAAAAGATAAAGGACAATGCAAAAATCAGAATGCAAGAATACAAGAGCTAACCTAATATGATTCTTTCTTTGAATGCTTGCTAACCTAGGGTTTTATCTAGAAAACCTTTAAAGCAAGGACACAAGATAAATGCACAATATTAACCCTAGATGCACACTATATGCTTTTCACTTTTAGATGCCTAAGAATCAATACTCAGATCAGATCTTCAACCAATAAAATAATTAGAGCACTTATCTTGACCGGTGGTTGACTTAGCTTTTTCTGCCTCTTGTCCAATGATATCAGAAATACCTATTTCTGCAAGATAACTTATGAAACACTTGAAAATGGGATTAGAATTAGGGGGCCTACTTAGGCCATTATACAACAATGCTTGGAGGTGCAACAGTCAAGCCCCTAGGTCCTTTTAGATGACCTTTGAAAACAAAAGTGAAAATTGACCTTTGGATAATTAATCATAAAACAACAATGCAACAATAGAGAAGCAAAAAATAGATTATGCTATCATGCCCTAAATGCAATTTAGAAACTACTCATGCAATCAGAATCTGATAGATACCCCTAATTCAATCCTAGGAAAAATCGTACCTCATAGATGGTGGGCATGATAACGCTACAAGCGAAGTCATGCTCCATCAGAATGGGGTACGATCTCACTTTTATGAGAGAAAACCCTAAATTAGGGTTAGCGAAGTCATGCCTCATCAAGATAGGGCACGATTTCACTTCAGAGACATGAAAAATAAAAGATAAATGTAGAGCATAAATAAATGTAGGAAACAAAGTGTGCACAACCTGATGGATGATGTAGAAGTAGGCAGAAGAGATCGAGGTATCCAAATGGGCACTCTCTTTCCTTTTAAACTACAACATGAATCCACCAAACCACACAACAATCCAAATCAATGCAGTAGAAGATCAAATCCAAAATTCGCACTTCGGGGTTAGCTTGTAGAAGAAATAGGAAGTAGAGAGAAAGTAAGAATGCGAGCACCAATTAATCATAAGAATTTTGAGCTTAATTATTTCTAAGATCGATCACATGTCTATCTTTAAGAGTGAGATTAACCCCTCCTTTTATAGATGAAAATTGGGGTGAAAGAAGTGGGAAAACAAACACAAGCCGATGCCAAGCATGCTAAAAAGGTTAAACCCAGGTTTTAATAAATTAAAACCCTAAAATAGCGAAATCGTGCCCCGTGCCGATGGGGTGCGATATCGCTTCTGTGAAGTCGCGCCCCATCGTAACCGGGTGTGATTTCGCTAAAAGGCTAAAGAAAGGCAAGGTAGGGGGAAAAGAGGCTTACCCTTGCCTAGGGCAAGGGTTAGGGACCTCTTAGGGGCTCTAAGGAAGATTTCCCACTAAAAGTGGGTCAATTTTTCGTGTCTACAATGATGTATCATTAATTCCAAAGCCCATACCTAAGGTATCATAACATTCATTCACTCTTGGGATTAGTTTCCATTAGATTATAGCAAGTAGATATTCTATCTTATCCCTACTTTAGCTTTATATTTCAATCAAACCTTAATTTGAGACATCCAAATCTCTTTAGCACATAGGAAGCTCTATACCCTTATACCTAGAGCTGATACCAAATGTAACAACCTTGAAAAAAATAAACAAAACACACAGAAAAGAACTTTTTTTACTAAGGAGAGGGATTCATAAAACCCTAACCAACTTTAGGTTTACTTAATATCTAACAAAAACCCCTAAGTTCCTCAAAGAGCTACATCTCATACGATTTCCTCATGCAAGTCCATTTACATAGGCATATCATATGTCATGCAAATAAGTCCATCAATATCATCAATATCAATGAGCTAGACATCATATTTAGTCAATCAAAGGTATACACACATATCCATACTCTACACAAGCCAGTTTGTGTAGGTATGCTACATGTATTGTGAGTTAAGCTATCAATCTCATCTTTTGACAAGCTATCTTAACTCAGATGTAGTCTTTCCACAAACCTAGTTACCATTATCCCTAAGGGGTCTTAATCCCTTAGGTTCACTATGTTCACCCTAAGGGGTTCTCAATCCCTTAGATTATCCTCTAAGTTCACCCTAGAACTTATTACTTATTCTTTTTAATATTATTAAGCAAGGAAAACAAATATAGATCTAGATACTAAATCTAACAAAGCATAACTCATAGAAAAAAAATAAGTATTAAAAAGAGCAATATCTAAGAAGATAAACATGAACTAGAAAGGATTTAAATACAAAATATAAATAAATTAAATAGTAATTTAAAGGTACATATTCCAATATTTAAACAATTATTACATATAAGAAAGTATGGTAAATCCTCCATACTTTTAAATAATAATATATTACATCAATTTCATCAAGGAAATCTCCCCACAAATATAGTCTATATGAGCATAATTAAAATATAAGTGGAGAGCAAACTGGTGCATTAGTCCATCTGCTGCTTTGGTCTTCCTATTCTTTCCATTGATCATTTGAGGATAGTAGGGGATCAGGACAACCATGGTTTAGGATAGGCATGCCTCTAAATGTATTTAATATAAACTTTACCAAATTGTAACTATACAATATTTAATCAAATTTCTAACCATCTAATGCATAGTTGACATCATAAAAGAATTATTTCTTTTATTTTCACCTCTCAAATATCCTTAGAGAGTCATTTAACATGCACAACTTAGATCACGATTTTTACTTCAATCAAACTTTATCTTTGTTCAATAAATTAAAGTCCCATACCTCTAATCTAGAGAACAACCCTTTCATTTATTTACTAAATTAAAGTCTCCTCACTTTAATTTAAAAATGAATCATTTCCAAGCATCTTATAAACTAAAGTCCCATAACCTTTAATCTACAAAATGATCCTTTCATTATTATAAAGTTCAAAACTTTAATTAATAAAAAATTATAATCTCATTTCAATTCATTAACCTAAAGTTCACAATTTTAATTAATAAATAATTTTAATTCCATTTCAATTCATTAATCTAAAGTTCACAACTTTAATTAATAAACAATTGTAATTATGTTTCAATTCATTAACCTAAATTTAACAACTTTAATTAGTAAACAATTATAATTCCATTCCAATTCATTAATCTAAAGTTCACAACTTTAATTATAAAAAATTATAATTACATTCCAATTCATTAACCTAAAGTTCACAACTTTAATTAATAAGCAATTATAATTCCATTCCAATTCATTAATCTAAAGTTCACAACCTAAAATAATGAATATTTTATAATCCATTTCAATATTCCAAAGTTTGCAACTTTAATTGATAACAATTAAAAGGATAGATAGTGGAGCCTCGACCTCCTCTCTTGAGTTGTGTCCGGTTCTCTAACGCTCTGAGGTATCCTTCCCCGGCTCCGCTTATGTCTTAAGAGGTCGCGATTATAGATAGAGAGCTCCTGAATCGAAGAGGTTCCGGATCTAGAAAGTAAGAGAGAAGGGTTTCGATCGTTATTTTGTCCAAGAACTTGTTTTTTTGAGGGGTAGATCTGTGGTATCACCTTTACCCGCCCCTTATAATGTTCGATCCTCTTAATTTGAAAGGTTGAGGCCCTCTCCCCATCTCAAGAGGACTTATTCGCCCAATTCAAAAAAGCTCGCCACCTTAAAGAAAGAAAAGGGGTTCCTATAATATAGTACAAAAATGGTGATGGTACACTTTGAGATTGCTATGGATGGGTGCTTCTCTTATGCAACGCCCAATGATGGCTAGTAGGGCCAGAAGCATAAAGTACAAATGAGACAACTCAAGAGGAGGTAAAAAGAGTAGGGTATCACACACTTAGGGCTCAAAGCCTCCAGTGTTGACTATCATTGTAATAGCAAAACACTCGACCAAAAATGACTCTTTCACTTAGGGTAAAATAGAGGAGACAGTGTCATCCAAAAACTATGGCCCACTCACACACAATGCAATAAAAAGGGTAGCAACAATGTTATGAACGAAGAGGTAAATGGCTTGGTGGATGAGGGTGGTCATGTGGAACTTAGAGATCTATGGTGCACCAAAGACATAAACATAGTAAGGTAAGGTTTCCCAATAGTGGGAAACACATACACAAAAAGAGAGATCTTCTCCCAAAATCCAAACATGACGTCCCCTCACAAAGATAACACAAGCTGAAAGGCAACATCACCTTTCCTATGAGATATTTTCTAGAAAACAACTTCCAACAAGGGTTTCCAAGAATTTAAAGGAGGGGTGAATTCATTTCAACCAATTTTACAAGTTAATCTATCCAAAATTGTGAACTTGATGGTGCAATATTACAGTCCTCTTCTTCTATCCCCTTCTCACTTCGATTCTCCTCCATTTATTCCTTCGTGAGTGCTTCTTCCTGGGTTCCTTCTTAAAAAAATAAAAACGTTTATCACCTAGGGAGCGAATGTCCCAAAATTTCTTCCACTACCCTCCTTCCTCATTCAACTTATACATAATTGCTTTCAATTCCCTTATCCTCTTGGAGGATAGCAAGATGTTTTCCCATTTTAAATCATTCTTTCAAGTTTTTTTAAAATCTTCCCTTGAGGAAGCTATGGTTGGAAGCTTCTTTTCACAGTGCAAGCCTCATCCACTTTCAAAAAGAAATATTATTTTCTTACAAAGTAGATTTTGAATTAATTGGATGATGGGACAAAGTTTTTTTTAAATATTTTAATATAATTAAAAACTTCTCCTAAAATCAGTTATCCTCAAATGAAACTTTATTGACATTTTAAAACAAGCTTATTTTGTTTATAAAAGAAAATTCCTTATCATTTTAAATTAAAAGATCTCCATTTACTTAAAGAATACACTTTTATTATTATTTTCACATATTTATTAATTTAAAATGAATTTTTATTATTATATCACAATAGAACCTTTCCTTTTTATTTTTAAAAATGAAACTCTATTATCATTTTGAAATAAATACATTTCTCTCTTTTATTTTTTATTTAAAAGTAGAGAGTAGGAAGTTTTAATCAAGAAAAAAATCTCTCAAGGCATCCTATTCATTCATGCTTTTATTTATCAAACCCACTAATGCAAATAGTGATGAAGTAAAAGAGAATCAAGCATATACAACAAACACAGAGGGAGTCTTCCTGTCAACTTAGTCACCTGTCTTAGCTTGAGGATTTATGATAGCTACTCGGCTATGAAATTGAGCCTCAAGGTGGTTTTTTATTTATGATTATCCCTAATTTATAATGCATACATATATGAAGGTATCCATCCATGTTACCCCCAAGTTGCCTTATCATAACTTCCCCAATCACAAGTACCCTCGCTTTTGGTGGATGACTCAACTTCTTCCACCTACGAGCATACTAGATCCTACACATTGGCAACTTGTTAGTAGTTTCATTTTCTTCCATATCAACTAATATCACATAGCTTCTTAATTGCACAAAATCAAGTATTAAATCATTATCAAATTAATACATTGTTTTCCAGGTCACAAAGTCTGCCTGGGAGGATGATAGAACCTTAATAGATGGATTCAAGTAATCAAATGAGATTATGATTTTGGGTATAGGAGAAATAAAAGGAAGAAAAATAATATAAAGTGAAATCCATTGGAAGTGGATTTTATCAAATTGAATTTGTGTGGAGTATCTAAAGAAGCTTTAGGACCAACAAGAGGAGGAGGAATGACTAGAAATAATAGGGGTAAATTTTTTCACATTATACTTTGAATAGAAAATTTAAAATAAATAATGAAGCTAAATCATGGGTAGATTTGGAAGGGTAAAAAAATGCAAACAAATAAATTGGAATAGAGTATGGATGGAAGGTAATTCACTAATAGTAATAAATATAATTTTGAGGAAAGCAAAGGCTCCATGGAATATATAAGAGATTACTGTGGAAATATAAGACCTTGCTACAGAGATTGAAGAAATCAAGTTTACACATACACTAATGGAAGGGAAAAAATATATAGGTAGGCTATCCAATAAAGGGGTTTTAATATTAGAGGAAGCAATAATTTTAACTAAAGATAAAAATAAAATGTTGACTATTTGAATCAGATAATGATTAAGATTTACTTTAATATTTTCCATCAATAAAATTTATTGTGTTTTATAACATTAATTTGTTTTCATATAAACTATTTATTACCATTATTTTGGTTGTGCTTATGCTTTATTATTTTGGGTGAAAACTAATAGTGCAGGTCTAGTAAAGTGGACTATGATAGTGTAAATTTTTAGAAATATTACTCTACTAAGATGTTGTGCATAGACAATAGAGGTGGAGTTGTGGCATTAAGAAATTTGTTGTAGGAAAATATTAAGGATACTAAAATTTAGAATATTTTTATTTACAAAGAAAATTGAAGATCCAAAAAATGAAAATCAAGAAGTACAACCTCTTTTCTCTAGAAAAAAAGAGCCACAAACTAATTTGAATTCAATCTCCACTTCCAATTGATTCAATTTTTAATCTTAGGAAAACTTATCTAGTATCCATGGAACTTACATATTGAACCTCTAGTTTTAAGAACCATTATATCATGCTCAATCATTTCATCCTTAGTAATCACTTATGGTGTAGTATCTACTATCTAGATAGGGTTTGGCATAAATTCACTCTTCCCTCTTGTTGATAACTAGGGAATCTATACTTCCAACTAGGACATTCTTTTTTTGAACTAGGGCATCCTTACTTCCTATAAAATTAAAAATGACTTTATTTCCATGTTATCTAGATTTTATAAACATGAATCCTTTAGTTTTTGGGTTTCCCTTAAGATATAGAATAATAAGTAGTAGTGCTTACTTATTGCTTATACTTTTCTTCCTACTTCTTACTCATGTGTCACCCTTGCTCCTAGCTCAGACAAATTAACTAGTTAATTACTTAAAAATTTTAATATTTTTAATTAATATTTAAGTATAAAATACAAATTAATATAAACTAAATGGAGTTAAAGACTTCAAATTTATTTATGTAAGAATGAGGATGATTGACTTTTAAAATTAAAAAGAAAATCAAGTTAAAAATATAGTTGTTATGGATAGCACAATATAATAATAATATCACAATTGATTTCTATGGTCATTAATATATTATAAGAGCTCTTGTATAACTTATGAATTATTTTTTAAGCATAAATTATACTTTCTTAGTTTATTGAATTATGCAATCATTGCCTAGTTATATCAAAAATTTATTATTGGGTTTTGGATTATTTGTTGATCATCACATTTAGGGGTCATGTTTATAACCTTCCCTTGAATTATTAGGTGAAGAATATATAAAAGGGAAACATGTGATTATGATATCATCACTAGAAATACCAATTTTTTCTTGTATTCATATTTTTACTATATAGTGTAAATCTCATCGTAGGATATCTTGTAGAGTTATTCCTTTCTTAAGGACTATTACATGGTATTTCCTTGCCTTAAGGGTTTTATCCATATTTTTCTGTTATATGGGTTATAGAATTTTGATTGACTTATTTTATATTCTTGCATGTTCATGGATTATTCATGGTATTGAGTAGAAAGGTTCGTAGCAAGTGGTGGCATAGTAATGATTCTATAGAAGTTGGAAAACTTTATGATTTTAGAAATATATGTTAACCTTTTCTAGAAAAAAGTCATAAATTTTAGATTACATATTTTTGCATACAGACAACATGTTTTTTCAATTATTACTCCATATTTCCTAGAATTTAAAAAGCTTCAAAATGAGTGGTCATTCAAAGAAATCTAAGTACAATTGAGTTATATACAACCCCCATGAAATCAATCCTATGGAATAGTGGCATTGATGTTTTTAAAGATCATACTAAAAACTGGGATATTTTTCAATCTAAGTAAATCAACTATCATTTTTTGCACTTTGAAGTAATTTTCTAAGTGTTATTTTTATGTGGTATATTAGCTTGGATTAATGAGTAGAAGATCTATAAATCTTATTTTCGTTAATACTTAGATTTTATTATTAATTTCTAAGGATTAAAATATTATCATAGATAAATATATTCTACAGTGGTATACCTACGAATGATGTGAATATCATTACTATATATCCTTATTTTAATTCCAAGGTATTTGCTAGAATTATTGTAGAACAAAACTGCATGAAGTTGTGTTGTATGCAACATATTTTTCAACATAAAGAGAAAGCATCCAAAAAGAACCAAGCAAAAGTTATTTTAGAGGAAAGGATTGAAAATCCCACCATAAAAGTAAAGAAAGAATAATATGATTTAAAGGAAGAACCAAACAAAAATCACAAAAAAAATCTAAAGAAGTGTGCTAAATGGAATATCAAAGAAGAATCTATAAAGGATCATGCCAAAGAAAATTAATAAAAGTAACATATGGTTGATAATTAAAATGAATAAGAGTGAATAGATACTATTATATTATATCAAAATCCACAACACCATGAGAAGAAAAACACATAAATGTAGGACATAGAATATTAGAAGAACTACCATGGACCTATGTAGAAGTAGAAAAGCACCTAGTATAAAGGTATATGGAAGCCATAGAGAAACATGGATATCATATTGGTGTATCAAAGGCATGGAATTAAATGAGAAAATATTATGGGTATCAAAATGGTGTAGAAAAATACTGGAACCAAAGGAGCAATCATAATGGATATAATAGAGGTACAATAGAAGTAAGACATTATAAAATACTATCATGATAAAATTTACTTGGATGGATGGATGATCATGATCAATACCAATATTTTACAATTTATAGAAGATCATATTATTTGTGATGTCATGTTTTGAAGAAGAAACATGTTAAATGAGGTGGAATGGTAGGGTTCCTAAGGATATATGTCTAGGAATATGATATTATATCGTATATTGTCCTTCTAGAGTATTTGGAAAGGGCTATGCATAATCCAAGGTTTTTCACATTAGGATGATATATTACAATAATAAATTAGTCAACTGTTAATGAGTTAGCTAATTTTAAGGTTACACCCTCACCTAGCACTATTATATGAAGAGTATATTGATAAATACTCATGTATTTATAGGATCATCACCAATCATATCAATTATTTTTTGTAATATTATTTTCTTGTAAATTTATTCCTTACTTGAGGAGTATTGCATGGTGTTCCCTTACCTTTAGGGTATTATCTATATTTTTCTATTATATGAGTTATAGTAGAGTGGTTGATTATTTTATACTATTGCACTTTTATAGATGATTCATCTTATTGAGGAACAATGATTATAACTTAAAAAAATATTATGTTTAACTTCAAAAGAATCTAAAATCCTTAAAATAAAGAATATATAGATCTTCCAATACTAATTATAAGGTTCCATTTTAATCCCATATAATTACTTATTGAGTCTATACATCAATGATGTGGGTTGATCCTAAATAAAACATGTCATTTGTTATATGCAGATCTCTTATTAAAATTTCCCATGAAAAAGATCATTCTTTACATCTATTTTACAAACTTTCTACTAAGATGAAGCAATAGTGGATAGGATCATCTAAATGGAATCCATACAAGAAACAAGAACCAATTATAATCAACTCACATCTAAGAAAATACATTAAAAAAAAGGTAATTATTCTATTTCTAACTTGATCATCAACACAAATTTTGGTCTTATATAGTTATTTATATCCAACATCATTTTTCTCCTTGGTAAAGGAAACTAGATCCTAAGTCTTGTTCCTTATGAATGACTCATCCTAGATATTGACCATTACTTCCACTAAATACACCCATAATCAAATTATAAATAATGGGATTTCCATTTGCATCCACCTTAATGGTAAGACCATGGTCTAGGAGGATTCCTATGATGTTCCTATTAATACACTTCTTCCACCTATGTATAGGTCTCATCTTAGTCAAATGGAAATTTATTAAAGACTAAAAATAATATATGAGTCATATTAGCAATAGAAGGATGTATTGGATCATCAAAATATAAAGGAATTTTTACAAGCAAAATGCTATAAAGAGAGCAACTTGAATTATTAAAGTATTCACATGACTGGAAGATTAAAAAACCCAATATGTTGAATATAACTATTAGCAATACCCAATAATATGAAGGAAAATTAATAAGATATCTAAGAGTGATGTAAAGTACCATAGGTAAATACCTTCCCATGAATGAAATTTATTTAAGCTATAACATGATAATAGCTAGGATATGGATCCAATATGCCTTTAAATTCTTTCTATAGGTAACAAAAAGGGATATATTACTTACATTAGGATATAGCTTGGTATACTATTCATTACAAAACTAGGCCCAAGAAATTATTCTAAATATCCTAAAATTCAATATTAAAGGTTTTTATCCTATCCATATATTAAAGGTATTCATGTCGTTGATGGTATAAGCGAGTGTCCTATTGATTATATAAGTCATATAGTATATCACTTTCTTTTAAACATGTAGATCTATCTACTTGGACTGGATCATAAATTTATTCATCTCCATGACAAACTTATTATTCTCCTTAGATATCCTATTTTGTTATGAAATATTGTGAATGATATAATGCTAATAAATAACATGATATATCAAAAACCCTTGACTTTATTGTTGACATTATCTTCTTTGTGACTTAACTTTATAACTTTTTTTTTCATCCTACTCTATAATTTTCAAAACTTTAAAGTTCTAAAATATTAATAAAGTCTCATATTTGGATTTGGCGTAATTCCAAAGAAACCTAAAAATAATTGATACAAGAAAATATTGGTTACCTAAATTAGACAAATTAATCATAGAATAAAAAATATTACTATAGATTAAATTAAAATGTTGGGAAGCTCTTTACACTTTATCCCAAGGAAATAATGCCTTATGATGTTTTTCCAACACACATCCCTCACACACTCCACTAAGTAGATTAATAGAAAAAATATCATAAACCATCTGAATATGACTCGTGCTTCAAGAATATAAAAATTAATATGCTCCCAAGTATTAATACCATGTTTTAATAGTATTATTAACCTTAGCCAATATGGAAATAAATTTCATTGAATATTAACATGGAGTAGCATCACCAAGCTTATATGCATTATCTACATTATCACAATTCTCTAAAGCAACCACCTTAAAATCATTATCAAAATATTTAACAACATAATGATATAGCCAAAGTTCTACCTTCTTTGTGTGATCTATACAATAAATTTATAGATAAATATATCCATCAAACTATTAGATCATGATAATCCTCTTTGGTTTTGTTGGTTCTAATATTTTCATCATAATAAATTAAAATCTACAAGGTTTAATCATCACCAATAATAATTCTCTCAACTTTGCTAGTGGTTATTGTAAAAAAGAATATAGCAATGCTTAGTTAGATACCTTGTAGATACTACATTAGAAATCCATTTCTTAAATTAATAAGAGTACTAAAAGGCATAGTACATAAGCACATGTACATTATGTAAAATACTCATATCAATATTCTATGAAGTATGAAATTCTTGATCATACCCATACTTTTTTACAATCTTATCAAGTATTTAAAATTTTAATAATACATATCTTAGAACTATAAATTTCCATATTAAAGATACTAATTAACTTATTAGATTTTTTCTTGAAAACTTTGACCCACCACTATTAGGATACTCTATCTAGTTCTTCAAATAATTTGGAATTTTTTTTGAATAATCCTATTTCTTAGATGGAAGTTACCACATGTATATTAAATAAACATGATGCTACACAAGGTTGGTAAATATTTCATCAAGTGCAAGTTTTATATACCTTCTTGAAATAGTAAAATGCAATTAATGACCTCATTTAGTTTAGGGATAAGAATCTTAGAATTTATCAAATTCCTACATAGTCATCTCCCATCCAATAGAATAGGGCTATAACAATGACATGATATTAAAAAATCCTTGAAAAAATATTTTCATTTAAAGAAGTTGTAGCAACTTGAATATCACCCTAACAAATAGAATTTTAAGTACCAAAATAAATAAACAAATAAATAAAACAATCCTATAATAACATAAACGATTGAACATATATCCTCAAGAAGAAACATGGACTAAGCTTGCTAAGTTGACTTCACCATTGATGCACCTATTGAAAGGAAAAATGGGCTTCCTCCACTTGTGATTTTTCTCACTACTCCCTCTATATGAAATCAAGGCATTAGAGGTACAAAAAGAATATTTTATATAAATTTAAATATATATATATATATATTTTCAAAATTTTGCAATTAAAATAAACTTGACATGTACCTAGAAGTAAATACCATGATGAACACATATTTTAAATGATAAATTAAGACCCATAAAATATTTAAAATAAATTCTATGAATGCATTGTGATTTTATATAGTTTATCTTTGGAAATATATTATTTGATATCTAAATATTTCACTAGTCCTTTTTTGGCATAAGTGGGTGTACTAGGAGATGAAGGATTCTAGAATCAAATATTCTCCATCCTATATCCCAACTCATGGAGTAATCTATGGTACAATAATATCTTCCCATTAAAATATTAGGTTGTTTATATAATCTATTCATGTCCAATAAAAAATTAATATTTTAAAAGCCAAAATTTGTATTCCTTTCAACATATTGACTTTGGAAGAAAAATGAAAGGATGAAAAAATAAATTGAAATTTAAATATGAAGTTATTCAACTTGAGAACCTAGTTTTGTAATTTTATTGATAGAGTATCTACCATAAAAAATCTATAAATATTCAATATTTATTTTGAAATTCTAATTTTATAATTGCAACGCTGAAATAAAAATCATACTTGAGATCCATGAAACCTTGAAATGGGTTTTTGTGGAAATCCAAGTAATGTCTACCTAAAATTTTAGTTTAACAACCATTACATAAAACTTTGATCAAATTTATAATAACTATATAACTATATATATATATATATATATATATATGTATATATATATATATATATATATATATATATATATATATATATATACCAAATTTATGTGAAGCTCTACAAAACCTATAAATGACACAGAGTAAGCTATCACAACCTAGCAGAAGGTTGTCATCTAAATAAATTTATAGGACACCTTAAGGATAATCTAAAGTAATCTAGTAGGGGACTATCTCCTTAGATACAACTATGCAAGACTCAAATTATTAATATAAATAAATGCACTTAGGCAAGGCCTTTCAGTAGGCTTTTATTAATCTAAAAAAAAAATGTAGAAGATCCCAATTTTCTCTATGGATAGCCTCCAAGATAACTCATGTCCATGACTGATATTATAATGCTTATTTATAACCAAATGGGTAGAGAGGGAATATTTTTGAAGACATGACATGATAACATTAAGCATAAAATATTCTATCTTATCTTATGGAGGTCCTACAATTTGAAGCCCCATGGCACTTTGGTGGTGTCTATCCATACTTTCAGATACAAGAACTAACATAAAACAAGTATTCTTACAAAGATATTATGTACAAGAGGAATAAATATATTCCTTTCTAACTAAAAGTTTTCCAAGATATCATGTGATTATTACAAAGTCTAGTTGGTGATTTTTGATACTTTTTACAACTAGTAATTGCTTGCTCCAATTTGCATTGATTTTCTTTATTATCTTCTAGTTCTTGACTATTAGTGAAATTGTGATGTCTAGATGGTTATCCCTATGACCAATGTAAAAATTCTCCTTACAGTTGGTGCTCTCTATATGTTTTTCCTTGCAACCCATGTGATTGTTATACTTGAGGTTGGTGGAATTCCTTATCAAAATATAATCTAAATTTATTGGTATTAATAAAGTTGAACCATAACATATAGTGGTAGAGGGAATTTTGCCAACTATTATCAATATATTTTTCTAAAAAATTTAAAAAATATGGAATTCCCATATAAATCTTTCCTTGGTAGTTTGATGTCATTGAGCTTACCATGATCCAACACATATTTTACCATATGTGTCATCTTAGTAGTCCATCTGACATTCCTCACCACACTTTATTTCTCCTAACTGAATTAAACATAAATTCAAAAATTGGATAATATTGAAGAGTTATCTTTTTATGGAGGGAAAAACTTTCAATTTTTCTTGTAAAATTAAAAATAGTCACCAAAAAAATTTAAAATATATGTTGATCATAGACTAGTTTAAGGAAATATTTTTATGTGAACCATCTCTCTAGTCAATGCATCTAGTAATGAATTTTGTTTTCCTAGGATATATTCAATTGTAACTTGATATTGGGAGAGTAATGACTACCACCATGCTTATGTTCCCTTGCATAATTGTGTTGATATATATCTGGTCACAAACCATTTAGAGTATCTCTTGTTTTTGACAATACGAGTATTCTAAATTTACCTATTCCTTTTAATATGGCCATAATTTCCTTATCAACTAGTAATTAAGGTTGTGCTTTTTAAATTATCCACTTTTAAACATGGCTAAATTCTCTTCATTATTTTATTTGGCTAGAAGTGCTCCCCAATTTTCCTTTGATGCATCAGTTTGTAGAATGTATGAACTAGTTATTATGGGCTCTAAAGGGAGGAGCTTTGAACATTCTACCTATTGTAGTTGTTTCCTATGCCATCCATTTAAATGGTTTCTTAACCATAATTTCTCTTAGTGATTTTGTTTTCTTGGAGACTTCTTGGATGTGTGAATGTACATAATTGATGCAACCAAAAAACCTCTAAATATTCTCTACACTCTCCAATTGGTCTATAAATTGGCTAATTTTATGCAACACATAGGGAGATTTTAAGAGCAAAAATCACTGGGCCTGGGCCCCTTAAAGAGCCCCTCATGTTTTTAGAGAGGAGAGCTCTCTCTATCCATAACCGAGGTTTTTTAAGAGCAATTCTTGGATAATTAAAGAATACATACCCTATACGGTTGGAACCAGAGATGGAAATAACATTGCCATTTTTATGAGAAGATGATATCGGAGTTTTTTCACTTGAAGGTGAGTACCCTTCAGAGCTATAAGGGATCTTTCTCCATATCTCACATAGTGAATGAAAGGATCCTTTAACAACCAGATCTTTTTCCTTTCATTTTTAAAAGCTCTCCTCTTCTCTCTGTTTAAAAGAAGGCCCCTTTAATTTAAAGAGGTGTTCGATCTCTCGATCCTTTTAATTTTTAAAATAGAGAGGAGTTCGCTCGAGAAAAGATCCATAGGACATTTTAAGAGGTGAATGAGAAGATCGTTTCAGAAGAGGAACGTCTTTACCAGTCCAGAGGATTCGCATTCATAAACATAAGAATTCCACAGGAGCAGGTAGAACTTCGCTCTTTAAGCTCTCGGGACAACCTTTTTGAAGCTTTCTGCCTTAAATCCGCCGCTGTGGGGGAACTATTTTGACATTCATAGAGAATGCATCGCTCTCCTCTCCCCACCCCACCCCCACCCCCACCATTTAAAAGGCTCTTAAAGGGAGAGGGCGTTTTAAAAAGGGCAAAAGCTTTGCCTTTTTCAAACATGGGGGATGCAAAGAATATAATCGTGGGGGTTATTAAAGAGAAGGGCCCGGGGGGTTATTGAAGAGAGAGAAGGGAGGGCCAGGAGAAGAAAGCCAAAGAAAAGAAAGGATTATATTAACTACCCGTCGGCCTACCCAACACCATATAAGCCTCTACAGACCTCATTATACGCATTTCTATCTATTCCATCAATTCCATCAGCGTGGGTTAAAAGAGGGCATTTCCATTCCATCAGCGTGGGTTGCCCTTTTAATTTAATTTAATTGGGCATCAATTCCATCAGCGTGGGTTGCCCTTTTAATTTAATTTAATTGGGCATCAATCCTATCTATTTCATCAAACGGGAGGCCAGGCCATTTTAAAAGGCCTCCCTATCACTTATTCATGGCATGGAACACAACACGGGGAACACTGGAGACACCTTCAAACACTTTATTTAACATTTGACGAATCAAGACCTTTATTTAACTCTCTCTTTTTCTAAAGGCCAAATCAATAAATTTTATTTAACATTTGACGAATCAAGACCTTTGTTTGGAACAAATTTAACACCTCTTAAAATAAAAGGACGCTCGCCAGGGGAGAAAGCATTTTATCTTTGCTTGCTCTTTTGGGGTGTATTCTAGCGAGGTGCCCCAATTAAATTAAGCGGCCGAGCTCCCTTTTTTCAAAGCTTATATTTTAAGAGGGCCGGGTAAAACCCTCACCCCTTTTAAAGTAGAGAGAGGAACCCGTGTGTTTTATAGAGAGGGCAAACACTTTATACAACATTTAACGAATCAAGTAAACACAAGGATTATATTATGCTTTATCCCACCCATCAGGGAACATACATCTAAGACCAGCCCACCCCTTTTAGAATAGAGAGAGGAGACATTTAAGACCAGCAGGGAGAGATTTATGTAGCTATATTCAATCACCCGATATTTTTAGGGGCAGGACACCAGAGAGGGTTTTATTACACCATAAATAACTACTTGGGGATAGGACACCTTTATTCACCTATTAAACACATTTAAGACAAGCAGAGAGGCATTTATTACACAATATTCAATAACTACTTATTCAATCACTTCAATAACTACTTATTCCATCACTACTTTGGGATAGGACACTACTCCTAGGAAGGATACCTACTGAAGGAGAATACACTACTCCTTTCAGTGTTCTATTTACTATCCCCTCCCCTTTTACCCTTTTAAAATAGAGGGGAGGGCTCACGCATTGACTAGATTTACAGAAGCCCTATCCACTCCTGCAAAGTCTCGTATCAGACGATCTTTATATAAATTCCCTTGAAGAGCTGAAAAAAACCGAGAGCAGCAGCAGCAGCCAGCTTTTTAGAGGGGAGGGGAACCATACCCAATCTCTCTATTTTAAAGGGGAAAACACGGATACGAAGAGATTTTAAGTACCAGAAGACACGGATGGGGAAGAAAGACGGACAGGAGAATCGAGGAATGGAAGAGGGAGAAAGACGGATAGACGAATAGAAAGAAAGATGGATGGAAGGATAGAAACATACCTCATAAGAGGAATCTCTTATTGAAGCTATATATCAAAGACATTAAGACATTCAAGACGATCTTATTAGCAATTGAAGCTATATATCAAAGACATTAAGACATTCAAGACGATCTTATTAACACAAGACCATCTTATTATGAAGCTCTCTCTTTTTCTAAAGGCCGAATCAAGAAATCCCTTTATTCAGCTCTTGTTTTTGAAGAGAGAGAGACGAATCAAGAAATCCCTTTATTCAGCTCTTGTTTTTAAAGAGAGAGAGCTTCTGGTTTTTTTAAAGAGCATCTCTTTATCGCCCTCTATTTTTAAGGGGACCTATCGCGATGAGGGTTTTAGACCCCTCATGATGGATTATACCTGAGGGGGTCTAAATCCTGGTGGATAATCAAGACCTTTGTTTGGTTTGGAACAAATTTAACACCTTTAGGTTGCATGTGTATCTACCCCCTTTTTAGAGTAATTCCTATAAAACATACCTTTGTGACTACAAACCAAATTTTTTTAGAGTTTGTACACAATCCAATGCCATGTTGCATGATTATTTCCTAAAATTTCTTCAAATTATGCAAATGTTCCTTAATATGTGAAAATACCAAAAATTCATCATATGCATTTAAAACTATAAAAGGGTATTTTTAAGCTAAATAACATACTGAACCATTCATACAGTCCCATTGACATGAAGAATGTATTTTTATGGATGTCATTTTGTTTAATCCTAATTTGATGATATCTACTATTGCATCTAAATTTAGAGAATATATTTCCTTGATCATATCTTTGAATTGGTTGTACTTTATCAAGAAATGGTAAATTAATGGTTTGGGTTATAACATTTAGTGGTATATAATTAATTACTATCTTGGCATTTTCTCTCTTTAAATCTAAATTTTTTCTAAAAATGAAGCATGTCAAAGAGTTATTGGAATTGCATGGCCTGATCAAACCTTTATACATTAGTTCCTCTACCTATTTGTAGGCTTCAAGATCATCTTCCTTGTTTAAAATAATTTTCTTACCTTGAACAAGTAGTTGATGGAGTGTGGGAATTTTTTCTTGTGGAGAGTCTTGATCCCATCTATCAAGTGGATGTTTGACACAACAATTTAACAATTCCTATTTTATTTTTCTCAGTGCTTCTAGGGATACTTCTAGATGGAAAGTAGAAAATATGCGCAAAAATTCATGTCTTTGTCATGCCTAATTCAAATGTGCTTCATGCTTAATAATTTACTTGATACTAGGATCAACCTATTGAGCTTTCATTTGTTTGGCCTAAAAAACAAAATTTATTCTTGGAAAGGTAAAATTTTACTATAAACATTCAGCACAAAATAGTGTTGACCTATGGTGTAGGGTCCTATAGAATAAAGAAATATATTTTCAATCCCTATTCATAACCTAAATTATTAATCTGGACAAAATCTATGTGGAGTATTTTATCACCAATTTGAATTGTAAAATACTTGAGGAATCTAGAACCATTTATTATTGACACCATATAATTGGAAGTAGATATGATCCATTTATCAACTATCTTTTGGTGAAATAAATTAATGTTTGATCTTGTATCAATGAAAGTAATATGTTTCAATAAATTCATATTACCCTCATTTGCAATCCTTACTAGTATAAGTATAGTAGACTAAAATGTTACCATTTTGTTAATATGAAGTTATGTTTTCTTAATTGGGAAAATGTTCGATAGGATATTAGACTCCACACTTAATTTTTGAAAGAGAAAATTATTCAACAATCTAAAACACACCTTGTACCTATTGTACAATATATTGATCCTACTATGAAATCTACGCCATGCAATTCTAGACAAAGAATCAAGGCATTTCTAATATGTTGATTGTCTAAGGATAAAGTGAAATTGGGTTGAACAAAACATATCTCATCCTTGTATAGTTTTCCTTTAAACTAAATTATGTCAAAATTTTCTCAACTAGTATGCTTGACATCTATCAACATAGCTAGATACTCCACTCCAATATCATAATTGAATTAGGAATGAACAATAATATCTATTTGAGTTATGTGTAAATGGAAAAAGACTTTTTTTATATTTTTCACTTCTTTTATAATATGAAATAAAGAAAAATAAGATACAATCCTAAATATTTTACTTGCAAATTAACCTTTGATTGTCTAATGGTATTTATAAACCTTTCCTAAAATTCCAATCCATAAGTAGAAGTGCAGTCATAGTTGAAAATGATGAGGCCAAAACTAGAAGCTCTTGGATCATCATCCTCTATAGAATGGAACCAATAAGAAAAATTATTTCATAAGGGAGGAATATAACCTCCAAATACATATTTTTGCACTACATAGTTAAATGAACAACCCTCTCAAACTAGAACCAATGCCTCTTATTTTTTAGAAAAATTAAATGAATCTTCCATAGACCAAAGTGACCATATTAGGTATTTAAACAATATAAATAACTAGAGTTAATATATAGAAGCCAATTTAGATCACATGGATTATAAACTTGACATGTTGGTTATAGAAATAATGATCATTAATGGAAATATTTAGGCCTTAGTTGACTATCAAAACTAACTTCAACATGAAAAATAGAAGGAACAAATAGAATTAAATAAAAATCAATATTGCTTACCTCTAAATACAAAAATATTATCACTTATACTAGAAGGATATATTCCTTTTGATAAAAAAATTAGTAAGGGTAAGGCTAAAACAAAAGGACATTCAAAGGTAAAAATATTTAGAACCACTATAAAAAAGGGATATCAGCATAGCAACAAGACTTGATGTCTATTGGTTTAAAGAGTGTTGTAGTGTTTAACATTGATGGATATTTGAATCCAAACGATTCAATTACAATTTGGATAAACCATTATACATTTTTACAATATGTAAATAATTGGAATGATCTTGTATCTATAGAGATTACCACTAGAAACATTATAGGAAATTTTGTACATTGGTGGAATATTACCTCTTATGATTAAAAATATATGGTTTATCAGTCTAGGCTCAATGAACTAAAAAATTCATTACTAAATGAAATTTTGCCCCAATTATTAAAAAAAATCAAGGAATATCAACCACTCTTAACCCACATGAAACTGTGTGACCTATCATAGTTTAGAGATTTTGCAATAGCATATATGCAAAAGGTTTATATTTTAAATCTTCACTAAGATCACTTCATTAGAATACAATTTTTTCTACATTGCCTAAATCCATTGGGAAATTAGTGTTAGACAAAATATTTTAGTAGAGTTTAGATATAAATACATTGTATTTTTTTGATATTAAACACAAAGGATTTAAAAAACACAAATAAGGAAGTACATTGTTTTGCATGTAAGAAAAAGGGTCATTATGCTTTCTCATACCCAAGTAAAGAACCAAAAATAGTTAAATTCTTATTTTCTAATAAAAAATTAATAATGAATGTTTCTCGTAGAAACAAAAGAAAATTTATTACAACTCTTGCAAGAAGATGAAGAAATATTTATTCTTGATTAACAATATTCACCGACCTTTGATGAAAATGATGAAGAAGATAATGAAGAAGAAATTGATCAAATTAACCATATGTTTATGTTTGTTGGATCATGCAATAATGACTATGAATATAAAATACCAAAATTGAAAGACATAATAGATGAAGAAAACTTTGTTTTAGAAACAGATATTAATGAAGCCTATCAAGACTATAGGCAATTTAAAGGTAACAAATTATTCTAGGATAATGATGAATCAAATGGTGAGTCAAAAAAAAATAGAAATGATAAAAACAAATATAGATTACTCTTCCACTAATTACTTTGATATTGAGGATACTCTTATGCATCCTAAGGAAATAAAGTATAATCCTAAAGCATACTCAAGGGTATTAACTCTCTATAGAAAGGACTTTAGAAAATTTGTAAAAGAAAAGAATTTTTTATGTTTCCTCCAACATCCAAGAAAGAACAAATTCACATTAATAAAATGGTAACATCTCAATATATTGTACTTATAATAGTAAGGGTTGTAAAGGATGGTAATATTAATTTCATTAAACATATTAATTTTATTGAAATAAGATCAAACATTATTTTTTATCTTCAAAAAATATGTGATAAATGGATCATATCTACTACCAATTATAAGGTGTAAATAATGAATGGTTATAGATACATAGAGTATTTTGTAATTCAAAATCCAGTTCAAATTGATGATAAAATATTCCACACATGTTTTATTCAAATAAATTATTTAGGTTATGCCTGTTAGCTTTTGATGAGTATATGATATAGGAAATGCAACCACAAGATGCAAGACAAGCAAGCTATGATATCCCTATGATAATGGTACTATAATATGTGGAAAACAAAGAGATAAACTTTTGCAATAACTCAAAAATATGCCATTAATGAAAGCTCATGAAAATAATACAATGCAGTATAATGGAGAACATACACACTCCATAAATTGTTTTTAAAGGAACTACATTGTACTCCTCTACCAATCTATACTATGAACTCTCTGTATTATATCCAACCTTATATTCACTCACTATAAGACCTATATATAGGAATATAATTTCCTTGGACCTCACTCTACCTTTGAATCTATCCTATGACTCATGTACATATGGACTACATGCACATTTACATCATTGCACATTCTAACATTTGTGCATTTATTACATACTAAAGTAACTACTTAACTTCACTCGAAATTCCACTCCTACTGATTCGTAAAAGTCTTTGACAATTGGGAGAAGAATTTTGATGGCGCTGCAAGGGTTTGAGGATGGTGTGTATGGCCTGCATGCATCGCCGTGAGGTGTGCATGCTGGTGCATGTCTCTGTTTATATTCTCTTTTGCTGCGTGGGTGATTGCAGAGGTGTGGGGGGGGGTTTTTGAAGTTTGGGGGCGGGTTATTTCTGTAGTTTGGGGCCGTAATTTTTATTTTTATTTTTTCTACTGCTTTGTGGTGGTCTACGAAGGGGTTTTGGTGGAGAGTATTTCTTCACTTTTGAGCTTAAAGACATGGCTTCGTTCGGAGGGGCCATTGGTGTGAATGGACGATCGTTTCAAGAGGCTCTCATGGGGCCTGGTGAGTCCTCATCTGGGGATGGTTTCGAGATTAATGGGAGTTCTTCCCCATCTGGGTTTTTTAAAGCTAAGAAGGTGAATGGCTGTTTGGAGAAGGCTGTGGAGAGACCGGTTCTGGTTCTTCAACCCGATTTACTTACAGATGATATTGAGTACATGTCAAAGCATGCTCTAATTTGTAAATTTCTTGGTATTCGGGTTTCGATTATGGCGTTGGAGTCTTGGGCGCGCAATGTTTGGAATCCCATGGGAGACATGGATATTATGATGGGGGCCAATAATTATTTTTTGGTTGTTTTTTCATGCTTGGAGGATCGTTGCAAGGCCTTTGAGGGTGGCCCGTATTTTTATAATCAGGTTGGACTTTTCATCAAACCATGGCATGCATGTTTTAATCCGACAGAGGAGATCCCGTCTCGAGTTCCAGTATGGGTGCGGCTTCCATGGTTACCTGTGGAACTCTGGAGGAACGATGTTTTTCATTCAATTGCATTGCTTTTGGGAAAGCCGGTTGGGGCTTCACAGCTCACACAGGATAAAAAGGTAATTTCTTGTGCCCGTATATGTGTTGAACTTGATTTGAATAAACCTTTACCCGATTCTTTGGAAATCCGTTTTGGGTCTTACTCATGGGTCCAACAACTTGATTATGAAACCATACCATTTAGATGTCGTTTGTGTCATGAATATGGGCATTTACAGAAAAAGTGTCCTAAGGTAGTGAGTAAAATGACTCCTAAACCTCAATCTTTCGGGCCCAAAGTTGATAAAGGGAAGGCTCATGTTCAGGATAGTGGTAAAGATTCTGAGGGTTTTATGCAGGTCAAACCTAGAAATAAAGGTCGGGGGCCAAAGAGAACTTTAACTGATAGGCAAATGGATGGGCTTCACAATAGGTTTGATGCTCTTGAAGATTTAGAACAACAAGTTGGGTTCCCTACCGATCATCTTGTGAATGGCCAGGTTCTAGAACATGAGGAAGAGGTTGGTGTCATGGATCAGGTGGATGCTTTGATTCCAAATTTGGGGATTGAGAATGGTGTGGTGCAATCTTCAGTTCAGCCTTTGGAATTGACTTTCTCAGGGGAGTTTAGTACTCCTATCCCTCCTATGGAGAATTTAGTAGTGCGGGATGGGGCTATGTCAGAAGATCCTCTTTTGGTGGATTTAGTCACCTCAAGCCGTGGAAAGGGCTCTAAGGCTAGTCTTGGGTTGGGAATACAGCAGAAGAATTATAAAAAAGGGGTCCCTAACAAGACTAATAAGGGGGGGAGGAAGAAAGATGTAGAGAAACTTAAACTTCAGGGGGAGTCCTTGGTTGAGTCAGGGTTGGTAAGGCCTCTTGACTCTCACTTTGCTACTCCTTGTCAATGATTGTTCTATCTTGGAATGTGAGAGGTTTGAATAGCTCTCCTCGTCAAAAAGCTATTCGTGATTTGATTAAGCTGCATAATCCTGATGTTGTTTTTTTACAAGAATCTAAATTATCTGTGGACTGTATGGTTAATATTGCTTCTAAATTATGGGCTCGTGGTCAATATCAGTGCATTGGGTCTCATGGAAGCTCTGGAGGTATTGTTACTTTTTGGAATCCTCAGAAGCTTTCTCCTTTATGGTGGGTTTCTAATCGTTGTTCTCTTTCTATGGTTGCCTCCTCCAAAGAGTCGGGTGAGGTGATTTTATTAACTAATGTTTATGCCCCTTCTGATATGGCTGGGAAAATTACTCTTTGGCATCATATTCGGGAGGTTCGGTTGATGGCTCCTTTGTATCCTTGGATTCTTGCTGGTGATTTTAATGCTATCACCAGTTTGGAGGAGAAAAGAGGAGGGGTGGGTTCCCTTGGTCCATCTTCTTTGCTTTTTAGTAATAATATTTTGTTGCATAACCTGATTGACATTAAACCTGGTAATGGCATCTTTACTTGGAACAACAGGAGATGTGGGTCTGAGGGTATTGCAGAGAGATTGGATAGGTTTTTGGTTTCTTCCTTCTGGGTAAGCTCTAACTGGAATATTAGTTCTGCTATTTTGGACTGGAAAGGCTCTGATCATTGGCCCATCAAGTTGATGGTCAGTTGTGGTGGTGTTTACAAAAAATCCTCCTTTAAATTCCAATTAATGTGGCTTCGAGAGCCTTCTTTGCATAACCTTATGCAGGTTTGGTGGACTCAGGGTAAGCCTCATCATGGTACAACTATGTATTCTCTTGTTAAGAGACTTCAGCATGTCAAATATCAGATAAAGAAGTGGAATAGACAGACTTTTGGCAATCTTTTTAGGGCTAAATTGGATGCTCAAGAGAAGTTGGATATTATTACACGACAGATTAGAGATTATGGTCTTACAGAGAGAAATCTCCAAGAGGAATCTGCTGCCCTAAAGGAGGTAGCAGAGTGGGAACTTAGAGAAGAAATTTACTGGAAATAGAAGGCTCGAATTGATTGGTTACAAGAAGGGGATAGAAATACAACGTTCTTCTTCAATTCAGTGAAGGCTAGAAGACACAGTTCTATCATTTCATCTCTTACTTCATCTCAGGGGGTTCAGTTAACTGCAGATCAGGATATTTCAGATGAGGCTGTTAAGTTTTTCTCTTCTCTGTATTCTGAGGATTCTCCATCTGCAGAGGTTGAAGAAAATAGTGTGTTGAGTTGTATTCCTCCTATGGTTACTGATGAAATGAATAATGCTCTCATGCATCCTATTTCCATTGATGAGCTTGAGGGTATTGTTTTCCAAATGAAGAAAGGGAAAGCTCCGGGACCTGATGGTTTTTCGATAGAATTTTTTCAAGCATTTTGGTCAATTGTTAAACTGGATCTCCTTTATGTAGTGCAAGAGTCTTTCAACTCTCATCAAATGTTGCGTGCTCTAAATTCTACTTTCCTGATGCTTATTCCTAAGAGTGAAGGAGCCACTTCTCTTGATCATTTCAGACCTATTGCTCTCTGTAATGTGGTGTATAAAATTATAACAAAGTTGATTGCTGAGCGTCTTAAGCCTTGGCTTAAAAAGGTCATTTTGATGAACAGGGTGCTTTTGTGGTGGGCAGACAAATCCTGGATGGGGTGACTATTGCTACTGAGACCATTCACTCTATGTGCATTTCTAAGGAGAAAGCTATGTTTATGAAACTGGATATGGCTAAGGCTTATGATAGGGTTAAATGGTCTTTTTTAAGAAAGGTCCTTCTAGCTTTTGGTTTCCATTCCAACTGGGTAAGTTGGGTGATGAGCTGCATTACTTCACCTTCATATTCAGTTCTTGTTAATGGTCATCCATCTTCTTTGTTTCAAGCTTCAAGAGGTCTTCGGCAAGGTGACCCTTTGTCCCCTTATTTGTTTATCATTATGGCTGAAGGTTTGGGTAGACTTCTAAATTCACATGTTACTCAGGGTTTGATTCATGGTTGGAGGTGGGGTATGAGTTTGCCTGCTTATTCTCATCTTCAATTTGTGGATGATACGACTCTGATGGGACTTGCTTCTATTCGGGAAGCTACCAACTTCAGAAGGGCTCTGGATATCTATTTGGCTGCTTCAGGGCAAAATATTAATGAGGGAAAATCTTCCATTTTCTTCTTTAACACTAATCCGCTTATACAGGCCCGTATTGCACGGATTCTAAGATTTCAGATTGGTGCTCTTCCCTTGAAGTATCTGGGTATTCCTATTTCTATAGGTCCTTTGCCTCGTGAGATCTGGAACTCCATTTTGGACAAATTTCGTGCTCATGTTTCTCATTGGACTGTTAGATGGCTCTCCTCTGTTGGTAGAGTTTTACTCCTTAAGTCTGTGGTTCAGGCCCTTTGCATCTATAGGTGCATGATTCAAGTTGCTCCTGCTAGCTTTATTCATGAGTTGGATTCTTTGTCTAGACGATTTTTATGGGCTGGTAATTTGGAGTCTTCAAAGTGGAGTTTGGTTAAGTGGGAAACTATTTGTAGACCAAAGCAAGCAGGGGGGTTGGGTCTTCGTTTGTCTTCCCTTTCTGGAGAGGCTTTGGCAGCTAGGTTTTATTGGAGATGGTGTACTTCTCAAGACCAAGCTTGGGCAAAGATTCTGTCCTATAAATATTTGAATGGGGTTGAGGGCTCTGAGATTCCCAGATACAGTTTGTCTGGTAGGGGATCTTTCATCTGGAACACTCTTAAGAAGGGGGCGAATCTTGTTAAGCAAGGTTTGTTCTGGATTTGTCATAAGGGTTCCAAGGCTCTCTTTTGGCAGGATGCTTGGGATGGGTTCCCTGCCATTTTATCCATGTATCCTCATCTTCAGAATTTGTGCAAAGTCTTTTTGGATGCCGGTTGGAATCGGGTTATGGACTACAAATTTGTTGAAAGAGTTGGGCAGGTTGAGGTTGTTCGTTGGAAGGATCCTATAGATTGGCCGGTAGGGGGTACTTTTCAGGAAAGAGAGGAGTTGACTCATATTTTGGCTTGTAGGGCCTGCTCTTCTTTACAGGATGATGATGTTTTGGCTTGGGGCTTGGATCCTAGAGGGGTCTATTCGGTGGCTTCGGGATACAGGGAGTTGGATCGACAACATTTTGGGGATGATGAGGTGCCCTGGTGGAAGCAAGTGTGGTCTAAGTTCTCTTGGCCTAAATGCAATTTTTATCTATGGTTAGCTACTCACAATAGATGCCTTACATGGGATAATGTGCAAAAGAGAGGTTTTCAAGGACCTTCTTTTTGTTTTTTATGTGCGAACAGTGAAGAGTCTTCCGGTCATCTTCTTTTTCAATGTTCTTTTGCACGGGATATTTGGCATCTTTGGTGGGAGGTGTGGAAGCAGCCTTGTGCCCATGCTTCTTCTCTTTTGGAGTTCCGGAGGAGTTTAGGGAGACCTCCCGCTAAGTCTTTCTTTCTCCAGGTTGCTTGGACTATTGGTCCTTCTTGCATTCTATGGCAGATTTGGTTGGAAAGAAATCGACGAATTTTTCATGATAACAAGCTTACTGTTCATCAGCTTTGGCAGCGAATCATTGGTATGATCCAAGAAACTGTCTCTTCCACATGCCAGATTAGTCTTCCTTTGGTGCAGTCGGAGATTTTGATGATGCAAAATTTGGGATTTGTGGAGAATGGTCCTCGTCCTGTTATTTCATCTAGAAACCGAGATGGAAAAAAATGCAGAGAGATGGGAGATGGCATCCTCCTCCTCCAGGGGTGTTCAAGATCAATACGGATGGGTCTTCTCGAGGTAATCCTGGGCATGTTGGTATCGGAGGAGTTGGGAGAGATAGTGCTTGGGAATGCTTGTTTCATTTTTTCATGCTATAAGGGGATACACTCTAATAATTATATGGAGGCTCTTGCTATCTGTTGTGCTTTGGAACAAGGGTTGGCTATGGGTTGGCGGAGGATAATCTGTGAGTCTGATTCATAGATTATTATAAATTTGTTAAGGACTCACCATCTTGATAATGTTCACTGGAGGTTGACTTTGGTTGTTCGACAGATTCTTCAACTCTGTTGTAATTTGGAGTTTATCTCTTTTGTTCACATTCCTCGGGAATGGAATAGGGTTGCGGACTGTTTGGCCAAATGGGCTTCTCAGTTTCAGGGGAATTGGTCTGTTAAGGGTTGGGATAACCTCCCTTTAGACTGTTCTCAGCAACTTCATAATTTACTTGCTGAGGATATGTCTGTTTGAGGTTTTTGTTGGCTATTTTTGCTAGTTGTTTGTTCTCTGCTGTAAGGTTTCTTTGATCTAATAAATTTTTACCCCTCTTTTAAAAAAAAAAAAATTCCACTCCTACTCTAGTAATGTACCCAAGGTGGTACATTAACATGTACCCAATAATGTAATATACTCTAACATCCCCTTGTATTACATTATTTAGATATTGGAGACTTTAGTCTTCAATATGGATCTTCAATCTTCAGATGTCCTTCTGCTTTATCTGGTTCTTATTCTTTTGCTTCTATCTTCATGTTGTATCTTCTTGTCATTTTCATCTCACTACCTTTTGTTGTTTCAGGGTATTTGGAAAAGTTCCTAACCTTGTAGCCTTCTAGGTATCCTTGATGAACTAGTGATCTCATAATCTCACAAGTCATAAGAGGATCATAAATTCTTCCATTTATGTTCCTTGGCTTTCTTTATGGCTTATTACCTTTATCCTAAAAAATTTAAAGCTTAAACTCATTGTTAGTGGATGCTTCTAATGTGAATATAACTATTTTATGTGTATTCCACCATGCTCTAAAAGAAACTCCATGAAGATAACCAATTAATGCTGTAAAATTTCCTTCTTTAGCCTCTTTAAGGAATAATGAGAATCTTTCCTTGTCACTAGTAGATAAATACTTGTATCCTTCAAAGGTATCTATTAGGTTTTGAGAGTAAAATTCTACCTCATGAAATAGTTCCTCATTGTTGAATGCATTTCTCACTATTTCATCCATGTTACATCTTGATTAATTTTGAGGTAGTACTCCTTATAGTTCCTTAGAATTTTGAGAATAATTTTGATAGAACCTTTGATGTAGTCTACCTTATGACTCCCTAGTTTAGAGTATGTGAACTAATTTGATAAAACCTTTTAAGACTTAGGTTTTGTAGGATCCTTATGTCTCCCTAGTGATTAGAATATGTTCTAATCTTGATAAAGTGCTTAGCTACTATTAGTTCACCTTTTGAGTTGATTTTGTAATTTTTTGGGAATGATAATAATCAACTCCTATTTCACCTTATTTCTCCTATTGATCTATGCACTTATCAATTTGATGGAGTTCTCTATGGTTGGATTTATTTTATCTCTTTAATGTGTCTATGAGACAAGTATAAGCAATAAATTCCAACTCTATTAAGCAAGCAATAATATTGCTTCTCTATCCTTAAATTCAAAGGTTCAATTTTCTAAATTCCAATTAACTAAGGTTTGAAGTAGTATTCCTTATAACTCCCTAATTTGAAATTTTAGAAATTGATAATATTTGCAATAATAATAATTTGGTTTACTAAGTAGAAACCCTTATATATCCTATGGTATTTAATTGTAAATATTGAGATAATTGTATTTCAACTAATGTGCTTTGAAATACTATTAAGGATAAACTCCTTTGATTTTCTTTCCAATGTATTAAAGGTTGATTTTGCTTGTATCTCCAATGTAAATGCTATATGAACTCAACCTTATATTATACACCTTATTACTCCTTAATGAAAGTAAATTTAATCAATGTGAGACTTTACCTTTATGAATGTTGAATGCATGAGATAATTGATGCAATCTCTCCTCAATCATGGGCATTGTATTTCCTCGATGATGGATGTATGGTAGTGATGGCAGTGAGTTGTTGGATGTCTCCTGAATGTGCCTTTGACCCTTCATTGATCCTTGGCTAAGTACCTCAAATTCTACCTTAATTGCACCTTTAATCCTCTCTCGATCACATATTTGATTCTCTCTTAATCCCACTTAAATGTGCCTTGACTTCTCTGCATTCAATGCTAGCTCAGGATGTGCTTCCTCTCTCTCTTTGTGCACTCTTACTTTTGGTAGCTATAAATATGCTTCTGCCTTCTTGATGTGGGTGCCAAGTGGCACTAGGTGTTGCTCAAGACTCTTGGTCTCCTCCTTAGGTGGTGCAACACTTATTTTAGGTCTTGAGAAGCGTTATGCTACGTGGTGCAAGTCTGAATGTAACTCTTGGGTATTGATGAGCACTAAAGATGCTCTTCTTGAGCATTGGAATTATGATGAAAGATATTACTTTGTTTGAGCACCCTTTCACTTGAGTGTTGGTGTTATGAATATGGAGATGCTCTTTCACCTTTGTGCCAAGTGGCACAATATCCCTTGGTAGAAACTTGCAAGTGTCACTCCAATCTTGTGCATGTAGGGTTTCCTCAATATCTCTTACTCAACATCTATTTCTTTCCAGTGAATGCCTTCTTGTATCTTGTCTCCAATATTTTCAAAGGTGATGCTATGAAGTTGGCTCCAACTATGGAGGTTCTCAAGCACTGCAATGGAGGTTCTATGGTGGCTATCGATATGCATCTCAGCTGGTGATTCATCTGAGTTGGACCCTTGGTAATGCACCTTGCTTTCACCTTATACTTCACTATAATATGTTGTCCTTGGTGCTATGTTTTATGTAGGATGATATTCACCTTACGTAGGCCCTTTTTATACTACAAGTTGACATTGCCTTAAGCGCTAGATTCAATGACAAATATCGATGTCTTCTAACACCTTGATGAGGTAGATTTTGAGCCCTATGGATGGCTCTTCACTCAAGCACCTTGAGTTGTGCTTTCCTTTGTTGATGTTGAGCCCTTTTGGAATGGCTCTTCTTTAAGCACTTTTTCTAGTGCTAATGGTGGCCACTTGTAGATAGGATGCTAGGCTTCGTAGTGTGTCCTTAAGACACTTACCCTTTGTCTCCACTTGAAGTAATAGAAGATAAGTTTGGTGCTTGAATAACAACCTGTAATATGCACCTAAAATCTGAGACTTCCTAGTCTCCTTTTGTAGCTCTTTTTCTTGGTTTCGATGGTGACTTTCTTCTCCACTCCTTGGAGGAATAACACCTTATTTGGTGGCTTCTTTATGCCACAATAAGCTATAGGTTTTGTGCATCGAATAGTGTCTCTAGAAACTTTGATATTATACTAATTTGTGCACTTTGGTCTTCCTCCTTAACTTAACAACCAATGCACTTAATAACCTTTTAAGAGTAACTAGTATAATGCACTAGTAATTTCTCCTTATTGCTTCTTGTAAAGAACTCTTAAAGGTAACTCAAAATATGCACTTCAATCTATGCAACCTTCACTTAAAAGTAATGTCTTCTTTGTTGTAACTAGATAATAGGAAGATGATATTTTTCTTTCTTTCAAAATATATCTAACTCCTATTTTAATGTGTAGGTATTAACCTTATTAGAAACTACCTTCTGCACTCCTTTGAATACTTTAATATGCAACCTTATCTTTGCAACTTTTAAACCTTAATAAGGTGCCTAATGGAACTTGATAACGAACCAAATAATTAAAGTTCAACTAATGAACCTTATGCACCAAAGTTTCTTACCTTAATGATCTGTAGATAATGGATGTCTTGATGATTTGATTCACCAATTTTGCTACCCTTAGTCTGATGAAATCGTAGCTCTTCTTGGCTGTCCAAAATAGCTTTGTAACTCACCAATTTGTAGCTTTGTAATTCCTCTAACTTGTTGCTTGATTCTGTAGTTTGGTGGCTTCAACTCTCCTTCAAGATGTATCCTGGAAATCTAAGGTTTTGTAGCTAGTAATGTTGTCCTAATTGCTACCCTTTCACAGTCAATATTTCCACTAAAATGTTATCCTTGAATCTCAAAAATTTGGTAGGGAACTCCTCCAAATCGTAGCTGATATTTTCCTTCAAGAACCCTTTAGTATTCTACTATAGATTCAACAAACCCCTATCTCCAAAATGTGCCTTCTAGCTATGAAAGGTAATCTTCAAATCTCTTATATTTGGTATGCTCCTTCTATCTCCTTTCTCCTTCAACCTCCTTGTCAAATTCTGACTTCAATCTAGGCCTTCTTCTCAAGAATCTGAAAGTCTTGAGGTCTTCACCAATCTCCTCCAAAATTTGGCAAGCTTCTTGCCAAATCCTTCTCCCTTGGGCTTGTTGTCAGATGGTGATAATTGTCCCAAGTTCTTCCTTTATCAAGAACTTCTCCTTGGTGGTAAATTTCTCCAATGAGTTCTCCTAGGAACTCCTTCAATGGCCTTCTCCGAATCTCCTTCAATGAGGCTCTCCAAGCCTTCTTCTTATTTCTCCTTGAGACCTATTTTCTAGGGTCTTCTATCTTGCAGCTTCTCTGGTCTTCTCAATGAGACATTTTCTTCAAAATTCTATTGTGGAAGTTTGGCAATGAGATCTCCCTCTTGGATATCTAAAATCTGCTACTTTAGGAACAAGACTTTTGCTAGTCCTTCTCTATCTCTTCCAAAATTAGAAGTTCTTCAATGGGACCTCTTGTAGGTCTCTTCAGCTTCTCAGGCTGATTTCTTCTACTCCTTCAAGGTGAAGTCTTCAATATTCAATGGAGATCACCAATCTCCTATCTTCATCGAGACTCTTCTCTAGAGTCTCTTCAATCTGCTATTTGTAGTCTTCAATGGAGATCAACTTAATATTTGGACTCTCTTCAAGTTTTAATCCTATTTAATATTTAATGGAGATCACCAACCTCCAATATTCTCCTGGACTCTTCTCTAGAGTCTCTTCCTTGAATCTGCAACAAGGCTCCTATGGCATTTTCTTCTTCTACACTCTATAGGTCTACAATCTCTAGCAATGGGACCTTTTCTTCAGGCCTCCAAATATTCGTTCTTCTATTTGTTGCTTCTAGTGTTGGATTGATTCTAAAGAAGATATTCTTCCTAGATATTTTGTAGGAAGCTTCCCAACTTTCTTTGAATCTCCTTTTTCCTACAACAAAGTATTAGGATTGTAATGGAAGAAATTCTAAATCTAGAGATAATCAATATTCACTAGTTGATTTGTCAATCTAGTGGAATTAATGTTGAGTCCTAGTCTTCACAAGTTTTTCTGCAACCTTGTGGAAAGACTCTAGCCAAATGCAATCTCAAAAATTTTGAAAATGAAATTTTTGGATTCCTCTCAATCTCACTTGTGGCTCTCCCTATTTCCTATTGATCTACCATGTGCTCTGATACCACTGTTAGCTTTTTATGAGTATATGATATAGGAAATGCAACCACAAGATGCAATATAAGCAAGCTATGATATCTATATGATAATGGCACTATAATATGCAGAAAAACAAAAGAGAAAATTCTACAATAACTCAAAAATATACCATTAATGAAAGCTCATAAAAATAGTACAATGCAGTATAATGGAGGACATGAACACTCCATAAATTATTTTTAAAGGAACTACATTGTACTCCTCTACCAATCTATACTATGCACTCTCTATATTCTCTCCTCCTATTCACTCACTATAAGGCCTATATATAGGAAGATAAGTTCCTTGGCCCTCACTCTACCTTTGACTCTATCCTATGACTCATGTACATGTGGACTACATGCACATTTACATCATTGCACATTCTAACACTTGTGCATTTATTACATGCTGAAGTAACTACTTAACTTTACTCTAAAGTAAACTCCTACTCTAGTAATGTACCCAAGGTGGTACATTAGCATGTACCCAATAATGTAATATACTCTAACAATGACATAGGAATTTGCAGTCCATTTCTAGATGCTATAGGATCCTATGCCATAGATCAACACTATTTGGTGTTGAATTTTTATGATAAAATTATACTATTCTAAGAATAGATTTTGTGTTTTAGGTCAATAAAATGAAAGATCAATGTGTTGATCCTAGTATTGAGCAAATGATTAAGCATGAAGCACATTTGAATTAGGCATGCTAAAGACAAATTTTTATACATATTTTTTCTTTCCATATAGAAGTATCCTTTGAAGCACTACAAAAAATAAAACAAGAATTGTTAAATTATTATGTCAAAAATCCATTTGAAATATTAGATCAAGACTTTATATAAGCAAAAATTCCCACACTCCATAAACTACCTATTCAATGCAACAAATTTATTCTAAACAAGGAAGATGATCTTGAAGCTTGTAAATATGTAGAGGAACTAATATAGAAATATTTTATTATGCCATCTAATTCCATTTACTCATGTTTTGCTTCATTGCTAGAAAACATTTAGAGTTTAAGAGAGGAAAGTCAAATATGATAGTTAATTATGTAGCAGTAAATGTCATAACCTAGTCCATTAATTGCTCATCGTCTAACGAAGGACAACTGATTTGAAGATGCACTTAGGAAAAAATATTATCCAAATTTAATTGCATTAGTGGATATCATCAAATTAGGAATAAAGAAAAAAATATCCATAAAATTGCATTCTCCACACCAATGGGTTTGTATGAATGGCTCATTATGACATTCTCTATATTTTTCATTTGTTGCTAACTATATTGATGATTTTTTACTAAATATTAAAGAACACATGCAAAATTTGAAGAAATTTTATGAAATTATCATGAAACATGGCATTGGATTATCTATAGACTCTAAAAAGTTTCAATTTGCAGTCATAAAGGTAGATTTTTTGAGAATTACTCTAAAAAATGGGTAAATAAACATGCAGCCTTATGTGTTACATAAAATTAGCCAATTTCTAGACCAAATAGAGAGTGTAGGGAATATTTAAAGTTTTATTGGTTGTATCAATCATGTACATTCTCACATCCAAGGAGTCTCCAAGAAAATAAAATTGCTAACATAAATTATGGTTAAGAAACCATTTAAATTGATAGTAGATGGAGTAGTTAAAGTGCAAAAACTAAAAGTAGAATGTTTAAATCTCCCCATTTAAACACTACATTAATTATTCCATACATTCTATAAACCAATGCATCAAAGGAAAATTTACGAGCAATTCTTCTAGTCAAAAAAAATAATGAAGAGAAGCTAGCCATGTATAAAAGTGGACAATTTAAAAAGCAAAAACTTAATTCTTGACCTATAAAAAGGATATTTTGGTCATGTTAAAAGGAATAGACAAATTCATAACACTCCTATTGCTAGAAGAATTTATTGTAATAATAGTTAGAAAAAACATTAAATGGTTTATGCCCAAACAAGTCTCGACAACAAAGGAAGATATGGATGGTGGCAATAATTACCAATTTACATTTGAATATATCCTAGGCAAATAAATGCATTGACTAGAGAGATAACACACATAAACATGTTTTCCTAAAATAATTATTGGTTAACATATGTTTTAAAATTTGTTGATGACTATTTTTAATTTTGTAGGAAAATTCAAAAGTTTTTTCCCTCTAGAAAATATATCAATCTTAAATATTACCTAGTAATTGACTTTATTTTTAATTTAGTTAGGAGAATTAATGTGTTAGTGAAAAATAATATATGGACTAGTGAGGTGGCATATATGATACAATTTGTGTTGGATCATGGTAAGATCAATGATATCATATTACCGAGGAAAGCTTTGTATGGGAATTCCATATTTTTAGAAGTTTTGAAGAAAATATATTAATAATATTTGGAAATGTTTCCTTCACCACTATATACTATGGTTCAACTTTGTTGATACCAATCAAGTTATATTATATGTTGATGAGAAATTCCACCAACCTCAAGGACAACAATCACATGGATTATAAGGAAATTCATCTAGACACCACCAACTGCAATGACATCAATCTAATGGGTCATAGGATAGTCATCCAAACATCATTATATCATCAAAAATCAAGAACCATAAGATGATGAATAAATCCAACACAAATTGGATCAAGTGATTGCTAGTTGTAAAAATTGTCAAAAATTACCAACTGGACTTTGTAATAATCACCTAATATTTTGGGAAAATTTTAGTTAGTAGGGAACATCATTTTTCTTATTGTACATATTATCTCTATAAGAATATTTATTTTATGTTAGTGTTGTACCTAAAAACATGGACAAACACTGGTAAAGTGCCATGGGGCCTCAATTGGAAGAATGTCCATGACTTTAGTAAGATAAGATAGAGTCTTTATGCTTAGTGTTATCATATCATTTCTTCACAAAGATTCCTTATCTCTACCCATTTGGTATAAATAAGTATTGCAAAGGAATTTATGGACATGAGTCATCTTAAAGCCTATGTCCATAGAGAAAATTAGGATCTTCTATATCTTTTTTTTTAGATTAATAGAAGCCTACTCAAAGGCTTTTCCTTAGTGCAGTTATTTCTATTAATAATTTGAGTCGTACAAAGTAGTATCTAAGGAGACAATCCCCCGTTGGATTACTTTGACTTATCCTTGGACAAATTCTTAAGTAACCCTATAAATTTATTTAAGGGAAAACCTCCCAATATGCTATGATATCTTACTCTATGTTATTTATAGGTATTATAGAGCTTCACATAAATATCATACATACACACACAGATATATATATATTTCTTGAGAAATTTTATAATTTTATTTATGATTTTGAAAAAAATTACAATGCTATGAGTATGAAGTAACCTCAAGAATTTTAGTTACATCCTATCTAGGAGTTGGTAAAATAAACTGGGATGAGTATTGACCTCCTTATTATAAAATATTATAGTCAACTTACAATATCAAAATAAAATCCTAAAAATAGGACTTATAAGTGGAAAGCATGAATAACTTCCTAATCAATCCTAATTCTTGAATGACTCTTACTTGAGTACAAAAATTGATTCAGGTTTCAATTCTAGAGATAAACTCTATCTAAAGCATATATTTCTATAATATAAAGATAAGGATCCCTTTCAAAACGTTAATTTTTTGCTATTAATAGATCTCTAATATGATCCTTAATAAGAGGATTGTAAGGAAGCCTTAAGTCCTCTAACCATTTACTCCCTCTATCAAGTGCTTATTGGAAGGTTCAAACCATATTTTGAAAGACCATCTACTTCTACATTAATTTTCCTATCGACGTCCTTGTATGAAATTTTTGTTATAGAAGGTTCTAATAATTTCACTTGCTCATAGAAAGCACTGAGAAGTAGGTTTTTCAATTCAACATGATATTCCATCCAACTTATCACTGATTTTGAATCTCCATAAATCTATAAAGTTGTAATTCCTTTCTTCACTACTATTCTCATCAAGAGGATCAACGTTTTCCATTCTATCATATTTTTTTTCTTCCCCTTAAACCTACATTGAAAGTAATCTTATGATTTTTATTTAATTAAAGTGCATCCCATACTCCACACCTATCTAGGATACCATGGCAAGATCCATAAAATAAGGCCCATGGCTTCATAAGATCCATTATTGGTGTTCCTATATGCTTAGTTTTTTTTTTTTTAATTTGTGGAAAACATCCCAAAAGGGATGCCACTTTCAAGTAAGACCCAAGGAGGCAGGGGTATCCATTTCGCAAAAAATGCCCAGGACTCGGACCTGGCCTACCACCTTTGACATACTCAAGGAGCAAAAAAACACACAAAACCAATTAAAAAATAAGTAAATAACAACAAAAATAATAAAATAAAATAAAAAACATGCTCCTTGAGTGTGTCAAAAACAAAAGCACAACCAAACATGTAGAATAAGATAAAATAAAACATAACACAAACCACATAGAAAAACATAAGAACCACATAAAAAACACAAACAAGACAAAAACAACATAACACTACAAAGACAACCCAAAAAAAACATGAAAAGTAAAATAAAAATAAAAATAAAAACAACCAACAACAGACAATAAACAAAAACAAAAAACATAGAAAACACTCACACATAAAAACATGAAATAACACAAACAAAGAGAAAACCAAGAAAAAGAACGAAAAAAACACAAGAACAATAACAAAAAACATAAAAAATAAAAAATAAAACAAAACAACAAAAACACAAGAACAAAAAAAAACAACACAAAGAACACAAAAACTAAACAAAACAAAAGAACCCACCCACCTTAAAAAACTAAACAAAAAAAAACAAAAAAAAAAAAAAAAGAATTGAACAAGACAATGACCTCTCTAGACCAGAATACTATTAAGGCAAGAATCAACAGAGGAAACAAAATAAAGAATAGAATGAGCTAGGGAACTAAAAGAAGTTGAATGAACCAAAGAGAAACAAAAAAAAAAAACAAGAAGAAACTAGGTACCTTCAAAACTGGAGCCATCCAAAGAAATGATAGAAAGAAGAGCTTCTCTAATTTGAGAAGCCCACCATATAGGAGGGTGGCCATAACAAGTAAGATCACCTTTGTCTAAAGCCCAATTAGCTAAAGCATAAACACTCTTGTTTTGATCTCTGACCACATGATTGTAATAAACTTTCAAAAATCTCATCTGGATTAACTGAATCTTCTCAATAATTCCTTTTATTCTCCAATCCACCTTATGATTCTTAGGAGTCTTCAAGAGATTAATCATAAGTTGAGAGTCAGACTCAACTAACACCTTTTCCCATCCAACCTTAGTAGCCTCTTGAAGGCCTTTGAGGATACCATACCCCTCAGCAAGGTTATTGGAAAGAATACCCAAATTCTTAGCAAAAGTAAAAACCAGGGAGCCATCTGAAAGTCTACTAATTCCTCCCACATTGGATTTTCCAGGGTTCCCTCTAGAGGCTCCATCAGTATTGACTTTTCCAAAATACTTAGGAGGATGTTGCCAATTTCTAGTCCTATCCATCTTACTAATACTCACATTCCCTTTAAGTTGGTTGCCCTTAGAAGATTCAATCTTCAATATTTGCACCACTTGATCCCATATTTGGTGGGAGTTTTGGGGGTGATTAAGGAGTTGATGGACTGATTCAACTAAGTTGGCTATGGTATTTTTCCAAATATAGTTAATATCCTTCCTATATTTATTAAAAATTTGGTTGTTCCTTTCATTCCAAATATTCCAAAGAAGAATGGTAGAACCCATCCAAAAAAACTTCCTAATAAAATGATCAACACCCTCTTGATTAGGACAATCCCTCCAAAGCTGTTCAAAAGTAAAAAAATTGGACCACTATAAGTCAAGTAAAGTGGTCATTCTCCTCCATAGCTCAGAGGCTAAAGTACAATCAATAAAAATATGGTTGATATTTTCTACATTCTCTTCACATATTTCACATCTAAAAGGGCCATGAAAACCACGCTTCATAAGTTGCTCACTAGTAAGCACCCTACGATGCAATAAAATCCAATTAAAGAACCTCACCTTAGGCCGAAGCTTTTTATCCCATAATCGAGAAAATATGTCAAAAGAATGGTTGGGATTATTATGGCATAAGGTCAAATAACCTTGAGCAACTGAATACTCACCCTTAGTAGTGTTGTTCCATCCAAAACAATCTTTTTCATGGGACCAAGAGAGGGATATCATATGAAGGATGCCTTGGATATCTTGTCTTTGCCTTTCTAGGATTTGAATAGTCCAGTCCTCAATAGGGATCCAATATCTACCAACCTTTGAATTACCAATATGGTACCGACAGTAATTAGCCACCTTTATCCAATTAGCTCGATGAAGCTCCTCCATCCAAGGCCTCCAAAAACTAAGTTATCAAAGGCTTGTGACCATCCCAAGAATATGTCCAAAAATTTGCATGTTGACCATTATGAATGATCAAAAATAATTTTTTCTTTATCAAATCCTCACCAGTATTAAGAACTGCTAAAATGGGAGAACCTTTGGTAGGAAGTTGATAGCGAACAAGGTATTCAGGACTTTTGTTCTTAGCATATTTAGCACGAAGATTATTGGACCAAAGAGCATTGGGGTTATGCAACATCCTCCAATATAATTTAGCAGCTAAAGCTTTGTTGTTATTAATTGAATATCGGAATCCTAATCCCCCTTCACTCTTAGGAAGACATAAAATATCCCATTTCACCAAGGTCCATTTTCTTTTCTCCTTAGTACCAATCCATAGGAAACAATGACTGATTTGATCCAATTCTTGAAGAACAACCTTTGGGATATTCAAAATAGAAGAAACATAAATAGGAATAGCTTGAAGGACTAATTTTACCAAGGTGATTCTACCCCAGAAGAAAGCCACTTGTTGGTCCACTTTCCAATTTTCTTCTTGACTTTGTCCAACAACTAATTCCAATCTTTATTTTTCTGCCTTTGAATATTTATGGGAATACCTAAATAAGTGATTGGAAGAAATGTCTTCTTATATCTTAATTCCTACTTAGTTTTGGCTTTGGGGAGATTTTTAGACTTTCAAACTGGATTTAATTTGTATTTATACCTAAATTACTAATATTTCCTTACCTTAAAACAACCTAGCATTTCTAGGTAGCCATAAGCCTATTCCACTATCAAAGGGACACATATATACTCCTTTAATTATCTTTCTTTGAACCACTATTGCATACTATTTAAAATATTCCTAGTAGGTCATTGTTCTTTCCCTTGAGCCAAAGGTAGAATTGAATTCTATATTTCTCTTGAAAAATAAAAATGAACCAAAATATGGTCCATTGTTTCTTCTTCCTTTATACACATGACATATTGACTTGGTCCTTGCCAAGACCTCCTTTGAAGAACATCCCATGTTAGTGTTTTTTTGGCTAGCTAACCAAGAAAATATTTTAGTTTTTAGGGGAACTTTTACCTTCCATATTCTACTCCACCACTAAAGCTCTTCCTCATTGTTGTTGCCAAAGCTTGCCTTATACCCTTCTCTAACCGTGTACTATCCACTTGCTAGATTATTGGACTGTTTGTGCATGTGCATGTGTGCGTGCATGTGTGAGAATAATTTAGTCAATTTTTGGAGATGCACACATGATATAAAAGATGTTAAAATTCAAAATAACTGAGAGAATCAAACAAATCAACACATCATATAAAATCATAGAAAAAAATAGAATACATGGAAATAAAAATATTGTAAATAATATGATATGGTTCCCTTAGACACCATATTATTTATTAGTTGTAATAAAATATCCAACCAATGTATAAAATAATGGGTATGTAGAAGTATAGATACTATTAAATATGCAACATCATAGATTTTAAATAAGCTTGAAACTAATAACTTATTAGAACATGATATGATACATATATCATATTACAATGTGACAAATAGATTCTAGTCCAATATAATAGTAAAACACATGTATAATTTTAGTAATGTATAAAACTAAAAAATTACACATTTAAATGACATTAAAATTTTATATGGTGATTAATAATTATAGGAAGAATAGAAATTAAAAACTTTAGAATCAAGTCTTGAATTTAAAGGTATAATTAATTATTAAATATGTAAAGAAGATATTGAAAAATTCCTACTATCCAAGGATGACCTCTGATACTTATGGGAGAAATGGTTCAAGCATTAACTCAAATCCACAACCTTATATATGTAATTTAACATTATAAATATTATAAAAAAAATAACATTTTTATTTAAGTAAGATGAAGTCAAAATATTAATATGTAAATTTCATCCACAAGACTATATATTAGGTTTTGATATTGATTGAAATCTCAATTTCCATGACAATGATATTCTACTTAGGACATACCACCACATTGTTTAAGATAAGATAAATAATATTCAACAAATGAATGTTTATGTTATATTGTGAACTAGGCATAGAATACCTTACCCTATAAAAACTATTATAAAATGTGATTTTCCATGGGATGAAAAAACAATAGTAATATATCATCAACACATATAAGAGGCATTAGAACTATGATTCTTAATTAATTTTAATCATGAACCATTGTCATTGGAAAGAGTTGTATATCAATTAATAGACTTCTTTATAATATTTAAACATTTGGACCATACTATAACAATAGATCTATGTAATATAGATAAAATAGTATGATTAAATATTAGAACAATGGTTTTAGCTTGTGTCTTTAATGTACCCAATCCCAAATTACAAACATTATGTGAAAAAAATATAAGTATTTTAAATAAGGATCATGGTTGGAAAACCTAAAAGAAATAATAGGTTATCACTTTGAAATCAATAACTCTTAGATTGATTGCATTGATTTTTATTTTATTGATTCCATGACATCACACAATAGGATAGTCAATGGAAAATGATGAGTGATGGAAATTATTATATTTTTTTATTCAATATTTGTAAATACTTACATAATATGATTTAATGTTTAGTTTTCTTTCAATTGTTGGGGAAAGTATGGAAATAACTATTATGTTTTAGCATGGTTGAAAAAGCCTCATCTTATGACTATGTTTTACCTTAACTAGTTAGATTCTTACTACATTATCCTTATATTATGCATAGTTTGGTTACATAATTAAGAATACTTGGTTTTAATACTTAGATATATTGGTTATATGTATCAAGGTTATATTTATAAAAGGACTCCTCTATTTCTTATTTTTTCTTTCAATATGGTAGAATTTGTAACTCAAATATAAATTATGGTTGAGATATATGGTTCCAAAATGTAGTTGTAGATTGTAGATGTGGATTTGATCTCAATAGAAGAAAATATTTTCTTTTTTTTAGTAATGGTAACCATATCTATTGATTTATTTTAACAAATATTTCATAACTTAATTTATCTAAGAATAATAAATATTGATCTAGTTCAATTTAGAGGGATTAATATCTAGAAAATAAAGGCAATAAAAAAAATAAAGAAAATGAAGTTTCGAATTATAACCTTAACATAAACTATTCTATCCTTATGTAACCATTTGTCTTGTTTTTTTTCCTATTTCATAAATATCAACATATAATTTAATTGGAATGATCAAAATCTGTAGAGCAAGGGAAAAAATTATACACAAAGTCTACAATGGTATTGAAATATTATCTATCTTATTTTTTTTTGGTAAATAAAAATCTTCATTAATTACCGGGTTTTGCAGGTTAACCCAAAACCTATTACAATATCTAGCCTTATGCTAAGATTGTAGATCCTAGTCATCCTTGAAACTTTCTTACCAGAACTTGTGTTGAATCCCCTACAACACCTTACTAACAAGGCACACTCATACCTAAACATAACTGTAAACATTACTTACATTGACAGGAAATTGAAGTTTGGAACTTTGCACTTGTGAAACCTGTTGCTTGCCCATTTCCTATTCTCTATCGGAATCCTCCAAGGCTTACACCCTGTTACCTTCATTTCCAATTTGGTAATATTTAGAGGGAAACCCCATAGTTATTACTAGATCCATGGGGAAAGAACACCCATTCATATTTCTCCTTAAAGGGTAGGTTTCTTTTCATGACTAATAATGTTTTCTACTTCACATGGCACACCTTGTCCATGTCACCAAACTACCAACATCAACACCTATGTTGGCTAATTTTTCAGCTGACATGTTGGCCTCATGGTACATGTGACGAGCCCTCCTGTTATGTCTTACCACAAAAAGGATTCTCACTTGATGGATGACTCCCTCGATTTTCCATGGAGGTTTTTTGACATTAGTTAACAGGTTGATGATGTTCATCGAATCAAATTCAATCATCAAGTTACCTTGAGTTGCTTGGGCTACTTGCAACCCTCTCCAAAGGGCTCTAGCTTCTGCTTCATTATTAGTTTTGATTCCCAATGGTTCAGCGAAGGCCTTGACTAGATTTCCTTGATGATCCTTGATTATTCCTCCAACTCCAGCTCTTCCCGGGTTCTCCTTGGCTGCACCATCAAAATTTAGTTTAAACCAACCCTGGGGGGTGGCTCCCAAGAAATCTCATTTTTGGTATTGGGCAAAGGAATGGAAGGTTTGTCCTCAATACCTAAGGCCCGAGCTAATTGTTTTTCTTGGGGAGGAATTGAGTGGTTCTCATCCACTAAGGTGCTAAGGTTTTCTTTTGCAAAGACAATAATCTTGTTGAGGATGGTTTTTGGGTTGTGAATGGTATCCTTAAAGGCTCTATGGTTCCTTTCTAGCCAAATATGCCAAATAAAATGATGCCAATATATTTTCCATAGTTACTTAAGTTTTAGGCTAACAAAGGGTTGAGGCCATTGATGGAACACTTTGGATATAAGAGCAGGCTTAACCCATGAGATCCTAAAGGCTTGGAAAAGTTCATCCAAGATGGAATCTACTATCGGACACTCCAAAAACAAGTGTTGGGTTGTCTTCCATCCTGCCCTGCACATGTAGCAATGGTTAGCAATAACCATACCTTTGGATAACATATTGTCCATAGTGAAGATTTTTCCTTGAATCACCAGCCATGAAAAAAAGGATATTTTAGGAATTAAGCCTTTGATCCAAACAAAAATTGGTTGAAATTATTGACCTTCAACATTGAGAAGTAAATTATAGGCAGAATTAACTGTGAAGTCACCACTTTTAGTCTCAGCACAAACAATGTGATCTTCATCCTCTCCAAAGGGAATAATTTGTTGAGTTAAAATGTTATAAAGCTCTTCAAACTCCTCTTCAAAACCCTGTACTCTGATGTGTTTCCACCTATTGACATTTATATCTTACCACATATAATTTGCAACCTTCTTCCCAATATGTTGCTCCATATGCTCTTGAATCCTAGCCAAACGAGGATTTTGGGATAACTCCTCAGCTCTCACCCACCGATCCTTCCAAAAGTCTATTGTTTGCCCATTTCCTAGAATCTATCTAAGACCTTTCTTGACAAGATACCTACTCATGAGGATTGCCTTCCAAAAAGTAGACCCCCTACTTGCTAAGTTGTCATTAAGGAAGTTCAAACCTTGGAGGTATGTCCTCCTAACTATGGCACTCCATTCATTATCGACCTTGGTTAATAACCGCCATGCTTGTTTGGCTAATAGAGCTGTATTGAGATGAGCAACTCTTCTCAATCCTAACCCCCCATCACCTTTAGGTTTGCAAACCTTTTTCCAACCTACTAAATGGATCCTTTTCTTATCCTCAGTCCCTGACCAGAGAATTTTTTTTGGAAGCTGCTCAATTTTGTGATACACCTTGCTGGGAGCTCTGAACACTGATAGGAAGTAAACGGGTATACTTTGAAGTGAAGCCATAGTTAAAATTGCTTTGCATGCTTGAGATAACAGATGTCCTTTCCAACCTGCTAGCCTTTTTTGGATCCTCTACAGAACTATGTTCCACATTGATCCTTCAAGTTTCCCCGTAAATAGAGGAAGACCTAAATAGGAGGTGGGAAGGGATGCAATATGACATTCATGATCCTTGCTATGATGTTTTGCCTAGGAATGGGGGTATTGATGAGATAAATTTTGCTCTTATAAAAATTCTCTTTCTTTCTAGCCACTTCTTCATACATTATGAGAATATTTTTAATCCTTCTTGCCTCAACCACAAAATCCAAAGTCAGTAGCAATGTATCATCAACAAATTGTTGATGTGTCATCGAGGTAGTTAGCGACATGGCCTTGATACCTGATATGAGTCCAGCTACCGCTGCTATCTTAATGGTTCTTCCCAAGGCCTCAGCTACGATGATGAACAACATAGGACTTATGGGATCTCCTTGTCTTAGACCACATTTGCTTTGAAAAAAACTTGTAGTAGACCCATTAACCAAAACTAAAAAACAAGGCTTAGAAATACACTCTCTTATTAACTTGATCCATTTCATGTTGAAGCCAAATTTTAATAAAACTACCTCTAGGAATTCCTAATTTATCCTGTCATAAGTTTTGTTCATGTCTAACTTTAAATCCATGATTGCTTTTTTGGTCTGAGTGGCTGTATGAAGAGCCTCATGAATAGTAATAACTCCATCTAAAATTGATCTTCCTTGTACAGAAATTTATTGACTTGGATCAATGATAACCGGTATAAATTTCTTCAAACGGTTGGCTAAAACTTTGGACAAAATTTTATAGGATATATTTACACAGGCTAACTGGCCTAAAGTCAGCCATAGTCTTGGGGTTGGGGCCTTTAGGTATCAAAGAAATTAAAGTTGAATTGAAACCCCTTAGAATATGATTTGAACTTTGGAACTCCTTGATTGCAGCAATAACTTCTACTCCAACAATATCCCAACAACCTTGGAAAAACCGTGGTGAAAACCCATCCGACCTAGGAGCTTTTTCAGGATCCATTTTAAACAAATCCTCCTTGATCTCTTCATTTGAAAAATTTGTTATAAGAGACTCGTTAATCATTTCATCAATGAGTTGTTGAATGAATTTAAGGAGAGAGTCCTTTGCTTGGGAATTATAGGCCTGTTATTCACCCAATAATGAACTAAAAAAATTAACAGCCTCGTCCTGATCTCTTGAATGTTTTGAGTTAAGGATACATACACCTTAGTTAAATTTCTAATATTATTGTTGCTTCTATTTCTCAATGTGGTAACATGGAAAAAATTTGAATTAGAGTCCCCTTCCTTTAGCCATAATGCCCTTGATTTTTGCCTCCAATACATCTCCTCACAAGCTAAAATATTATAAAACTGACAAAGGGTTTCCTTCTCTCAATTCCTTGTCGCCTCATCATAGGTTCCATTTTGGATTTTTCTTTCTATTATTCTCATTTTTTCCCCCACTGCTCTCTTATTCTCAAAAATATTTCCAAATACTTCTTTATTCCATATTCTAAGGTTGTTTTTCACCATCTTAAGTTTTTGAGATAGTTTGAAGGAAGCACTTCCTTGGATAGGCTACTACCACCATTCCTCTATTCATTTCTTGAAGTCTGGATGTTTAACCCACATTGACATAAATATGAATGGCTTTTTAAATGATTTAGCCTAAAATGCCTCCCATAGAATAAGATTATGGTCTGAAGCACATTTAGGAAGGGCTTGTAATGTTGAATCACCAAACATTGTTGTAGCTTCCTTGGATAAAAAAATCTTGTCCAACCTTTCTTGAATCATCTGACTTCCTATCTTCTTGTTACTCCATGTAAATTTGGCTCCTTTTAGTCGTACATCCATCAATTCATTTGTGTTAATGAATTCATTGAAGTCCTCCATGCTCCTTGAGGGTAACCCAGATCCTCCCTTCTTATCAGATGGGTAAAAGGAGGTATTGAAATCTCCTCCAATCACCCAAAGAATGTCTTTAAAAGCTTGGCTCAAATGCCCCAAAAACTACCACAGTTCAGACCACCCTTGGACAGAGGTGGGGGCATAAACATTTGAAATAATCCAATTCTTATTAGTATCAAAATCATGAAATAATATGCTTAAGACTCTTTCATTTTCCTGAATAATACTTCCTTCTATTTTAATAGGATCCCATAATATCATAAGGCCCCTAGATGCTCCTCTCACCTATTGAAAGGCCACTTCCCCTTGCTTCCAAATCCTTCTAGCTATAAGTGCTGATTGTGCCACATTTGTTTTGGTTTCTTGAAGAAAAATGATAGTAGGATTTCAATCCTTCCTTATAGACTTCACCATCCTTTGTTTTGGTGGGTCGTTTAGGCCTCTCACATTCAATGAGAGAACCTTCATTTAGACTATTTGATATTTTTTCCCCACCCCCTTCCCTGAGCCAAAGGGGGTTTGTCAATTTTACTATTATCCTGGCCAGGAATAGCTTGTTGTAACAATGTTCTTTGCTTTTTGTTTGCAATTTCTTCATTGATTCTCATTCTATAGTGCTCTGTTGTAGATATTCTCCCTTTATTTATTTCACTTCCATAATCTATCAAAGACTTGGTGGTGATTCTAGTCTGTTTTGCACTAAAATGAGGGGGCATATACTATAATAGTCTAGGGCTTGAAACTTCTTCCTCATTTTAGGGATTTTCAATTCCCTCTTCATCCTCAGCCTTGTTTTGGTCCACCTCTCCTATCTAGTTCCTAAAAATGGGGCTTTCCTTCAAGGAACCTTTTACCGTTGGGCTCGTCTGATAAGGGATAATTTTCTCCACTACCGGATTAGGAGCTACATTCCTGCCTCTTGTTTCCACAACTTTGACTCTTGAATCTATTTTTTCCATGTTTAAACTGAAATGACTTGGCAATTTTTCTTCATTTTGAGCATAGCTTTTGGGGATTTTTGTCATAACTATGGATGGTCCCGATTTGGATGGGGATTCTAGGGTTTCAGGAAACTTGACACTGATGGTATCATCCTTACTATTTTCTTTTTAAACTTTTAGATTTACTAGGATATCAAACATGTTCAAGCTGGGACCTTTATTACATACCTTATGATTTTTGCCTCCCTCATTATGTTGCTTTCCTTTCTCCTAGATTTTTTCTAGTTCTGTGTTGGCTTGGTCAACCTGGTTATTCTTAACATTTTTGTATCCTTCCAAGTTAATACATGGTCCTTGAAACTTTGGGATCCCTCTCCCATTACCTTTCCCCAGAAAACATTCACTCGTGGCTTCCTTTTTTGTAGTTATTGTTAGACATTGGGCTTGAAGGTGGCCCTAGGTTTTGCACATGCTGCAAAATGTCAACTTGTTCTCATACTCCACAGGCTGAATCCTTACAAACTCTCCATATGCTAGTTACACCTGAGAAGGTAGATCGGAATCTGAGTTTGCATTTACACAGATCCTGGCATGCGTCAGTCTAGTCCTTTCCTGGGTTGAATGGTCTATTGCCATGAGCTCTCCTATCATATTTGCTATGCCACTAAGCCAGTACTCATTAAAAAACTGGGCTGGGAGGTTTGGTAAGCGGACCCAAATGGGTGCTATATTAATTTTCTGCTTCTCAGGGTTGAAATCCTCCCCCCACTTCCTCAGAAAGAGGCTATGCATTCCTAGAAACCAGGGTCCTCCTATCAAGATGTCCTCTGCATCATCTTTGTTGTTGATTCTTATCATAAAAAAACTTCTTGATATGGCTACAATTTCTAAGCTTCCTCAAATTTTCCACTTTGCCATGGCCTATGAGCAAATAGTATCAATGTCCAACCTTCCTCCCAAATTTCCAACTAAGGATGATGCCTCCATATCCAAGAATCTTTCCATAATCTCCACTGGCACAGTTAACCTATTATTTTTTGGTATTAGGGGCGGTAGTTCACTTACTAGCTCCTTTTTCCCTTTTAGCATTTCCAAAAAGGTTGGGCCCTTGTTGCAAGCTCCCGAACCCTAGTGGGACCCTTTGTCTGAGGGTTTATCTAGAGGATCTATACCTTTAGCATTTTCAAACTGAGCTGAAAGGGAATCCTTTTCCTTTCTAGCTATAGCATTCTACCCTGCCTTTGGATCTTCTCCTTCTATTGGTTCAAAATTCCTGCCTGCCATTTTTGCTCCTCCTCCACTTCCTCCTCCTCCTCCACTTCCTCCACCACTCCTCATTCTACCCTTATTTATCTATATTATTGTTTAAATAAAAGTTTTATGATTTATAATTAATCTTGTTAATTTTTGTTGTGATTTCTTATCCTGTTTTATCACTTCATGAGGAATGACCTCATATTAAGCTCTACTAGATTAAAACCCTATATATAGATTAACAGAGTTTGTATTTTACATAATTTGTTTCCTTATAATTATTATTTTGTTTATTACATTAACTTGTTAGTATTATTTCACCTTATTAATTATATAAGCAAGGATGGATTTTTCATATAAAATAATTATATTGATATTTACATATAGGTAGGTAAAGGTAGTGGTGGTTTTTAAGTCATAGCAAACCCAATATACCTCTTATGCATATAACAAATTATTACTATAGAAATGGAAATTATTCACTTTATTTAGATTATTAGTTTTTTTTGTTATTAAAAAAAGAAGTTTTAACAGGGTCCCCCACCCTTTTACATAAAAGTGAGCTAGAAACTAAAAGAGTCTTAGGATAACAACACTTACTAGAGGCCAAAAAAACTAGAGTCCTATTGAGCTTATGCCTAGCCTGAGAATTTATACTTGATAGTTAAGCTCTAAGAACTGTGCATGGAACTCTAAACAAAAGTAAGAGCTCTAGAGAAAAGTCCCTAGAATATGCATTCTATTGCTAAAGTGAACATATGACTATCTTGTTGGGGATGGTTTACATAAACAGCCAAGTAGACCATTTGTGAGAGGGAGTTTAGAAAAATAGTACCAATATCCTTCTAATCTAAAATCCATTATGAATCCTAAGATCAGAATTTAGGACTCACTACTTGCTCCTTTGAAATCCAAAACTAAATTAGAGGTCTAACTATAAGAAAATATTATAATATCTATTTTGGCTCAAAATTGAACTCCACTATTGGTCTGTGTTAATATATTTGGGCATTAGTTTAGATAGATTAACTTGAATCTGGTTAAAAACAACCTTAGAGCTCCTTGTTTTTCCTTTGAATATCTTGCTATTTCTCTCCTTCCAAATACACCAAATAAATGTTGGGATTGCTAGGCTCCATATCAATTTCTTCTCCTTACTTGGAGGGATCCATTGACACCACCAGTCAAGAATTTCCTTGGGCATGACCCAAGATACCTATGTAGTCTTCATCCATTGGTTCCACATAGCTTTGTTGTCTCTTCATTCTTTTGCATAGGTAACATCTACTTGGTCCTAGAAAGCCTCTTTTGATCAGGTTATCCCAAGTTAGGATTTTATTTTAGAGAGCCAACCATGTAAAGACTTTTATCTTTGGAATACATGTGTTTCCCCATAAGTTCCTCAAATGTGCTTTTTATTGAGGTAGGTCTAGACATTCCTTGTATCCACTTTTAACTGTATAATTTCTTGTTGAAAATCTAGTCCATTGTAATTGGTTAGGTTCCTTTGATTCTGGATTAATACAATCTCCTATTTCTACATGGAGGACCTTTAGATATTGCCTTAAAACCATGTTCCCAATGTTTCTTCTCCAAGTATTTATACCATATTCTTGACTGAATATGTAAGATTTAAAATAGGTGCCCTAATCCTATTTGAGGGTCTTTTTTAACTTTGTAATATTTGTATCTTGGCCTAAAGGTCCTAAGTCTCTCCACTTATCTTCCTAAAAATCCCTAGTTGTTCCTTTACTAATACTCCATCAAGACCCTTTGTTTATGATGTTGATTTCTTCATAAACATGGTTCCAAATGGTTGAACCCCCCATTATCTGGTTGCTTCTGAGTATTTTTTTGGCTCATTATCTTGGATATATTTGATCCTCATTATACTGACCCATAGATTGTTATCTTCTTTTATTAGTCTCCACACTAATTTTACTGCTAATGCTCTGTTGAGTATTTATATGTTTTCCAGACCCAATCCTCCATATATTTTGGGAGTTATACCTTATTCCACTTCACTAGATGGTATCTATTTCTTTTTTCAGTACATTTCCATAGAAAATTATTGTTGATGGCTTCAATTGATGCTACAGTTTTTACAGGTATTTTAAACATTGACAACATGTAGATAGGTAGGCTTTGAAGAGTGGATTGGATCAATTGGATATTTTCAGCTTGGTTAAGGAGGTTTCCTTTCCATCCAGAAATATTTTTTTTGAGCCTATCAATGATTTTTTCCAATGAGAATATTTGATTTGGCCAACAAAAAAGGATATACCTAGATAGGAGGAAGGTAGATTCTCAATTTCACATTTCATGATTGCTTTGATTTTTTTGTCTAGCAATGGGATTATTGAGGAAATAGATTTAATTTTTTCAAAATTAAAATATTGGGAAGATGCATCTTCATAATAGTTGATGATGGTCTTGAAATTTTTGGCTTCTTTTATCGAGGCTTCTTCGGTGAGCAGAGTATCATCAATAAATTGGCTATGGATTATATTTGGTATTTTGATGGTTACTTACAAAAAACTAATTAGACCCTATTATTGAAATTTTTTTATAGATCTACCTAAGGATTTTACCATAATAATAAATAGATCTAGGGAGATAGGGTCCCCTTATCTGATCCCTCTTGAGCTATTGAAATAGCTAGAAAGAGATTCTTTGACTAATATAGAGAAGGTAGCACTAGAGATACAACTATTGATTAATTTTCTCCACCAGTAAGAAAATTCATATTTATCCATGACTCTATGAAAAAAGCTCTAATACACCCTATCATAGGATTTACTAATATCCAGTTTGATTAGCAAGCCTACTTGCTTGTTCTTTTTAAGGGAGTGGATGGTTTTATAATCCCTATACCATCTAGGATTTGTCTTCCTTTGATGAAGGTCTATTGTTGTTTTGAGATGATGGAAGATAGAATCTTGCTTAATATCATTACTAGAGCCTTAGTTAATATTTTGTATGACATGTTACAAAGACTTATTGGTCTAAAATCATCAAGTTGGATGGCTCCTATTTTCTTCTTTACCAAATCTATGAAGGTATTGTTCATTCTCCTTTCTATATTGCCTTTCTCCTAAGCCTCCTGTATCACTCCTACTACATCTTATTTAACTATATCCCAAAAAATTTGGAAGAATCTTGATAGAAAATAATCTAGTCCCAAAGCTTTATCTTTCTTCATAATGAAGAGCACATTTTTTATTTCTTCTTTAGAAATCTTCTTATTAAGGAACCTGTTCATAGAAGTTGTGACTAGTTTTGGGATGTTGGTAAGGATCTCTTCCATATCCTTTTCATTTTCTTCCCCTTTGTCATTGAATTTGTGCTTGAAGAAGTCTACTATTTCTTTCTCAATAGTTGTCTCATCTGTGACTACCATTTTGAACTATCTTTCCAAAAGTACAATATTATAAAATTTTAGGAAAATGACATAAATAGTCCATTAGCCAAAAAATTTGGGTGCAATTTTTTTTTGGGTCGATTCACCCCAATTTTATAATAATTTGACCATTTTAAGTTTACATTTTCAACATTACCCGTAATAATAGTGAACCTTATACATGCGTTTGGACATTATTCATCTGGATTTCGAAACTAATTTGCCAAATTTTTATAAAAACATTTTGGGTTTGATCCCTTACGCATAACCCTACTTTAGATGATAATGCAGTGTTAGTCATTTCATATTTGATTGTATTTTCCACCTCATATTCCTGTAAAATATGGACTAGGTCATCAAAAGAAGTGTCTTTACTCAGAACTTATAAAGATGTTACCAAAGGTTTGTAGCTTTCTGAAAGTGCTCTCATGGTTACTTGAGTAAGAAGTTCATCCTTAACTATTTCTCCTAAGGTTAATAGTTTTCCTTTTATATCTACTACCTTTATTAGAAATAGTTCTATGTCTTCTCCACTATTCATTTTTAATGAGTGAAGTTGAGTTTGAATATGTAGAATGGTTGCCTTATTATTCCCTTCAAATATTTTATCTAGTCTTGTCCATGCATCTGAGGATGATTTTGCTGAACTGATATAGGGTTGTATCTCAACAGTGATAGCAAATATTATTATCATTAGAGATTTTGATTCATTTTCCTTAAACTTTAGGATTTTGATATCACTTAAGGCAAGTCTCTATGAGTTTCCTTTAACAATGTCCTAAAGTATATCATAGACCAAGATTTCTTTCATTTTATTCTTCCAAGAGAAATAATTAGGACCTTTGAGTAATTGAGATTTTGCAAGGAAGAATTTGTTTGATGTAATTTTCATAATATCAATTCTTTTGTCTTATTAGGGATATAATATAGTACTTTTGGAAAGATAGTTCAATTTTTGGTTGATTTTGTAAAGCTTTGAAAATATCAAAAGTCAACTTTTATCTATCCCTTATTGCTCCTATTGAACTAAGCAGTTTTTTCTCAATATGTAGATGTTTTAATGTTGGATTTCTTTTATCCCCTTTTTTTATGTGTTTGAGAAAAGTATATATAAATTTTTCTAACCTTAGCCTAAAGCTTTTGATAACCTCTTTTTAAATATCCCTTATGTTTTGATTGAAGTGTATCTAATTTCCAATAAGATAATTTAAAGTAGTAACCATTATAACTTCCAAATGTTGGAAAATTAGATCACAATAATATTTGTAAATATTTTAAATAAATTCTAGTAGAAGTCCTTATTGCTCCTATGTTAATATTGCAAATATTTTATTGAAATGATATATTATTCCACTTTTTAAGTATTGCTTTCAATGTAGTTGAATTATTTTAATTTCAACCTTATGACTCCCAAGTAAAAGAAAGCATATTATGGTGGAATAAAGCTTACCTTATATCATTCAATATTTGATGTTGTGTTGTGCATGTGCTTTAATATGGACGTTTATTATATGACTCTCCTTTCAATGATTTTCTTCGAACCTTGGTGGAAAATATACATTCCAAATGTGGCCTTTCCATCAAAAATTTGTTTGGAACCTTGGTGGCAAGTATACATTCCAAATGTGGACCTTCCATCAATGATTTACCTATAACCTTAGACATTCCAAAATGTGGCCCTTACATCAATGATTTTCTTATAACCTTAGACATTCTAAATTTATCATCGCTTACGTCCACTCTTGACCTTCCATTTTTAGAGAATTGAAGGCTCTTCCATGACTTGCTTCCACACTACCATTGTGCCCTGTGATTGCAGACTTTGAACATAAATACTTCTCTCCTTTTGCTCTCTCTTCATTGCATTTAATGTCAAACAATTATGGACAAGGGACACCTACATTTCTTGAGAGCGCTGCCACTTCTTCTTGTAATGGTGTTGAATCAAATGTTACTTCTTTATAATGTATTAGAGCTTGCAATGAGCACTTGTAACTCCTCAATATTTTCTTGAGCATTAGGAAAATGATAAGTGTTACAGAATATTATGCCAAGTGGCATATTGAATTCATGCATGCATATTTTAATGTAACACCTTCAATAAGGAGATTGTAACCCCTTCTTTATTCTTATCCTTATCTTGTTATGCTTTCTTGGGTAGCAAGCAACATGTTTTTCTTTGCAAGCAATTTGTGAGCTATATTGGAGCTTCAAGTGAGGATGGGGTAGCTCTTTTCCTTTCCTCTGTTGATGCTATTTTACAACATAGCATCTATCCTTCTCTTTGCACTTATGCCTTCCATGTGTTCCTTATTCACATTAATATAAGTGAAGCTTGATGCACCTATTCACTAGATGTGCTCTATCCTCTTTTTTTAAGTAAATAGCTTCTTCTTGTCCTTGTAAATACTGATGATGATCTTGCTATAATTTATGTAAATGATTTTGATAGACTTACTTTGGCTTATGTAAATAACCTCGGTATGCTTAATACCATTTATGTAAAAGCTTCCTTATCTTGCAGGTTTGTTCTTAGAGAGAATGCCCTTTCATTGTTGGATAATTCTCGATCCTTTGGCCCTTCTTTTGGCTACCTTTTTCATATACCTATTGTGCCTATTGTGGCACCTTTAAATATGCTCCTTTCTCTATATTTGATGTATTGTAGAAGTGCAATACCATGTAAAATTTACATGTATATAGAACTTTTTATTACACTTTTATTGCACTCTTTTGTAGGTCTGAGTTTTTTTATTTTTGTATCCAATTTGTGAGTGCAAGATGAGGATTTTTAGGATGTCTCTTTAGCTAGACTCCTTACCCTTTTTTATTGGGTGATTTATGGTGAATCCAAGCCTTGTAAATGCTGTAAAATGAAGCTTTCTTTTAGTTACACTAATCCCTGAGTGCTTTAGATTTGATATTCACAATATATCAATATTTGAAGCTTCTTTTGGTTATTTTTCTTTTGCATGTACTAACCAATTTTGGTGGCTTCTATTGGCTACTTAGAGTTGCAGGTTTTGTGCTTTCAATAGTGTCTTTAGTCACTTGATGCAAACTAGATTTTGTAGCCTTTTTCAAAGTACAAAAACTAATTTCTTTTGAGAGTAATGATAGTGCAAATAAATTTTAACAAATTTCACTTTTCAATGCACTAATAAATTACACCTTATCACTCCAATTTACTCTAAAAAATAATGCACTCAATCAATTTGCAATCAAGAATAATCTAGAATGAATCTTCAAAATCTATTCTACAATTTTGTTATAAGCAAAGGTAGTAGAATCTAGTATTCATTTTGCTTTCCAAATTAGATGATAGGTAGTTGATAGATAGTTGTAATTCTAAATCTAATCAACTCCTAAAGTACAAATGAACCTAAAAGAAAACTTTCTATTTTTGCACTTTTGAAGACTTTAATTCAATTCTCCTATTTGCAACTTCAATTCAAATTAAGGTGCTTAAATAAATCTGATAAGTAATCCAATTAATGAATCTACTTGCACCAACAATTGCATACCTTTTTGTGAAATCTCTTTTGTCACTTTTATAGAGGATGTAGATCTTGGTGTCTAGGATCACCAAGTTTTTGCCTTGTGTAGGATGTTGCAGCTCTTTATAGGCTGCCTTGAACAACTTTATCTTCACCAAAATATGATCTCAAAATTTATTTTATGAACCTAGGGTTTTTGGTGGCTTCCCTTTTGTAGCCTCTTCCTTTTACTGTATATTTGAAGAGATATTCATTTCTAAAGTGGTTCCTTTTACTGTGAGAGGTAATCTCCAAATATATTGGATTTGGTAGGCTTATTCTATCTGAATCTTCCTTCAATATTATTTTTGAATTCTGAATTCAAACATGATATTCTTCTTAATATTCTAAGTGTCTTGAGGTCTTCACTGGATTTTTCTTCTGATATTTGGCACTCCTTGCTAAATTCTTCTCCTCTTGGGCTTGTTGTTGGATGGCAATAATTGTCCCAAGTACTTCACTATCAAGGGCTTCTTCTTGGTAGTGGATTTTTAAAATGAGTTATTCTTTAATGATTTCTTTAGTAAGGCTCTCCAAGCCTTTTACTAGATGGTCATTGAGACCTCTCCAAGGTCTTTGATCTCATAGCTACTTTTGGTCTTCCTTGAGGCCTTTTTTGGATCTTCACTTTTGCTATTTTTGGATTCAAGCAGGACTCTCCTAGTCCTTCTTCTTCCAATACTAGAAATTCTTCTCCTAATATATTTACCTATAGGTGCTGAATTGATTCTGAAGAAGATACTCTTCATATATTTCTTGTAGGAAGTTTTCCTAACTCACTAAATATCCTTGCCTACAATAAAGTATTAGTACTAAAATCTTAATCTCCTTCTGAATCAGATACTCTCTTCTAGAGTCTTCTTCAATATCAAGGCTACTATGGCCTAATTTTAGTATCAAGTCTCTTGTGGTCTTTTTCAAGATAAAGGCTTCTCTAGCATTTTTCTTCAATATCAAGGCTTCTATGGTCATTTTTTAGGTCAAGGATTCTACAACATTTTTCTTATATATTTAGGCTTCTATGGAATTTTCTTCTTGATCAAGGCTTCTATGGCCTTTTCTTCTGGATCAAGGTTTCTATGGCCTTTTCTTCTTGATCAAGGCTTCTATGGCCTTTTCTTCTAGATCAAGGTTTCTATGGCCTTTTCTTCTAGATCAAGGATCCTATAGCCTTTTCTTCTTGTGTGAAGTTTTCAATTTAGTAATGGAGATCTCATATCTCCTAACTTCATTTTAACTCTTTTCCATAAGTCTTCTTCCATAGTATATTTTCTTGGACAAGAAACTAACCTCTGCACTATGAAGATACACCAACCTTCAAGAAATGAAGTTGAAGTCTCCTAGATTTCTTTTTTCAGAGTAATCCCAATCTTGTGAGAATTATATTTTTGCAACAAAAAGAAACTATGGGTTAAAAGTTAAGAAATTCTAGATATCCTAACTTCACTAGTTGATTTGTCAATTTGAATGTTGAGTCCTAGTCTTCACGAGTTTTTTTGCAACTTTGGGGAAACACTCTAGCCAAAAATAATCTCAGTAATTATTGAAAATAATATTTCTTTTAGTTTTTGCTTGTGGCTCTCTCTATTTCTACCATCTAGACTCTTTTGAAAGTTTTTTATAGTGATTGGTCCAAAGGTGCATCAGGTTGACAAACAAACTTAGACTCATTAATAATGGTGGTTTTCTTATGGATAGATATACTATGTCTTTGATACCAATATTATATTTTGATGCTATATGCAATGGAAGATAGCAATCACAAAATGCAAAATAATAATATGAAAGGAATTAAATCTATGAGATGATTGAAAATATACTATAATTAGAAATGATAAAAATGAATACAATGTAGCTATGGAGGAAATGAACACACTATGAATAATTCTACTAGACTACATTACACCCATCTCCAATATGGGAAACTTTATATAAGCCCTATGATGCACCCTTTATGATATTATGCTACATGTGTTATGTAGACACCTAAAACATGTCATGTTTAGGGGAGCTACTCACATAGGCACATTCATAAGATCATAGGACATAACCTTAGAATTTCCAAGCATCAAAAGTGGTTTTCACCACCCATTTAGGGCATTCTAATCCCATCCAAGCTTAGCCGATCAAATCCAAAGCAGCTAGATCTTAGCCGCTCAAACCTAGAGCAGCTAGACCTTAGCCACTGCAGATGATAGCAGCTAAATCCTAGTCACTGTAGACAACAACAACTACACCATAAAAAAAATTATACTGATAAATAGGCCTGATCAGAGGTGGAAGTGGCAGTCTGCATGTAATAAAGGGGAGTGGGAGTAGATTTGCATTCCTCTTCACAACTAGTTCATATAAAAGACTTGAGTCTGAATTTAGACTTCAATTAGCTCGTATTTAAACATAGAAAAGACAAAAATCTTCTCATGCTAACATTCATTACGCATGAGGGATTCAATACTAGGGTTTTGAGCATTGACTTTAGGGTTTCACACACTTTAAAAGGTGTAAGATTTGAGCACCATGAGAGAATAAATAAATAAAGAGATACAGGAATGCATTAGATCATTGAGGAGAGCTTTTAAGACTTGGAGAGTTTCTCTTGGAGATCACATTTACAGCAAAGCCCTCACAAATTGGAGAGCATAGGAACCACCATTTCAAATTCAAATACAAGCTTTGATCCATATCCTTGGACCAAAGAGAACGAGATTCACTTTAGCGGTCGCTATCCTGGACAGTGGCCCATGGGCCTAGCTTAGGGTTTTAGACATTAGTTTCATTAATTTTATTTCTTCATATTTGCATATCACTAGCATAGCTTTTATTCATTCACATCCATAACATTAGTCCCATTTGCACTTACTTCCATTTAATTATATGCATTTCTAATAACCTCATCCAGGGAGGCAATATCGGACATCTAAGCATGTGTTGTTATTTCATTGCTTACAGGGCCACAGGTTCATAAGACAAAAGCTACAACATACGAGAGCAAGAGGATCCCTCTAGCAATCATATCTAGAGAAGGAGACATCTATAAGCACTCATACATTTTTTTGTGTGGATCGGGAAGCTTGTGAAAGTGCACCACCCCTTTCTAGTGGACTTCTTCCTCACTTGTGATTCATTGTATCAAAATGGGTATCCCTAAGAGGGACTGACATATAACCGAGTTTCAATACAAATAAAGAAATCTATATTTGTTACTTTCATGTTATATTCATTTTCATGGTCTTTCATTTCATCTTGGGTATAATATTGCAAGTAGAGTAAATTAGTGCATGCATCTCGTGGTCGCTACATGTTCTTGCTCTATGTGTATGACTATGACAATAAGGTCATTATATAGGAAGATAGGTTCCTTGGCCAACACTCTATCTAGTTGTGCAAGGGATAACTTACACATGTACAACTTGCACATTAATACTTGTGCATTTATTACATTGCATGAAGAAACTAAGTAACTTCCCCCTAAATTAATCTAATGTCCTAGGTATGTATCTTGGTAGCTACATTTACATGACCCAAATAATGTAATATGATCTATTTGGAATAGTTACTTGATTTGCAAACTAAGGTTCATTTGATCTCCTTATTTTTCCATGTGGTAATTAAGCCACCAAAATCTCCTTGGGCATCCACTACTATACCATATCCTTTTCCCCATATAGATTCAATGAAGTCTAAGCTTTTCACATCATTGAGCTTAGTTTCTTGCAAAAGGATAATATATGGTATATGCTTCTAAATGAAAGATTTAAAAATTCTTCTTTTATTAGGGGCATTCAATCCCCTCACATTCCATGATATTACCTTCAATTATTTCTTTTGGATGTTTTATCCAGGGTGGGTTACCTTTCATCGACTATTTCCTTCTCTATTTGTCTCTTCTTGGTTTCATCCACTGATGGTTTCCCTTTGTGTTTGGGGTTGATGTTGTATCTAGGATTTTTTTTACCTTTGAAACCTTGGGTGTTTGTTCCTGCTCTGATTCTTCGTTCTTGTCATAAATTTTTATCATTAAGTCAATAATGGGAATGTCCTCATCTAAAATTGGTTCCTTCTATTTAGGTTTAGGTTTATCTACAACTACTTATTTCTAGATTTTTCTTTCCCCTAAAACTAGTTGAGGTGTTGGCTCCTCCAACTTATCTCGGGGTTGGGCTATCTTCTTTTCTTTTTGCCCTTGGTTGGAGAGTATACATATTACATAAAATCCTTTAATTTATTATTCCACCTAGGGGAGCTAGAGCCTTGAATATTAGTGGTGTTATTCTGGATCTGTGAGTTCATTCCTTTCTCTTGGGAGGGCTCTTGATGAGGTTGAGTTGATTGGTAATGTGGGAATTTGGTGCTCAAATATCTAGTCTTGTGCCACCAATGATTTCTAAATAGAAGTCTCTCATAGTCCAAAGGTTACCTAAGAGATATTAGCTTTGTCAAGAGTCTGATGTATTTCATAAGAGAGTCTTGAATATTTAGATTGATACATATTCTTGTTGTCGTGGTATTTTTCTTGATGATAAAATTTGTATCTATCCACACAAAATATCAAAGAATATTACCTATGTGCTCTATCATTTTGAGGTTCCACAACTCTAGCAAGAGGCCATAAAGCCTCATCCACACAGGGACTTTGGTTACCAACTCCTTCTGTGGATCAAATCTAGATGCCATTACTTGATACAAAGACCTGAGTTGCCCATAAACTAAGGGGCTTTGTTGAGCACATGGTAAAGGTCCTCTTCATTGGAAAAGAATACTACAAAGAATCATTTTGGAAGCATGGAGAAGTTAAATTCATCCTTAGGTTTCTAGCTCAAAGCTACCCATGATTTGAGCCCTGAAAGATCTGGTCAAGCTCTTGTAAATTTTCCCACTATACATAGCTTAAGGTTTTCTAGTGCCTCATCCACTATATCATAATCAATGGTAATATCCAAGATGTAACATTGGTTCTCTGAGTTGGATTAGAGGTTGGTATAGCTTTTCTGGTATTTTATGGTTTTTTTTATCTACTTCTGTTTGTTTAAAACAGTGAGCTTAAAACACATTTCTATTTGAAAAACTGAAAGAACGAAAGGAAAATAACTTGCATCTTGCACATCTTAGATTTCCTTTTTAGATTTTCCACTAGGCATTGCTAGGAATAGTGGCTTTTTGCTTGTAAATTTTGCTCTAGAATCCAACATGCTAGACATTGTATGTTGTTTGCTTGCTTTGAGGCCCTGCTAGAGGCCATAGCTGCATGGAATAAAGTGTGTCCATACAAATCATGGTAGTTCATGCATTTTTTTGAAAATCAAAATGTCTCTTTTCATTTAGGCATATAGACAAGATTCATTACTGCTACATGATGCATTTTAATTTATGCAAGATTAAAATGAACACCACACACATACGCATCATTTAAAAATTGGGGAGTTGGATTTCATCACCAACCCTCAATTTAGTCTAGTGATGTTGGAATTCATCTCCTTCCACTAGATTACCCCCTAGATCTTCCTAGAGACGGATTGAGAAACTTACTTATAGTGGTACAAAGTTACTTGTGCTCAAATTATCTCTCAGTATTGGAACAATCATTGGTTTAGAGTGGAAGAGCTAGGTGAACCCCCCATTGGGACTTCAGTGGTGTACCCTATCATCTTTTGGGAAAATCATGTTTGGCATGGGTATACTTGATTATCACTATGGATGAGCCTTCTCATTCTTAATCCAAGAACAAAAGCAAGAAATCAAAGGAACAACAAATCATCAAAATACAGCAAATAGTTTAGGACACACTTAAATTGATAATCAAGATAAACATTTGCTTGATATTGTTTGCATACATTGAATTGCAAATCAAAATACAAATTCCTAAAAGCAAAAATAGTCAAAAAAAGAAGTAAACACCCTTGGTATGATGCCCAAGGAGAGTCTGAAGCAACCCATACCCATAGGCAAAGTTGTATTCATATCGGATGACCTACCCGCAAGACCGTGAGACGTAGATCCATGAGCCTAAGGGGTGATAACTCAACCCTTGGGGGTTATCCTTTAGAAACCCCAAATAGGGAACCACATCATAGAACAAATTCACATAAAAAAAGAGATGCTTCAAAGCCATCCTCATCAAGGAGACATGAGCGGACCTCAAAGACCTCCTATAAACACAAAAACTTCTCAAAGGCATGAAGTAGCTTCAAAGGCTTCCTCCTCACATACAAATAAATAAGTTTCTAAAGCTCAATATTCACATAAGGATGACAAGGTTGCTACATCTCCATTCTCATGGAGAGAGAATGTGACCACAAAGCCTTCTTCATCAAGAGGGCACACAAGAGTTACAACTTCTCAAGCTTCACAAGAAACATATGGAACATGTCTGCCTACTAAAGGGCAATAAACTAGAGAAACATCGAGTCATAGGATTCAAATATAAGTTACCCTTAACACACGAGGAAGGATTCCCATAGACTATGACCTTACTGGAGTGAATGGCACCCCATGGGATCATCCATGGAAAACAAGACAACTGGATTTTTTGGATAAGTTTCATCAGAGGTCAACTCAAAGAACCATAGTTACTGAGAACTCTGTGTTTAGCAGTTCATAAAATATGACTTATAAGCATACCTCTTAGTTTGGGGGTGCCTCAGAATGGCCCCGTAGTAAACATACAAACTCTAATCATGAAAACACTCAAACATACATTGAACAAGTTACATTAGCTAGCAAGAGCAAAGAAACAACAAAAACCTCCTTGAGGAATTTGTGCATCAGAACCATCAAAACAAGATTAGACAAGCATGAGTCCTATATGACAGTGTATGCTAACCACATGCGATGGTTAGAGAATGCCTTACACAAAGAGCAAGGTCTTGTGGAAGATATTAAACATGAAAAGCAAAGAGAAAAACTCTTGTGCCAACATGAGTAGTGATTAAGAGAGCAAGCTTAGTAGCTATCTTGCATCAACCATAAAAAAAAGGTAATGATCATCAAAGAGATCAACACACTGACTCACCAAGAGACAAGCGTACTAGAAAAGAGATCCCACAATGAATTACCCACTGAATCATGAGTGAAATCCAACTGGTTTGGAAATGGTAAGCCTAATAGATCGAGAGTAGACACATCCTAAATCCCGTCATATGAGGGAAGAAAATGGAACAAATCAAGTGGATAGGGGGTTACCTCCATTGCCACCATGAGGGGGCCTACAAGAAGAGGAACTCCTTGCCTCAAAGGCATTTCAAGCTCTTGCTAAAAATATGAAGTCCTTTGAGAAACAAGAGACAGCTGGGAATCAACCAACATTGAGCAAAATACATAATCAACCATTGTGCCCATCAATTCCTAGCCCTGCATATCCTAAGCACTTTGAAATGCCTAGGTTAGAAAATTTTAAGGGTGAAGAAGATGCACAAGATCATGTCACTAATTTAATCAATGCATGTTTTCATATTAAAGATAATGATGCTCTTATGCTAAGGACATTCATCATGACATTTTTGGGCACTGCCACTCAATGGTTCAACTAATTGCCCAAGTATAGCATAACCAACTTTGAAAAGCTAGTAAATGCTTTTATGAAGTATTTCTCCTTTGGTGCTAAGAGAAAAGTGAACCTTTTAGACCTGGACAATTTGAAACATTATGATGATGAGATACTAATGGATTATGAGAATAGATGGAGAAATATCATGGCAAAATTATCATTCTTTGTCCCCATAGAAGGGATTGTCTGCATGTTCATCAAGATTTGTTTCAAACACATCTCCCCCTTGCTGCAACTACAATAGTACTCCTCATTTGAGGAAGATTTGGCATAGGTCAAACTCATTGAGGACATAAAATTAGATGAGGGAACCATAAAAATCCAAAACAAGGAGTGGAACAAGAATGACAAAAATGGCAAAATTAAGCAGAAGTAGGCAAACCTTACACTAGTTAATTAAGTAGTGTTGGTTGCACCTAAGGATGGGGCTGCACAACAACCCCAAAATTATCAAGCACATCCTCCACCATCCAACTATGATCAAAAGAAAAATCAAGGGAGAAACAAAGAATGAAAACCCCCTCGCTACTTTACACCATTAACAGAATCAATGCAACCAATCTTCAACCAATTCAGTGAGGTGGGAAATATCAAATTCCCTGACATACCTCTTATAGATCCCAACCATCCTAAGCCAAAAGGATATGGGAAAGATAAGTTTTGCCCTTATCATAGGATATCGGGCATAAAATTGAGGTTTGCAATGGTTTTAAGCACCAATTTCAAAACATGATTGAGGTGGGAGAACTCAAAATGGACAACCGATTGGCTCCAAATAACAAACATATGGGAATTTACAAAAAATTGCTACCAAATCATGAGGTCCCTAAAGGGTAAGGGGGCCAATTCAATCAGGTCCAAATTGATACACCTATCCATGGATGTGTTGGAATGGTAGAAATTGTCAATATAGTAACTAGGAGTAGATGGTATGGTCAACCACAACCTCCTATGACACCCATTAATATCCTAGTTGCACCTAGGTAGAGACAAGAGCAAAACAACCCTCTAGGTCCACCAACTTGACCTGTGGTTACTGTTTAGAGTAGACTTGAGCAAAGTTTACAAATAACTCTAGCAAAGCTATCTATCTATGAGCTCATACAACAATCCCCGAAGCATAGGGAGACTTTGATGGAAATATTAAAGGCAATTTAGCTTCAACCAGAAGACCCACATCCATTCACTCATTTTGTGAGACAAGTACAAGAATACCAAGAACTTGTAATCCAATTTTATGATTATGAGATAAAGATAGTATCTACTGCCTTACCAAACCCTCCGCTACACATTGTGGCATCAGTAAATGATTTACCTTTCAATATGGTCTTGGTTGATATAGGTTCATCAATCAACATCATCACAACAACTACCATAGAACACCTTAAAATCCCCAAGTCACATATCATTCTGGGAGCCTACACATTAAGAGCTTTCAATTATGCTTTATGCAATACTTTTGGAACGATAGTCTTACCTATCAAGGTAGGGCATAAGACCATCCCCATGATGTGTCATGTCTTGAAAGGGTTCATGCAGTACAACATCCTTTTAGGGTGACCTTGGATAAGGGACATGAAGTGTGTCCCTTCAATATTACACCAATGTGTCAAGTATGTGCATGATAACAAAGTATATATGGTGTTGGATGATGATGAACCATTCAAGTATGTCCATCAGGTGGATTTTCTAGGATAGTTTGTGATCCCTTCTACCCACATGTATGTAGGGCATTCATCTCAAATTACATAATTGAAGGACAAAGACAAATGGGCACAAAAAGACCCATCCACATAAACACCTCAACATGCACCCAACATGACTAATGCTTCTAAGAAACCATCAACATCTAAGCCAAAATATAATCAAAAGCTAAAGGCACCCTTAGTTGAGGAAATAAATCCCAGGGAAGTTCTAACCATAGCCATTGAGGAAGGTCCAAGTCCCATGGATGAAGAATATCTCCAAGAGCAAGTCAAATATGATGATTACCACCTTTCTTATCTAGTGTCATCCGTGGGGTCATCCACATCACATGCAACCATACACTTGGCAAGCACAGGGATAGGAGAATACCTTGTGTAGAACATAACATTCACACCTATCATAGAATCTGCACAAGACATGGGAAAACCAAAATACTTGAGACCACCAATGGGAACAATGGTTCCACTTGGAATCCCTCCCAACCAGATAAACTTTGTCTATGTTGGACTAGACTGAGCCCATAATTCTATTGAAGAGGAAGAGGATAATGACAAATTATTCACTGTTAATGTTTGTTACCTCTCTAATCCTGAGTTTCCTCTAAGCTAATTTGAACATTGTCATTGGCATGGTTACGATCTTGGTGTATATGAGCAGGGGCATAGGTAGCCACTCAAGCTACAATACCAGCTTCCTACTGATAGGATTGGGATAGGTTACCACATCAGATGTCGGGATTACTCTTTGGAAATAGATTTAGATAGATTTAGCTTGGGGTTAGGAGAAGACATTGATTTTATTCCTTATCACCAACTAAGTTCAAGTCTTATGTGCAATAGACAAGTGGTCATAGTGAACATCCCGCTGCCTGAGACATATCATCCAAGACTCACAAATGATGCCATCCCAACAGGATACAACTCATGGGATGATGAGCAAGAATAAAATAGATATGTGGAAAGTGATGATGAAGCATAAGAGGGATTGGCCTATCATGGGCCTCACTATTTACAAAGCTTTACTTGGTCCATCCATAATGAGAGTGGATACATATAATATGAAATTAGCTATTAAGCAGAGGACTCGAAAAAGAAAGCCTACTTAGGACCAAGGCATTGGCCCCATGGTATGAGGCAAGAGACTAATGCAAATGGATTCTTTATAAGTGACGAAGAATATGAAGATGAGACAGATATGGCCTACCCAAGGCCAAGGCATGAGCCTCTTATCTTAGGGCCACATACCAATGCTAACATTTTTTGGATAAGCAATGATAACTTTGACTTTGAAACTAAGATGGCTTATCTTGGGCCTCACCACTTGTGACAAGTTAACATGCTAATAGAGAGAGAGGCGGAACTTCATGCCATAGAATCTCATATATGATTTTTGAGGAGACCTTTTGACCTAGCTACCATTCACCAGATGGTCAATCCCCATACACCTACATTCAAAGAGCAGTTAGAGCCCAATGATCCTATTATATGCCCTATTCATGGGCTAGATCCAAAAATTTCCATTCCTCTAGAGCCTCATCATGAGTATGGAAGGGAAAACTCTAAGATAATATTACACCCATGTGGGCCTAGGGATTTCATTTCATCCATCAACACAATACCCATTGATTTGACCACTCCACTTCATAATCTAGTCGTTCCCACAAAAACTTTGTGTATTGATACAAAGATAATTAATTGGGACCACACTGATTTACCCATAGAACCTAAAGATATTTTCCCTAATGAAGATATGTTACAACCATTTCATTTTGTATCAGGTTGTGCATATGACGTATTTCATGCTAGTTTGGATCCTGAGTCAGTAGGACCTGTAAATCCTATTGATTACATTCACTTGATACCCACACCTCATCAACTGTAGGATGAGTCACATATGGTTATAGAAGAGAATTTTGAGGTGGACATCAGTGATGATCCTACTCAACCAAAGAAAGTCAAGTTCAAAGAAATTCTATCCCCAAAAGAACAAGCCATCATAATCTCCCTCCTCAAGGAAATGCCAAATTTGTTTTTTTGGACTTACAAAGACATGCATAGGATAGATCCAAAGTTAGTTGTTCACAACCTTTCATTGGACACCATGAAGAAACCAGTAAAGTAAAAGTTGAAAAAAGTGCATCCAACCGTCTATTCCATGATAAATAATTAATTGCAAAACTATTAAATGCAGTTTTCATAGTTCCTATCGACTACCCTAGGTGGGTGTCTAACATGGTGCCTGTGGGGAAACTCTATGGAAGGGTTCATATTTACACAAACTTTAGAGACTTAAATAGGGAAACTCCAAAGGATTCATTCTCGTTGCCAAACATAGATGCTCTTGTTGATGCCATCGTAGGTCATGATATGCTTTCCCTAATGGATGGTTTTTCTAGATACAATCAAATTTGGATTAAACCCGAAGACCAGCACAAGACTGCTTTCATTACTCCATGGGGAACATTCTGTTACAAAGTGATGCCATTTAGGCTCAAGAATGTTGGTGCCACCTACCAGCGAGCCATGACATACATATTCCATGACTACATGCACAAGATATTAGAGGACTACATGGATGACTTACTCACTAATTCTTTGCTATAACAAGAGAATGTTGAAGTCCTTAGACAAGTCTTTAACCGCCTCATTGAGCATAATGTAAGATTGAATCCTAAAAAGTGCGTATTTGGCATAACTTCTGGAAAGCTTTTGGGATTCATCATTTCTAAGAGAGGCATCGAGGTCGATCCAACAAAAGTAAAGGATATACTGGAGATGGCTGCCCCTACCAACATTAGAGAATTAAGAAGCCTGCAAGGCAAGATAACATCCATAAAATGGTTCATTGCACAATTATCATACAAGTGTTGAACCATGAACCGGTTGCTATGCAAGGATGTCCTATTTAATTGAGATGAAGAGTGCCAACAAGCCTTTGCAGAGATAAAAACATACCTGGCCACACCACCAGTTTTGGCTCCACCAAGTCTAGGCATTTCATATTTGCTATACATATTAGCCACTGATTTTTCTTTGGGCACCATGTTAGCCCAAAAGAAAGTGCAAAACAAAGAGCAAGTTGTATATTATATTAGTCACACATTGGTGAGTTATGAGCTAGGGTATGCGTATGTCAAAAAGTTGTGTTTAGTAGTGGTATTTTCAAATTGAAAGTTGCGACAGTACATGCTGAACCATACAACCTATGTTATATACAAATAAAATCCTTTGCAGTACATGATGAACAAGACATATCACAATACTCGTACTCAAAGTGTATCATGCTATTGATAGAATTTTATCTAGAGTTCATAAGCCAAAAGTCCATCAAGGGACAATTCATAGTATATCAATTGGTAAAGGCTCCTCTTCAGGATAGAAAGCCTCTCACCATAGATTTTCCTGATGATGCAATCTTTGTGTTATTAGATCTGCCTAAACTTGAAGAACCTAAGAAGGAAATAGACATGTCATTATTCTTCAATGGTTCAAAATGTGAGCAAGGGGGCATAGTAGGGATAGTCTTTATCACACCATAGGGCATGCCATTGCCCTTATTATTCAAACTAGACTTCCTTTGCACAAAAAACAACACAAAATATGAGGTATTGATCTTGGGACTTCAAACAGCTGTAGTAATCAGCATTAAAAGATTAAATGTCTTTGGTTACTTGTTGGTCATCAAATCCGCACAGGAAAGGACTTTCGGTGGGTTTGCATGCCCTGGACCTGCGACCAACATTGAAAGGCCGAGGGGAAGAGATGCCCCTCGTGCCAATCTCCAGAGAAAGGCCGGCTCCTATACTAATCTACTTTTGGGGTTTGAGACAAGAGTGCAAGAAAGAAATAAACAGAGTAAGGGTTAGGAAAAGAAATAAAAAAGGGTAAGGGTTAGAGAAAGAAATAAAAAGAGTAAGGGTTAGAAGATGATGATTTAAGGTGGGAGAGAACAGGAAGCACGATTACTCGCTAACAACTCGAATAGCAGCAAGAAATACCAAGAATAACACGAAAGAAATGAAATGCCGAACTTCCTATGTATCCTCTGGACGGGTTCGCAGGGTTCTCCTTTCTCTCTCGCTGGAATTCAGGATTCAGAGTAGCAGCGATTGAGATAAGGGAATAACAGAAACCTCAATCCACCAGGAAGCATAAAGGAAAGCGACAAGGCATTTTTCCTCTCCTATGTATCCTTTGAGGCAAATTTCAAGGGTTCAGTCCCCGATCGCACATCGGATTCAGGATTCAGAGTCTCGGTACGCAAACGAGAAAAGACAAAAGAATTAAGCATAGAAGGCAGCATAAAAGAGAGAAATAGAGCACAAAAGGTCTTTAGTATTAAACGCAGGACATCAAGTTACAGCAGCTTTCTAGCAGAAAGTTCCCCCCCTTTTACATTACAAAGCCTGGGTTTTTATAGAGGACCCGACCCTCTTAATCATTATCACAAAAACGATGGAGTACGTCCTCGGGCTCTGAGAAATCGGCTCCTCGCGGTTGCTACGACTGGGTCAACCATGGAAACATTCATTTAATGCACCGCCCGAGTGTCCCTGGCTTCTGGATGCTGTGCTTGAGTGATCGTTACGCCCGTCGGGTTCTACTTCGAGGACTGTTACGTCCCTTTCGTTTGCCAAAAATGGTCAACGGACTTATCGGGCAAGAAAGGGGGCATTTATAAGGGGCTTTCGATCACCTTGGGAAGCTGCCCGCCTTGGAACGTGGGCCCAAAAAGTGCTTCGCTATATCTCTGCCTCGCCAAAGCCTTGGGCCGAAGTAGTTTCTCCTTGATTTGGTCTTCGCAAAATAGGGCTTCGCAAAACTACTTCGGGGGTGTCGAGTATCGAGCGGATTTCATCTTTGAAGTGGGGCCCTCCGTCCTTTGCTGGCGAAACTACTTCGGCTGGAAAATGTTTCGGCCCGATTCTTTCTCAAAACTACGGTTCGAGGAATTTTCGGCCGAAGCACTTTTCATTCTTCTCGGCTCCGATCGCTTCGGGTGAAACTTAGCCGAAGTAGGTGCTGGAAACACTTCGGGCCCGAAGTGGTTTCCTTACCTTAGCTGATTTGGATTATCCTTTCCTCCTTCGACGAAGTCGTCTGGATGCCGCTTCGCAAAACTTCCGCCCGAAGTGTCTGCTAGAATTGCTTCGGGTGCGAAGCGTTATCTTTGTATTTCCTTCGGCGATATTACTTCGCAAGGCTTTCGCCCGAAGTGGTGATTTGAAGTGCTTCGGACCCGAAGCTCTTTTCACATTCTCCTTCTTTTTTATATACAAGGGGGCGATAGGGAAAGCCAAAATGCTGTAACTTAAAAATTAAAAGAAAAAACTTTCAACAAGGAAATATTATACAAAATTCTACTATTCTTCTACCCCTTGTATAATGTGACAAAAAGGTGTCAACATTCTTGGCGGCTCACGGGGTGACGAGCTCGTCTCGACGGAAGAACCCTTTGGTCCTGATCCATTGGGCTACGGAGTCACTGGTCTCCCTTGGATTCTTCTCTCTTTTCCATCTCTTGGGGTGTTTCTGTGGTATGCCTTCCCTCTTGCTCTTCTTCTCCTTCTTCTTCTTCTTCCTCTGGCATGGCTTCTGGCTGTGGCGATGGTTCGAGGCGATCACGGATGCGCTTCATCGTTCTTCGGACATGAGTCCAGGCACCCTTTTGGAATGGTTCTTGATCCTGTAATGCCTTTACCAAAATGTGAAACCGATCAATCTGCCCGATGTCAGCATGTTTGGCCCTGATGAATAAATCGTTTAGGCATGCTACCATCTTGCAGTATCTCAAGATGAAGTCCGTTATCTGTCCCTCTGAGATCGGCTCCTCCCACCCGTCTATCTCTGAGACATCGCTCTCGAACTGGAGCCAGACTGGCTTGAGGTCATCTTTAGTCAGAAGGTTCCCGTCATCGTCTGTGAAACTCGAGAAACCCAAGGAAGAGAGGTCCTAAAAATAATTCATCGAGGCACGCTGCTCGTTGTCAAAAATGTCTTGGAGCCTTCTCGCCTTCTGAGCTTTTCGCACCTTGGAAAAGAAGGCACGAACTGTGGCCTGGGCCGTGGACCAATCCCTAGCCGTCCGAGTCATCGCAGTGACCTGCAAGTCCTGATATTTCGCATTCTGGACGTCGAAGGCTAACTTGAGCCTGCTCCTGGCTTTCTGCGTGACCTCATCAATGATTGGCCCTCCTTCGGCAATAGCGCGCTGGGCTTCGATGATGAAGGTTAGTATCGTGAGGGCGCTGGAACACCGAGACCTAAAATTCTTGAGCAAATGGGCACGAATCTCCTTAATTCTGCTCCTATCAAACACCGTCAGGTCTTCCTTCTCGTACAGCTGGGCTTGCATTTGTGCAACTCTGCCTTCCAGCTCCTTGGCCTTTAGATCATTTTTGGCTTGTCTCTACGCCTGATTTTCTTTAGTATTCTGGAGCTGTAGAACTTGCAGCTTTAGGGCGCGTGTTTCCTTTTTCATGGCCTTGCACTGCTCCTCGGCCTCTGCCAACTTGGAGCGGACCCTCGCCAAATCTTCCTCTAGCTTAACATTGGCGGCCTCGGCCTCAATCCTGCGCTGGTTGGCGATAACTGCATGAGCCCTAAAGGTCTCAATTCGGACATGCATGGATGCCGATTCGTTGTCTACATTTAGATGCACCAGGTCCTTGGGTGTTTCTTGGTAGTCATAGTCTGCTGGAGTCATTTCATCCAGAGGCTTCTGAACCTTAGGGACCTTCTTGATTTTGTGCATCTTCCTAGCTTTCAAATCAAACACGACGCATTTTTCAACTTGAGCCGTCGCTCGCCCTCTTTTCTTTCTCGCCTCCTTCAGGATTTTGTCGGTATTCTATCGGGCTTGGAGCAGCTTCTCGGCAAGGGGGCGCTCCTTGATCAAGGACATTTCAGACTCAAACAAGGCTGGGTCACCAGTCGAAGGAGTGAACAAATATAGGGAATGGATGGGGGATGCCTCATCAGAAGGTTTGGCGATGGGTGTGGCGGGCATTTCAGCGATGGGGGCCACATCACGTGAGAAGTGGGACTCGATGTCAAAGTAGCATCTCTGCCTCTCCTAACGACCAAGGGAATGGCGGCATGAGTGGGTGAAGTGACATCGATGGACTTATCCCTACCGAGATCGTGGGATGGACTTGGACTAGCCATGGGTGACGCGTGAGGGGATGAGTGGCCCTGTAGGGGAGACTGATGGGAACCTTCGGCCATGGCCATAGTGGACATGGGTGAGTCCTGAGCAAAGGGTGGAGAATGCATACCTGAGTGCCCTCCTGGAAAAGCGGCTGTAGTGACTTCCAGTGCAGCCGTCTCCTGTCCTTCTTCTACTTCGGCATTTTCAACCTCCATGGTTTCTGCCTCAGCGTCCCCTTCGGATTGGAGGAGTTCCTCCACATTGATGACATTGATATCCGGGATGGTTTTGGCGCTTGGTGGCGCTACGCCTTCAATGTTTGCTTCGGACGGACCTGGTGTAGATCGTCCAGTGGAGGCACTCTGAAAACCTGTACGGGGTCGCTTCGGATAGTTCGGGGGCACTGAGCCTTGTTCTGGCCTCTTCCTTTTTGTTCTCACCAGTGGTTGTTCTGACTCTTCGGAGCTCGTGTCTTGGCCTCCCATAGGTACCTGAGGTGGTTTACGTGGTGTGGCTTTGGCCTTCTTCTCCTTCTTTGGCTCCGAAGTCTTATTTTCTCTTCTTGGGCTTTCGCCCGAACCTGGAATAGCTGGAGGAATGAGGTCGGCGAAGGACAGAGGCTTCCATGTCCCGGCATTGGCCTCATAGACCGCCACGAAGTCCTTGTCAGATGACAGAAAACCATAAGAATTCATCTTCTAGTGATGGACCCTCATTATCCACCACTCTCTTAGCTGGGCCACATCCCAATCTTTCACTGCCTCCTTCAAATCATCTTTTGCCTTCTTCCAGAAGGTGGAGTTGGGGCTCGGGAGAGGGTGCCAAACTGGGTCATATGCGACCTCCATCGGGTAGAACTCATGCCAGGGAGGTAGCGTTTCCATTTTCTCCAAATGCCACTCCAGATCCTTCCCATTAGGATTGTTCCTTTGCTCCACAATTTTTGGATAGGGGCAAGCGTGGAAGTTCTTAAATCGAAGATGGTCCCTCATTACCCCCAAGGGGTCATAGAGCCATTGCTGAGGAAGCTGGACTAGGCCAAAATTGGCGAGTTTCTCCTCCAAGAAAACATTTTGTTTGAGGGCAAACACCTCGATAACTCCCATTTTGAAAGGGAAATCGTAGGTGTGAGCCCATTTCCGTCCATGGCCATAAATGGCGTTTGTTGCATCGCTCTGTCGAGCGACCTCCAATGCGAACTGGTATTCGGAGGGATAGACTGGCAGTAGGAAAGGCTTCCCTACGAAGCCGAATATGCGAATTACGAGCCCCTGTGTCAGCTAAAAAATTTCTCCCCTCTTCTCTTGTACCACCTTGTCCCTTAGGAGGAGGGGAACCCGAGGGGAAGACCCTGTTAGCATGTGCATTGCGGGTCCCAAAAATTGTTGGTTAAAAGAATAATAGGACTCCGTCTTCAATAGGAGAAGGGTCCACTGGTATACAGGCAGAGGATTTCCATCCTCGTCGCTTGCCGTAATAGCAACATAAGGGAAACTCTTATGTACATGAAAGAAAAATAACCAAACAAGAAGAGAACAGGGCGAGAAGTACTTATTTGTCCCAGCATTCTTCATGCTGGTGAGCCGCGTATGTAGGGTCCTGGCCACCCATTCTGCCTAGTCAAAAAATACTGGGTTGGTGCTCGGCCTCGAAGCATCGGGGGCATAAAATTCCCCTCTGGAAATACACTCAGCCAAAGACACCTGCCACGGGTGCACCGAAGCATCGGTAGATAGGCCTACCACCCATGCAATGATGGAGAAGATGTCGACGTTTTTGAAGGCCTCCAAGGGTAGGGGCATTTGGGGCAATTTTCCCGAAGGGAGCCCGCTTTTGAGGCTCTACTGCAAAAAATTGATCATGTAGTTGGAGGACGTGAACCTCTCCATTTGTTCGCTAAGAATAACGTTGCGAACTGTGTACCCTTTAGGAGGGCCCTGCTATGGCGCAAAGGCTGCCTGGACATCTTCCTTCAGAATGGAGAACAGCTTGTGGCCGGAGGCGTCTACCACTTTCCTGGAGGTGGGCTGATAGTTTCGTGCGATGGCATCAATCAGCTCAGGGCAGTGATGTGTGGGGGGCATCAGATACCAGTATATCTGGGAGTAGTAAGCGGCAACTCTTTTGTTGTCTGTCGAGAGCCTGCTTTTCATGAACTCGATGGTGCTCCTGAGTTCAGCTATGCTCCTCGATAGCTTGGTGTCTCTGATCCTATCCCATGCATCAACTGGCGGTTCTTCAGGCTGCTCATCCCTAGAATCCTCTCTTTCTCCCATGACTTGTTTCTCAGGGCGGCGGCTAACATCAACTTTCTTCGGCCCTTTGTCATGGCCCTTTGCCTTTGGCTGTTCGGAGGCCACCACTTCTGGTTCCTTTCCCTTTTCCTTGGAGTTCTTCTTTCCCATGGTTGATGCTTAGGGCAGCGAAGTCTGCAATGTGCTGGGGTTCGGAGGCTTGAAGGCGCAAGATAGGAGAGCTTGAAGGCTAGCAGTGAAGTTTGCATGAATTATCGAGCAAGTAGCTTCTCCACTACTGGAGTCTACATTATATAGCCTTAGAAGGCAACCACCAGTATTTATGGCACTTGCCATAATTAACTTCGCGTCGCTTCATCTAATTCGCCGCATGGTGGAGTGGTACACAGGGCTGTGTGTTATGATGATTGCGGCTTTCTTTGGAAGCGTGACCCTCTGCCACTTTGTACCCGAGCATGAAATTTTCTCCTAACCGAATCCTTAAAGGACGTACTCACCACCTTTTCATTTAACTCGCCCGCTTTAGATGCTTTTGAAGGCGGCTATCGACATGTTCCCCTAGGCACATTTTAAATGCCCCTACCTTTTCTGTCGTTGGGTTGGTGAAGTCGAGGTCAGGGTTGAAATGCTTCGGGGCGAACCCTTGGTGCGAGCTATTTCTTTTACGCTTCGGGCCCGAAGTGGTTCCCTTCGCAGGAGACTGGTTCCGAAGTGCTTTCCATTCGAGAAGTGGTTCGTCGGTTCTCTTTCGATACTGCTTCGCTTGGATTCCCCTTGGAGAAGTACCTCTCGGTCCTCGGCCTGAGTCTTGCTCGGTCAACAAAATTTGCTGCGAGCTATTTTCTATCAGCTACTTCGTACGCCTAGTTCCCGAGCTTCTCTTCTTATTTTTTTTTTTTGGAGCTGCCGAAGTAAAACTCGACCTGAGTCTTTGAGCAACACCTTATTTACCAACCGAACTATTTACAGTATTTACACAATTTTTTTGTGGCATAATCGGCATGCCGCCACCACGGATTCAGCTTCGGGTAATTATCCGGTAAACCTGTAGTGTCCGGACCAGATCTGATTGTACTTTAGCATACCCTTGAAGTTTGGCTGGACCCTTCCCGAAGTTGTCCATGCTACGAACAGGAAGCAACGCAACCGATTTCCATTCCTGCTAGTGCCCAGATTATTGGCGAAGAAGTTCGCCACTTGAAAGCCTTCTTGGGGCATTGGTCTTAGGGATAGCCGGAACCAATACCAGACCCAATGCCAGAATTCTATAGATTCTTCGAAATAAAGGTCGGGTACAGGTTCTTCCATCCCACTGATATGGTAACAAGGTTCCTCCGACGAAGAGTAGTCCTCCAGAATCCCTTCGGGCTCATCCTCTGAATCGGACAGGCTTGATGAGCTTTGGCTGAACACTTGCATGCCATCTCTTGAGATACAAAAAGGGTGCAAAAATGTGCCCTCTTTGTTCTCGGGTTCTACCACTCGAGCCCGCTCCTCTCCTCGGTTCATCTTTTGATGAAGATCGCAAGCAGCCGTGTTGTTCATTGGGTGGGCCATGCTTGCGTACTCCCATTGTTGAGCTAGTATGAGGTCTGCCTCCTGAGCTCCAAATGATTGCATCTCAGGCCTCGGCTCAGTGTGAGGAATGCCCCATGATGAGTACTACGTTGGCCGGATAGGAGCAGTAATTATCGGAGGAAGTGACGGAGTTTCTCTCCACTGCCACTTTCTCGATAGGAGCAGAAGTCGTTCCGCTCGTATTGCCTCCTCAAATATTTGAGGGAATCTTCGTTCCCCTGATTGTAGTAGAATGAGGCTTACGTCCGGGTGGAAGGCCCGAACATAGAAGAGATGGGCTTGGGCGGGCGTCGGTTGGATCTCCAGTGGAATTCTCTTCCAACTTCTATAGAATCGGACATTGAAGTCCGTGATACCCTCCGAAGGTGCTCTCTTGATGGTGGAGAGGTATGCGAAGAGATGGAAGGGGTCCTGAGAGCCATCGAACATTTTGATCAATGCCCCCGCTAAGTCATCCCATGAGCAGATGCTTTTGGGCCTGAGCAATCTGTACCACCACAGCGCCCTTCCTTCCAGAGATAGAACAAGAAGTCTGATCATGACATCTTCATGGATAATGTCATGGAGGGTCGCTAAATCGACAACATCTTCAAGGTGTTCTCGGGCCATTCCCGTGGTGCCACTATATTTTGTCAATGATTTCAAGGCACTTTTGGGAATCTCATGGTAGCTTTGGATATTCAGGGGGCCTGGATCATTCCAGCTAGGAAAGCTTCTCCCAGCCATTACGACAGCAGCCTGTGGAAATCGCGGTTGTCGCCGCTGAGTCAGAGTCGTTAGGTGGACATTCTTTCTCCGCTTATGAGGTCAAGGCTGCTCACCGAACCTTGATTCCTCCGAGATATCTTCTTTCAGATTTGATAGGCGCCTACGACCAAGAAATCTGGATCTTCAGCTCGACTGAGTCGCCAGGTGATTTTATCGGATGAAGACAAGCCAGAGCTTCACCGAACTCAGACTTTCTTAAAACATGGGGGCTCCTGGTTATGAAAACCAGGTTTAGGTACTGGTCTTCATGACTTCAGAGATTCTCGGTTAAAACAGAGTCGCCAGATGCTAAGAGTCTTTCGGTAATGAGGGCATCGATTCTCACTACTACTCAGAAGATGAGACTGACCGGATCTCACCGGGAACTTGTTAGAACTACTGGCTTCGGTGAAGACGGGCTAGAAATTTTCTCAAATATGGGACCTAAGGTCCCACCGGGCGTGCCAAAAACTGTTGGTCATCAAATCCGCACAGGAAAGGACTTTCGGTGGGTTTGCACGCCCTGGACCTGCGACCAACATTGAAAGGCCGAGGGGAAGAGATGCCCCTCGTGCCAATATCCGGAGAAAGGCCGGCTCCTATACTAATCTACTTTTGGGGTTTGAGACAAGAGTGCAGGAAAGAAATAAATAGAGTAAGGGTTAGGAAAAGAAATAAAAAGGGGTAAGGGTTAGAGAAAGAAATAAAAAGAGTAAGGGTTAGAAGATGATGATTTAAGGTGGGAGAGAACAGGAAGCACGATTACTCGCTAACAACTCGAATAGCAGCAAGAAATACCAAGAATAACATGAAAGAAACGAAATGCCAAACTTCCTATGTATCCTCTGGACGGGTTCGCAAGGTTCTCCTTTCTCTCTCGCTGGAATTCAGGATTCAGAGTAGCAGCGATTGAGATAAGGGAATAACAGAAACCTCAATCCACCAGGCAGCATAAAGGAAAGCGACAAGGCATTTTTCCTCTCCTATGTATCCTTCAGGGCGAATTTCAGGGGTTCAGTCCCCGATCGCACATCGGATTCAGGATTCAGAGTCTCGGTACGCAAACGAGAAAAGACAAAAGAATTAAGCATAGAAGGCAGCATAAAAGAGAGAAATAGAGCACAAAAGGTCTTTAGTATTAAACGCAGGACATCAAGTTACAGCAACTTTCTAGCAAAAAGTTCCCCCCCTTTTTACATTACAAAGCCTGGGTTTTTATAGAGGACCCGACCCTCTTAATCATTATCACAAAAATGGCGGAGTACGTCCTCGGGCTCTGAGAAATCGGCTCCTCGCGGTTGCTGCGACTGAGTTTTCAAATCGGTTGCCAAAATTGGCAACTGTGACTGGGTCAACCATGGAAACATTCATTTAATGCACCGCCCGAGTGTCCCTGGCTTCTGGATGCTGTGCTTGAGTGATCGTTACGCCCGTCGGGTTCTACTTCGAGGACTGTTACGTCCCTTTCGTTTGCCAAAAATGGTCAACGGACTTATCGAGCAAGAAAGGGGGCATTTATAAGGGGCTTTCGATCACCTTGGGAAGCTGCCCGCCTTGGAACGTGGGCCCAAAAAGTGCTTCGCTATATCTCTGCCTCGCCAAAGCCTTGGGCCGAAGTAGTTTCTCCTTGATTTGGTCTTCGCAAAATAGGGCTTCGCAAAACTACTTCGGGGGTGTCGAGTGCCGAGCGGATTTCATCTTTGAAGTGGGGCCCTCCGTCCTTTGCTGGTGAAACTGCTTCGACTGGAAAATGTTTCGGCCCGATTCTTTCTCAAAACTACGGTTCGGGGAATTTTCGGCCGAAGCACTTTTCATTCTTCTCGGCTCCGATCGCTTCGGGTGAAACTTAGCCGAAGTAGGTGTTGGAAACACTTCGGGCCCGAAGTGGTTTCCTTACCTTAGCTGATTTGGATTATCCTTTCCTCCTTCGACGAAGTCGTCTGGATGCCGCTTCGCAAAACTTCCGCTCGAAGTGTCTACTGGAATTGCTTCGGGTGCGAAGCGTTATCTTTGTATTTCCTTCGACGATATTACTTCGCAAGGCTTTCGCCCGAAGTGGTGATTTGAAGTGCTTCGGACCCGAAGCTCTTTTCACATTCTCCTTCTTTTTTATATACAAGGGGGCGATAGGGAAAGCCAAAATGCTGTAACTTAAAAATTAAAAGAAAAAACTTTCAACAAGGAAATATTATACAAAATTCTACTATTCTTCTACCCCTTGTATAATGTGACAAAAAGGTGTCAACAGTTACTCCTTGATCATAGTAAACTAAGTTAAAGGACTATTCCAATGCAGGTTCCCACTCTTGAAAGATTACAAGGAACTTGTTGACACCTACCTAGCCTAACTGGAATGGTATGACATCAAGGTAATCCCTCGTATGTCAAAAATATTTGCAGACACCATGGCCTCTCTAGGATACTTAATCCATTAGAATCCATCCACTGATTTTACAACCATTCATGTAAAAGTGCTCTCACACTCAATAATACAATGTGAGGCTTTTGACAATCAAGAATCAATCAACATGATCAAAATTGAACCTAATCAGGATTGGTCCATCACATCTAGAGACTTTTTGCAAATAGCACCTTGGGAATATTTGGTTTCTTGAGGACATATGGAGTGTGGCACGACCATTCACCATAGATTTTTTCTCAATATGTGTTCATACATGCTAGATCGTAGGAGAAACATGTTGTTTTATCAATAAAAGTTGTGGCTTATCAGGATTGGCTTTCCCAATTGCAAGATTTCATGAAGATGGAAATGCTACCTCAAGACCTATCACATGGTGAAAGATGAATATTTAAACAAAATATGACTAGGTATATCTTGCTAGGAGAAATCCTCTATAGACGAGGATATGATGGAGTACTACTTCATTGTCTTGAGCCCCAGGAAGCATCCTGGGAAATTTCATAAGCTCATGATGGTACATGTGGAGGATATTTTAGTGGCATGGCCATCATTAAGCACATATTGAGAATGGGTTACTATTGGCCTACCATAAAAAATGACTACTACAAATATGTCAAGAAATGTATTAAGTACCAGCATCATTAAATCTCATGCATTTGCCATCACAAGCCTTGCAACCCATACAAGAAGCATGGTCATTCTCATAGTGGGAACTAGACTTGATTGGGAATATCTCACCCCCATCCTCAGGCCGACACATATTCATCATAACGGCCACTAAGTATTTTACTAAATGGGTTGAAGTGATCCCCTTTACATCAACAACTGGACCAAGGATTACAGAGTTTATACTCCACAATATCATAAGTCATTTTGGGGTCCCTTCAAAGATAATATCATATAATGGGTCATCTTTCAAGAACAAAATATGTGTTCTTTAATGAAAAAATATCATATTCAACAAATTTTTTCAACACCTTATTATACACAAGCAAATGGTCAAGCAGAAGCCTTAAATAAAATAATTGTCTCCATCTTGAGGAAGGTGGTAAAATAAAATCATAAGGACTGGCACTTGCAATTACCTCTTGCACTATGGGCATATAGGACTAGTGTACGGATGCCCACTTGGGCAACACTTTTTTCACTTGTATATGGCACTGTGGCCATCATGACCTTAGATTTGGAGATTCCAACCTTGTTAGTAGCCATTAAGGACTTCATAGATTATGATACCGCACAACAAGGCCATCTTGATCAGCTAACGCTTCTTAATGAACATCGAGTTAATGCCTTGGAGCATCTCCACATTTATCAGAATCACCTTGCATGAGCTTACAACAGTAAATTCCACTTGAGGAAATTTGAAGTTAGGGATCTTGTGCTCAAAGAAAACCAGTAGAACTCAAATCTGCCACCGCACCTACGAGACAAATTTATGGCAAACTGGATAGGTCCCTACATGATTTCAAAAAGGATTGGGCCTAGAGCATATCACCTTACATCGTTGGATGGATTTAAAGATCTTGAACCTCTTAATATCATTCACTTGAAAAACATTCAAATATGTCAAAAATAAAAAGAACATTCAAATATTTCAAAATAAAAAAAATATTCAAATATGTCAAAAATCAAAAAAACATTCAAATATGTCAAAATCGAAACACAAAGCAATCAAAAATGCTCCAAGGGTATCTTCACACCGCTTGGTCACCTTCATAACAAAAAGCTCCAAAGGAATCTTAAAGCCCTTTGGTCAAAAGCAATAAAAAATGCTCCAAGGGTATCTTCACACCACTTGGTCACCTTCATCACAAAAAGCTCCAAAGGCATCTTAAAGCCCTTTGGTCAAAATCAATCAAAAATGCTCCAAGGGTATCTTCATGCCACTTGGTCACTTTCATCACAAAAGCTCCAAGGGCATATTAAAGCCATTTGGTCAAAATTAAATAAAAAACTCCAAAGGCATCTTAAAGCCCTTTGGTCAAATCAAACAAAAAGCTCCAAAGGAATCTTAAAGCCCTTTGGTCAAATAACAAAATAAAAAAGCACAAAAACAATGCAAAAATAAAAAATACAAAAACATTTGCATTTCACACTTGCATTCACATAAGTTGTATTACATCCATTTGCATTCACATATGTTATGATCACATTCTAGCAAAATATACCACAGTTTGTATCACAAACCAAAATCTAGACCTCCATCCATGCATTCATGTGTATAACTATGTTTGTCAACACAACCATTTCATGTTGCTATACAAAATAGGCTAATATTATCCTATTATTCAAAAATGTCTAGTGATCTTATCAACTTTTGTAGAAATCCACCTTGATTATTAGAAGGTAAGGTCTAGCTATGATAATGCCTTGGATATTAAGGATCCTGTCACTAATTGAAACACTAAAATCCTAGCTGGTACAAGGAAAATATGAAAGCTATGAAGTGGTCTAGGTTACCTTAAGTGAAAATGATCTTCCTTGCTTATACCCCTGTGCGACTAGTTTAAAGGTGCTGAGAATTGGCAAAAGGACAAGCTTCACCCTATCCAAATCCCTTGCTTAAATCAAAATAAGCAAAAGCTCGAAACAAAGTATAAATTCAAAAAGCCATGCATGCATTCCAGATTTCAAAGCAATGATCTGATACACAAATCAGATATTCCAAGAATCCCTGCTCATAAAAAATCATTAAAAAATAAACAGTGATTTTCATCACTACATATGAGAAAAATAAACAATGATTATCATAACTACAAGAATCCTCGCTCAAGAAAAAAAATCAATAAAAAATAAACAGTGAGTTTCATCACTACATATGAGAAAATATCCAAAGCCAAAAGGAACAAAATAAGGGAATGAAGATTGAATCCCTAGAATTCTTAGAATTGTATAAAATCGAAAGGATAAATACTTACGCATAATGATATGTCTACCACAATTGCTTCATGCATTTGTGTAGACCAATGTTTGAATGTGGATGAGCTAGCTTAGGTAACCCAATATCGCCTAGTGGTATAGTCCAACTAAGTCCAACTTAGGATGAGAGGAACACTTGAGAATCCCTGATCTTAGCAATGGACTAAAATAATCTTGCCTAACATTGGAGAAAATGCTTGAGTTCTATCTCCAAATATACAATCACTTGCACACATAGAGATCATGAATATCCAGGTCCTTGGTAAAATCCTTATTTTCCAAAAGTCTAGAATGATCAATATACAGCCGTTGATAGGATAACTAGAGTGGTTGAATTTTAGGAAAAACCAAAAATAATTCCTATATAAGCAAAAAATCATATCACCATTCACACCAGAAACTTTATTCATAAGCTTCTATAAATTAGGGGGTATTAATAAAATATATGAGATACCGATTATATGTCAGAAATGATATTTAGAAGACCACTGATTATTTTATATTTCTTAAATTACAAAATCTTATCCAAAAAATACATTCTTCCCACACCATTACATTGCACACATGGATGGATTAAATGATCAATTATCATGATTAGAATGATTAGTAAACAAAAAATCTATGGTTGTTATACTTTTTCTGGTATCGCCCATTACATAGGTCAAAATCATAGCATATGTGTTCTTTGTTTTTTGAGTAATTAAAACATACAAGTACATTCACATTATATTACACACTGCATACATCATACACATAACCTATTATATATTACATTCATCATATGCATAGCACATTGCACATTGCATTTACAATATCATAAGTTAGGTGCACACACTGAAATCAAAATCAAACATGCATTTAACATACCAACATCGCATCCATAAATACACAAGTCATTAATCGTCCATCATCACATTATAAAGCACATCATAAAACACATAAACAATATATATTTGCATACAATCATAAATCCATCATCAAATAATTGCATAATACATCACATCATATAACAATTGGTAGATCATATCGCATCTACATGTGAATCTACCCCAATATCCACATCATCGCTAATATCATCTATCATCTATCATATATGTCAAATCAATGACATCATCTCATCATAAAATAAATAACAGCAAAAACATGAGAAATAAATGATACACATAATGAGTCGTAAACATAAAGATATCATATAAATGTGTGTGTCAAATAGATAGGTATACAAAACTACCCATAGGGCTATAGTCATATAGGTCAGGCCGACCTTAAAAATGATAAAATAAGAGCATATCAATCAAATACAGGGTTTGAACCTCATGAACCACCTATTCCAATGCCACCTCCCCATTTTTACGGTATCATGAGTTGAATGGCATGAACCTGCTGGTCTCTTTATTTGAGTCCTAGTCCTCTGGCTAGAATGGGTGAAATACTACCCTGAGATGGAGCACCCGCTGACCTATGAACTGCTTGCACTTGGTGCCTTCCTGGGGACAAGCCCATGCCTCTTGAGCTATATCTAGAGGGTGATAATATGACCAACATACCCATATATCATCGTATCATAATCCTCTAATAGTGACCTTAGGTGTAGAACCTCTGCCCCTAAGTCTATCCTTGTAGCACCTTGTGGAGTAAAGGGAGGTATAAAAAACTACATCCTAGTAGCACCGCCCTCGATAGTATCCTACAAAGCCTAGATCTGTAGTGTGAGTTGCTTTATGGTAGCATCTCTCTATGCAATAGTAGCATCTTATTGCTCTACCTATATCTTGGTCGACTGGAGCTTGGTATCGACCTCGTGCATCTATGCTCTTAGAGGAGAATCTCTCCTCGAGCTCCAACTCCTCCTCCTCCTCCTCCTGAAGAGCCTCCTACTCCTTCGCTACCACCTACTCTACTGGCTAGCCCCATACCTCAGTCCTAGCTCAGACTTTGTGCCTTGCTGGATCTATATCATCACCTCTGCCATCATCCTCATGATCCAAGCTACCATTGCCATGCCACATCCGATCCCCCTACCACTGAGTGTATGCCTTTGTGACACCCATAGTAACTCTTGGGTCAACTTTTGGGGCATCCTCCTCATATAATAACTCTATGATCCATGGTAGGGGGAGATATACCTCTACTGTGATGCGCCTGTATACAAATAGAACCAGAGGTACATCATGCTATAGCTTGTACTGACGAAGAATTCAGGAGTAGAAGAAATACTCCCAGATGTCAACCTTGTGTCTAATGATCCACCACTTACACCATGTCCTTTTTTTGAAACTAGTTGAATCATCCCATTCTGGGAACTCATGATATGGTCACCACATGACATCGTCGGCCTTCAGCCTAGTAAAAGTAGTAGTGTAGTGGGAAAGCTCTCCTGCATGAGGGCAGATATTGTGTATCTCATGCTCTCGATCCCATCTAGAAGCATAGCACTATATCCACTCCTCCATAGATGTGATCATAAGAGGAAGCCCTCTGGGACAATCTACCTTCATGTTATCCCATCCCTAGATCTATAGAAGCAAGTTGCAAGCAATACCGATGCGGCCTCGCTGGAAGATGTGGTATAACTCATCATAGCACTAAGACAACAAAGATCTACCCCATGCATAGATGATAGGCTCCTCACTATCCAACAAATCTTGAACCATCACCAAAAGGTTCCATGGGAACCTCAAACCGAAGAAATCTGGAATCAAGATATTGTTGATGATTAGCAACAACACTGCATTCCTCACAGAGAAGACATTCATCTCATACCACTACGATATGGACACTCCCCTAGATTTAATTTCCTTGAGATCCTATGTAGAGCATCCTCCAAACACCCGAGTGAAAATAATAGTCTGATCATTAGTGGTCAAAGAGACAATGGCCACTCCATCAAATGGGATCTAGAATATCCTATACACATCTTCTAGCATGATGGTCATATCGCCGATAGGAAATTGAAAGGTATTGGTTCAAGGGTCCCATCGATGGACCAAATCCATAAGGTAGGCATGATCTGCCATAATGGTGGGCAGTCTGGTGACATACTATAGCCCGCAGGCTTTGAGCCAAGCCCAATCATCACCATCCAAGAGGGGAAAAAGTGTATTCATGAGCTTTAGGTCCCAAGCTCAAGTAGTAAGAATATAACAACAAAAGAAAATGAATCATAACTATAATTCATCTAAGGCATAATTCACAATAAACATGAAAACAGTGTAAAAACAAATGATAGACTATTCTAAGTCTAAGCAAAGGGACAAAATTGCACCTAATAAAACAAATCAAAAATTCAAAAAATCAATAAGTCAACCTAGGAAATGCACCAAAATTCAAAAATTTCACTAAGTGTTCTTAGCTGTTGTCACCTACAGTGGCCAAAAATCAGCCATCGAAGATGACAGCAACCAAGCCCCAACGGTCAATTTTTTGATTGTTAGGATTCAAATTGGCCACTACGAGTGATAACGACCAAGTTGTAGGCCTTCCTGGCCACTTTGATTGATAGCGGCCAATGGGTAGTGAGGAAAACGCATCGAACCTAGGCTAGAAAATACCAAAAAAATGTAACAAAAATAACAATACAGAACAGGGACAAGCCCACCACATAAAACCTAAACTAAGCCTAGCTACGAGTTTCGATTCATTTCTAGAAAGCTTAATGGGGTTCAATTACTGATTACTTAATGTGGTTCAGTTTTACCCAAAATAAAAATAAATAAGCAAGGTTAATATTTGAGAGAGTACTCGAGAAGCTCCGACTCATCCATCCAAAGATGCTTCGCCCCATGTAGCCATGATCTTCCAAATTGTAGAAACACTCCAAGTTGCAGAAGTCACTTTTTCCTCGAAGCTCAAGAAAGTAGAATTGATAGTTGTTAAATTGAAATGAAAAAAACCCTAGGGTATATTTTATATTTCCTTAGTCACTTCTGACATCAGCGGCCCACATCTTGTAGCCGCCCAATATGGGAGCGGCCACGGCCAAGAACTTGGTGTCTGCTAGACCTGACAACAACTAAGATCCTAAGCAAAAATAAGTTGTTTCCCTCCAAGAGAAGCAACCAAAAACATTAAATAAGCATATTTTGGTGGTTCATAATCACCATAATGAGAAAAATAACAAAAAAAATCATATAAAAGCAAATTCTTGAGTACGCATCATACTCAGTCACTTACTCTATCAACTTAGAGATTACAGCAACTTGCACTCCATGTAATTAGGTAAGACAAGTAAGTCACCATAAGGCTACTTGGGGTAAAAACATTCATTTTGGAATCATGATGTATCACTTCAAACCTAAAAAAGACCAAAATGGTCAGACTGCTCCATGGGTGCGATAAAATCTTTGTTTTATTATGAAATCAAAAACATTGAGCCAAAGTATTACAATATGAGCATAAACAGAATCACTCATCCTAACACCCTAAGAAGTATCTTGATAGCCAGACCACTCCTTGGGATAAGGATGGATGATTATCATAAATAGTTGGAGTCACACTTGGATGGGGGTTCGCCCATTGAAAGAATAAATTTTAGAAAGAAACCAAGTTAGTCATACTGGTCAAGCAACTTGTTGCTTTATTCATCGCCTTTTTCTCACCAGTTCACTATTGAGGAGGTAGTTCAAATCTTCAAAATAGTCATAGTCAAAATCAATAACAGATAACTTGATCATATCAAAAAAAATTTCATCCTATGAATCATTGCATACAATAGTCACAACATCTCTCTTGTTTACTAGGAACGTAAGCAAACATAACATCTTCAACTTGTAGCTATCCTTTCGATCAGATCTAATTGTAGTAGCTGAAGTTACCCGATTGAGTTTGAGGAATGAGTGCAAATTGAATGTGCATAAGCCACTTGCCTAAGTTAAGTCTTCAGAATGTTGAAGTAATTATTTAGAGGATGTACACCGTCTTACATAATTGGTCCATTAGGCGTTGGTCAGACCATTGACCATCATACACCTTACAAGCATATCAATCTATGTTTTTTCTTAGTGTTGTGTTTTCCACACAAGTGCATCATAAAAAGGGGCATCTATAGACACCTAAAATGTGTCATGTTTAGGATAGCTACTCACATAGACACATTCATAAGATCATAGGACATAACCTTGGACTTTATAAGCATCAAAAGTGGTTTTCACCACCCATTTCAAGAATTTTGAGCCCATCCAAGCTTAGCCACTCAAATCCAGAGCAGCCAAATCTTAGTTGCTCAAGCCTAGAGAGGCTAGACCTTAGCTGTTGCAAATGACAGCGGCCAAATCCTAGTTACTACAGACAACAATGGATATGCCATAAAAATAATTTTTCTAACAAACAGGCCTGATCAGAGGTGGAAGTGGTAGTACCTTTGCATTCCCCTTCACAACCAGTTCACATAGAAGATGAGTCTGAATTTAGACTTCAGTTAGCTAGTCTTTAAACATAGAAAAGACAAAAATCTTCTCATGCTAACATTCACTATGCATGAGGGATTCAATCCTAGGGTTTTGATCATATACTTTAGGGTTTCACACACTTTAAAATGTGTAAGCTTAGAGCACCAGGAGAGAATCAATCAATCAAGAGATACAGGAATGCATTAGATCATTCATGAGAGCTTTCGGGACTTGGAGAGTTTCCCTTGGAGATCACATTTACAATGAAGCATTGAAAAATTGGAGAGCATAGAAACCACCATTTCAACATCGGATACAATATTTGATCCATAGCCTTGGACCAAAGAGAACGAGATTCACTTTAGTGGTTGATGTCTTAGACAATGGCCCGCGGTCCTAGCTTAGTGTTTTAGACATTAGTTTCATTAATTTTATTTCTTCATATTACATATCACTAGCATAGATTTTATTCATTCACATCCATAGAATTAGTTCCATTAGCACTTGCTTCCATTTGAGTATATTCATTGCTAACAACCTCATCCAGGGAGGTAATCTCAGACATCTAAGTGTGTGTTGTTGTTTCATTGCTTACAGGGCCACAGGTTCATCGGACTAAAGCTACAGTATATGAGAGCAAGAGGATCTCTCTAGAAATAAAAACTATAGAAGGAGGCATTTGTAAGCCCTCATACATTTTCATGTATGGAACTAAGAAGCCTGTGAAAGCGCACCACTCCTTGCTAGGGGACTTCTTCCTCAATTGTAATTCATTGTATCAAAATGGGTATCCCTAAGAGGGACTGACATGTAACCGAGTTTAAATATAAATAAAGAAATCTATATTTATTACTTCTATGTTATATTATTTTTCATGGTCTTTCATTTCATCCTGGGGTTGCTACATGTTCTTCCTCTATGTGTATAACTATGACAATAAGGCCATTATATAGGAAGATAGGTTCCTTGGCCAACACTCTATCTAGTTGTGCAAGGGATAACTTGCACATGTACAACTTGCATATTGATATTTGTGCATTTATTACATTACATGAAGAAACTAAGTAACTTCTCTCTAAATTAATCTAATGTCCTAGGTATGTATCTTGGTAGATACATTTACATGACCCAAATAATGTAATATGATCTATTTCTAATAGTTACTTGATTTGCAAACTAAGGTTCATTTTATCTCCTTATTTTTCCATGTGGTAATTAAGCCACCGAAAGCTCCTTGGGCATCCACTACTATGCCATATCCTTTTCCCCATATAGATTCAATGAAATCGAAGCTTTTCACATCATTGAGCTTAGTTTCTTGCAAAAGGATAATATCTAGTCTATGCTTCTGAATGAAAGATTTAAAAATTCTTCTTTTATTAGGGGCATTCAATCCCCTCACATTCCATGATATTACCTTCATTTATTTTCTTTGGAGGTTTTATCCAGGGTGGGTTACCTTTCATCAAGTATTTCCTTCTCTATTTGTCTCTTCTTGGTTTCATCCACTGATGGTTTCCCTTTGTGTTTGGGACTAATGTTGTATCCAGGTTTTTTTTTTTGAAACCTTGGGTGTTTGTTCCTGCTCTAATTCTTCCTTCTCCTCATAAGTTTTTATTATTTATCCAAGAATGGGAATGTCCTCATCTGAACTTGGTTCCTTCTATTTAGGTTTAGGTTTATCTACAAGTACTTATTTCTAGCTTTTTCTTTCCCCTAAAACTAGTTGAGGCGTTGGCTCCTCCAACTCAGCTTGGGGTTGGGTTATCTTCTTTTCTTTTTTCCCTTGGTTGGAGAGTGTACATCTTCCATAAAATCCTTTAATTTATTATTCCACATGGGGGAGCTAGAGCCTTGAATCTTAGTGGTGTTATTCTGGATATGTGAGTTCCTTCCTTTCTCTTGGGAGGTCTCTTGATGAGTTTGAGTTGATTGGTAATTTGGAAATTGGGTGCTCAATGTCTAGTCTTGTGCCACCAATGATACCTACATAGAAGTCTCTCATAGTCCAAAGGTTACCTAAGAGAGATTAGCTTTGTCAAGAGTCTAATGTCTTTCATAAGAGAGTCTTGAATATTTATATAGATACATATTATTATTATCGTGGCATTTTCTTTGTTGATAAAATTGTTATCCATCCTCACAAAATCTCCAAGAACATTATGCGCTCTATCATTTAGAGGTTCCACAATCTAGCAAGAGGCCATAAAGCCTCATCCACACATGGACTTTGGTTACCAACTCCTTATGTGGATCAAATCTATGGTGTCATTGCTTGATATAAAGACCCGAGTTGCCCATAAACCAAGGGCCTTTGTTGAGCACATGGTGAAGGTCCTCTTCATTGTAAAAGAATACTACAAAGAATCATTTTGGAAGCATGGAGAAGTTAACTTCACCCTTAGGTTTCCAGCTCAAAGCTACCCATGATTTGAGCCCTGAAAGACCTGGCCAAGCTCTTGTAAATTTTACCACTACACATAGCTTAAGGTTTTCTAGTGCCTCATCCACTATGTCATCATCAATTGTAATATCCAAGATGTCCTCTACTGTATTACAAGTTGAGCGAGAGGGATGGATGCCTATTGTTGACTAGCCAGAACTTCCATGTTGAATAGACTTGTTATTTATCCTAAATTGAATCTAGTATTTCTCTATGTCTTCAAGTTCATTTGTGGTGTCTGACTGTCCTCCTTATTTAGAACCTTCCCCTTGTTCATCCTAAAATATTACATCAACATTTCATGCTATAATTCCCTATTGATCACTTCCTACACCTTCTATGCTCTCCATTTAACCTACTGATCACTTTCTACAACTTTCCCCTATTGCTCACTATGAAACCTTGTAGAACCCCATTCAACTTGTTTATGGCTTCTTGTAACTTTTCCCTATTTGTCACCTTGTAACTTTTGTGCTCTCCATTCAATCTATTGAACACTTATTGCAACTTCCTCCTATTGTTCACTGTAAAACCCTGCAAAAACCCTAGTCTTCATCCTATAAATTTTTTTCACTATGAAATCCTATAGAAACCCTAGTAATCAACCCTTAAATGAAATCCTACAAAAACCCTAGTCTTCATATTGTAAATGTTGTTCACTACGAATTCTTGTAGAAACCCTAGTCTTTAACCCATATATGAAATCCTACAAAAATCCTAGTATTCAACCCAAAAATGAAATCCTACAAAAATATTATTATTCAACTTGTAATTTTCTCCTATTGTTCACTACAAATTCCTCCTATAGAAACCCTAGTCTTCAACCCATAAATGAAATCCTACAAAAACCCTAGTCTTTAGCCTATAAAATAAAACCCTATTCTTCAACCTGCAACTTCCTCCTATTGTTCACTATGAATTCCTCTTATAGAAACCCTAGTCTTCAGCCCGTAAATGAAATCCTCATTTAGATTATTAGTTCAATAGAGTCTCTTTATGGGTTTTCACCCTTTAATCAAAAAAATTACAAATCATGAATATTTTCAATCCATCTAAGCCTAAAAAAATAATCATATAAGTTTATACTAGAAGAGTAGTGGGCTCATAAAAAGTGCATCAATGCTTCAAACCCTTACCATTAATTCATAGAATATTGTTTCTAGAAAATCATTGAAGGTAAAGAATGCCAAGAGAAAGAAGAGACAGGGATAGGAGGATTAGAAAATGTGAGAGGTGAGGATTCTATTATGACAAAATTCCCTAAGGATATGGATAGGAGAGATTCTAACCCTTTGGATACAAGAGAAGTAGATTCAAATTTGGTAGCAATAGAAAGGTCAAAGGGTGGCGCTTCTTGGGCATAAGTTTTGAAGAGAGGTCAAAATTCATAAGAATAGGGATGTGTTTTATCTTTGGATCAGGATGAAAAGGGTTTTACTCGTAAGGTTCCAAGAATTTTGGTTGACAAAATTATTCAAGAAGAAAAAATTCTTTGGTCAAGAAATTTTTGGTCAATAGACCTCTTGATTTTGCTTGTTTAAGTGACTCTAAAATAGTAGATTGATGTGAAGTATATCTCATTAGTATAGTTATGGTTATTTTTTTGTTAATTAGGTCATTCTAATTTCTAAAACCTTTCTATATTATCATTTGTACCCCAAATATTCATCAAGTAGAGGTTATTTATATAGGTGAAAGCACACAAATATCTTATAAATTATGACTACATTATAGATGACCTCTAAAATATAGTATTTATAATTGGCTACATTGTAGACCCCTACGACTAAAATTATTATTTGGTATCATACTACTATTGTTGTACTATTAGAAACACTTAATTTTAGACATATTTTACATCCTATTCCTAGTGATATTTTTATGTATTTGATAGAAGTGGCGAGTACAAATCATCATCAATATTTTATGATCATTAATTATATTATTTTTTTGGATAGATGACTTTGATAAGTATCATTGTTATCTCTATAAATATCATTTTTTGTAATTCCCTCCTCATTATGTAGTTTATAACATTTATTCATTCTAAATGGATGCTCATACTATGAGTCCAAAGTATAATATTACATGTGAGATGAACATGCATAATTTCACTGCATAACTTTCCTATTGATTATTTTGAACTAATTATGACTTGTCATTGCACATCCACTTTGTTAAGAGTATAATTTAGCATAATTATTAGCAAATTAACTATGCTTTGTTATCTTTTTGGTCTTCATCCACTACTACATGTGATTATAGCATTACTAGAGTGATATCATACTAGTGAAATAAATGTTTTTTATATTTCTAGAAATTATACTCTAATGCTACTATACTGATATAGAGCTAAAGCAACACACAGCAAGAATGCAAGGCTAAACAACACACAGGAAAATTCCCACAAATTTCATTAACAGAGGTCTTTTTAATTTGGGAATACAACTATTACATTTGAAATGGCCAAGCCCCGAATACAATGCATGCGCGGCATTTTTATCCTCGGCCCCAACTTCATTCCCATAATTACACTAAGTGCGGGCTTCCCTCTAACCACCCACACGAATGTTCTACAGCCGCCTGCAAGATGCTGCCAGGTGCCTCGTATTATCATGGTCTGGGGTGGCGGAGTGCGTTGCGACCGCCTGTCAATACTTCTGCCATATCATCATTCATAGGAGTGCGCCAAGTCGCTTGTAATTTGTTGCCACATGTCCTCTTGCCAGAGTCCCAGTAACCGCTCCATACCCTCGGGCCACCTGTAACTTGATGCCACATGTCCTTGCAATGGTCTCTACGGTCGTTGGCTAGTCAAACATCGTGAGTGCTCTGTCGTGATATCGCGGTGTGTTTGCCTCTTTGCGCTCTTTCTCCCTTTCGGTCGTGATATCACGACCATTCTACCTCTGGGTGCCTTGGTCCCAAAAGCATCACGATTTCGTGACCATTTGGCACCTTGTTCACTTTCCCTCCGAAGGTGTCACGATTTCATGACCACCTTGCGTCTTTAAGCCCTTACTTCGGAAGTGTCGCGATTTCACGACCACTTGACGCCCTTGAGTCTTTGGCCCGGAAGTGTCATGATTTCACGACCACTTTGCGCTTTAGAACCTTGCCCCCGAAAGCGTCACGATTTTGTGACCATTTTGCATTTTAGAACCTTGCCTCTGGAAGTGTCACGATTTCGTGACATCTTTGAGCCTCTAAGCTTTGCCTCCGAAGGTGTCACGATTTTGCGACCATTTTTGTTCCTTATAACTTTTCTTCGAAGATGTCACTATGCCTTCAAGTCTTGTTCCCCGAACGTGTCACGATTTCGTGACATCTTTTAAGCTCTGCCTTGGATGGTGTCGTGATGTCGCGATGTCTTTTAAGCTTCACCTCGAAAGGTGTCACGATTTCGTGACGTCCCTTAAGCTTCGCCTTCGAAGGTGTCACGATTTCGTGACCATTCTTGTGCCTTAGAACTTTTCCGCCGAGATGTCTCAGTGCTTTCAAGTCTTTGCCTCCCGGAAGTGTCACGATTTCATGACCAATTGGCACTCAAGTGACTTTGCCTCGGAGCTGTCGCGATTTCGCGACCAATCGGCACCCAAGCTGCTTTTCCCCGAAACTATCGTGATTTCACGACCATTTGGCACCTTGACCTCTCCGCCCCAAAAATGTCGTGATTTCGTGACCATTTTGCGTCCAGACCGCGTTGCTTCAAAAATGTCATGATTTCGCGACCCTTTGGCATCCAGACTGTGTTGCCTCAAAAATGTCATGATTTTGCGATAGTTTGGCGTCCCAACTGCACTTTTTCAAAAATGTCACGATTTCATGACCATTTGACGCTTTGGTCCTTTTCATCAAAAAGTGTCTCGATATCGTGACAGTTTGGCCCACTAGCGCCCTTCTTCAAAAAGTGTTGTGATATCGTGACAGTTTTAGTACTTAAAGAAAAAAATACATTTTGGGTGATGCAAGATTACAGCTTCACCACCGGATGCTCCTGCATCAGACACCCGGGGTGGGTTTGAGAAGTGACCTTCACTTCTGATCTGATCGAGGTAGACCCAAGCGATCAACCTCTGCCTTTGATAACCAAGTCACATATTCCATGGGTCTGCCCTTCCATTTGACTAGATACTCAGAGTAACTATTGTTCCGAGTACTTAGGCCCTCGCGCGTATCTAGAACTTCTTCTATCTCATCCGCAACTGGAATGACTACTGGAATGCTCCACAAATCTGGACTGGGTATCTCACTGCTTTCTCATTCATGATACTCGACCAAATCTGAGATGTTAAACATGGGGGAGATTTTAAGTTCGCTTGGTAACTCCACCTCGTAGGCATTACCCGAATCCCGTTTGCCAATGATCTTGCACGGCCCAAATTTCTTCATTTTTAGCTTGTTATAGGTCTTGGCAGGAAACCGCTCCTTCCTTAGATGGACCATGATAGAATCTCCTACTTTGAACTCTTTAGCTCTGTGTTTTTGATCTGCCCTTATCTTGTACTATGCATTCATCTTGGCAATGTGCTTTGTCACTTCCTCATGCACTCCCTTCAGGTGTTCGGCAAAGTCTTCTGCCTCAGCACTGCATTTCTCCCTCATATCTAACCTTCTCAACTCTGAAGCGTTTCTTGGGCTGCTCCCATAGATGATCTGGAATGGCAATTTATTTGTACTCCTATTGATCGAGTTGTTATATGCGAACTCAGCTTGCGGCAGAACTAGATCCCATCCCTTGGGCTTGTCCCCTACCAAGCATCACAGTAGGTTGCCCAAACTCCTATTAACCACCTCTGTTTGGCCATCTGTTTGGGGGTGGTATGCAGAACTAAACTTTAACTCCGTCTTTAGCTTCTTCCACAGGGTCTTCCAGAAATAACCTACAAACTTGGTATCCCTGTCCGACACAATGCTTCTTGGCAGCCCATGGAGGCGTACCACTTAAAGAAAAAACCAGCTACATGGACCGCATCGCTAGTCTTCTGACATGGGATAAAGTGAGCCATTTTCAAAAATCTGTCCACTACCACAAATATGGAATCGTGTCCCCTCTACGTCCTGGGAAAACCAAGCACAAAATCCATACTAATATCTTCCCACGGCCTTTCGGGTATAGGCAGCGGTTGATATAAACTAGTAGGCTGCCTCACACCTTTTGCCATCTGGCATATCCTGCAACTCTGCACAAACTTTGCCACATCCTGTTGCAATTGCGGCCAGTAATAGTTTTCACTAACAAGTGAGATGGTTTTGTCACGACCAAAATGTCTAGCTAGACCCCCACTGTGCTTTTCTTTGATGAGATTCTCTCTCATTGAGCTCCTCGGGATGCATAACTGGTTCCCTCTGAACAACATTCCCTCTTGAACCAGGTAATTCAACCACTTAGTCCTGTCCAATGTAACAGGCGCAGTGCAGGCTTTCCAAGCTTCTGCAAAATCGGGGTCTACAGGGTATAAGTTCTTGAGCTCAGCAAACCCTACAACCTCCACTTTCATTTCTATCATCAGACATTGCCTCCTACTCAATGCATCTACCACCCTATTGGATCTTTCGCTCCGATGCTTCAGCACAAAGGTGTAGCTCTGCAGGAACTCTACCCATTTTAGGTGCCTCTGATTCAATTTTCCTTAACTGTTAATATATTGTAGCGCTTGATGGTTGGTATAAAGAATGAACTCCTTCGAAAACAAATAATGCCTCCATTTCTTGAGTGCTTGAACTATGGCATAGAACTCCTGATCATACACCGAATACTTCCTCCTGGCATCATTGAGCTTTTCGCTAAAATATGCAACAGGCCTACCCTCTTGGCTCAATACAGCTCCTATGGCACTGCCACTTGCATCGCAGTCTACTTGAAACACTTTATTGAAATATGGAAGTGCTAATACGGGTTTCTCAGTGACCTTCTTCTTCAGCATAGCAAAGCTTTTGTCTGCTCCAACTTTCCACTGGAATTCCTTCTTGTTCCCCTTCATTGTCTTCGTAAGAGATGCGCAAATACTGCTGAAGCTTCTAATGAATTTTCTGTAGAAACTGGCCAGACCATGAAATGATCTAACCTCGGTCACACTTCTTGGGACAGGCCATTCTAGGATAGCCCTCACCTTTTTGGGGTCCATTTTGAGACCATTTGCTGATATAACAAATCCCAGGTATACCAGCTCCTTCTTCACAAAGTTGCACTTCTTCAGATTGATCAGTAACTGCTCCTCCCGTAGCTTCTCAAAAACCTTCCTGATGTGCATCAGGTGCTCTCCCAATGTTCTGCTAAAAATTAGTATATCATCCAGGTAAACAATAACAAATTTGCCCAGGAATTCCTTCAGAACTTCATTCATTAACTGCATGAAGGTACTTGGTGCATTGGTTAGCCCAAATGGCATAACCAACCACTCATACAGCCCCTATCTGGTTTTAAAAGCTGTCTTCCACTCATCCCCTTCTCTAATGTGGATCTGATGGTAACCACTTTTCAAGTCGATCTTTGTGAAGTATTCAGCTCCACTTAAGCAGTCCATGATATCATCCATCCTTGGCAGTGGGAATCTGTATTTGATGGTGATCTTGTTAATTGCTCGAGAGTCTGTGCACATCCTCCATTCTCCATCCTTCTTGGGTGCTAGTACTACTGGTACTGCACATGGAATAAGACTCTCCCTAATCAGGCATTTCTTCAACAGATCCTGAACTTGCCGATTCAACTCTTCAGTTTCCACAGGCGTCATTCGATGTGCAGCCTTGTTTGGCAAACTCGACCCAGGCACCAAATCTATGTGGTGACTGATCTTCCTAACAGGTGGTAAACCTTCAGGAACATTGTCAAAAATGATATCAGGGAATTCCTCTAATAGTCCCATGACTTCCACTGGAATTTCCTTGCATCCTTCTTCCCTAACCCTGGGGATTATAGCATAGCACATATGATCCGGCTTCAGGCCTTCCAAGAATCTTCTACCATCAACTAAACAAACTCGTGCACTGCTACATACTTTCTCATCCGCCTCCTTCAGGGGTTTTAACTTGTGGCGAACTCCATTCTTTGATAGAGAATATGTGTTGGCTCGACCATCATGGATAGCACTTCGGTCAAACTGCCATGGTCTCCCAAGCAGCAGGTGACATGCATCCATAGGCAAGATGTCACATAAAACCTCATCTCGATAAGTTATAATATTGAACTTCACCAGGCATTGTTCACTTACTAGTGCCCGATGGTCCTTTTGCAGCCATGCAATCCGATAAGGGTGCGGGTGTTTTCTCCTTTCCAACCGTAGCTTGGCAACCATTTCCTCAGAAACCAAATTGTCAGTGCTTCCATTATCTATGATGATGTTACAGACCTTGCCTGCGCACTTGCATCTTGTTCGAAACAGGCTATTCCTTTGGTCTGCCTTTTCCTCTTCATTCAACAAGACTCTTCTGATGATCATTGCTTCCCCTCTTTCTGCCTCCTCTGAGTGCTCAGACTCTAAACCTTTGTCTGCTACAACAGCTTGGGCCTGACCCTCAGGTCTTCGATTTGGCCTCTCTTGATGCTGCGGGCAGTTGTATGCCATGTGTCCTTCTTCTCCGCAGTTGTATGCCCTGTGTCCTAGTAACCGCTCCATACCCCCAGGCCACCTGTAACTTGATGCCACGTGTCCTTGCAATGGTCTCTGCGGTCGTCGGCTGGTCAAACGTCGTGAGTGCTCTGTCGCGATATCATAGTGTGTTTGCCTCTTTGCGCTCTTTCTCCCTTTCGGTCATGATATCGCGACCATTCTACCTCTGGGTGCCTTGGTCCCAAAAGCATCATGATTTCACAACCATTTGGCACCTTGTTCACTTTCCCTCCAAAGGTGTCACGATTTTGCGACCACCTTGCGTCTTTACGCCGTTACTCCGGAAGTGTCGCGATTTTGCGACCACTTGACGCCCTTGAGTCTTCGGCCCGAAAGTGTCACGATTTCATGACCACTTTGCGCTTTAGAACCTTGCCCTCGAAAGCATCGCGATTTCATGACCATTTTGCATTTTAGAACCTTGCCTCCGGAAGTGTCGTGATTTCACGACATCTTTGAGCCTCTGAGCTTTGCCTCCGAAGGTGTCACGATTTCGCGACCATTTTTGTTCCTTAGAACTTTTCCTCCGAAGATGTCGCTATGCCTTCAAGTCTTGTTCCTCGGACGTGTCACGATTTTGCGACGTCTTTTAAGCTCTGCCTTGGAAGGTGTCACGATTTCGCAACGTCTTTTAAGCTTCGCCTCGAAAGGTGTCATGATTTCACGATGTCCCTTAAGCTTCACCTTTGAAGGTGTCACGATTTCGCGACCATTCTTGTGCCTTAGAACTTTTCTGCCGAGATGTCTTAGTGCTTTCAAGTCTTTACCTCCCGAAAGTGTCGCAATTTCATGACCAATTGGCACTCAAGTGACTTTGCCTCGAAGCTGTCGTGATTTCACGACCAATCGACACCCAAGCTGCTTTTCCCCAGAACTGTCACGATTTCATGACCATTTGGCGCCTTGACCTCTCTGCCCCAAAAATGTCACGATTTCATGACCATTTTGCATCCAGACCGCGTTGCTTCAAAAATGTCATGATTTCGTGACCCTTTGGCATCCAAACTATGTTGCCTCAAAAATGTCGCAATTTCGCGACAATTTGGCGTCCCAACTGCGCTTTTTCAAAAATGTCACGATTTCGCAACCATTTGATGCTTTGGTCCTTTTCATCAAAAAGTGTCATGATATCGCGACAGTTTGGCCCGCTGGCGCCCTTCTTCAAAAAGTGTCGCGATATCGCAACAGTTTTAGTACTTAAAGAAAAAAATACATTTTGGGTGATGCAAGATTGCAGCTTTGCCATCGGATGCTCCTGCATCATATACAATTTTATACATGAACATAATGCTTGTCTAGTGCCTACCAATAGTGTTGGTATAGAGATAATACATAGCACTATCATAGATCCTAGTTCACATGCCATCATAGCAATAAATCCCTATTAGTATCTTGTCAAATACAATGGATACAATTGAGATGCAATAAAAAAATCATTTAAAAAAATTATCTAAAATTATTATAAAATTAAACTAATATAATTATTACAAAGTAATTTAAAATTTTAGGATCATAATTGTCAAGATATGTATGAACTTATTTTTGTGTTTATGAAAATTAATTAGATTATATATTATGAATGTTAACATAATAAAATATGTGTCAAAATATACATTTTATAAAAATAAGTAAATATGATAGAAAAATTAACATAAATATATACTTATATGATGTGAATGAATGTATAGTTTGGGTAGTGTATATTGCATACACATACAAAATATAGATATACAAAATAAGAATGAACACAAATATATATATATATTGGTTACCATTGCTTTCCTCATCATTCTCACTAAAATATTTATTGTCATATTGTTTCTATCTTCATTATTGTCTTCCTCCTCATTAATATAGTCCTCATCCTCTTTGTCCTTTTATTCAATATTCTTATTTGGTTGATCACTACCTCAACAATCAATAAAGTAAAACACCTATTGATATAAAAATAGAAAATATTTAATATTTATCAAAAATATTTAATATTTATCAAAAATATTTAAATTTGAATAGTATAATCATATTGAAATGCATACCATTGAAAAATAGCCATGCTCTTCAATTTTATTATTATTATTATTATTATTATTATTATTATTATTTTATGTATACTAGAGGAATCAGTAACTCACCTCATCATTGTTTTGAATCCTATTCCTTGCTTCCACTATAACCTCCAGTTGCATCGGGTAAAATTATTAGCATAGCCAATGGTGATGGCGTGATATATCCTATGATACTATGAGGCTTGAGGATTCAAACTAGGGTCTCCACACTCCTACGGGAGTGCTTTGACCAACTAGCCTAACCCTCAGACATATCCTCAATTTTATTGATTGAATAAATATTTTCCATTATCATTAATCAAACATTGAAATTAAAGGGAAATATATTTTTGGTATTTTAACTCTTGCATATTATAACATGAAAGTTAAATTGTATGATACTTTAATATATATGACCTTTATATTTATAAATTTGTTAAAGAAAACATAAAAATTAGCATATTCTCCAATACTTACATAATTATATATGATTGCATCTAGACTTATTTTCCAAACTTAATGAGCCATTTTTTTGTCTTGTTCACCCTAGACTAATAGCCCTTGTCTTGGCTACACTCTTCACTAACTGATTTTTCTTTTTCCTTACTTATATTAATTGCATAACTACTTCAAATACATAGGATCATATTCCTATAGCTTATTCTTGTACCATTGGTCACTTGGGATATTTATATGCAACATCCAAATGAATTGTAATTATTAAAAAAATATAATAAAAATTAATAATTTCACAAAAATGACCAAAATTTGTAATTGTTAATAGAATTATAAAAATACAAAATTTGACACAAGAATTAAAATATAAATATTACATATATAAATTTATGTTTTATTTTATTCATAGTTAAGGAGTCATGTATGTTAATGTGTTTAAGATCATATTGTTTACCTAATTCCTTTATTTCTTGTACTAATGAACCTCTATTTCTATATGGAATGGAGTTATAAATCATGTGACTATAGTTTTGATATACGAATTTGGTCTTTCAACCAATTTTGTGTCTTTAAAATATAATTCATGAAGAAAAAAATTATCGATGTTAAGTAATATTGATCAATTGACAATGGATTAAGTAGTTAGAAATATGGGCTTCTAATGGAGAGACCTTGATTCAAATATTTCCAAGCAATATAATACCTTTATCTAGTTTATGAAAATTCCATGGAAAAATGAGGATGATGTAATATAGGTGGGGTATATTTACTACCATATAGCTAATGAAAAATGATAAATAAGATTAAAAATATTTACATGTTTAAGAATTATTGATTTAAAAATATATCAAAAATTTTATAATACTTATCAAAATGTCACAATAATTTTCTTATTCTGCTTCCATAATAATTTGTCTTTTTTTTATTTGTGAAAGAGGTTTTGAAAGGATCTTGTAACCTTTTAGCTAGGATAGGGTCTCCCAGCTGGAAAAAAAAAAACAAAAGTAAGAAAAAATATTCGCGATAGCAAAGAGGAGCTACAAAAGCAAATAGAGAGGCCCACGCAAGGGTCAAAGAAAAAGCCTTTATAGGCAATAAGAGAAGCCCTCATGGGAGTGAAATATAAGGATAATAGAGGAATTTAGGAGAGCTCCATCCATTGAAAAAAAAAATCTCATAAGGCTGGAACACAAAAATTAGTTGAGTTAGTTTCTAGTGTTATCGGCATCACGACTTACATCAACCTAACCATCTTCACCCACCAAACTTTTGAACTCACATAGAATTTTGTATTGGTATTTGTATTCCTCCAGGAGTGCATCTACTTGAATTAGTAGGGATAAGGTCATCTTTTTAGCTCTGGATAGAGCTTTCATGATATTGTGAAGTTCTTAGAGGTGGCCCTTATTAGAAAAGGATGATCAGCAAGAATTGTGAGAAACTAGCATAGGCTATCTAGAAGAGCATTTCAATGGGTGGTTTCTTTTGGGAACTAGAGTGCTCTCCAATTTAACCTAAAAATACAAGGAGTCCTCCAATTGGTCCTAATTATTGATGATGATGGGTGCCTTATGTTTCCCACTAGTAGACTTGCTCCTAGTGGAGTTGTTGTGAGTCTCAAACTTCATACTGTAGACACCAAATTCTAGCCACTTTTCATCCATCCGTTTTTCTTCCAATCACAACCATCCATTATTTATATATATATATATATATATATATATATATATATATATATATATATATATATTTAATAAATACATAAATATATATATTTTATATTTATATATATTTAATAAATATATATGTATTTATATAAATTAATCTAGCCATCCGTCACCTTTTAATCTCATCCATCCATCCATCTCAATCCATGTTATTTTCCCAATATTAATCTCCACCCTTCCTCATTTTTAATCTTGACCACCCATTTTGTGTCGTCAAAACCCTAACATGTTTAATAGTAGATTATAAAATATGAGTCATTTTTATGAGTCAAAATCTCAAGCACCTTAGACCTTAATCCCTTAATCCTTGAAGATATTTTTGAATCCTAAGAGAAATCCTTAAACCCTTCTACCCTAGCAACTTCACTATCACCTCCGTCATTTCACCACCACCATCGCATATCCCATTTTCACCATCACCAAACCCTCATGAACTAGATTGGATTCTGGAACACTTCCCTCAGCCCTCAAACACCCTCTAGAGTTTGAAAATCTCTTTTAGATATTTTTGGAACACCTTCGGGCATTCACATCCATCACAAAATGTCTCTGGGTATTTCTTGCATCATATCTACAATCCCCTAACCCTCGAGTGTCGTTCAAGAATTCACATGATTCTTGGTCATAGAAGAAAAAACAAATACTAGCATCGACAAGATAAGGTATTCGTTACATTCATTTTATATTTTTGTACTTCCTATTTTTAGTTATATTCTACAACATCTAGGGTGTTAGTAGTTTTTATCTTTTAGAGGGCCTCACGTAGTGGAGCCCTCACAAGTGCTTCTAATCTATTTTTTTTATTTTTTGTTTACAAGTGTAGAAACCATATTTCTAAAAAAATTTGAAGCTAGGGTAGACCTGCAGGGATACGCAAGCCCACCCACACTCCTTGTTTGGATTGAGAACAAGTGAGAAGACACCAGTTGTGTATTAAGCTAGGGTTTTAGAGAACCCTAGAATTTGTAAAATTTGTATCACAAAAGTATTGTAAAACCCCATATTAGGGCATATTTATTATATAACTCAGATATATATCCACGTTAATAAAAAATTATTCATTTTATACAATCTTGTGTTATTATTGTGCTTTTGTTACTTTATTCTTGTATTGGTGTTGTTCGATTCTAGTTTACACATAGTGCTTAGGGTTTCCTCCACTTTCACCTCAAATTCAATCATGCAATTAGCTCTTGTAGATGATGGGCTAGCATCAACATTATCATCCATAGGTGCAATAGCCATGATAACTGCTCTTCTAGCTTCTCTCTCAAGTACATACCTAGATGACTAGGTGAAGCCCCTGATGAAGAGGAAAAGAAGAGACTCCCTTGTTGACATTCAGGATAGAGCACTCAATCAACCTGTAGAGGTATTCATGGATGTTTATTATCTTTTCCCCTTAAATTATTGAGGAAAGCTAAGTGGAATCTCCTTAAAATAGCACCAATACCATCCATCATAAAATATTATAGCACAATTATCATAACAACATCTGAGGTTTTAGGGAGTGTCTCTTTGATGATACCCCTTTATCTATACCTAGATTCTCCTCCTTATCCTTTAAGAGGTAAATTTCACTCTACAAAGAGTGCTTTTATCTATGGATATAATTCCCATCATTGGGTAAACCAATGGTTTTAACCAGAAGAACTATGGTGACTATAAAACTTAGGCCTCAAAGGGTGACATGGCCATTATCCCATGTTCAAGCAAACTCTATGGATAGATCCATGTTATTTACACTAATTTTTTTAATAAGTGAATCAGCCCATGATCCCTAAATATTTCTTCCATGAGGGCATCAATATGAAGAGATGCAAGTTTGAAATGATAGTTAGAATCTACCATGGAATAGGGAGACAAGCATTGGGAAGAAGAGGAAGAGAAAGCCAAAATATTAGAGTAGAAGAAAAGGCGATGGTTGAATGTCATAGCATAGAATTATTTCTATTAATATAGGCAAGGTAAGGTTCTAGGTCTTGTCAAGTTAACCAAATGGAATGCAACCCAGAGAGGAAAGAAGGATTATGTTGTTCTCATGCAAGATGAACTAGTAAAATCGATGCTTTTAAGGTTTCACCAATCATAGAAAATAATGATGAGTTAAGTGTGGTTATACCAATTATAATGTAGTACAAGTTGAGTTTGTTTCTAGAGGAAACTATGTGCCAAAGAGAATAATTCATCCAAGGAGCATAGCAAGAATCAAAGGGGCCTTTGAATTCCACTAAGGAGTGAATTTTCCACATATGATTAGGTAAATCTAACAAAATCCCAATCACATGGTAGTACATAGTTCCAAGGTATTGAATCCCATAGTTTTTGGCACTTCCAACAAGACCATTAGTGTCATTGGTATAATAGGTAGAAGTGTCATAGTGATGATATCCAAAAGTTTTCGCACTCTGCATAATATTGTTATTGTTGTAATAGGGAAGGGAGTCCCCTTGGTTCATCGATACACTATTAGAGATAATTCTTACCAATTCCATGTGTCATAGGAAGTTATAAAATGGAATACTCATTCATAAATCATTACAAAGGATGATACTTATAAAATCTACTTTGTAATAAATGCTCCACATGTGGTAGAGAAAAGGAAGGAGGTAACCGATCATGCAAAGAAAAAATATTTGGTCACCACTGCCATCATCATGTTGAACATGCACCATGAAAAATCTAGTATCCCCTAAAAAAGGAGGTGCACAGATGCTATGTGTCACCACAAATGATATTTTTATCACCAATGCAACAATCATGTTGAACATACACCATGAAGAGTCCAAAATCCCCCAAGAGAGGAGCATAAAAGCTACATGTCATCACAGAGTTCTAAATGTCCCTATAAATGGGGGTTTGATCCAACTCAACCACAAAAAAAGAGGGGCACCAATACATAGAGGTTTAAGGCCAATAAAAAAATAGATATAAGGAAAAGATATCAAAGGGCCAATGAGAGAGCAAAAATGAAAAACTTTGACATAAAAGGAAGGTGACGTGAGAGGCAAGGGAGCTGTGAAGAGATCACCAAACCCAGTAGACCCTTAAGAAGAGCTTAATTAAAATATAAGGATAAGGAATTACCATCAATAATATAAGGGGGGAAGCTATTAGTCTAAATGGTAAGGTTTGGCTCAAAGACACCCAAGTTAGCTAAGAGGTCAGTAATTTTATTATCTTCTCTGAATACATGTTGGATGGAGACATTGGTGGAGGAACTAAGAAAGGTTTGGCTTCAGAGATAAAATTGGAAACATTCCAAGACATATATTGGGTCCCTTTGAGACTCTTAATGATATTTATCAAGTTATATTTAATCAAGGATATTAGGACAATGAAGATGAGGTAGAAGAGATAGACCTTGAAAGAGTGCTTGAGCTTCAATGAAGTGATTGGTTTGAACACCAAGGCATTCTACAAAGGCCAAGAGGATCTCCATTGTATAATTATTGAAAATACCTCCAATACTAGTAGGATCAAGATTGCTCTTTTCTGCACCATAATAGTTTAATGTTATCCAACCTGGGGGTGGAGGAGACCACCTGATGAGCAAACAATCAACCATAGAATTAGGGGGAGAAATGGGAAAATAAGGAAGCTTAAGAGACCTATCCAATTGAGCTTCATCCAAGGGTTTTGGAGACCCAAAGACAAGAGTGATAGAGAGGTTTTCAATAGAATAATTCTAAAAAGAAAATAATGAAATTCATGGGTGGAGTTGTTCAATGCTCTATAATTACACTCATGCCAAACTTCCCATAAGAAATGGGGAAGACAAAAATTCTAGAAATTTTTTACGTGGAAGCTTCTAAAAGGGCTAGGAAAATGTAAACATAAGTAATTTAGAAGAATCGAAGGTACCCAAGAAATACCAAAAATGGATAATAAGGATGAATAGATGTTGAGAGAAAATTGATAAGAAATAAATATGTGTTGGGTTGATTCACAAGTTTGGTTGCAAAGGTAATAGCAGTTGTGAATAAGGTACTTATTTCAAATGATATTTGAAGATGGATATTAGGAATGGAAAGGATATTATCTTGGATAGCTAGATAGAAAAATAATTTTATTTTGGATGTAAGGTACTGATTCCAAATGATATTCAAAGGAACCAAGGTTGACCTAGATTTTTAGTAAGAAAGTAGGTTATTTTAATAGAAAAACACCATTCTCACTAGGTGGCCAAATAGGCTTATCTTCTGCTAAAAATATAGGGATGACACAGAGGCACAAAATATTGGATAGCATAGAGGTAGATATTATTTTTTCTTCATTCAAATCACCAAGAGGGAAGGGATTCCAGGACCTTCTATTGGTGTCGATAAAATTACACTTCGAACCAAACAAGATATCAGTTAAAGGTTTTAAGCAAATTAGATCAGAAAATTTCTAAAGTGGACTTTCATCTAGCCATATGTACTCCCAAAATTTAATATTCTACCCACTATCTAGTCTCCACCATATACCTCTCCTGATAAGTTCCTTGGACCTAAGAATGGAGTTCTAAACTGTAGAGCCTAGAATGGGAAAGAGGTTGTCTAGAAATTTTGGTTGGTTCTAGAGATACTTAGCCTTAATAATGTCAACCTAGAGAGAGTTCATATTCCATAGGAATCTCCATCTTTGTTTAGCTATAAGAGTTGCATTTATATTATTGAATTTCTTGAGTCTAATGCCTTTGTAGTTATTTTTAGAGTAAACTTAATCCCAGGCAACCAGATGGAATATTTGCTTGTGTTCAAAGCCAAACCATAATAAGTTCCTCTAGATTTGTTCTATCTTATTGTACACTTTAATAAAAATCTAAAAAATGGAGAGAAATAAAATAGGCATGCTTTGGAGGGAGGCTTTAACTAAAGTAGCCTTCCTAGCCTAGTTGAGAAGCTCCCTTTCCATCTGACCAACATTTTTTGGATTCTTTCTATAAATCAAAATCGAACAACATCGATACAAAAGATAAAGTAACAAAAGCATAGTAATAACACACAATTGCACAAGATGAATAAGCTTTTTATTAACATGGGTGGATCTCAAAATTATACAATCAATGTGCTCCAATATGGGGTTTTACAATGCTTTTGTGATACATATTTTACAAATACTAGGGTTCTTTGAAACCCTAGGTCAATACAATGTTGGTGTCTTTGTGTTTGTCTTCAATCCAAATGAGGTTGCGGGTGGGCTTGTGTATCCTTGGTAGGCAACCCTAGCTTAAAACTCTTCTAGATAGATGATTCATATACCTGCAAATAGAGACAACATCAAAAATAGATAGAAGCACCTATGAGAGCTCCATTGTGTGAGGCCCTTAGAAAGATAAAATAACTAAAACCCTAGATTCTATAGTATAATACTAAAAATAAAAATATAGGAATGTAAAATGAATGCACATAATATTATTACCTTGTCAAAATGCTCATTTTTGTCTCTACTCTTTTCAATTATGGTCGCGAGGATGCTCGAACGGTGCCCAAGGGTTGGAGGACTACAGATCTACTGCAAGAAAAATCCAAGGGCATTTTGTGAAATTTGTGGATGCATGAAAGAGTTCCAAAAAATCCCAAAGGTGCTAAACTAGCTCTAGGAGATATTTAGGAGCTAAGAGGAGTATCATAGAACTAGATCTAGTTCTACACGGATTTGGCAGCGATGAAAAAGGGTAAGGGGATGGTGATGGTGAATGATAAAAGTGATGGCAAAGTGGCTAGGGTAGAAGGGCTTGAGGATTTCTTAGGTACTTAAGATTCTCAGAGACTAAGAGTTTGATTCATCAAAATGACTCCTCTTTTATAATCTACCCTTGAACATGTTAGGGTTTTTATGACACAAAATGAGTGGCTAAGATTAAAACATGAGGAAGGGTGGAGATTAAGTTTGGGTAAGTGGAATGGATTGAGATGGATGAATGGTTGATATTAAAAAGTGGTAGAGGGCTGGGATTAATTTATATAAATACATATATATTTATTAAATATATGTAAATATAATATATAAAATATTAATATTTAAATATATATTAAATATATATATATATATATAATGGATGGTTGTGATTGGAGGACACAAATGGATGACAAGTTTCTAGGTTTTGGTGTCTATAGATGACCTTTTTTGTACCACATTGCGTGAAACACAATGCATTACAAAAATATGAGACACCTAGTTTGGCATGGCGAAGAAGCATCTTTCTTTCCTTGGAATGCAAAGATGATTTTTAAGATAAAAGAATTTATATGTGTAGCTTACCCCTCAATTGGTGAATGAGTGAAGAATGAATCTCATAAGCCAATTGATAGAATTGTGCGATGAAAAATATAGTTGAATGGTGTAAGTGCAAATATATGATGTAAATGTGGATGATATGAATAATGTAAATACGAATGATATGAATGATGTAAAATGATGTTGTTTTTACCCCAACGGAGAAAAGGGGTTATTGTAAAATGCATTTGGTTGATTCTATTGATTCTATTTTACCCCAAAAGAGAAAGGATTTTTTCCAAATGTACATGCCATGATCATGTAAGATGTATCCCTTTGTGGGAAATCAAACTCAAATTTATTTACCCCAAGTTTGGGGTGATTCCATGCTATTGAAGAAAGTGCCTTTTGGCATAATTGAAATGCAAAGTGATGAAAATATAAAATAAAGAAAAGGATTCAAGTTGTGAAGGACCATCTAGTGACTGTAATATAATTCCTTCAATTTAAACCAATCAACCTAGGTAAGGTCTATCTCCATTATGACTTTTAATGTAAAATAAATGATGCGATATGATTTTTTTCGTGTTTTAAGCCCACAAACAAGGCCATTAATGACATTTGTTTAGAAAATTAATCTAAACATAGTTTCACTTCAAACAATGAAGGAGAAAATTTAATTTGATTTTGTATTATGAGATAATGGATGATGATAAAGTTCAAGCATACTTATGGTGATTTATCTATCTTACCAAATTGCATGGAAAACCAATCACTACAATCGCCAAGGAGATAGGATAGACTACTAGATACGAGGTTCACTTGAAATTGCATGTGAACTTGGTAAATATTTTATGCAAATTTAATTTTTGGTATATTTGATGACGTTGAAATGAAAAATGTATTTATGAATGGATTGCATGATTTTGTAAAATTTTGCATTGGTTTAGAGCATTTTTAGAGCAATTTTGGAAAATTTTGTGACTTTTGATCGCAAACAAAATTTAACCATCCAAATCAATCCATGTTATCACAAAGATGAATGAAATGATGGAGTGAATGATTGGAATGATAAATATGGTCATTTTGTAAAAAATTGGACCGTTTTGGTGTGTTTAAAGAGTTTTAAGGTGATTTAGTGACTTTTGGTCGCAAGAAAAAATTAAGCATCCAAATCAATTTTTGTTTTCACAAAACATGCTATGGTGATGAAATGAATGTATGGATGCAATTTAGAATTATTTTGTGGAGGTAAGCTACATTTTTGGATCATTTTGGTCTTTCTAAAATTTTTGACACCAAACACTGGCCTACATCTGCAGCCTTATCAAATGCTCGTAAGTGTTTTACAATATTTAGACTCTAGTCAACATTTCAATGCACCTATGAATACCCATTGGCATTCTAATATACCAAAAATAGCTATAGATACTCTACAAAATATAAATTAGATTCATTCTTTGCGTTCACAAATTCTAGAAGTTGCATATAAAGGAGTGAGTGAGGAAGTGAGGTGGAGTGAAGAGGTTTGGTGGTGTGAAAGCTATGGCAATGGAGGGTTAGGATGTGGAGGTAGGAGCATAGGTGTATGTTGCTGAGGTAAGTGCCCTTGGAACTTTTAGTTTGAAAATATGTAAAAATATTTTTTGAGCTTATGTAGTGCATGTGACATTAATGTGTTTTCCCTGTATGTGTTGTGTTGCAGCTGAAGATCTTGGAGGCCCGACATCGATTATTGCATCTCATACCAAGAGTGAGAAATGTGGTGTGAGATGAGAAGTGGATATGTCTATAGAAGGTTGGGCTAGTTGGTATTTGTTGTAGTTTACTACTATAGTGTTGGGGCTAGGAGCACTTCAGTGTGGCTCAGCCTATGGGTTTACCTACTAAGGCATGGGATATAGAGTATACCTATGCTATGAGATGGCTAATGGTAGAGGAGGTGTAGTTGAGTCATCCTATTTAGACTAGAAATTAGTATAAGGATTTATGGGTTAGGTTGACATCTACTAAGGTGCTTTGGAGACCGTGGTGAGGTGCCACTTGGACTGGTGATGGGGAGCAACTATAGAGGATATGTTAATCAAGATGGGTGTTTGTGAGGCATGGGAATGAGGTGGAGTTGATCCAATTATTATGGGTGTTGAGGTATTTTGAGCTATGATAGTAAATTACTAATGCACCAATGTTGTATAGGTGCCATAGGGATGAGACGGGTTTATATTATGCAGAGGTATGGAGGGTGACTTATGAGGATGATGTGAGGACTACTATAGAGTATGATGTATGGTTCACTACAAAGCCACCATGGGTACTGATTTTGGTAATGGATGAGTGGAATGGGGATGAGTATGAGGTAGAGGCTAAGGTGGAGGAGGTAGATGAGGCTCCCACACATCGAAGACATCTTTGGTCTAGCAGTCAAAGGATATGAACTAGGAATGCAATAGAGTAGGCTCTAGAGATTAGAGTTGATGGAGATAATGATGATTATTATGATATGGAAGAGGTTCTAGAGAGACCTAAAATTTGGAGTGAGGAGTGGGTGAGGCTTAAGAATTTGGTGGTAGAGTGAGATGTAGTGATAGTAGATTGGGATGCATAGATAGCAGCTTGGGATGTAAATATAGCTCAGCTACAGGTAGATCTAGAGGTATAGATGACTATATATGGAGGTGAGGATAGTATTTTGAGGGTCTGAGTAGAGCTACTTGAGAGGGATCATCATTAGAGAAATGATGTACTATGCCTTTGGTATCGATATGGATACATCTAGGATTTGGAGGATCGATTGATGGAGCACCACATTGGGCTACAAGATCCATCCTCTTCCTCCATATCAGGGTTTGTTAGGTATAGCGAGTCTAGGCATAGTGGATCTAGTTCTAGTGGTCCTTCAGTTTCATACAAATACTCCTATAGGAATTAGCTAGTGCTTAGATGCACTTTTTGTATATGATCCTTGGTGCTTCATTGTATATAGCCTTCAGACATTCATTATACATTTGATATGTATATATATATACATGGTTATTACTTTGATTTTATGCTTTTGTGTGAATTATTTTGTGTTAATGCATGTGTATATGTGTGATGGATGATAATTCAATGGTAGTGTGTATGAATGCAAATGAATTAATGCTCTAATGATCATTCGTAATTTAGATTTTACTTGACCATGCATAGCATTGTTGTTTAATTAGGGGTACCAAAATGGTAGCATGTGAAGTGAAAGATTCATGTAATGATATGGATGTTGATATGGAAAACTAACATGGATGTTGACATGGAAGAAGATATGGATGTTGATATAGAATATTGACTATTTTGCAGAGACTCATACATACTAGTGCTATCAAAAAACTCACTAAATACTATCTAATTTCTCTAAGATAAAATGTGTGTGTAATGAATTCATTTACCGAATCAGGAGTATGGTAATGACTCAAGGTAATCAAGAACCAATGTTTGTGCAAGTGAAATCATTAACCCATCTTGAGTAAATTGAGATGAAAACCTATCATGGAGGAGACCAAGAAGCTAGTTTATCTGTATGTGTGATCAAAGGTCTCTTTAAGAGAGACATGTTGCCATGCATGAGTGTATCCACTTCTAGTCAAGCATCTATAGCTCCAGTGGATATTAGCTCCATAGTCCAAGAATTTGATCTCTAAGCTTTGGGTATTCATACTACCTAATTATTTTATTGGAAATGTAGTTCTATCCTTACAACTTGATGATCTGTGGTGTGTGATGTTTAAAAGATTAAGAGCTTTGGGAAATCAAAATATCAACTAAAGTGTAATGATAATTTTACCCTATCCTTACTACTCTATCTTTGTATTTTGAAATGATTGTAATAGTGATGAAAACCACTATTTTTGTTTTTTGAACTATGTGCATGATGGGACAAGCAAGGATTACCCTTTTCATTTTGAGGTTCAACCCAAATATGGTATTATCCCTCTTTGACACAAGATATTTTTAATATGTGTGATTGTGTTTGGTTCAAGAATGTTAGAGTCAATTCCCATAACTCAATATTTTCTTAGTGAAAAATGTGTCTTGGTCCTAGAGAAAACTCGACATGTATTTGAGGTTTCTAGAAACACTAGGAGTTGCTGAGTGATCGAAAACACCTATGGATTATGGAAATTTTATTTGAAAATGATAATTTGGCTTTATGGAATGGCGTAATGAAATGGATGATAATTTTGAAGGTGCCCCTAAGTAAGGCAACATTACTTTGTTGAATCAATTGTTATCTAAACTTGAAAAATAACTATTAGTATGGTGAATGAAATGTGTGAATGTGGTTTTGAATGCAATGTATGAAATGCAATTTGTGAAATGAAATTTATGCAATGCAATGTGTGAAATGTAATATGTAAAATGCAATGTATGAAATGCAATGTTGTAATTTATAAAATGCAAAGTGAAATGCAATGTTATTTTTGTGTATTAGCCATGTATATATACATATATATAAATCACATTAATCATAGAATTATCTCAAGTGGATGATGTTAAGTGGTTTGGGCTCTTTAATTCCCTCTATACTGGAAAGCCTATAAGTTCCTTTACCCACTTTTTGAGTGACAATGTATGGACCTAACCAATTTGTCATGAATTTATCACAAATATGTGGTAATGCATTGGTGTTTTGTTGATTCTCTTTAAGAATAAGGTCTCCTCATTTGAATTGATATAGATAAACTTTGGCATTGTAATCACACTCTAGGCGATCCTAATAAACTCATAAATACTCTAAAACATTGACCCACCTTTCATCAAGAAGCATGAGTTGATCAAAATGTACTTGTCTACCAGTATCACCATCTATGAATTCCTATAATAAAATTTGCAATGAGGGGTCTCAATATCAAGAGGTACAATTGCTTCAGCTCCATAGACCATTGAAAATGGCATTGCCCTAGTAAGTATGTGAATGTTTTTTCGATAAGCCCATAATACCAAGGGGATTTTAGTATGCCAATATCAATGATTTTATTTGACTAGTTTCTTGAGAATAGCAATTAAGGTCTTGTTGGTAGCCTTAGTTTATCCATTTTATTGTGGGTAATAAGGAGTCAAGAAATTGTGTTGGATATTATATTTCTCACAAAGTGCTCGAACATCCTTATTTTTGAAATACTTATCATTGTTAGAGATGATTTTAGAGGGAATACCAAAATGATAAATGATATGATGAAGTATAAACTCCACAATTTGAGGTCCTATCATACTGGTTAGAGGAATTACCTCAATCCACTTTGTGAAGTATTCAATGGCTATAATGATGAATGTATGTTATCTTGAGGAAGGAGGTAAGATTTTGATAATCAAATCTAGACCCCATTGTGAAAAGGGCCATAGGATTTGAATAGGTTGTAATTCTTGTGATGGTACATGAGTTAAATTATCATGCTCTTGAAATTGCTTACAATACTTGACGTAAGTGCAAAATTTGCATTCCATGGTGGGCCAATAGTAACCCATGCATAGAATATACTTTGCAATGGCCAATATACTAAAATGACCACCACAAGTACCATCATGAGCTTTATCTATGGCTATTTGTGCCTCTGTAGGCTCAAGATAATGGAGGACTCCATCATAACCATGTTTATACAACATTTCCCTCAAGAGAGTAAAACAAGTTACCTTTTGCCTTGAAAGTGTATTTAGTAGTTTGTGACATGTCTAATGGGAGTGTTCCAAACTTGAGAAAAGATATTATTTTGTTGGACCAAGGCTCATACAAATTTGAATGGATAAAGCAAACATCCTTCTCATCCTTAGATTCAACACGAATAATTGCATATTTAGAGATCATTGTAACAATGAGTGGTTGTATCTCTCCTATAGAGTTATTTGGAATCAATAATCCTAGAGAGGCCATCACATATGCAAATCTATTTGTTAAATACGGTAAACTATTGATTTCATACCAATCAAATTTTATGAGAAATTTCATTGCTACTTCATGGTAAAGCTTTATGATTGGTTCTTTGCATTGGTATTCTCCATTCATTTGATGAACAACAAGTTGGGAATCACCAAATATCATGATACACTTTATGCCCATAGATATGGCTACTTGATGACCTAATATTAAAACTTCATACTTTGCATTATTGTTTGTGCATTGTTTGTCAAGTTTGAAAGATAGGGGAATAGGCACCCCTTGTGGTGTATGAAATACAACTCCAACACCTTGAACATTTTTACACTTAGAACCATAAAATAAGTGAGTGATATCGATGTGTTCCTTTGAAATGACATCTTCTTCTTGTTCAATGATAGTGAATACCAAATAATCTGGGAGCTCCATAATCAAGGGTTGATCACTAGGAAGTGGAGATTCTGAAAGATAATTCACTATGACCTTATATTTAATGGATTTTTGGCTAATGAACTTAAGATCAAATTTAGTAAGAAGTATTATCCATTTTACAATGTGGATGTTATTGTAAGTGCGAGACATCAAATAATGCATAATATTTTCATGAGCTATAACATATGTGGTGTGACTAAGCATGTAATGTTTGAATTTCTTAGTGGTAAAAACCACTACTAAGAACAATTTTTCCATGTAAGCATATTTGGTTTCATAGCTTACCAATGTTTGACTAATGTAATAGACAACTTTCTCTCTATTGTTCTCTTTATTTTGTGTAAGCATTATCCCTAATGCAAAGTCCATTGTTGAAACATAAATATGGAAGAGGACCCTCAAACAAGGAGGAGTAAAGATTGATGGAGAAGCTAGGTATTGCTTGATGTCATCAAAATATTTTTGGTATTTGTCTATCCATAAAAATGCCATCCTCTTTTATAGTACGTGATTGAATGGCCTGTATTTATCATAAAGTTGTGCAATGAAATATCAGATTCATTGAATTTTTCCTTGTAATCTATGCAAATCCTTAAATTTTTATGGGAGAGGCTGAGGCATCTCCATGATGGCCTTGAATTTTTTTGGGTCCACCTCAATGCCTCTTTTGGAGATAATGAATCCTAATAGTTTGCTTGAGGTAACACCAAAGACACATTTTTTGGGGCTCAACCTTACATTATGCTCTAGAAGTCGATCAAAGACTTTTTCCAAGACACCAATGTGCTCTTGTCGAGTTTTGGTTTTTGACAAGAAATCATCCATATAATATTCAATGATCTTATGCATGTAATAATGGAAGTTGTATGTCACAACACATTGATAAGTTGCAACTACATTTTTAAGGCTAAAGTGCATCACATTGTAATAAAAGTCCCCCAAGGTGTAGTGAATGTTATTTTGTGTTGGTCATCAAGATTGATTCAAATCTGGTTGTATCCTGAGAAACCATCCATGAGAGAGAATTTTGTCCAACATAAGTGTCAACAAGAGTATCAATACTTGGTAGAGGAAATTCATCCTTAGGAAATGCTTTGTTAAGATCTCAAAATTCAGTGAAAATGCGTATTGCCCCATTAGTCTTGTGAATGGTACCATATTTGAAAGCCACTCAAGATAGTCAATGGGGACAATGAAACCTACATCTAATAGCTTTTGAATATCTTCTCTGACCATGAGGGCAATGGTAGGATGCATCCTTCTCAATTTTTGTTTGATTGACTTAGCATTAGGGTCCAAGGTGATATTGTGGAAAACCAAGTTAGGGTCAAGACTAGACATATCTTTGTAGGACCATGTAAAAATATCCTTTTTCTTGAGGAGAGCAATTACTTGCTCTTGTTCATCTATGGATAAACTCTTACCAAGTTTGACAATTTTGGGATTGTCTTCATATGAACTAAGGTTCACATCGATGGTATCTTCGATAGACATGTGAGAACATTCCTCAAGCTGATGGGGCATTGGGATCAGATGAATGTCATCTATGAAATTATCAAACTCTTCTAACTCAACCTCTTCTATGTCTTCCTGGAAAACCTCTAGATCTAAAGGTGAAGGTGAAGGTGAATATGGAGGTGACGAAGGAATGTAGTTGGTTGAAGCCCTTAATAATTCCTCAAAAAGGTAAAATTTGGAAAAGTATGGAGGTGAGGAGATCCGGTTTATATCAATAAGACTCATGTCAATTAAAATTGGCTTTGCCAAATCAAATGGATTAAGTAGGGTGAATAATTCAACAGGATTCATTTTGACTTAAAGGGGAAAATTGTGGTTGGCAAAGTGGAGTATGGATGGATCTTGTTTGCTAGAATAAATGCTAGAACTTTTGTAACCTGAACAATAACGAGTAACACAAATACATGCAATAGGAAAAAAGCCATGTACATACAATGTAAATGATTTTTTTTGAAATTTTTGTGTGTGTGTTTTTTTTTAATTTTTTAATTATGTACATATGTTACAAAATTAGTCAATGAGATGAATTAATGAAATTGAGGTGGTGGTTCACCATTTGGTTCAGATTGCTCTTATGGAAGAAGTACGCAATAGATAGGCTGATGGATGGAAAAAATTCTAAGGTAAAACTCATCTTATTTGGTGAATGGAATGATGGGTGTTGATTACTCATTAGATTCATAAAAAGCTATTGATATGACATCATATTCTTTATAGACTTCATATTTAGAGTCATCAAGGTAATGGGTTTTTTCTTCTGAATTCAAATTAAGACTTTGAAAAGCTTATTCAAAAGAAGAGGTGAATGAATAAGGGTGATACCCTATACCTGAATGGTCTTGTACTTCTTTATACAAAGTATCAATGAGCTCTTGCATTCATTATTCATGTTGCCCTAGGCCATAACCTTACCAATTTAATAGATGAAAATATCGATATGGAAAACCTAACATGTGTTGTGTGTTGGCAGGTGTTGGTTGTTTGGGTTCATCTTGGGAATATGGATTGTAAAATGAATCAATCCCTCCATACACAAAATTTATGCTATTGGGTATTGAACCCATGTTGTACACCACTCATATAGATAAGGGTGGACCACATGGGTGGCCGTAATCCCTAGAAGTTTGGATATTAATTAGTGTGACGGTGATGTCTTGATGACATATTCACCAATACCAAGATTAGTGAGGTGGACCACAACTTGGGATGATGTGGAGATGAATGTGGAAGTGGATGTGGAAGGCTTAGGATTGTCTTGGGGTATGTATTGGAATGGCATATCACAATCTGTTAATTCAACTTGTGAGACATTAGTTGATGTGGATGGAGGTGGATTTGGCTAGGTTTTTTGATGGATGGATGATGATGTGGAGGGAGCAATAATGGAGGATGTTGATGATGATGATGTGGTTGATGTGGATTTAGTTTGACTACATTTAAATTTAGTCAATAATTATGAAGATGATGGTATAGAAGTGGAAGCTTGATGTGTGGTAGTGATGGAGAGTTTCTCAAAAATTGGAACTTTAGATGAAGAAGTGGATGGTGTGGTGGATGATGTGGTTGATGATGTGAGGAAATATGGGTGGATGGAAGCATGGATTCATAAGGATTTGAAATTAAATTACAACACTTAAATGGTTTGATATCCACTGGTATGCAATGTATCTATCCCTCATGTAAATATTTCAGTAATCAATTAAGTATAGAAGGGACACATCTCATTTCCCTAATCCAAGGATGTCCAAGGAGTAAATTGTATGCCATGTACATTTCCAAGATATGAAACATTGTGTGTAATATTTTTACCCCCACTTCGATGTGTAAAACTATAGTGCCAACTATGGAACATAGAGCATCATTAAATGCTTTCAATCTGAAGGTGAATTTTGTGATGTGAGATGGTGGGAGATTAAGATGTTGAAGAGTGGATGTAGTGATGATATTGATGGAGGAGCTAGTATCAATAAAAACTCATTTGAATGTCTTCCTATTAATTTGATCCATGATATGCAATGGAGACTCCAATGATCTTGATGATATTGGTTTGATTTCAAAATCATAGAATGTAATGGTGGGCTCCACACATATTTTGATTCTTCCCATAAAATTGCTAAAGGCTTTAGCATCTTGAGATTGGAGTTTAATGGAATTTAAAATCTCCATTAATTCCTCGTAATGTTGGAAATATTTTTGAATACACTCATAAATCGAAAGTTTAGCTGAAGCTATTTTAAGGCTAGTGGTTAGTTGACTACTCATAGAGATAATTGGCCTTTGTGGATGATTGGGAGGATGAACGGGTGGAGATGGATGACTCAAAATATGAATGGGTTGGGAAGGATTGGTAGAATATTTTTTAAGATATGATGAGATGATAGGTTTTGGAGATACACTTACCTATGGTGCTATGGGATATTGAACAAGCTACTGTTGTGTATTTTGTTGATTTGTGTGTTGTTGACCTCAAGTGACTACATGAATAACACCCACAATATCTGGATATTATTGAACATGATTAAATTGATTAGGAGTCTTGGTAATTGATCCTCCTATTGTTGGTTAAGCTTCCTCATGATGGGGAAGTGGTGTTTGATATATGTCAAGGTTTTGATTTTGTTGAGCTAAGGGACTATCAAGCTTGATGGCCTCTAAGTCAATTAGGTCTTGCACCATATTTTTAAATTTGTAGCAACCATTGATATCATGACCATTTTATTGGTGATAAGGAAAAAATAGACATTGTCAATATTTTTTGCTATGTTTGGTGGGATAATCTGATTTGACCTCAGGTAAGGCAAGTTGGTTAGTGTCATACAACCTACGAAATATGGAGGTATATGATTCAAGTAAGAGGTGTATTGGTAATTTCATTGAACATATTGCTGATGTTGGTGATTTTCCATAGTTGGTAGTGTGTTTTGAACTTGTGATGGTGAGGGAACCGCATTATATGCAATTTGTTGTAGTGGTTGTTGTTGTTGAACCACTATCGGTTGGCTCATGACCACTTGTTTTTTTTTATTAGCCTGATTTGGCTTGAATTGGCCAGAATAGGTTCCTTTGGATTGGATCTTGTTCTACCATTATTTATTTTTATGCTTGAGCATACCTTCTTAGATTTTAATTTCTTTGATTATGCTAGCCTAGGCAAGAGCTTCTTAAAATGATCTATACTATTGTAATTATAATAACCATGAGATGGGTTTTAGGAAACTCTTGGTAAACAATCGAGTTAGCTCTTCCATTGGTAGGGAGAATGGAAGTTTTATAATAATAGCCCTCCAATGGTTTCCAAAGTCATAGAATGACTCATCATCAAATTATTTTAGATTATATAAGTCAGTCAATGAAATTTTATTTCAAACATTGAGGGAAAATCTCTCGAGGAATTGGTTCACCAATTGCTCAAAAGTATAAATACTATGATGAGGCAAGTGGTTATACCACTCCACAACATTTCCTCCCAATTTATAAGGAAATTTTTTTATCATTAGGGCATATTGATTTTAAATTTTGAAATATGAATGAATGAATGTGCTCACATGCTCTCTAGGGTCCTTAGTCCCCTTGAATTTGTCAAATTTTGGTACTATAAAATTTGTTGGATATGGTGATGATGGTACCAAAAAATGAATTGGTTGATTTATAAGGTATCTCAAAGTTGGCTTCTAGTTCATCATACCAGGAGTATTATGTATCAAAATACCAATCTATTGTTGCAAAGCTTGAATTCCAGGGTCTTCCCAAAGCCCTAAATCACTTCATGATTATGTGGAGATGAGGTGGTGAAATGTTGAGGTGTGATGATATTTTTATGATTTTATGGATTGGATTGAATTTGGTGATGTTGATGATTGAATGATTGTAAATTATGGAATGGAGATGATGTTTGAGGACTATGAATGGATTGACTTATTGGAATGGAATGGGTGTAAATTGATGGAGGTGTGGGAATGGAAACTATAGAAGGTTGTGATATCCATGATGGATTTGATGAAAAGAATATAGGCTAAGTGGAAGTTGTCTAAGGCTTAATATTTTCCACCTGTGCTTGTTTTTGGGGATAAGACTGAGTATTTTATTTCTCCTTAAGTAGTTTATTAAGGTGTTGCCATGAATATTGTATGTGAGAAAATATGCTCATTATATTCATAATCATAATAAATTACAATGCTTTTATAGCACTCCAATCAGTTTTAAATATTTACTATTATGGAGATCTTACTTGAACTATGTTTAGAAACACTCTAAACAATTCCCTATGTGCTCTCACAACAAAACTGATTTCCTCTCAAATAGTAAATTTGGTGCAACTATATTTAAATGAATTTTAAATATTTAGAACCTATATAATTTAGGGAAGATACTCTAAAGTATGCTCTAGAGTCCAACATTCACCCCCTTAAAGTTGAGAGGACTGAATAGAAAATCTCTCAGCTTTATATACTGAGCTTTCGCAACTCCTTTGGTGAAGATGTCCACTATGTTGTCCAAAGTGCTGCAATGTTGTAGCTCAATCACCTGTTTCTCCACCATGTCTCGAATGAAGTGATACTTCATGTCAAAGTGCTTTGATCTACTGTGGTGGATAGGATTATGTGCCAATTGGATGGCACTCATATTATCATAGTACAATCTTGTAGGACCACTTTGTTTCTCTCCAATTTCTTCAAGGAATTTTCTCAACCATAAAGCTTGAGTACTAGCATTTGTGATTGCTATATACTTAGCCTCAGTAGATGATAATGCTACAATAGTCTACTTTTTGGAACTCCATGTAATTAGTCCTGAGCCAAGACTAAAACAATTCCCTGAAGTATATTTTCTATCATCTATATTGCTTACCCAATCACTATCACTAAAGCCAACTAATTTTACAGAATTACATTTGTGGTAATGGATCCCAAAATCCAATGTACCCTTTACATATCTCAAACTTCTCTTATTTGCTTGAAAATGAAGTGCATATGGATCAGTCATATACCTTGAAACAAGAGAAATAAAATTTTGAATATTTGGCCTTGTGTTGGTGAGGAACATTAGACTCCCCAACCATGCTCTTGTAAGTGGTCATGTCAACTTTTGGTGCTCCATCATCTTTGCTCAATTGGATCCCATGACCCGTTGGAGTTGCAATAGACTTACATTTCTCCATAGAAAATTTTTTGATCATATCTTAAGCATATTTATGTTGACATATGAATATCCCTTTACATGTTTGATGTACTTCCATGCCTAGGAAATAATGCATCAAGCCTAGATCTTTCATTTCATATTATTTCATCATGGATTTTTTTAACTCCTTATTCATCTTCACACTACTACCCATGAATATTAGATCATCCACATATAAACATACAATTAGAATGTATTTACCTTATTTCATGTAGTAGAGAGTAGGTTAACTTTTGCTCCTAGTGAATCCATACTTTTAAAAGTAGCCATCAATACGTGAGTACCATGCCCTTGGTGCTTGCTTGAGGCCATATAGTGCTTTTTTTAGTTTGTAGACAAGGTTATCCTTACCTTGTTATTTAAAAACTTGAGGTTGTTGCAAAAAAACCTCTTCATTCAATTACCCATTTATATATGCACTCTTTACATCCATGTGCTAAATTTTCCACCCTTTGTGGGCAGCCAAAGAAAGTACTGATCTGATTGTCTCTTGTCTAGAAACAAGAGAAAATGTCTCCTCATAGTCAATCCCATACTTTTGAGTGAACCCTTTTGCGAAAAGTATTGCCTTGTGTCTTTCAATGCTTCCATAAACATTGAATTTGGTCTTGTAGACTCATTTGCATCCAACACATTTATTTCCCTTAGGAAGCTCCACTAGCTCCCAAGTATCATTCCTTTTTATAGAGGTCATTTCCTCTTTCATGGCTTGTTGCCATACATCATGAGCACTTGATTTTTCATAGCTATATGGCTCTAGCTCTATAATAGTCATTAAAGCATAATTTACTACATCTCTCTTAGGCTCTTGGGAGTCATCATCACCATACATATGCCTATTTTCAAGTCTTTTCAAAACTGCATTCATTTCACTAGCTTGAATTCTAGTGTATCTTTTCTAGAAATTTTTATCCAACATTTGAAAAGATGGAGGATGTTGAAAGTGTTATTTTACCTCTGTATGGAGAATCAATATCCATAGGTGAAGAACTTACTGATATTTGTGGATAAGGACTTGGAGTAGAATCAATTGTACTTGAAGTAGTACTCATACTTGGGCTTGGAGGACTTCCTTTGTTGTTTTTGGGCTACACTTGCTACACTTGTTGCACTTGAGAGGAACTTGCATCATGAGATCCATCATAAACAAAAAAAAAAATTATGACCCCATTCTCCCCCTTCATCAAAAATTACATCCATGGAGAGTACAATTTTACGTGTTTTGGGATTGTAGAGCCTATATGCTTTGGAAGACTCATAATTTCCAACAAGAATACATGCTTGAATTTTGGGGTCAAGTTTCTTTCTTTGCTCATCAAGAATGTGGGCATATGCAAGACAACCAAAAATCTTAAAGTGTTTTACATTTGGCCTTTTGCCATACCATCCTTCATAAGGAGTAATACCATCTAAACTAGAAGTAGGACTCCTATTCAAAATATAAACACTAGTTCTAACAACATCATCCCAATGCATGTTACTTAGATGCTTAGTTTACAACTACTATAGTGCGGTTCTCTCTTTCAGCCACACCATTTTGTTGTGGGGTGTAGGCAGATATGAATTGCCTTTTTATTCCACAATATTTACAATATTTTAGAAACAAATTTGAAGAATACTCTCCTCCTCTATCAGTCTTGAGACTTTTTACAACAAACTCACTTTGATTTTCTACATTATTTTTAAAATCTATGAAACAATCAAAAGCTTCATCTTTAGTTTTCAAAAAATAAACCCAACACATCCTAGAGAAATCATCAATGAAACTGAGAAAGTAAGAGTTGTTACCAATTCTTTTGGTTTGAATTGGACCACAAATGTTCGAATGCACCAATTTTAGTGGATGGATTGCTCTCCATGCTTGTTCCTTTGGAAACTTTGATCTTGAGCGCCTTTCCAAAGCACATCCTTCACACACCTCCTTGTGTTCTTCAACTCTTGGAAGTCCATTTACCATATCTTGAGAAGTCAACAACTTCAATCTTGCAAAATTAAGATGACCAAATCTTAAGTGCCAAAGCACACTTGGATTAGCAATAACTACACTAGCAAGTTGAGCACCTCCTTGTTCCCTGAAATTAAGAGGAAAAAACCTATTCTATTTCATAGGTACTTGTGTAATAACTCCATTACAATTTTTTTTATCAAAAATGATAATTTTTCCTTTATAAAAAAAAGCCTATAGTTCTTCTCCATTATTTGTCTAACACTATGTAAATTATGTTGGAGTTTGGGGGTGTAATAGATATCATTTACCTTCTTGGTGCCTTATTTTTTTGGAACCTCCATGGCTCCAATACCTTCAACTTGTAGTGACTTTTCATTTCCCAATTTGATCTTTGATTTGTAGGAGGAATCCATTATATCAAAGAGCTCCTCTTTGCCACTCATGTGATTGGAACAACCAGTATCCAAAATCCAAGTTTCATTAAGATTTTGATCTGATTTTCCATAGGTGAGGAACAAATTTTAAGATGTTCCTTCCTCTTCTCCATAGTTTCCATATTGACCTCTCCCATATTGAGAAGTCTTGGACCAAAAATCTCTAGCAAAGTGACCAACCTTGCCACAATTGTAACAAGATTTATTTGATTTGTCACCTCCTCTTCCTTGATTTCCACCTCTTGATCTACCTCATCCTCTTCATTTACCTCTCCTTTTGCCTCTTCCTTGTCCTTTTTCTTGTCCTCTTCCTTGTGCATTATCACCTTCTTTTGATGATAATGCTTTCTCATCACCTCCATAGCTTATATATGTAGCACCCTACAATATTTCTTCATGAGACATCAAAGAACCAATTAGAGCATCAAAAGTTAGAGTAGAAAAATATTTAGACTCTTCAATAATTATAGCAATATGGTTCCATTTATGAAGAAGTGTTCTCAACAATTTCTTCACCACTAATTCAATTTTTATGTCTTCTCCAAGGGTTTGCATTTTGTTTACAATGGCTTTCACTCACACAATAATCTCCCACTCTTTCATCATCTTGCATCTTGAGATTCTCAAAATATCTCTTCAAGGTTTGAAGTCTCACTTGCTTCACTTTATTACTCCCTTGATAGCTATCTCTCAAGGTTTTCCATGCTTATAGGGTTGTTGAACAAGAAGCAATCCTTGGAAAGATGCTTTTCTCCAAAGCTACTTGGAGATGGTAGAGAGCAAATAATGAGTTTTTCTTTTGGGTATACTTTTTATTGGTTCCATCAACTGCACTAAAGGTGGTCCAATATTCAGGTTCATTGTAGCCTTATTCTACAATATCCTATAACCCCTTGTCTATGATTAAGTTCCTCATATTTATGGACCAATACTCATAATCTATCCCATTAAATTTAGGAATGGAAAGATTGTTATTGGTAGCAATTGATGCTAATAAAAAGAACTTTGGAATAATGTAGATAGCTTCTAATACAATTTTTTTGCAATAAATAATAGCAGCATATCTTATTTTACTCAATTGACTCAACCTATTAAGTCAATCTCTCATAATTAACCTCTAATTGTAAAAATACATGCTTCTTCTTATTTACCAAAGTCTCAAGTACCAAATTTATCATAAATTGGCCAATACTGATTGAAACAATCTGAAATTGTTCTTGTAGACTTCTAATATACATATCTGAAAATCCAATAAATTTCAGAAGTAAATTCACACAAATGAGAAATATGTGATCAATTTACTTTTGCCCTTTCTAGATATTAGAGTGTTTTGAGACAACCTCAATGTTTTTCACATAAATCAATCCATACAACTCCAAAAAATTTGAAAATTAAACTCTATATTCCTGATACAATAATATGAAAACCCTCTAAATTTTAGAAGAAAATTCACAAAGGTGAAAAATATGTGATCATTTACTTTTTCCCTTTTTATCACAATTATGGATCTAGGATTTTTGAAGAAAAAAACAATATTCACACACATCGATCAATACAGATCCAAATGACCTAAAATTTTATCCGAATTATGATTTTAGCTAAATAATATTTCTCCCAAAATTTGAGAAGAAAATACCTTGTATTCCCCCTTATACAACCATTTTATTTAAAAACTCCAAATGCTAATTAAATCAGCAAATTAGCTCCAAATAACCTAAAATTTTAATTGCATCCTCTTTATACAATTATCTAACAACCCTAAAAATTTCATAATAAAATACCTTAGGATATATGATATATTAATGATTTACTCGAGCTCTTCCTTGCAACTCTGCTGAGTTTTGGCCACTTTAGTTTCTCTGACAAAGTGCGTGCTTCAGATCTCTTCACACCACTCTCCATGGGTTTTGATCCATCTGAGAAAACCTTCTATAATACCAAAATTATAAAATATGCTCATTAGATTCATAATCATAAGAAATTACAATGCTTTTATAGCACTCCAATCAGTTTGAAATCTCTACTATTATGGAGATCTTACTTACCCCTACTATGTTTAGAAACACTCTAAACAATTCCCTATATGCTCTCACAAAAAATCTGATTTCCTATCAAATAGTAAAGTTAGTGCAACTATTTAAATGCATTTTAAATATTTAGAACCTATATACTTTAGGTAAGATACTCTAAATTTGCTCTAGAGTCCAACAGTATGGCCATATCTAAAGCATATGGTGTGGATGTGGTTGAAATGGATGAAGTGGGTAGAGGATAAGTTGTAATAGAAATTGTAACTGAATGTGGGGTAGTGGATACAATACAAGATGGCATTTATGAAGCAGCATTGACATGTACCTTTTACAATGGATTACCATAGGTAGTGGTATATGAAGTTGGAATGGAAGTTCTTTGAGCACATGACTATTATGGAATGGACCAATGCTGGGAAGGTGTAGATGACCCCTCAAAAAGAGGGTTAGTATACACCTGGGTGAAACTGGAAGGCTATGAATGAGCAAGTTCCTACTAAAAATAAGGATTATGCCTAGGTGGACTATGGATTTTATCTAGAACAAGGTTAATAGATCTTATAAAAGATCTAATTTCATCCATGTCTATGTGGGTGATGTGAAGATTGGTGGATGATGATGGCTTGATTTCTAGAATGGGGATGTTGATGCTTTGTGTAACACATCGATGTTTGAAGTGTACATAGCATGTGATGGACCTACAGATAAACCATAAGAACTTATCTATATCACATTGATAGGGTTAGACACAGAAGTGGTAGGTGAAGAAGTGGAACACTCCATGGATGAAGTGATTTGGTTGGTAAGGGCTTGACTCAGATTCTTTGCTTGGATTTGAGTTGAAACCATAAGCTAATGAGTTAGATGATGGTGGTGAAGTGTGTGGAATGTGCAGAAAGAAAAATTCAAATGGAGAATACACAGAATCAAACAAGCAATTTTAATCCTATGTTTTGCAATAGATTTTTGATCTTTTTGTTTTTATTTTTATTTTTATTTTTATCTCTCTTTTATACTTTTTTGTTTTTTTTTGTGGATTTTATGTATTGTGAATGTGCTAATATAAATTATTATGCAAGGTAAAATATAAGGTTAGATGAAAAATGGGATTATTCCTAGTGATGAAATCTAGAAATTTTGCTCATGGGTGACTATGGTTGCTAAGGGAAAATATTGATGGATGGATATGAAGCCCACCGTCACCAAATCTCAAATAATGGTTGGTGATGAAATCCAAATCATTGTTGTTTATTGTGAAACATACAATGTATGTGATTCATTTTAAGATCTGTGTTATCTATTGTGTTCACTCAATATTGAAAACACATGTATTTCACTCATATAAGATATAATCCAAGAACATAAATACTAAGATCCTCAAAAGAACTTAGGGGTACACCACTTAAGATCCACCCTAAATCATCAAGTGATTCCAACAATGGAAGGTTCACCCAGTTCTTCTACTATGAATCATCAAGTTATTCCAACATCAAGAGTATGCTTAAGTATTATAATCTTATTTCAACTTAGAAAATTATAACTAGAGGATTTCAACCCTGTTATGCAACTAGTAATGCTTTTGTAATTTCAAATGCAAACAACATACAAAAATAGTGAATGAATACACCAGAAAGCAACATAAATCTAAAATAAATGTGATCTACTATGAATGCAATTTATATGATGATGTAAATGCCTAATATACAAATAAAAAAAGTAAATTCTTTGAACAAAAAATAAATGATTTTCTTTTTGTTAATTTTACTATAAAAAGCAAGAAAATGAAGATAGAAATGGGTTAGGGTTTGAAGTAGGCTTACCCAAAAGCCTAATAATTTCTTCCCCAAACACACCCCATAGTATTTGGAATGTTGTATGGCATTCCTTGAATGTTTTAGGGCATCCCTCGAATGCTATAGGGCATCTGTGCAGCCTTTAATCAAATTTTGCAACCTCTAAAAACCCTCATTTTTTGTGATTTTTGCTTGATCAAATTTTTGGAACCTGCAAAATGGAAACAAAAATAGAAATTACTGACAAGATAAATTAGCATGAAGAACTATTTGGGGGTCCCATCGTGATCATCATTTTGTAAATCAAAATCAAACAACACCGATACAAAAGATAAAGTAACAAAAGCATATTAATAACATAAGATTGCACAAGATGAATAGGTATTTTATTACCGTAGGCAAATCTCAAAATTATACAATCAATGTGCCCTAATATGGGGTTTTACAATGCTTTTGTGATATAAATTTTACAAACACTAGGGTTCTTCGAAACCCTAGGTCAATACACTATTGGTATCTTTACATTCATCTTTGATCCAAACGAGGTTGTGGGTGGGCTTGTGTATCATTGGTGGGCCACCCTAGCTTCAACAACTTCCAGATAGATGATTCTTGTACCTAAAAATAAAGACAACAATAAAAATATATTAGAAGCACCTACAAGGGCTCCACTATGTGAGGCCCTCAAAAAGATAAAACAACTAAAACCCTAGATGTTGCAATATAATACTAAAAATAGAAATGTAGGAATGTAAAATGAATGCATAGAATATTATTACCTTGTAAAATTGCTAATTTATATCCCTTATCCTATCAATTATGGTCACGAGGATGCCCGAACAATGCTCGAGGGTTGGAGTACTACAAATATACTATGGTAAATGCCTAGGGTATTCTGTAAAGTTGTGGATGTTCCAAAGAGTTCCAAAAATACCAATAAGTGCTCAGATGGCTCTGGGAGGCATTTTGGGGCTGAATGAAGTGTTGTGGAACCAGATATGGTTCTACATGGATTTGGCAATGATGAAAAATGGTAAGGGGATGACGAAAATTAATGATGAAAGTGATGGTAAAGTGGCTAGGGAAAAAGGGCTTGAGGATTTCTTAGGCACTTAATATTCTCAGAGACTAAGGGTTTTATTCATCAAAATGAATCCTATTTTATAATCTACCCTTGAACATGTTAGGGTTTCAATGACACAAAGTGAGTGGTTGACATTAAAACATGAGGAATGGTAGAGATTAAGTTTGGGTAAGTGGCATGGATTGAGATGGATGAATGGCTAATATTAAAACATGGTAGAGGGCTAGGATTAATTTATATAAATATATATATTTATTAAATTTATATAAATATAATATTTAAATATATTAAACAAATACATATATATAATGGATGGTTGTGATTGGAGGACACATATGGATAACAAGTGGCTAGGTTTTGGTGTCTACACTTCTATAATAGAATTCCATAAGGATTTTTTGGTAGGTCCTTTGAAGAGAGGAAAGCCAAGATAAGTAGCTGGAATATTTGCAATAGCATAGTTGAGTATTTTGGATATTCGAGCTTGTCATATAATGGATGTATTGATAAAATAAAATTTCTCTTGGAGAAATTGATCTTTTGACCAATGGCTAGCTCAAAGGAGAGTAAAATTGACTTAATGAATTTAGCTTGGGGAACATAGGTAAGGGTGGCAAGAATGGTGTCATCAACAAATAGCTAGTGGGATATGGGATCAAGAGATGAGGTTGGTTTAATATCCAAAATTTACCCCTAGAGCAAGCTGGTCTTAAATTTTAACCCAATGCTTTAGTGAGGATAATGAAGAGAATTGGGAATAAAGGGTCACCTTGCCTTAAACCTTTGAAACTTTGAAAGTATCCAATAGCAGATCTATTAACAAGAACTAAGAAAATAGTGTTTGAAATGCATTCTTTAATGAGGTCAATCCATTCATAGTGGAACCCAAACTTGGATAGGATAGAGAAAAGAAACTTTCATGACACTCTATCAAAAACCTTATTCATATATAATTTAAGAAAAATACTAGCCTTGCCACTTTTGCAAACTGAATGAATAAGTTCATGAATGATAATGACATTATCATTAATGAGTCTCCCTTGAACAAAGCTACCTTGATTGAGGTCAATGATATGGGGGAGAATTCGTTTAATTCTTCTGGACATCACTTTAGTGAGGATTTTGCAATGGAAAAATTTAGTGTTAGAATCACCAAGGATTTTGGCATTTTTGGTCTTAGGAATAAAGGCCCAAAAAGTATAGTTGACATCCTTGGGAATATTTTTATCCTATTACATTTGTTGAATGGCTAAAACAATATATCGGATCCCATAATATCACAAAAGTATTGAAAAATATGGGGGAAAAATTATCAGAACCCAAGGCTTTCCCACCTTGCATGGAGAATATAGTAGCATAAATTTTCTTAGCAAAAAATGCTTTAGCAGAATATTATTTTACTCCTAGATGACTAGCCTAGGAATGTTGCTGATGAGGTTCTTGAAATTTTATTGATCACAATCTAGGCTAGGTCCAAGTAGATCTTTTAAAAAAGCAACCATCTCGACCCTGATATTAAAGATATCTCTTGTAATAGTCCCATTTGCCTTAGTGAGTTCTATTATCTTGTTAGTTCCTCTATTCCTCAGGGTGATGGCATGGAAAAATTTAGTGGTAATATCACCCTCCTTAATCCAAGTTATCATAGATTTCTACCTCTAGAAGACTTCACTTTTAAGGATATTGTGATATTCAATCAAGAGGATCTTATTTACATCCTAAATACTAATATTAGGATCTCCATTCTAAGATGATATCTCAATATTCATGAGCCAGGATTGAATGTCCTTGTTTCTAGAGAATATGTTGTCAAAAACATATTTGTTCCATTGCTTAATATTTGCTTTCACAAATTGAATTTTTTTGTTGACCTAAGAAGCAAGCGATCCAAAAAAATTACAAGACCACCATGAAGAGATGAGGGACTTGAGATTAGGATCCTAGAGCCACATCACCTCAAATATAAAGGGGGATTTGAATGAGGAGGTTTGGAATGAGTAGTCAAGAAGGAGGGGATTGTGGTCAAAACCAATTCTAGGAAGGGAATGAAGGATAGTGTCACAAAAGGAGCAAATGGCATTAAAGGATATGAAGAATCTATCAAGCCTAATTTTGATAAGTTGATCATCCATTTTGTGGTTACTCCAAATGAATTTGGGCCCCCTTAGCTGGATATCCATAAGATGATTATCATCTACGAAAAAGGTGAAGTCTTCATAATAATTAGATGTAATTTTATAACCTCATTTCTTGCTAGTGGGAAATAGGGGAGAGTTAAATTCTCCATCTAGCATCCATGCATCATTAGAAAAAGCCTCCCTCATTTGGCTTAGGGTGTTCTAGAGATGAGAAATTCTAGAAGGAGTATTTGGTGCATAGATATTTTAAAGGAACCATCTATAGTTATGATCTTTGCTAAAAAATAGGATGCTCATGAAATGTTTTGCAAAAAACAAGAGCCTACTTTCAACAACATTTGGATCCCACAAGCATAACAAGCCACTAGAAGCCTCATTGGTAGGACTTATGAGAAAATCATAGTTTTTCCATATGTATTTGGAGATGTAGGAAGTATTTTGGATGTCCAATTTGGACTCTTGTAGAAGGAAAATGAAAGGCTTTAAATCTTTCCTCATGGACTTAACCAAATATTGTTTGTTACATCCATTGAGACCTCTTACATTACATGAGAGGATCTTCATTTATTACTTATCTTCCCTATTCCTTGTGAAGAGGGAAATTTGGGTCTATAATTATCTTCATAGGATTGTCCTCTTAGGATGTTTTAATTCAAGGAAAGATGCAAGGTTAGCTAGGTACCATTATCATTCTCTTCTACACAATCTTTGATTTTGATCTCTTGGGTAGAAGGGCAACCTCTTTTTTTCTCAAAGCCCACATCAGGAAAAAAATATTTTTTTGGTTCCTAGTGAAGGAGAAGAGATTTATATGAAGGTTTTTACAAGAGGAATAGAGATGGAAGATTTTTGGAGAAGAAGAGATATGAGAAGGGCTTTGGAGAAGGTCAAATATGGATTTCTCATTAGTGGGAAGAGACTCATCAATAGATAGACTAGAAAAGGGATTGTAAATAGAAAAAGGAGTTCATACCTAGTGGGAGGAAGAAAGGTATGCTTACACCATAAGTTTTTCTTGGTAGGATGTAACCTCAAATGATGCCTCCTTCGGATGGTCTCATAATGATCTAGAAGCAAGAGCTTGAGGGAGAGACTCTTGAGCCTTAGAATTTTCCAAACCCCCATAGAGGACATGAGAAGAGGGATTTGAAGATGAAGAAGAAATCCCCTATTTTGAATCTACCCCAATGCCATTGGGAAGAGGTAAGGATTTTTGAGTTTTGGGTATAGCAAAAGTTCTAGAAATTGTATTATTCAGTTGTTTATATCGAACCTATTCACCATAAGGTTTCCTAATTGGAGGAACCTTGGAAGACTTTAAGGTCAAGAACTATGAATTGAGGTGGCATTGCTTAGAACATTCAGAACAAAACATTGGCTAATTTTCATACTCAATTATTTGGTGCTTGCAATAGAGATCTAAGATTAAGTCAATTAAAGAAGGAAGTTCAGACTCTAATTTGGTGTTAATGCACATGCATGCATAGACCATGTGACACTTAGCCTTCGTTATCATATCAAAAGCAATTATCTCACCAATGGCCTGAAAAATACCTTTGAGGATGTCTTCATGCCACAAATAAATGGGGAGAGCTAGAAGTTGGACCCAAATTAGTGCAAGTTGATGTTTTGAGTTTTAGAGTCGAAGTCCACTCTCCACTTTCTAAGAAAGAGATACCTTCACCCAAAGAACCAAGGAGCACTTGTGAGAATATGAATTGATTCACTTAGGTTGTTTATATTGATTTTAAAAACCCCTAGGGAGGGCCACTAAGTCCATGGAGCCTTAAGGGCACCATTTGGAAAGGGCCCATTTGTGAATGGACTCCATGTCATGTCTCGACCCAAGAAATTTTCCTACCAAAGAGAAAGAGTCTCGAGCCACATAGGATGACATAAGCTTAGATGGGACCTTAAGGGAGCCTTGGGATGAATGCAAATAAATTCTAAAGCTCAAAGGAGAACTAGAGGAAGACTTATTCTTCAAAAATTTTACAAAGAAATAGGTGGGGGAATCCTACATGGGATTTGCAGATCTAAAAGTTGGATAAAAAATGTTAGGTATTATCGATGCCCCACCATCAAGAAATATAGGAGGGGTTTCAGTAGAAACCTCCTCAATAGGACCCACCCAAGATGAGTGCACATCCCCATTGGAATGAAGATCATTTCCAAAAATACAAAAAGGGTTTTTTAACAAGAACTAAAATGGGGTCTCCACCAAGGCCAAAAAATATTATTTTCTACATGTTCCAAAGGGGGATTCCCCACTAAGCCTAACACATACGAGCTACCCACCAGACCAAGTAGGATGGGTTAGGGGTTGGAGTTGCAGTCATGACCTGCTCCAAAAGACCCGTTAGTGATAAATTCAAATTTCTAAGGAACATCACCATCACCATCGCCATCACTTGCACTCACCATCCACTAGGGTTTTTCCTATTGCTTTCATAATATTACAAAATATGCTTCTAATATATCATATATTTTTACCTCTATTCTACAATTTAAATTGTCAATGGATAAATTCCTAGTTTTAGAATGGCCAAATAACTTAGTAATTTTTCATTGGCATACTCCTAGGAGTAGTAAGGGTATAAAAATAAGGATAATAATAAGATAAATTTAAGTTAAAATAGGGATCAATTTCATCATATCAATCATCTATAAATATAATTTAGAATGATCAATTTGATCTATGTTATTATGCTTATGGTTGGGAAACTATAGGTCTAGATTCCTCTTGAGAGGGACTGGTAGCTTGTGTAAATGGGAAGATGATTGATGAGGAGGTATGATGTATATATTTATACTGGCTACATACTAGTAAATTATTGTCACCACAAAAATATGGAATATGCTTTTACAAAATTTTAGATATCATCCAAGATCCTTATCTTGCACATTTTTGTCTTGGATTTTTCTACAATGTCAAATGTAAAACTAATTACTAACCAATACAATAATGTTGTTAGTAAAATATGTTAAAAATATATTTTATTTTTAGAATATCAACCCAAAATAGAGTTATGAGTTGATTATGGAGAAAAACTAAATATTTTAATAAACTATTTTATGAATTCTATGAGGGGCCAATCCTATCAAAATGTAAAGGATTACATTTATTGTTACATCAACTAGACCATGTTTAACTTGCCTTTCTATCAATGATATATTTAATTTTAATTTATATCAAAGATATTTTTCATCTTCTTCAAAGTGCTATGCTTCTATAATCAACTTCCCCATATAGTTTCCATTCAGATATAAATCCTCCCTTAACAAAATGCCTTATAAAATTTAAATGTTCTATTATGAACATCAACATCATGATTGGCTAATTTATATACAACCCTATTTTTATTTACAAATATGTTGATATTTCTAATATGCCACCTCTAACAATAGTTTATGGGATTTTAGAAATAATGTTACTTTTTATCCAATCCCCACATCCATTGTCTTCCAATGTCTTGTTAGTATTAATAATAACTTATGAGTCCCCTCAGTTAAAATATATTTTTGTATAATGGAAATCTTGATTTCTATAAGAAATTCCTTAGCCTCTATATAATTGTTAGTTGAAATTTCATATATTTTTAAGTGAGAATAATTTTTCTTTGTTATTTAAAAAAAAAACCACCTTTGCTAGGTTTTTCACTTTTCCTTTAAAAGCACCCTCAAAATTAATTTTAAAAATCCAACTTTGACATATTTCTAATTTATCATAAATTGACATGTATCCTTTTTAACTGCATTATCATACATGACCCTTTGCACGTATATTTACATAGTATAACTAAAAGGCAAGCACCTATTTGTACACACTTAAGACCTCTTATTTTGAGAATCATGTATGCAAATATCTTGTAGGAGAGGCAATAACATGATTGTAAATGTGAACATAGTTTAAAGATTTATTTTTAAAATTTTATTATTATACATAGTTTTAATATTTATATCTAGATTTTTATTATTTATCTAAATCCATAGATTCCACCAAATAATGGCAAAACCAATTCTGTCTAGAATACATTATGCTTTAGATTTGAAATAATAAATCCAATATTTAGTAAAATATTTATGTGTTGATGGAGATAGTTAATATATTCTTTTATTTTTTATGTGAGCCCAAATGGTGTGAGCAAAGGGACAATGGAGAAGTAAATGACCCAATGTATCTAATTACTTCTTACAAAGGTCTAAAATTTTAAGTCACACATGAAATTTGAACCTTGGTATATGATGTGAAAATATTCATTATCCACCATTTTCTCCAAAGCCATGGGAAAATTGTTAAGGTTCATGCATGATAACTAAATCTTAGATTATGATGTGAAACACTTCACTTCCAACTACTTACTCTAAAATGCATAGAAAAAAATATAAATTTTCACCCATAAGATTCAAAATTTAGCTCAAGGTGTGAAAATTTTTGCTTCCCGCCTCTTATCCCAAATATCATAGCCTCATAGAACCTACGCATTAATATTAGAGAGGTTTCTAATTTATCAAAAAATGTATTGACTAAAAAAACCGACATGCTTTCTAAAAATTTAGAAACCTATATTAATTCTTATAAATTTCTTATACTTGAATCTTATAAATTATTTAGATATTTACTACTCTACCTTTTTTATGAAATTTTTATGGTTTTGCAAATTAAAACTGCATAGGTCCGAGGTGTAGACCAATTGGTTCATCCAAACCCCATAAGGGGGGTGGAGGTCCAAGGTTCAAATCTCGGGCCTCATCGGACTAAACGCTTGTCCTTTTCCTGGTGCTTTCAGTGGCGTAAAAGGTTTAAAATGATTGTGGCATGGTGGTTATAGGGGCAGACTACGTGAAGATCTGTGTGGTGGCTTTTGGGGTAGATAGCGCAAAATACTATGGTGGCCATAAAATCCGGACAGCCTACCCGGATTTGTGGTGACTACCGATTCCACCATGTAAATTTAAAAAAAAAATGCATACCTTGTAAATTTGCTTATTCACTTGGGTTTTTACAAAATCAATCTTGGAAAGTAAAGGATACATTTTTAGGGTTTCTAAGGATTATTTTATTAATCCCTAAATACTATTAATTAGATTTCTCCTCTCTTTTCACTAGTTATTTTTCCTTGTTATTGTTGGTTGTTATTTAGCACTCCTCTTCATCAACCTTTCCAAACATCTATTTCTTAGCTTTATTTTATGTACCATGGAAATGGATTTAGTTAAACGTGGCCTATTGATGCTAATTTAGATTTTTAAAATGAATGAATGACTTGGTATTACATTTTATTCTATACTTTTTAAAGTGATTCTACATAAATAAATAATATTAATATAGCATCACATGTAGTACCAATATGGCATTGACAATGCATCAAGTGAAAAATATATAAAAATATTATGGGACCATGTTTAAAGAATAAAGGGAGTGGGATAAAAAGTATAGAATTATTAAATACAATTATTAGAGGAGTATAAGTTCTAAAAAAACTAATCAATAACATTAGGGAGCAAGAAAACCAATACTTAAAAAAATATTAATGTTAGGATACAAGATTGAAGATGATATTAGTATGGAAGGTTTGGTCAATAGGGGATGGAAGATAATTTTAGGATGGAGGTTAGGAGATTTATAAGGTTTACCAAATATCATATACACCAAGACAACACTTAATTAAAATTTAGTAAAAGGATGATAAAAAATTAACATGTCACATCATGGAATATGTGGTGGTTAATTTTTTCTTGTACTATTTCTTATGTTTACCCTTTAGGCCCATGTAAAATTTGAAAAAGGTATTTTTTGTACTTTTTTATTCATTTATTCCTAAGGGTTGGTCTCATAACCTTGAACTATCAGCATCATATACTTGGGTATAGATATCACTTCTCACTGGTCATTTTTTACCTCTTAAAGTGTAATTTTGATTCTCTTTAGGTAAAGATATTTTGATGCCTACAAATGTCCCATCATATTCTATGTTTTATGTGCTATGTATTTATTTTGTTAAGTAATACTAGGTAAATTTTTTATTTAATAAGTTATATGGAGCTTCTATTTAGGACCACTCCCATCAAAATAACAAAATATTATATGCATTGTTTAGGTCAATTAAACCTTATGCTCATGAGGCTTGGAATTAACTCATATAATAGGTGCTTTGAGTTGTTCTTTTATATATAATTGAATCATATGAATGACTAAATATGAAATTTTGCAATTTTAACATGATATTTGGGTTCGACAAGTTGAATAGGAGAACTACATTTCTTAGGTGATTTTGGGTTTGATTTTTCCATTTCCTTATATTTATTTTGCTATAAATCCAAGAAGTTGAGTTGTTTCATGCTATAGGTATTGAAGCATTTTCTAGAGTGCATTTTGAATTACATTCCCATGTTGTGGATCAAATAAGACTGTAGAAGTAGGCATCAAGACACAAGAGAATACTAATATGGAGAATCAAAGGAATGTCCTATTTTGTGTAGAAGCCAACTTGGAAGGAGTTGCTATGACAACTAATATTTTATCAGTTATGATTATCAAGGAGGATAATTTTTGCACTATTACTAAAATTGGATTCTATCATTGGAGATGCACGAAGCTTTACTTTATTGACTAATTAACGCTATTTCTAGGACCCAAATTCATTATTTTTGTTTGGAAAAGATCAATGTGGATTCATGGTGGGTGTCAGTTTCAACTACTGTAACATCCACTAGTTAATCTTAGGCAAGAATGGTCCAAGAATGGTCAATTGCTATTTATATTTATTTGTATTAACATCTCTATCAATTGAAAATACTAAAATAGTTAGAATTGTATATTATAAACAATCATCTCAACAATATTCAAGGGGTTGAAACATAGTACTATGGATGTAGATGAATTAGGAGTAAGCAAATACTATAGCAAGCTTCTAAATTAATCAACCCTGCAATGAACAATATGCTTATTTACTTATGTTTCTACATGAATTACTAGTTTTTAATATGAGTTAGTTTTCCCTTTATCATATGAGGAACAAGGGCCCACTCTCTCACGTTTATAAAGGGTTGTTTGTCATTTTTTGTAGTATAATGCTATTAGTGTAGTGTGATTTAATTATAATCTACATATTGTTATAAGTAATTTTAGCTTTAAGCATATTCTATAGCAATAGATATCAGCCAATTTAAGTATGATATTTCAATTCCATTCAAATTTACTTTTTATCATTACTTTTGCTACAAACTTTTTGTTATGTTATATTACTCCTTTTCAATTTAGAATTGTTTAAATCCTATTAGAAGCATAGGAATCAACTCCAAATACATCTCTCATAGTACTTAAAGAAAACAACCAAGGATGCCACCCATGATTGATAAATTAAAATAAATAAATATTAATGACACCCATAATTTTTGGCATCGTTGCTAGGGACATCAACATTACTAAGGATCTAGTGAGGTGTTATCCTAGACTAGTTTATGATGTAAAAATAAAACAAAGCTAAAATAATTTCTAGGTGTTATAGGTTGTAAATTTCATTTTGTAAAAAAAAATATTGTATTTCATTTGAAAAATCCATCTTTTGAATGCATAAACCTAGATACACCAAGGGGATATTCACCAATACAACCCTTCATACTACCATAGGTTGGTAGTATTATACTTACCAAACAAATTAGAGGTTGTGCCAACAAAAAAACCATCTAGAAAAATGGAATCATAGTACTCAAGTGAAGAGGGAGGAGGTCTTAGCAGATCACCTTTATCCATTGAAGGATTATTGAGATATCTTGATTACTCCTCAAAATATTCTAGTAGCCTTCTACAAAATATTGAATTGTTCACTATCCTAAGAAAACTCAAGGAAATTAATAGCATTTGTTGGGAATATTCCAATATGGCATACAAATAAAGTAATGTGGATGAGAACAATAGTACCAAAGGGATTAGGTTCAACCTTGATGAAAAAGCTAATATAAAAAATATTTCACCCTCAACATTACCAATATTTAGGGGAGTTACATCTAAATACCCTAACCTATTCTTGTTCAAGTTTAAGGTGTTGTATCAAACATATGACTATGCAATGGACAACCAAAAAATTAAAATATTTTTGGCCATATTAAAAGAATCAACCATGAGATGGTTCATGGGGTTAAATTCAAATTCGATGCATACATGGACTAAAATAAAAAAATGTACTTCTAGATAAATACTTGGAATATTTTAGGGTTAAGGACTACAAGGATGAATTTTTCTGAAAGAAACAACAAGATGAAGAAAATTTGGAAGACTATCTAGATAGATTTTTCTTTGTCCTAAAGAGATGTGGAGAAGGAATAGATCACAGATTAAGTAGAGATATATTTTTATGAGGATTAAAGAATATTTTTATGATGCCTTAAATATCATGGGGAGGAGTGACATTCACAGACTTGATTTTTAGATATTTTTGAGCTTTGTAGAAACTATTCCCACACTAGAGTTAGCAAATAGTCCTATAAAGAAAAGATAAAACTAGCGGTGATATAGAGGAAATAATGGAAGAGCTAGAAAATTTAAAAAAGAATATATTAGTGCAACTTGATACTATATTGTATGGAATGCAAGCTAATAATAAAACTAACAAACCCTCGGTAGTGTATTACCCAAAGTGTAGGAGGAAACATGCCCTCCATGAATGTCCTCTTAATAATAATATCATCTATAGCATATGCAAAAAGGAGCATTCTATGGACCAATTCCATTTCTTACTAAAAATTAAAAAGACCATCTCCATGAATAAACAAGCCATAAAATAACTCAATTTTTTTGATAGAGCAACTATAAACCCTATCAACCTACACCATGATCACATATGAAGTGGATGAATAACCCTTGGAACACACCTTGGACAATGTCATATCGTTCACCAATGGACCAACACTTTTGGCCACAAGAAATATCAAGTACTCCTTGGGGATCTCAAACATCCCAACAATAATTGGGATCATAAATTCCACAACAATAGTGGGGACCTCACCCACAATAAAATCAGCCATATCAGGGACAACAAATATTTCAAAATAAAAAACAAGCCTTGTTACTTGGACCAACACTTCCTTCAAAAGGAATTCAATCACAACACATCAAACAACCTTTGTTACTAGCACAACTTGTGGCTAATACAAATAAAAATAGGTAGGCAACCCCTACCTATACTATTGAGATAAAAAATACAATCACACTTCCTAATATAGTTCATCCAACATTCATAGAACTGAATTATGAAGAAGAACTGCCAAAAATATAGTATCACCATGGAAAATAAAACTCTCCACTAGTGTCACAAGATTATCTTAGACCACATTATCTAGAATGCTTAACAACAAAAGAAGATAAAACAATTGAACATGATCTTGTAAAAATACTCAAGAAACTTAATGTATCAATCTCTCTACTACAAGCTATCAAGGAAATACCATCATTCAAAAATACCATCAAATACTTGTGTGTGAATAAGCTAATATGAAAGAGAAAACATGATCTAAAAACTATCCATGTAGATGGTAAACTAGATAACCTTTTAGATAGAAATATTTTGGCACCAAAATAATGAGTGTATTGATAGATCTTGGAGTAGCCATTAACATTATGATGAAAGTTACAATGGATAGGTTACATCTCACCAATATTAGACTAACTACCACCATATTAGAGATGACAGATGGATCTTTTGTAAGACCTGAAGGGATAATATAATATATTCCTATAAAAATTGCTTCATGTGAATATTTCATGGACTTCTTAGTGCTACAACCCTTCACTTCGGTAAGAGTATATCCTCTAATATTGGGAATACCTTGGATTTCAATGGTAGAAACATTCATTAACTATCAATATGATGATATGACCATATTTAATGGAGTAGAAACTAAGAGAGTTTCACTATACCCACCATCCCAACCCTCTATAATATTTTCTAGTCAACTATGGATGGATGACTCAAATGAAGGAAATATTTTATCCCTCACAAACATCATAAAAAAAACATGTTGAGGAAATTGAGCTTGCAAAAGGAATATTCTTTGAAGATAAAACTATCTTGTTAGAGATATCATAGGGATTCTATCCCAAAAATAAACTAATCATAGTTCATTTACTCTTTTAGAAAGACAAAAGTGAAAAATACAAAACATTGTCAATCATACCACTCCAAGAAATCCCATTTATACAACACATAATTGGAAATTATATCTTCTCATATCTAACCAATATTCATTGAATAACATCATTCCTATTGGAATATCTTTTGATAAAAACACTAGAATATTTCATTTTTTATTGCCTCACCATTTCCCATTGAACTCACTTTTGAGCACATCTATCACACTTAATTCACTTCATCCAAATAATAAATAAATTGAGATATGACCAATAAAAATGTTTAATATTAATAGTTGGCTCCATGACTATGAAGAGACTAAATTATTTGATATTTTAATCAAACACACCAATGCATTTGTATAGGAGTACACTAACATGAATGGAATATAACTAGAGTTTTCACTCTTGCATCTATACAGACGATGCCAAACCCAAATGGCAACACCAAAGGAGAATAAATCCTATGTTGAAATACATTGTCAAGAATGAGATTGAAAAAATATTTCCTATAGGATTCATATAGTCAATATTTTATAGCCAATGGGTTTCTCCATTAGTTATAGTCCCAAAAATTATGGTGCAATGAATGTGTGTGTTGACTATAATGCTCTTAATAAATCCACATACAAGGATCATTTTCTAGTGCATTTTATTGATCAAATTTTAGACACACTAGAAAAAGATACTTATTCTTAAATGGATTTTGTAATAATCCTAATTAACCAACCATCCTAGAGAGATTTTTTTTAACATCTAATTTGGTTAAGTTTGTGATCAAGGGGTTACTTAAGAAGAATCTCCATGTGGCTCTCATAAGGAAAAGTTTCCAAGTAATTTCAAGGCTCCACTTCACAAGGTTTGATGTGTTCAGTATCTATATCATGGATAGGAGTGGCCAACCCTCCTATAATAAGACCAATGGGTTTATCTTCATACCTCCAAGGTATAAGGATGCCTCCATGTGGTCACCTTAGTTTCTACCATTCCCTAAATGTAGAAACTCTTGACCACATCACTTGGGAGTTCACCAATTTCCCTTACTAACTTAAGTCCAACTTAAGCTAGTATCCTCTTGGGTCCAAATAGGCCCAAGAATAGGTGTATACCTTGTATATTAGATATTTTTCCATAAATATAGAATATCCATAAATTACAATGGTTAACTATCCCCAATAAATACATTGGATAGTTAAGATGGTCATCACATAGACCCACATAGACATCCCAATGTCTATCAGTTCCTTACTTTCTCAATTCACCCTTAACCTTCATAATGGGAGATAGAATCCAAGCTTCCCACTTGATCATTATTACATTTATCCTTCTTAATGTTACATTAGAGATCCATATTTAGGTATTATTTTGAGACCCACTAGTTTACTCATAAACTGTTCTTTTCTCTCTTTATAAGGGTTGCATTTTATTATTTAAATATATTTATTTCCCAATAAAATATTTGAACCCTAACTATATCGATACATAATAACCTCATAAATCAGAATATAACTCGACTTCATTTTCCATATTTTCTTGTAATTGGAGATTACATCATTTACATATCCTCTTAAAGAGTGAATGATTACATTTTATCCCAATTTACAAAGTAGTTCTCAAGTAGAGATATATTTACAATAAAGGACATTTCAACATGGAAGTCTTAATACAAAATATATCAATAAAGTATGAATATTTTGAGTCTTTACTTGGTCTATCTAGAATCACCAATGCTAGGATGGTGGTAGTTAGGGATCAGGATAGCCCATAACATGTATATGATTATTCATTCTATTCAAATAATAATATACAACTTGTCATTTGAATTCACCCATGCACAATACATTCACCATAATATAATTTACATTAAAGCATTCCATAAATCAAAGGAAGGAAACCCCTATTCCACACCCATTTACATTCCATATCCATTTCCTCAAAAAATATATACCTTTGATCAACTAGTTTCATATGCAAACATCTCTAATCAACCCAAGAGAGAACCCCATTAATTCCATCAATAATGGAACCCTTATCCATTCTCCCATGCAAAATTAGAATATGCTTTCACAAATAAAATCCCATTTCATTTACAAGAAATAACATTTAAACAAATGGATCAAACCATTATTTTTCCACAAAATTTACTTGTAAGCAAAGAATTCAGTGTTTCCACAAAAATGAACCAAAATATTTTCCCAAGATTTCACTATAGTTTCCAAAAATACACCTTAATTTTATATCATAATACATAAGATTATACTATAGTTTTCCATAAATTTTACCTCAAATTTATCTCATAATATACCATCAAGATTGTTAGATTTTGATGTAATGCGCAATGGGAGATAACAATCACAAGATGCAGAATAATATAAAATAAAGTAAATATGTGAGATGACTGAAGTATGCTATAAATAGAAATAACATAAATGAATACAATGTAGCTATGGAGGAAATGAGCACTCCATTAATGAATCTAATTAACTACATTGCACCCATTACCATTATATGGTGATCCACACAACACTATACTACTATGCTATAAGAAACTCTATCTATCTATGCCCACCTTCTCATATCTATCTAAAAATGAGGCCTTTATTATATAGGAAGATAGGTTCCTTGGCCCAAACTCTACCTAGTTTTACAAGGGACAACTTGTACATATACAACTTGCACATTGACACTTGTGCATTTATTACATTGCATGAAGTAACTAGATAACTTCCCCCTAAACTAACCTAATGTCCTAAGTATGTATCTTGGAAGATACATTTATATGATCCAAATAATGGAATATACTCTATTTCTAACACCCCCTATATTACATTATTTGGGTATTGAATACTTTAGTCTTCAATTTGGATCTTCTTCTTCATCTTGATCTGTGTACTCCTCCTTTGTATTCTTTGTAACTTGTTCAAGAAAATAATTAGTGTCTCTATAATATGTAACATTTTCTAATAGAGCTTTCACCTCGTAGATGTTTGTGGGTTATTCTAGTTCTTCAATTTATTCTATCCTATGAACCAGGTGTCCCTTTTAATTTATCTTATGATATTCCAGTTGAGGATAATTGGTTTGTCACTAAAATTATTGTTGATGAGGGTTCCTTTGATATTGTCAAGTTTGAAATTTATTTCCATTATTCATCTAATTTCCTTGATTTTGATTTTGGGATTGTATCTGCAATAACTGGTACTATGACCTTTCTTTTTGCATATCTAACAATTCCATGTTTTTTGTCCTCTTGCTAAAGAAGCAAAATTTTCCTATGGATTATCTATAAATATGTGACCAAATATTTATAGTTGTCTGGAAGTGATCTCATGGTTACTTATATGAGAAATTCATCCTTAATTGTTTCTCCTAAGATCAATTATTTCTCTTTAACATTTTCTACCTTCCTTAGGAATAGTTCTATGCTTTCTCCACTATTCATATTTAATGAGTGGAGTTGAGTTTGGAGATGAATGATAGTTGCCTTATTCTTTCATTAAATTTTTTTTTCTAGACTTGTCCATGCATCTGAAGATGTTTTCTTTCAACTGATATATGGTTGAATCTCATCAGTGATAGCAAAATTTATTATCATTAGAGCCTTTGAATAATTTTCTTCAAACTTTAGGATTTTAGTTTCACCTGTGGTAGGTCTCTATATTTTTCCTTTGATGACATTCCAAATTTTTTCATATACTAAGATTTCTTTCACTTTATTTTTCCAAGAAAATAATTTGGATCCTTGAGTAGTTGAGATTTTGCAAGGAAAAATTTATTTGATGCCATTTGAATTTCCCTAATATCAATCCTTAGATTTTGTGGACTTCCTTATATCTCCCTATAATGAGAGTATAAATACCTAATTTTAGATTTTTGTAGAAAGATTATATCTTCCCAACTTGATAATATTTTAAGAATATTACTATTATCAAGTTTTGTAGAATGCCTTATGACTCCCTAGAGATTTTTGGAATATGATATAGTGCTTTTGTAAAGTATAGTTCAATTTTGGTTGATTTTATACAATTTTTATAAAGATCAAAAATCAACTTCTTAACACCTTATTACTCCTATTGAACTAAGCACTTTTCAATTTTTGAAGAGGTTTTAATGTTGGATTTATTTTGTCCCTTTTGAGAATTTTTTGAGACAAGAATATTATAATTTTCCAACCTTAGTAAAAATCTTAATAACCTCTTTTTATATCCCTTGGATTTTATTTAATTGTTTCTAATTTCCAATAACCTAGTTTGGAATTGTAGCCCTTATGACTCCCAAATTTGGAAAATTAGAACACATTAATATTTGTAAACTTTAAATGGATTAATTACTAGTATCCCTTATTTCTCCTAGGTTATGTTTTACAAATATTAATCAACTTTGATATTTAGTTTCCCTAAGTTTTGCTTTCAAATGAAGATTGATTCCTTTCAATAATTCAACCTTATAACTTCCTTTTAGGGAAAGAAAATTAGATGGTAAATTATACCTTTATGAAATAGATGGTAGATTGTCCTTCTTGGATGCTTTGAGTAATGGAATATTCTCCCACTTGCTATTTGCTTCAACACTCACTTCAATTCTTCATTGACCTGTTTGACCAGGAGTAATGTTCTTCATTGCTTTTGGATACTCCAAATTGCTCTCAAATTGCTATCGATCTATTGTTGTGTAGCTATCGAGCTACTACTATGCTACTACCAATATGCTATCATGTTATTTCCAAGTCACTTCAAACTCACTTGCTTCCATTGCTACCAAATTTATTTCCACTGTTATTGGATCCAAGTTTTCTTTAATAGGCGGTCAAAGGTGTGACAAGTGTCATAACCATTTTTTCAAACACTCCAAGAGAGCTTTGAATGTTTGGTGGAGGTATCAATCTTGTCTCAATGCTTGTGACAAGTTTCATTTTCACTTGGTATGTTACTCTTCACTCCCTCTTCATGCATTATCTAAAATATGTTTTTGCTTCAATGCTTATCTGATTATAATTCTCCTTGCTATATGTAACTCCTCTGCCATTAATATGATATCATAACATCTCCTTAATGGGAATTTTCTAGGGTTCTTTTGGAGAATGAAAATTTCCATTCTCTTTCCTTTGCATACCCTTATCTTATCAATGCCTTATTACAAGTCTTTCAACATGTTCTTCCACCTTGTTATTTGTTGTACTTCATTGGTGCTAAGATGTTTTCAACCAAGAAAATATTATGGTGGAGATGTGGAAGAGATATGGAAGAGCTTTGGTGGAGATTTAGTGGAGATGTGGTAGCACTTTGATGAAGACTCTATGATGCTCTGCTAATGGTAGGAATACTCCTTGATTGGATGTATGCTTGCTTTGATAGGAATGCTCCTTGATTGGATGTATGCTTGATTTGATTTCCTTTTCTTAGACACTGCTTGATTTCCCCTTGGATTTGTGCCTTATTTTTTGTAGGTTTAGCCATCCAAGATACATAGAAGATGAGCTAAAATAAATGGCTCTTTGCTATTCTTGGGAGAATGATAGTGTTCGGCCATCTTTGGCTGATCAACCTACTTATATTGTGCCTTTGAGGTACTTTCCAATCTACCCTTTTTACTATGTAGAATGAGTTAGAGAAGTGCAACTCAATGTAACAATATTTTTAAATAAGATATATTTTACACCTTTTCTTGCACTCCTTTTTATAGGTATAATATTCTAATTTATATGGAAGAATTTTGAATGTAGTTTAGAGGTTTTGAGGTTGTATTTTTTCTTAGACACCTTCCCTTTTTTTCTTGGATATTATGATGACAAATCCAATCTTAGATAGAAGTAGATAGAATCTCCTTATATAATGCAATATTTTGTACTTTTCTCCTTGTAATTAACCCTGTAATACTTTGGATTTGAGACTCACTAAGTCTCAATATTTGAAGCTTTTATTTCTATTTTTGGTTAGTCATATTCTTCTCCAAGTTTTGGAGGATTCTAACATATTTTTGTGGCTTCAATTGGCCACTATGTGTTGCATATTTTTGTGCACTAATAGTGTCTTTAGACACTTTGACAATTTTTTATTTTATGCCCTTCTCAAGAAAACAAATAATAATATTTTTGAGAGAAATAAAATAGTGTAAATAAATCTAATAGACTTTATTTTAATGCACTAAAAATTTCACCTTATCACTCCAATAAACTCTCAAATCAATGCACTTAATCAAATTTACTGCAACTAATCAAGAATAATCTGAAATGAGTCTTCAAAATTTATTCTGTAATTTCACTACAATTAATATTGTAGGACTTAGTCTTCTTTTTTCTTTTCCAAAGTAGATGAAAGGTATTTGATAGAAGTAATTCTGAAATATAATCAACTCCTAATTAATGTGCAAATAAACCTTAAAAAAAACTTTTCTCTTTTTTCACTTTTGAAGACTCTAATCCAAATTTATTTCTTGCAAATTTAATCCAAATTTAGGTGCTTTAACAAATATGATAAGTAATCCAATTAATGAATCTACTTGCACCAAAATTTTCTTACCTTTTGAAAGTTTATATAGATATTTTTCTACTTCTGTAGAGGATGTATATCTTGGTATCTAGGATCACCAAGTTGCTACTACGAGTAGGATCTCGCAGCTCTTTTTAGATTGTCCTAAACAACTCCTTCACAAAATGATAGTATCAAAATTTATTTCAATAGCCTAGGATTTGGTGGTTTTTTATCCTCTTGTGGTCTCCTTCTACTATATATTTGGAGAGTCTTTATCTCTAAAGCGATGTCTTCTTGCTATAAGAGGAAACTTAAAATCTCCAAGATTTGGTGAGCTTCTTTTGCCTTCAAGTGTTCTTGTCAAAATTTGACTTCAAGCAGGATCTTCTTCTAAGATTTGACACTCTTTACCAAATTCTTCTTCATGGATTTGGCACTCATCAAATTCTTCTTCATATATTTGGAACTCATTTCCAAATTTTTCTTATCTTGGGCTTGTTTTTGGATGGCGATAATTGTCCCATGTCCTTGACTATTAAGGGCTTCTCCTTGGTAGTGGATTTCTTTAATGAGTTATCCTTTGAGGATTTCTTTAGCAAGGCTCTCCTAGCCTTTTTTTGAATTCTCAATGAGACCTTCCCAAGGTCTTTGATCTTGCAACTTTTTTTGTTCTTCCTTGAGACCTTCTATTCAACCTTTTACTCTTGGAAGTGTTGGTGGTGAGATCTTCTTCTAGATCTTTGATTTTGCTACTTCTATATTCAAGCAAGACTCACCTAGTCCTTCTTATTCTTCTTCCAAGATTGGAAGTTCTTCAATGAGATATTCTCCTAATCTCTTCAATTTTGCTTTAGGTGTTGAATTGATTCTAAAGAATATACTCTTCCTAAATTTCTTGTAGAAAGTTTCCCAACTCATTGAATCTTCTTTCTTTGCAATAAAAATGTTAGTACTAAAATATTTAGTTTGCTTATAAATCATATATTCTCTTCAAATTCTTCTTCAAGATCAAGTCTTCTATGGTATTTTTCAGTATCAAGGCTTTTGTGGTCTTTTTCAATATCAAGGCTTATGTGGCCTTTTTCAATACTAAGGCTTCTATGGCCTTTTTTAGTATCAAGGCTTATGTGGCATTTTCAGTACCAAGGATTCTATAGCCTTTTTTAGTATCAAGGCTTCAGTGGCATTTTTAGTATCAAGACTTCTATGGCTTCTTCTTCAAGGCTTCTATGGCATTTTATTCAACTGTGAAGTTATTCAATCTAGCAATGGATATCTTTAGTCTCCTAAATTCACCACAACTCTTCATCATAAGTCTTCTTCCATAGTATTCTTATCTTGCACAAGGAATCTCTACACTAGGAAGGCAGACCGACCTTCGGGAAAGGAAGTTGGAGTCTCCTAGTTTTCTATTATAGGAGGAGTCCCAATCCTCTAAGAATTAATTTTTTGCAACAAAATAAAATTTAGGAATTAGTTAGAAAATTCAAGATGTTCTATATAATATTTATTAGATGATCTATTAATCTAGTGGATTGAGTTTTGAGTCATGATATTCATGAGTTTTTCCTACAAATCTATGGAAATACTCCAATCAAGTGTAATCTCAATATTTTTGGAGTTGAGATTTCTTTCAGTCCTAACTTATGACTCTCCCTAATTATACCACCTAAACTCTTATGAGAGTTTTTGATAGTGGCTGGTCCAGTAGTGCATCAGGTTGTCAAAAAATTTAGACTAAATGATAATGGTAGTTTTCCTATTGATCTACTATAACTAGATCTATAACTATGATACCACTATTAGCTTTTGATATAATGAGCAATGGGAGATAGCAATCACAAGATGTAGAATAATATAAAATAAAGTAAATCTATGAGATGATTGAAGTATGCTATAAATAGAAATAATATAAATGAATACAATGTAGCTATGGAGGAAATGAACACTCCATTAGTGAAGCTATTGAACTACATTACACCCATCACCATTATATGGTGATCCACACAACAATGTACTACTATGATATAAGTATCTCTATCTATCTATGTCCCCCTTTTCATATCTATCTAACAATGAGATATTTCTTATATAGAAAGATATATTCCTTGGCCAACACTCTACCTAGATGTGCAAGGGATAACTTGCATGTATACAGCTTGCACATTGACATTTGTGCATTTATTACATTACATGAAATAACTAGATACCTTCTCCATAAAGTAATCTAATTTTGTAAGAATGTATCTTGGAAGATACATTTACATGACCCAAATGTTGGAATATACTCTATTTTTAACAAATATTACTCTATAGTTCTCAGTAATTTTTCCATAAATTTGTATCATAATCTATCCACAATATTACACTATAGTTTTCACAAATTTTCCCATAAATTTATATCATAATATATCAACAAAATTACACTATAGTTTTCATAAATTTTACCACAAATTTACCTCATAATATGTCAATAATATTACACTATAGTTTTCACAAATTTTACCACAAATTTATCTTATAATCTATCAACAATATTACACTATAGTTTTCACAAATTTTGCCATAAATTTATCTCATAATCTATCAACAAGATTACACTATAGTTCTCACAAAATTTACCACAAACTTATCTCATAATCTATCTACAATATTATACTATAGTTATCACAAATTTTACCATAAATTTGTCTCATAATCTATCCATTGATATTACACTATAGTTTTCACAAATTCGTATCAGATTATGTCCACTAGATTACTCTATAGTTTCCACAATTTTTTACATAATTTGCACTGTAATTCTAGGTTATTCTTTCACAAATAATACACCATAATTCTCACAAATTTCTTCCATGATATTTTACTATAGTTCCAAGGTATTATTTAATCAAAGGGATTTTATAATCAGTCTTAGGGCTCACAATATGTTTACACCATAGTTTCCACAATTTCTTTATAAAATTGAACTATAGTTCCAAAAAATAACATTAATAAAACAAAAGGGGTGAGTATATAATAGACCAAAATATTAAAAGTATTTATAGATAATAAAATTACAATCCATTGGTCAAACTATGCCTTAAATTTAGTACCATTCAACATTCACATTTGATCAAACCACATAGTCAACAAACAATCATGGTCAAGCTATCATGGTCAAATTTTTAGCTAGTGTCCTAGTCTCCGTGACTAGGCGGTTGCCACACATTAGCCTCGACCACCACCTATGGTCAAATAATAAGGGCAGACATATCTTTTATGAAGATCTCCACATGCTCCCATGGGGAGCATGTGGGATAATTCCCCATAATACACATTAAAAATGGTTTCATCCCAAAGTGATACGAGGATTCAAACTAACATGTGGCAATATAAACATAAAGGAGTAGTTTCAATCGATAATTGTATTGTTTCCAATGACCATGTGTGTCTCCAACTAACACTGCGCTAACCACAAAGTGGTGCAGTACTTGACCACCACATGGTGGTTGATTTTCATTGGATATTTTTTCATTTTAAATGTATCTTAGGTCCCAACATATCCCATATGGGATAATTATCTGGGTCCCTTTTTACATCTTCTACCTACATGTATTTGGGCTTAACACGATGAACTTCGAATACACAAGGAAAGCATACAGTGAATTAAAATTACACAACCCTTCACTAGTAGGCATTAATAGATAAAAATTAGGAGAAGAATAAGGATATTAATTAGGTTTTGGTTCTTCTTTCATACAATTTCTAGATTGGAGGTAGTGATGGTAGTGAATACTCTATCAACTATGATTATCCATAAATTAATTATTTCCATAAAAGTAATGGCCTTCCAAAAAAAATTGGCTGATTCCTCCAATGAAAGACACAAGCTTGGATGAAATATGACATCAGTTTAAAATCAATAAAACTTTCCTATATATCACAGTTCAAACCAAAATTTTAACAAAGATCAAACACGGTGAGTTACACTATTAAAAGTGCATAAAATAATTCATATCAAGGGCTGAAAGCTACTATTGATAGGTTTGAGTAGAATGAGATACCTATAAACATTTCATTAGCTTATACATAGCTTATTACCATATAAAACCTGTTAGAGATCAAGTATAAATAAAGGGATATGTTTACATTCAACCAAATAAAAGAAAAACCTTATGCATAAAATGGTTCCAAGCTTCTTTAAAAATCGGAGGCACACATGGCTTAGCAACCTTACTGATATTCATATTGGTATTAATAAATAACTACATCTACCATATGCATAAAAAAATTATTTTCAAAAAATAAGGGAGTCAGATTATTCCTAAATCGAATTGATAATAATTCATTCGATATAAAATAGATTAAAGTGTTTTTCAACTTGAAGCTTTTGCAAGAACAATCCTTAGACTTTCTTCTCAATATCAAGGTTCCTCCTTCATGCATACCTCTTTTTTATTTCTCATGGAGGTATTTATAGACTCTTAGAGGTTCCCTTTCGATCAAAGGAAGGATCAAGTTAGGTGAGAAACAAGGAATGGGTTCAAGGAAAGTCATACTAAGGGGGATAGAAGGGAGGTTCTTAGAAAGACATTTTTCTGCCATAGTAGGACTAAAATGACCAAGGCTCCATTTTTTAATTCTTCCTAGTACCTTTTTGGCCTAAATTTCTTCCCTTCTAGAACTTAGGCCACATTTTTCCTTCTTCTAATAGATCATGGCTTACTTTTATTTTCCTACGGTTTAGCTCAACATTATTAGCTTAGGAGGGATTTTATTTTCAAATATATTTTCCTAGATATATTTTTACAAAAAGCATTAAATAAATCACAAAGCTTACAAAACCAAACATTAAACCCTTATTCATCAAACAAAAGGGGTTTGGTCGAAGCAGGATATGACAGGTTTAGTGGCTATAACCAAATTTAGGTTGCACCTAAGGAATAATAAAACAAAATTTTTACATATCCTTGGGAGACATTTGCATACCATGTGTTATCCTTTGGCCTCTCCAATACACCCACTACATTTCAAAGAGAAATACTAGAATTTTTTGCTAATATTTCCATTGAATGTGTGGAAGTATATATGGATAATTTAACGATCTATGGAGATTCCTTTGATGAGGTTCTACAAAAATTAAATAAGGTACTAACAAGGTGTGAAGCCCATAATCTATCTCTTAGCCATGAAAAATTCCTTATGATGATGGATGAAGCTATCATCTTGGGGCACCATATTTCAAAGGAAGGTATTAATATGGATAGTCAAAATAAAGAATAATTAAACAATTTCCAACACCAAAAACCTAGGTGTATGTTCATATTTTTTTAGGCCATGCAGGTTATTACTGCCATTTTATTCAAGATATTAGTAAAAATGCAGCTCTTCTTTTTACACTCTTAATGAAAGACACAAAATTTAGTTGGACAAATGATTGTTAGATAGCATTCGATCGTCAAAGAAAAACTTATTTCTATATCTATCCTTTGGTGCCCTAACTAGCCACTCTCATTCCACATCCATATCGATGCATCCAACATTGTGTTGGCCATAGTTTTAGACCAAGAGGAAAAAATAAAGCCATATTCAATTTACTACATTAGTAAAAACTATATAGAGACTAAGAAAAATTGCACAACTACTAAAAAAAATCTCTTGGTAGTGATTTATGCCATCATTCAATTTTATCATTATATTATAGGCTACTAAATATTTGTTCATATGGATCATATGCTATTAAAATTTGATGAACAAGGCTATAGTTAGTGGTAGAATCATTAGGTGGTTGTTACTACTTCAAGAGTTTGATATCACTACTGTTGATAAACCTAGAAAATAAAATATTTTAACCATTTGTCTAGATTAGTGCCTACAAATGACAGTGAGCTAATACAAGACACATTTCTAGATGAAAACCTCTTTGTAGTATCCACACACCCTCCAAATGACAGTGCCTACAAATGACAGTGAGCTAATACAAGACACATTTCTAGATGAAAACCTCTTTGTAGTATCCACACACCCTCCATGGTTTTCTAACATTGCTAATTATTTAGCAACTAGAAAAATACCTCCTAACTTCTCAAACAAATAAAAGTCTTATTTAAATTAGAAAAATTTATCTTATAAATGGACTAACAAACTTTTTTTTATGAGAGGACCTAATTCTATTTTGCATAGATGTGTAGGGGAGGATGAAGTATTTAACATACTCTAAGCATGCCATGATGAACCCTCTAATGGATATTATTCCACAAAAAGGACTATTAATAAAGTATTAGGGGCTAGTTACTATTGGCATACCCTTCATTGGGATGTACATAAATATGTTCAATAATATGATTAATGCTAGAGGATAGTATGACCAACTCTTTTATATGAAATACCTATACAAACTCAAGTGGTGCTTGAACCATTTGAGAAGTGACAGATTGATTTTTTGGGACTTATTGACCTAAAATATAATGGAAAAGCACACATTTTAGTTTGTATTGATTATGTCACTAACTCATGCTTGTGAAGAGAAAGTTGTTAACGTTTTGTATAAATAATTTTTTTATTGCTATGGAGCTTCTTGAAAAAAAAAAAAGATTAAGGACTAAAATTAACATCCAAGGTGTTTGAAGTATTTATGAAGGAATTCCAAGTCAAGCATAAAAAATCCTTACCCTATCATCCCTAATATAATGGATAGCTAGAGGTCACTAACCATGAGTTGGAGAACATTTTAACAAAGATAATAACCATGCATTGACAAGATTGGACTAATAGAGTGAATGAAGTAGTATGGTCATACAATACCACATGCAATTATACAATTTTTAGCCCATATAAACTTATATTTTGTAAGAAACCCATATTTTCTATCAAATTTGAGCTTCAAATATTATGCATAGCCTTAGAGGTGGGGGTTGATCTAACACATGCACAATTAGAGAGTGATGTAATTGAATCAATTGTATGAGAATAGACTTGATTCTCTGAGAAAGATAGAAACCCTTTAGCCATAGTGGTATAAATTCCATTATCAACACATTAAGGTGATTGGACACCCTTATGTGACTCTCAATACCATGATTTTAAAGGTAAACTTTGTATACATTGGTTAGATCCATATCAGATAAAACAAGTTTTTGACAGTGGTGCAATTCATTTACAACCTCTTATGGATCAAGAAGGCATATGGTAGTAAATGGACATAGGTTAAAAATATATAAGAATCCAATTACCAAAGAATAATTTGTGGCTCAAATTTAGTCATAATAAGATCTATATGTGGTTGGATAAACTTCTTCCTCCAATCAAGTTATCAATTGAAATCTATTGTATGAAAAAAATGGGAATCCTAGTGGTAAAAACCCATTCATGGGCACTCCTAGGTCAGGTTAAGTATGAAAACTAGTTTCTAGCATACAAAACTTGGAAATTTTGACTTGGTTTTGGAAATCCTTTTAGAACGCAATTAAAATAGAAGATGGCTGAAAACCAAGAACGATGTTCATTTCTATTAAAAATATTTATTCTTATTTGTATTATAATAATTACCTCTTTTCAAAACCATTACTTAAACCAGAAATAATCCTTCCAAGTTCACCAAAAGGAAACAAAGTTGCACTCTAAAGCAATAAGGTATGTATTCCATTTCTTTATTTTTTACCTCAATATTATAGCTAGATTATGCATAGTCCATGCCCACATGACTTTAACAGGAACAACAAAATAGTATAGACTAAGGAATCCCTATGGTGGTGCTTATAAATTGAAATCACACTCTTTTGATGCCCATTCCATTAGTTGTGATATAGTTTAGATGCTCTAGAAATCACTATAAAAAAATACCATAAAAATAGGGTTCCTAAATAGGCAATAAAAAGGTGTGTGTTATGGGTACCTTCAAATGTGAACACATTTTTTATTTAATAGGGGGAAGGACATGTCAAATTGACATGTTAGACAATTTATTGAAATTGCAAGTGACGGTGGATAATAATTAAAAAATACAAAAATATTGGGATTAAGGTAGACATGGAGGCAAAAAATAAAAAAAAATGACACCATGGAAGGGATTGGCATGATAAGAATAAATATGGCAAAGAACATATGGCAAAAGGATAAATGCTAAAGAAATGAGAAATATAAGCACTAGACTTATGAAATCACAGTGTGTAACAAGTGGATTGACAATGTTTCCCAAGAAAAAATAATAAGTGAAGGAAATGACCATCATCTAACATGATTGCTTATGGCACAAGGGGAAAAAGGTAACCATTGAGTATATAATGCATAGTAGATAACAAAAAGACTTAGCATCAATGGACATGGTTAAATTCAAATAAATTAAACAAATAGGTTCCACATGGTCACTTGAGAGAGGATATTGTAAATAGAGCCATCAAAAGAGCGACCGAATGTGAATCTGAAGAAATTTGTAGAATGTGGCTATCCTTTACATGCGAGCAATAATTATGATAAAGAAAACAAGCTTATATTGAGAGGGGGGATGAATAGTATAAGACCAACTTTTACTTTTCTTTCCCAAACAATATTATCCAATATTATCAATGGTAATATCAATAGTAGTAATCAAAGTAACGCAAAAATAATCACACACAATAGAGACGCAAATTTAATGTGGTTCACCCAATGTGGGCTACTCCACGGAGAAAATATTTCTACTAAATTTTCTCAACAAATCTTCTTGAGAATAAATTCCCTATTAAAATGTTTATGGACCTCTGTCCAAAGGAGACACCAATCCCCTATGCTATAATTTGTGGATATCTCTCAATAGGAGAACTTTTTACACTTTTCTCTAGTTCATGGAACTTGATCTAGGAGACCTCTATCTCCTCAACTGGTTTTTGGATCTCTCGCCATAGAATAAATATATCTTCCTAGCTGGTTCATGGATCAAACTCCACATGAGAACTCTTTTTCCTAGCTCTGGTTTGTGGATATCTATCCATATGATAACTCTTTACCCTTTATCTGGTTCATGGATCTCTATCCACAAGAGAACTCTTTCCCCTCTACTTTGGCTGATGATCTTCTAGAAGACTTCTACCACCACTGCTCTAGATTATGGATATCTCTCCATAGAAGACCTCTATCCTCACTACCCTAGCTAATGGATCTTTATCCACTGGAGACTCTTGTCATCTACTCTATCACCTCCAAATCTTACTATCAAATCTATCTCATATCTACATCAAACTTTGTCCCAAGTGTGGTACAAACTTGCTCTAACTATGTCTCATGTCTAGCATAAATTTGCTCATAAATCTACACCAAAATTTGTCCTCAAGCCTTAACACAAACCTCAATACAATAACAAATTAAATCTGCTTAGATTTACCCTATGCCTTAACACAAATATTCAATAAATAAATCAATCAACTCTACTCTCAAGTATTCACAAAGACTTACCTCAAATCTACCTTCAAGTCCTCTTAAGAACTTGCTCAATATGCTCTCAAGTCTTCACCAAGACTTACCTCAAATCTACCTTCAAGTCCTCTCAAGAACTTGCTCAATCTGCTCTCAAGTCTTCACAAAGACTTACCTCAAATATGCCTTCAAGTCCTCTCAAGAACTTTCTCAATCTACTCTCAAGTCTTCACCAAGACTTACCTCAAATATTCTCTCAAGTCTTCACTAAGACTTAACTCAAATCTGCTATCAAGTCTTCATTAATACTTACCTCAAATCTACTCTCAAGTATTCACTAAGACTTATCTCAAATATACCTATAATTTCTCTCAATAACTTGCTCAATATACTCAAACACATGCTCAAAACAACTCACAATATATGCTTAATCAATCTCAAATCTTACACACAATGCTATCAAATTCTTTGTCTAATATTCAAAGTAATTCCTTTAACTTGAAGCAGTTTAGACATATTCTATTCAGAATTTGTTTAACCTATAGAACATATAGAGAATGATGTACTCTATCAAAAACTCAATATGTTCTACTCAATCATTAAGTCTATCACTTTTAAAAAAAAATTTATAATTTTTGCACATTCACTTTCAATATCACTCAAACCCAATGCTCAAGGATTTCACTCAATCATTCAATCAATGAAACACAACTTGCTCACTAACCCTAAACAAGTGTTTTCAAACTTCTCAAAACAAAGAGCACAATGTGGGTCTCAAACCCTAACTCAAATAATCCTCAATCTCTAGCTCAAATATTTTCTAAATATTCACTAATTAAGCATATAAGAATACACTCAAATATTTCCAACAATGCTTATCAAACAATTTTTTTCACTCCACCTTATATTTCACAACATTCATTTCAACATTTCAAATAAAATATGATGTGCCCATACCTCTTTTCTTTGATGGAGATATGTCTTCAAAACTAGTTTTACTCACAACCAAATCCTTTTCCAATTCTAGGTTAGATAGCAATAGTCTATCTCAAACTCTCCATAAGAATATATTTTCAACAAATATCTCATCATACAAGAAATACAATAAAATGTCAAGTCACAAATACACTTTATCACTCCTTCACTTTCAAAATAATATTCAACATATATCAAAGATAAATTTCCTTGCTTTACACCTTATAATCTGTAATGCTCTCAAAATAATATTCAACACACATCAAAATAATGTTCCTTGCTTACAGCTTATAATCTCCATTACTTTCAAAATAATATTCAATGCACATCAAAATAAAGTTCCTTGCTTACAACTTATAATCTCCAATACTTTATTTATTTTCTAAGCACACAAAATAAAATATTTATTCAACAACCCTTATGACTCCCTAAATAATTTGCACATGCCCTTTTTAATTATCACGTGGTCTTAAAATACTTTTTGCATTCCAAAACCTTTGGCAATATTAATTTAAAAATTACATACCTTATTGTTGGCCCACATCACCAAAAATATTGTGCATGTATCAACGACCAGTGCCCAATGACTAGCACCCAAAATCAAACCCATGACGTAAGCCATCACAAAGCCTTAGTCCAAGGATAGGCTACCGCTTGGGCTACATGCCCACATGTGAATAAAAGTTCCCTCATGCCTATACACTATTTGCTTCTTCCAAAGCTGACCAAAAATGAAAACTCAGCAAAATGAACAACATGGGATTCAAAACCATGATATTCCCTTCATAAGTGCCTTAGCCACACATTCAACCACCGTCTGTGCTATCCAACGCCTTGGAATATTTCTTTCACTCCATGTGAATTTCAATATATGTATACCTTCCTTTATTTAAAAATCTTACAAAATATCTTCTCCCTTTCAAAAATGCAATGCACGAATTCAATTATCACTTAGGAATTCACATTAGCATTTTGTTAGAATTTGGAAATGAAAATCATTTCCTATTAATACTATTTCCTTTGCATTTGAAACACGTCGGCCCTCTTTGCTTTCGAATTTCGAATTCGAATTAAACTTTGAAACTTTTGCGCCATTAATTATTTAAATTAAAATTTTAACCTAGGGTTTAATGAGGAAAAACTACTCTACTAGGGTTTGATGAAGAAAAACTGCTCTGTGTGGATGACAGTAACTTTTGGAGGAGGTCTAAAAAATTGGAGGAATATCATGATGGAATCAGGTCTGACATAGATAGTACATGCTCGTGATATTTTTTCATCTAAAAATGATTGGAAGGAACAATATTTTCTAGTGTATGTCAGGAATCGCTTTTTAAATAACAATGGACATTTGGAATGATGTGAAGCCAAACTAGTTCTAGTGGTTCAACCAGACTTGGTGGTGGAAGATGTGGAGTATCTAACCAAACATACCCTTATTGGAAAATTTTTGGGCATCCAAATTTCTCTCCCCTTTGTGGAGGCTTGGGTCAAGAAGACTTGGAATCCTAAAGGTGATGTGGAGGTGATGCTGAGTGCGAACAACTATTTTATGGTGGTTTTCTCTTGTATTTCAAATCATAACAAATCATTTGAATGGGGTCCTTATTTCTATAACCAAGTGGGACTCTTTCTTAAACCCTAGCATGTGGGTTTTAACCCATCAAAGGAGCGGTCGTCACGGGTTCTAGTATGGGTGCAGCTTCCATGGCTCCTATTGGAATTCTAGAGAACTGATATCTTATGAACTGATATCTTGCATAAGATTGCCCTTCTACTTGGGAAGCTGGTAGGACCGTCACAACAGACAATGGATAAAAAGGTAATCTTTTTTTCTCGTATTTGTGTTGAAATTGACTTAAATAATCCGATTCCATATTCTATCAAAATACAATTTGGATCAACTACATGGGTTAAAAAACTTGACTATGAAGCTCTTCTATTTCATTTCCAGATTTATCATGAATATGGCCACCTACAAATAAAATTCCCTAAGTTTATCTTTCTTGTGGCTTCAAATCCTGGGCCCTCTCGGTTTGGACAAAGTTTGGATAAAGGAAAAGCCTCGATAAAGGAAGGGGAACAGGATAAGGAAGGTTTTGTTTCGATAAAATCTCGAAACAAAGGACGAAGGGCAAACAAAGACCTTAAGGATAGCTAGCTAGATGCTCTACTCAACCATTTTTAAATATTATATGATCTTTATCATTGCATGGAGATACTTGAAATGTCGCTACCTGATGCAAATATAACAAGGCCAAATCAGATGTATCTTCTTGAGGGAGAACTTAAGGAATCAGATCTAGGGGGTTTAAATGAAGAACAAAGGGCTTTGGATCTGATTATAGGGGACATGGTTGGGTCTAGCACTATAAGGGAAACTATTTTGAAAAGTGGTACAAATTTAGTTATGCCCTCTCCTACTCAAGCATTGATGCAGTCATCCTTGGACTGCAAAACTCATACGGTGTTGGGATTGCAACAGAAAATAACTAAAAAAAGTTTTTGGATAAGAATATGAAGGTGGATCAAAATAAGGACCAGGATAAAATTAAGTTAATGGGGGATACTTTGGTGGAGTCGGTCTTGGTGAGAATATTGGACTCCCATTTTTATAACCCCCAAAAATGATTATCCTCTCATGGAATGTAAGGGGTTTGAATAGCATCCCCAAACAAAAAGTTATTTGTGATTTGGTTCGTGTGCATTCTCCGGATGTGGTGTTTATTCATGAGACTAAATTGGCTATTGATAGTATGTTCAATATTACTCCCAAGTTGTGGAGAAGGGGGAAATGCCAGTGTATTGGTGCATGTGGATATGCTAGTGGCGTCACTTGTTTATGGGATTCGGTTAAGATATCCCCTCTTGGATTTCTAGCAGATGGTCTATTTCAATGGTCGGGCATAATAATGAATCTGGTGAAATCATCCTACTTACAAATGTGTATGCTCCTATTGATTACAATATTAAAGTGAACTTGTGGAAGCACATTTGCTTTGTGAGAAGTTTGGTTCCCCTGTACCCATGGATTTTGGCTGGAGAATTCAACTCTATCACTTGTCTAGAGCAAAAATGTGGTGGGGTGGACCATATCAAGCCTTTTTCTTCTATCTTCAGTGCTCATATATAGGCCCTAAACTTGGTTGACATCAATCCAAGTAATGGGATATTTACTTGGCACAATAAAAGGTGTGGGAAATCTTCCATCTCAGAGAGACTGGATAGGTTTTTGATATCCAGTTATTGGATGGGTAATAACAGAGGTGCTAGTTCTATGATTATGGAGGGTAGGGGATCTGATCATTCGCCTATAAAACTATATTCTTTGGAGTTAGGGCTAAAAAAGAATCCCTCCTTTAAGTTTCAACTTATGTGGCTTCGTTATCCTAAGCTTCATGATTTCATGCGAGGCTGGTGGACCATTGGCAAACCTCCTCATGGCACCGCTATGTATTCCTTTATGAAGCGACTATAATTTGTAAAACATAGAAGATATGGAATAAACTAAATTTTGGGAACCTTTCCTTGGATAAGTTGGTAGCTCTTAGGAGGATAGAAGAAGCTTCAAGGAAGATTAGAGATCAGGGATTCACGAAGGAGCTTCTTGTTGAGGAATATAAGGCTGTGAAAGACCTTGTTGAATGGGAACTAAGGGAAGAATTTTTTGGAAACAAAAATATCGAGTAGATTGGCTTCAAGAAGGGGATAGGAACACAACCTTCTTTTATAACTTAGTTAAGGCTCATCGTAATGGTAACCTAATTACCTCTCTTGTGAATTATCAAGGTGCCCTACTCTCTTCTTTCATGGATATTTCAGAAGAGACTAAGAGGTATTTTTCCTCTATCTTCAAGGAGGACTCCCTATCAGATGATGAGAATGAAAAGCTTATTCTAAAATATATTCCAATGATTGTTTCTAGAGATATGAATGAGAACTTTATGGGTCCAATTTCCCCTGAGAAGTTGAAAAATGTTTTATTCAAGATTAAAAAAGGAAAATCCCCAAGTCCAGATGGATTCCCGATTGAGTTTTATCAGGAGTTTTAGGATTTAATAAAATTTGATCTTTTGGAGGTGGTCCATGAGTCCCAAAAGAACAAACAAATGTTAAGGGCCCTAAATGCTACCTTTGTGGTGCTTATACCCAAAAAAGAGGGAGAAAATTCCTTGGATATGTTTAGGCCTATTGCTCTCTACAATGTTGTGTATAAGATCATCATAAAAATTATTTTTGAGAGGCTAAAGATATGGTTGAGCAAAATCATCTCTAAGGAGCAAGGAGGGTTTGTTGCTAGTCAAAAAATCTTGGGTGGGGTTGTTATTGCTACAGAAGCTATTCACTCGATGGAAACTTCTAATGAGAAAACTATGTTCATTAAGTTGGACATGGCCAAAGCCTATGATCGGGTCAGATGGTCCTTTCTTTAGAAATTTCTTGCTAATTTTGGATTTGAGGAGGAATGGATTAGATGGGTGATGAGTTGTGTTTCTTATTCCTCATTCCCTGTTCTTGTTAATAATGAGTCATCAGAGATTTTTGAGGCCTCAAGGGGATTGAGGCAAGGAGATCCTTTATCTCCTTATTTTTTTATCATTATGGCAAAATGTTTGGGAAGATTGCTCAAGTCTCAAGTCATGCAGGGTCTCATTCAGGAGTGGAAGTGGGATAGTAATTTGCCACCTCTTTCCCACCTTCAATTTATTGATGATACTACTTTTTTGGGAGTTTCCACTATCAGGGAAGCTGGCAATATTAGACAGTCTCTTAACATATATCTTGGTGCTTCTGGACAATTGATTAATGAGGACAAGTCTTCTATTTTCTTCTTCAATACCCCTCCTCTTATTCAAGCCATGATTGCTCGTATTCTAAGATTTCAGGTTGGGACTCCCCCCTTCATTTATCTTGGTATTCCAATTTCATATCACCCTTTACCTAGATCTTCTTGGTAGTCTATGCTTGATAAGTTTAGAAGGAAGGTGAATCACTGGACTTTCAGATGGCTATCCATTGTAGGTAGAGTGTTGCTTTTAAAATTTGTTGTTGAAGCTCTACCCATATATAGATATTTTATACAAATAGCTTCCTATCACTTCATCAAGGACATGGATGCTTTGTCAAGATAGTTTTTATGGTCTGGAAAACTTGATAAATACAAATAGAGTTTGGTTAGGTGGGATTCTATATGTAGGTCGATGCAAGAGGGAGGCCTTGGGTTGTGATAGATGGCTCTTTTTGGGCAGGATTTGGTATGGTGTACCTCTCAAAATCATATTTGGGCTAAAATATTATCTTGTAAATACTTGAGAGGTATTTTTGAGGATGAAATCCCTAGAGTCAGCTTGGTTGGGAAAGGTTCAGTTATCTGGGACACTCTAAAAAGAGGAGCTAATTTAATCAAGCAGGGTTTTTTATGGATTTGCAATCGGGGATCAAATGCTCTTTTTTGGGAGGATTATTGGGATGGCCACCCTCCTATATTGAATCAATATCCTAGGTTACGTTCCCTAAGCATTTTTTCTTGGAATAAGGTTGGTCTTGTGTGGAGGACTTTAAAAAAATCTAATATTTTTGAAATATGGAGATGTACAGGTGGAAAGATCCACAAGAATGGCCCTAGGGGGGATTGGACAAGGACAGAGAGGTGCTTGCTCTTATTATTATAGGGAGGCCTTGTTCTTCATTGAGGGGTAAAGATATTCTGGCTTGGAACCCTGATCCTAAGGGAACCTACTCGGTAGCCTATGGTTATCAGGTTCTTGATAAACAAAAGTATGGGAGTCTTCCTGTCACTTGGTGGAAAAATGTGTGGAACAAATTTTCTTGGCCAAAATTTAACTTCTTTCTCTGGTTGATAGCTCATAATAAATGCCTCACTTGGGATAATGTGAGGAAGAGGGGATTTTAGGGTCCCTATTTTTGTGTCCTTTGCAGTAAGAATGAGGATGACTCTTCTCATTTATTTTTCCAATGCTCCTTTTCTAGAGACATTTGGCACCGTTGGTGGAGCGCCTGGAACCATCCATGTTTTCATGTTCTATCCCTGGTGGATTTTTGGAGTAGTCTGGGTAGACCTCCGACCAAGGCCCCCTTCCTTTGGGTGGCTTAGAATTTTTGCCCTTCTTGCATCATCTAGAAAATTTGGCTCAAACGGAACTGATGCATATTTTAGGGCAGTTATTTGGTTGTTCAACAAATCTAGAAAAGGATCCTGTATATGGTTCAAGAAACCATCCATATCAAATGTGATCTAGACCCTCTTTTGGATTCTAGGGAGGAAAAGGTACAACAAGCCCTTGGTCTCTTTGGGGATGGTGTGAACTCTTCTAGCCCTAGTAGGGTTCCTTAGCTCAGTAAGAAGGTTAGGAGAGATGGTAGGTGGAGGCCACCCCCTAGAGGAGTTTTAAAAATTAATATTGATGGATCATCCAAGGGTAATCCTGGACATGCTGGCATTGGCAATGTTGGGAGAGATTCTACTGGTGGTGTTAGTTTTTTATTTTCCATTTATAAAGGTGTTCACTCCAACAATTTTATGAAAGCTCTTGCAATTCTTGAGGCCTTACGAAGGGGGTTTTCTCTTGGTCAGCATAGGATTATCTGCGAGTCTAATTCTTAAATGTGGTTAATATTTTAAATAATAAAAGGATGGAGGAAGTTAATTGGTAGTTGACCTCTGTAGCTGTTCATATTCTTAGAATGAGTGAAGAGTTTGAATTTATATCCTTTGTGCACATTCCAAGGGAATGGAATGTGGTTGCTGATTACCTGTCCAAAAGGGCTTCTGAGCTGCTAGATCCTTGGAGTATCGATAATTGGGAGAGTCTCCTATCTGGGGACTCTCAACACCTGTGGGAGTTGATCCACAAGGATGTACATACTTAATGTGGTTTATTCTTGTTGTCTTTTTTGGGTGTCATTCTAGTCTAGTGGTTTTAGCCTTGTTTGGTTGTTTATTTGAGTCTTGGCTGGAAGCTCAGTTGTACTCTGTAATCCAGACTTTTTATCAATAAATTTTTACCCCTTTATTTAAAAAAATATATATTAATTTAAATAAATTAAAAACCTTTGCCAACATTTATAATATGCTCAATGAGCCTTGGTAGGGATATATATTTTTTAATGATTTCTTGGACCTTGTTATTATTCACCTCTTCCTTTTGCCCAAATATTATAATATTAAATATCATACTTTTGTTATTTATTTTTTAACTTGCTTCTCTTTTCTTGGGTCTTCAACCTTTTTTAGCCTCTTTAGGCATATAATATTTAAAATAAATATTATACACTTTTCCTTTTAACAACTTCCTTGCCTTTTGGAGAAATCAACCTTTTCACCTTAATGACAATAAAACTGGACATCAAACCTCTTGACATCAATGACAACAAAACTTGCTCAAATTTCCAACAGATGATGAACTCCACCACCCTAAACACTACTACTCTAAAATTTGTGTTCAATTATCTTGCATTACATAGTGATGACATTCAACCAAAAATAGGTGATAACAGCAAGAGAACTAAACCAATATAAGTGACAAAGTTGTTGCAATAGAAAGAAGTAGAAAAAATTCTTCAATCTATTGGAGTTTCTATAGATTTTCAATGGATTAAATTCCAACCTCATGGAATAATTCATAAATTACCTAAAATATAGGAAGGCAACACCCAAATATGCCATGATAAAGGTAACACTTGAATTCCTTAGTGAAATTTCATGAATTTCCTATGTAGAATAATTTTTTGGGTTATACCCTCCATTACATAATGTTTGCAAATTATTTGTGAAGGAGAAACAAAATTAGAATATGAAATTAATAACAAAAATATATACAAAGGGGTGAGAAGGAATAATCTACCAAAATTCAGGACATGGTGGCCCTTTGGGTCATGTGATATATCAACTAAAATGGATAGTACACTTTAGTCTCAATGCACCATTTGAAAATTTTACACATTTATTACATGGGAACAAAAACATAGAATTGAGTATAGAATTGGATAAGTACATTCAAAAGGACACAAGAACTCTAAGGCATCATGGCCTAGTAAAAAATACTTGTAAGAATTATTTCTTACAACAGTAGGAAGGAGGAGAATTATGGAAAACATTCTTGGATAATAAACTATGAGTATTAATGAGAGCTAGGAGTACTTACACCAAGAAAAAATAGCATAAATATATGACCAATAGCTCTCAAAAAATGGTTGTGAGCCAAGGTTACATGATAGGAACATGGATCTACCCCCAAAACATCAAGATCATTGGGGAAATGAAGAAACTAGAGGTAGAACATGAGAAGGAAAAGGATGAGAATATGAAATGTAAAAGCATGTAATGTAGAGGAACAAAGCATAAAATCACAATGTGTGAAAGCACATAGCATAGGGATACAAAAACCTCATCAATAGGAGATAAGATCTACCATAGAATGAGGAAGAAGGAATAATTTTGATAAAAGTGGGGTACCATAAGAAGTGGTGGTGAAAAAATGAGGAGAAAATAGGACTTAGGAACTTAAACTTGGAAGAGAATTAGAGACAATCATAAAAATTAAAGGAATTATGAAGGGTGTTATAGGAAAGGGATGCCCTACTGACCTATTTAAAGGAAAATCTAGTGGCCCTCAAAGTACAACAAAGGGATACAAGGACTTCAAAAATCCTAGAACACCCTAAAAACAAGAAGACTCAAGGGATGAAGAGAATCCTCTAATTGTGACCATATTATAGGATTTGAGAGAGGATGTCGAAAAGATAAAAATTATGGATGAAATAAGGGACCTAAAAAAAGTATTGGTACCATCTATAGAAAGTGTTTAGGAATCAAATATGGGGACTACAAAGTATGATGATGTTAGGATGGAGACTCAGGTGAAAGGGGTTATTTCACATCAATATCAAGAGGTATATAGAAATCCATTAGTAGTCCCTAATCTTATAGTCATTATCGCTCCATGTTTAGTAAGATTAGAAGAGCATAATGTTGCTATTGATGGATGGATGAAGTGGTGTGCCTATTTGGAATAGAGGGTACAATCTCTTGAGACCTTAAAGGAGAAAAAGAAGAAATTAGAGGTAGAACTTATTGGGTTATGAACAAAATTCAAGATAGTCTATAATATTATAGTGTAAATTTTGTAATGTCAACAACCAATAAGGATTTATGCTCTATTGTTACAAGAGTAGTTCTTCAAATGGCAACTACTCAAATTGTATTCAGGTCTATCACACACTCTAGAAATGTCATAATAAGTTTTAGAGACATATATAACTAGCATACCTAAGAAAAATAACCTACTCTATGAGTTTTTTATGCATAATTTTGCTATATCAAAAGATTATACCTTTTTTCCCAACATATATGTTGGGAATATTACTTTATGAGCCTTTACATCCATGTTGCACAATCATATTCATCATAGGGATGAGTTTGTAGAACATATGAGTAGGAAGCTACTATGGGTCTACAAATTAGGTTGAGTATCCCAATACCCAAGTTGTTATCTATAGATATTTTGAGTTGATGAGTGCAAGGAATATTAGACATCAATAACAACCCACAAGTAGGAATGTGTTAACCAATTTCATAGATTCTATGAATCTTATTTTGAGAAGGAAAAATAGGCCTATCAGGCAAGGTGGGAGTAATTGCGTTTAAAATTGAAAAATGGAGAACCCATCTCATCTACCAACCTCAATTGGTCACACCATAAAGCAGTAGTAGTTCTTTCCACCATTAATATTCTTGGGTATAGATGGATTGGGATAAGGTTTAGATCCCTCTCATCATTGATGCCATGCCTTGATATGATATTACATGACCTCTAAGTCAATCAAAATTTTTAATTTGGTATCATGACATAAGGGAATGCCAAAGGTGCACCACATACGAGAAATTTACCCTTAACATGGTTGAAGATACTAACCTGAGTGCTAATTTAGAAAAATCCTTTGCATGAGGACATGGAAAAAATCAAGAAGGAGGGTATGATGAGTCTTGGAATTACCTCATCTACTAGGTACTTTGAGATGTTCTTTTATCTCTAACTGAACCATATGAATGGCTAAAGATGGAATTTTTCATAACTTAGCATGATTTTTGGGTTAGGTAAGTTAAAATAGGAAAGTTATATTTCTTAGGTGATTTTGGGTTGATTTTTTCATTTCCTTTGATTAATTACACCAATAATTCCAAGATGACAAGGATTTATTTCATGTTATAGGTATTGAAGCATTTTATAGAGTGCATTTTGAATTACATTCCAACATTGTGGAACAAAGAAGATTGTAGAAGCAGACATCAGGACACAAGGAAATGTTGACATGGAGAATTGAAGGAATGCTCTATTTTGTGTAGAAACCCACTTGGAAGGAGTTGTTATGACAATCGATATTTTGTTAGTTATGATTATCAAGAAGGATATTTTTTACCCTATTACTAAAATTGAACTTTATCATTGGAGATGCATGAAGCTTTGCTTTACTAACTAATTGGCACTATTTCTAGGACCCAAAGTCATTATCTTTGTTTGAAAAATATCAATGTGGATTCACAATGGGTGTTGGTTTTAGCTATTGTAACATCCACCAATCAATATTAGGCAAGAATGATCCATGAATGACCAATTATTTTTTATCTTTGTTTGTATTAATGACTTTGTTGATTGATAGTACTAAAATAGTTAGAACTATATTTTATAATTAATCACCCGATGTTAGTAAACGGGTTGGAACATAGTACTATGAATGTAGATGAATCAAGAGTAAGCAACTCCTATAGTGAAATTTCAAATTACTCAACCTTATAATGAATAGTATGCTTATTTACTTATGTTTCTATATTAATTATTAGTTTTCTAATATGAGTTAGTTTCATATTTAGCATATGAGGAGCAAGGTCCCACTCTCTTGTGCTAATAAAGGATTGTTTATCATTGTAGAGGGGGAAAATTTCCCTAATACATGCAATTCTCTCTTGGATCCACTAGGAGTTGAGATGACCACGTGGGTGTGTTATATTCTCTATAGTCGAGGGCTTGGCAGATCGAAGGGTTCACCAAGAATGGTTGAAGGACTCACTCCAAGTCTTAGGATGGAATGTTTGATGTGTATATTGAACAAGCACCTATGTTTGGATTTTCTAAGATCTAAGGTATGAAGAATGAAAAAATAATGCAAGACAAATAATGATTCAAGAATACAAGAAGCTAATCCTAGAATAATTCTTGATTTTCAATGAGGATTAAACCCTAACTTGCAATAAAGTGAATCTTTTTCTTTTTACCAAGTATTTAATAGAATGCAAAAACAATGTTAACCCTAGAATGCAAACTATATACCTTTTCTCTTTTAAATGCCTAGAAATGAAATCAAAATATTTTTCTTCTATTTATGATCTATATCTAGAATAAAAATGGACAAAAAACAAACAAAAAATAGCCTAAGAAGTTTATTTAGGACACTTACTTGATCCGGTGGTTATTCCTATATTTTAACTTACATCCAAATGTATCCAACAACTTCACAACTTGCAAAACAACTTCACAAAAGCCTAGAAAAATTGATCAATGTTTGGGGGTCTACTTAGGCCACTGTGTGACTGAGATTGGAGGTATAGTAGTCAATCCACCTTGGTCCTTTTAGCTAACCATTCAAAAATAAAAGTGATTGTTGACATTTTTAGAAACAGATGAGACAAGATGCAATAAAATGAAGTAGTGCAAAAAGCAAAATGCAAACAATGATATTATGATCTAAATGAAGCATGTAAACATAGAATAGAGTTTTGGGAGTGAAACTTTGCCCCCAAATCTAAAGGAAACAAAATCATTCCCTATAAGTAGTGATCATGAATTTGGCTCTATATAATTCATGCCTTGTATGGATGAGGTATGAATTTGGCTCTACCAAATTTGTGCCCTGTATGGACAAGTCACAAATTTGTAATAAAAGTGCCAAACTGATCTACAAATATATAATGAAGTGTAAAATGAGTGATTAACAATCTAAGCACACTAAAAATTCAAGAAATAACTTGGTGAGCAAAAGAACAACCAAAGGATGAAGACCTTCATAAATGGTAGACTCCCCCTTTAAGGCTCCAAAAATTATCCACAAAAGAAACAAATAAAAAAAGTAGGAAAAGAACACTTGATCTTGCTAGGAGAACTTGTCAAAAATGCTTGGAATAACTTGTTAGAAAACTTTACTTTGCAAAAGAACTTGCTAGGAAAATTTATTCAAAATAATTGTTAGTAGATAAAGAGGATCTAAACCCTCTATTTATAATAATTTTGGAGGGTAAAGGGATGGGAAAACAAAGGATAAACCTAGGGGAGGGCTAATGTCCTAGAGGTCAGCTCAAAAATTGGGCTTTCTAAAATAAAACCCTAACTTACCAAATTTTGCCTCGTACTAGGCAACCGCAATTTCAGCAAAACTAGGGAAAAAAAGTAAAAGAAGGGGAAGAGAAGCCCAAAATTGTATTTTGACAAGTTTGAGGGACTTCTCAAGGGTTCTAGGAAAAATGACTCACTTAGGTGGGTCAATTTTCTATGTCTACATTTACCCCCTCTTTGATGCATTTATGGCCTTGTAAATGCATCAAAGAAAGATGTAGACACCTATGGGAAAAGAACGAAAAATATTAAAGGGTTGGTTGGTTAAGAAGAAAGGCATGGTGCAAAAATGGTGTCATACCAAACGCTTTGAAATTTTACACATAAAATGAGGTATTTGGGACTTTAATTCCTCTCAGACCAGGGTGCCCCCTCGAGTTTTGGAAGGAATGAAAAATTCTTGAGGATACTCAAAAAAGGTAGATGTAAAATAAAAGAGAGAAGCAAAAATAGATAAATAGGGTAAAATCCAAATAGGAGAGAGAAAACAAGGGGTATAAGAAGAGGGGGTGAAAATGAATACATTTTCACCATGCAATAAGAAGAAAAGGAGCTCTAGAGAAAAAGATAAATGGAACTTCCCACAACCTATTTAGCCATTATGAGGAGTGAGCTCAATGTAGTAGTGGAACAAGCATAGGTAAGGACTAAAATCCTTTATCTAGAATATCCTAATTAGGTGTTTAGGTCCTTTAAGCAATTTTTATCTTTTTAGAAGAAAGTGTGATGTGTGACCCGACACAAATTTGAGGGTCAACCATGAATTTGGTTGGTTCATGGTGGTAATTGAATTCATGCCCTAGAAATACAAGGTATGAATTCATATCCTATAAGCATGGAGTGCAAATTCAATAGAAGAAATAAGGGGACAAAATCATGCTCAAAGAGAATGAGGTACAATCTCAGTAGAGATAATAAAGAAAAGGTAAAATAGGTAAATAAAACTAGAAGAAGAGAAAAAGAGAGACAAGATAAGAATTCTTAGATGTTAAATTAATGTTATTTTATTTGTATTTGTTATGTGGAACTGATTAAAAAAAATTTTGTTATTTTTTTGTAACATGACGTACTAGAGAGAGAAGAGTGGTAATCAAGCTCCTTGAAGGAGGAGCTATGGGAGTTCACACCATCATAGAGGGACACTCTAGGGATGGTGGGGATACTACATCTAGAAGAGATGCCCTAGATTGAGGTGAATAGAACACTACTAATAGCATTGGTAGAGAGGTGGTACCCATAGTTGTCTACCTTATAGTTCCTAATAGGGGAGATTATGGTCTTGAGGAACATGTGGTGCATCCTATGCATCCCTATTAGGTGTAAGGAAATTTATAGAGTGTGAGGGAATTAAGCCATGCTACAACTATTATTAGGGAACTAGGCCCATAAGACCTAATAGAGTGGGATCCATGTTGACAAGTTTGTAGGGCACCATGAGGTTGATGCTTTGATAACCATGCCCTATGGTGTAGTGATAGGATTCCTGGTGTGCCATACCAGTAGGTGATACCTACCATGGGGATTAGCAGAAGTAGTGGTAGACATGCAAGACTAGCATGTGTGGTTCATATGGGCCCATATGTGCTAACCTATTTGTATAGGATATTATTTAATATCATGTAAAAACAACATACATTATTGGTATATATGATCTTGATCTAGGTGTGGTGTTGGGAGTACATAGCTATCAAGAGACCATATGCACTACCAATGCCATTTTCCAACTCGAAGTGGCCATCAGTATATTGGTGGTCTAAAAAAATTGAGTGGGTCTAGAGGATGTATGTTGGTATTCTACCATTACGGAGGTAGGTGATAGACGAGCTACAAGACCATATGATCATATGGTGATTGTGGTGCCTACACCCTAGCTAGATAGAGTATGTAGAGGAGTTTGTGAGGGTCAAGAGGTTTTGGTGGGTCTCTACGAAGAAGGAGGAGCTAGAGCTCTATTGATTTGATCAAGTCCAATGATAGTTCAATAACTTTCAAGAGATATTAGATGTGGTAAAATACTAATATCAGTAGGTATAGAGGGACCCATCAAGATTCATAGGGGACCCTGATGTGGGGAGATGGATAGAGGAGGAATTGGATGACCTACAGTATGTGGATCAAAGGGTGGATGATGTCAAGGTGGATCTCAAGTACAAGAGATGGTATAAGATCATACCTTGAGGATCTCCTCATTAGTGCTAGTGTAGAGGCACCATGTTATGGGCTAGAAAGTGTAATTGGCACTTTGAGAGGTGACTTGATGCACCATAGAGTAAAAATAGTAAGGCTAAGAGACCCCATGGATGATACAAGGAGGGAGGGAAGAGCAGAATGAAATAACCCATTATAGTGGAATCTAGGCTAAGCAAGATGGCCAAAGAGACCTCCACATTGGTTATAGAAAGACCAATAAGTACCATGGGTCAGGAGGATCCAATGAGGGACTACAAACTTGAATAGTAGCCATGTAGAGGGAGATGAACCTTATTTGAGAGGATAGATCCAAGAGGATAAAGAGGCTATGGAGTACCTTGAGCTTGACACTCATAGAGTGAGATACAGTGAGATATGAGATAGACCATATCAATGGGGAGATGAGCCAGTTTGTTTATGAGTGCTAACAGACTCAGGTTGAGGGGATGGTTTTCATGACTAGTAGCCAATAGGGCAAGAGGATATGCCTACTATAGATAGAGCTACAAAGGGTATGGGATAGGTTAGAGGTAGTTGTACAGAGTATAGAAACCTAAAATACGTCATGTCAAGGGCATCTACTCATATGGACATGCTACAAGACCATATGGAAGATCTTGGATATAATCCAAGATAGAGCAGTGATTCTAACAACACAATTTGGGATCCTTGGCCTAATCAATCTAAACTATAGCCCAGACCTATAGTTTACATCTAAACTATGGCTAAGACCTACAGTTTATAGTATAGACCATAGCTATGACCTGCGATCTTAACTAAAGTTCAGTTGGACTTCAATCTGAGCCAAAATGGTTGGAACAACCATTTGATCTAGAAGAATGTGATTAATGGACGAAATATTCTAGAAGTCTCCATTCCAACTATCCTAACCACCTCTTCTTTATATTGGCTTCTCAAGGAAGCCACCCCCAGTCCTAGGGAATCCTATAAATACCCCCTCCAAATGGAGAGAAGATATATATGATTTGTATAGTGAAGTGCTGATAAATTATCGATAGATAGTGAATTGATCAAGAGAGCAGCGAAGCCCTATCGAATTTCATATTGAATTTGTGTATTTGAGAAGGCCACTTTACTATTCACCCAAATACTAGTTTTCCATGGAAGTGCTAAGATCCTAGAAGAACCAAGAAACACAAATCCAGGCAAGTGAAGGCCCATCATAGTGATTCAACAACCAAACCTATCAGAAGGACACCGAATGCGACCCTTGAACATCAATTGGACAAGGAGGTCAAGCCCACTACCCTTAAAATTTAGGTTAAGCCTATCAAAGTGCTAACCATGGATTTCAGTCATGGTTTACAGTGTAGACCGCTCACTAGAGCTTTGGTTTGTAGTAGAGGTATCACCACCTTCCTCTTCATTTCTATATGGTTAACTAGCTTAGATTAGTCATTTTCATAGTTTAAATACATTCTAGCAGACTTTTGACTGTAGAATTAGGTTAGTTTAGGTTCTTTATGTTTATGCTTCAATTAGGACTTAAATGGTTTCTTTATGCATGTTTATGATTCATTTTATACATTTTATCCATGCATAGTGTAGCTGCTACTTTTATTTACGTTGTTATATGAATCTTGATTCGATTTGCATAGCTTAGAAACACTTTTCACATTTTCTTGATTATGCATGTTTAATGGTGTCATTATGCAATTTACCTAAAAGGGCCTCATCATGAGAGGCTGCCTATCTTTTTGTTTCTTGACCACAGGGAATAGTTTCAAATGAGAACTGATGAGGCCTAGAAATGCCTCAATCATAGCATGTTTTGAACATTGAAATTGCCTAAAAACTCTTATGTTTAATCTGATATGCTAGTTAAGTTGATTTAATATGTTGTGTATTAACCGTTTGCATGATCAATGTGTTAGAAATACTATATTATGATTTTTTACAGTTTTTGTCATTCTTGTGTTGTTTCTTGACCACAAGGAATAGTTTCAAATGAGAACTGATGAGGCTTGGAAATGCCTCAATCATAGCATGTTTTGAACATTGAAATTGCCTAAAAACTCTTATGTTTAATCTGATATGCTAGTTAATTTGATTTAATATGTTGTGTATTAACTGTTTGCATGATCAATGTGTTAGAAATACTATATTTTAATTTTTTACAGTTTTTGCATAGTTTTATGTTACTTTGTCATGATTTGCTAAATGAGAAGTATGCTTAGGTTGATAGCAACACTTTAGTAGTTTTGTTTTGATATGTTTCAAGCATTTATTTATCTAAATCTAGCAAATAGTGCAAGAAAACTATTATTGTGCAACAAAAACTGGTTTTCCAATGTAAATTCTAGCCAGCTACCAATGAATGGCAAGGCATGGAATTCACACATGGAGAGAGATGAAGGCTATTGCAATCTAATCCTGAGAGCTAACCCACCTGAGAAATGTAGATGAAATCACTTGAAGAGCACACAATTATTCATTTCGAAGATCTTCAGAATGAACAAACATCTTCAAAATGAGAAACACAGTCTCTTTGGAATGAGCGGACATCTTCGAAATGAGAAATGCAGTCTCTTCGGAATGAGCCACTTATCTTCAAAATGAGAATAGAAAGTGCTTTTTCACTTGTTGAATAATTTTTGAAGATAGAAAAAGGGAAAGAAATATTGAAAATTTTAAGGGAAAATATCTCCCATCTGACTTTGTCGTCCTTGCCGACCAAAGCCACCATTTATGGAAAAGATCAATTTTGATCCTCTTCTAGGATAAACCCAAGAATTATTGCAGCATAATAGGAATAGATCTATAAAATAGGAATGAGATATTCTCATATTGTAAGTATATTTTAGGATATCTATAAATATATAGCTCCTGTCCAGGTTGAGCTAAGAAGGATAGTAGAGGAAAAGTAAGCAAGTAGTATAATAATTGACTGTTATACAGTCCTGTAACAGGGTTTTTAGTAGCAATATTGTAATTATGTTCTTGAATCAATAAAGCGCACTATTTTTATTCATGTTGTTGTGACTGAGTGTGAGTAATATCTAGAGAGATAGAAATACTCATACCTTCTTCTGGATAAGGAGGCTGGCCACTTCTAGACCTAGGAGGAGGACTAACAGCAAGTTTTTATTCTGATTTTACTGCAACAGAATAAGTTGCAAAAATTGTCATTTCATTTCCTTGTAAATAGCTAACAATATTTGCAATATTAGTTTATTTCATGATTAGGATAATCTTGTGATTAATGATAATTTTGGTTGTAATCTCCATTTTTAGAAAAGCTTTCAAATTACTACAGATTGTCATTTCCATAAGTTGCTACTTTCTGCAATTTACTGCATTTTGTGTTTTGCTGTCAACCCCTGCACAGAAGATTGAAAACCTTATGTTATAGAGCATTGACAGGATTTAATTTCCATGTTATAATCAGGTTTCCATTACTGCAAAAGTAAATAGACTTCCTTTCTATAATCATAATTAGATTTCTAATTCTGCAACTGTAACTAGGGAGTTATTTCTGCAACATAATTAGATTTCATTCTGCAATTGTAATTAGGATTTTATTTCTATAGTTAGTAATTAGTTTTCATTCTTGCAATTAGATTAAAGTTCAATTTATGCAATTTAGAGATAAAAATGTCCTAAATCCCCACACAATCGGTTTCACCAATAAGACCTTTTGCTCCCAAATGACCTAAGTTATAGCCCCATTCACTCCTTCCACAAATAGCCTTGTACACTACCCTGGATTGACAAATTCATTGAGAATTAATGATGTACATAAATACAATGCATAATTTTGGCATCGTTTTTGGGGAATAGTGTTTCTAGAAGGTGACAATAGTCCAATAACTGTTAATTAGACTGAGCTATGAAAATTTAGGATAAAATCTAAATATAATAGCTGGTTAAAGTAAAAACTATTGACCTATAATTTATGTCATTCAAGAGTAAACATGAATGAGTAATCCTAGGGATGAAACGGGTAGAATTACTCAAAAGGATCCCTGGATTTTTCCATTAAGAAAATCTTCACGCCTAAGGGGTGAATCACCTGTGTTTGAACTACCAGAAAAAATGAAAAAAAATCACCAGCTTCATCATCATTAGAACATCTTGCGAAAGAAAAATCACCAACTTCATCATCATTAGAACATCCTGAGAAAGAAAAATCATAAGACTCATCATCAACAGAGGATCTTGGACCTATCGAGAGTGAAATTTGGATAGGTTTAACTGTTCCTAAGGAACAAGAAACTATGGAAAAGGGAGGCAATCTAGAGAGGGATGGCCAACTATGTCTATAATTAAGGAGATGATCAGGATATACCCCAACCTTCTAGAACATTTGAATATCCTATCTGTTTGAATTCAACACAAAACTCCTCCATGAAAACCATTTCAACTTCAGTACTTCCAACCTTTCAAGGTGTTGTATCTGAAGATCCTGATCAGTTTTTGTTTGAATTCAAAGTAGTGTGTCAAACCTATGACTATGTAAATGATAATAAAAAACTTAAGGTTTTTCCCCCAACACTCAAAGAATCAGCATTACGTTGGTTCATGAGCTTAGAGCCAAATTCCATATGAACCTGGGATCAAATGGAAACTATGTTTTTAGACAAATATCAGGAGTATTTTTGTGTAAGGAATAGGAAATATGAGTTATTCAGGATTAAGCAAGAAGATGATGAAAAATTAGAAGACTATCTTGATAGGTTCTCCTTTTTTCAAAGGAGATGTGGACTTGTAGAACCTGAGTTATGCAAAACCATATTTTTGAGAGGATTACAAGATGAATCCAGAGATGTATTAGATTTGATGGGAAAAGGAGATGTAAATAATCTCAAAAATGAGAAAATTGTGGGTCTCTACAGGAATTACTCTCACACTAATCAAGGAAGAAGAAAAAAAAGTACAAATGGCACTGATGTGAAGGACCTAATAGAGGAACTTACAAATTTTAAAATTGATATTCTGGTGCAATTGAACACAACTTTAGGATAAATGTCTGCAAAAGCAAAAACCACAGAACCTTTGGCAATTTATTTCCCAAGATGTAGAAATAAACATGCTTTGCAAGAGTTTCCTTTGAATAAAACATCTATCTCAACCATTTGTAGTATCTGTTCGAAGAAGCATTTGATTGATAAATGCCACCTACTACCATAACTCAAAACTATGTTAGAGAGTCAGACTGAGGAACTCAACTATGTTGGACCAAAACAATGGGGAAATTTCTCTTAGAACAAAAATCCCCCTTGTTTTCCTACAAATTTGGGTCATAATCCTTGGAATATGCCTTGGGGACAATCAGAACCACCCCAACATCCTTGGAATTATTCTCAATGGATAAATTCCCAAGAATGGCCACAAACAAGTTGGAGTAATCCAACCTGGAATTAGAATCAGAATAATCCATCATGGAATCAAAATAACCCACCCTGGAATTAGAATTAGACTAATCCACATTGGATGCAAAATCAACCACAGTGGAGTCAGCAATACCAGTCCTATCCAAGGCAGCAAAGAAATCAAGTTCAAACTCAGCATTTGCTGCTTGCACCTAATCAAAATTTTCAAGAAAAATAGAACCAACCACAAAAAACACAATAGGTGAAACAACCTCAAATTCTAGCTCAATCAGTCACTAATCCAAACAACATGAGATAGGCATCCCATGTCTATGTGGCTAAAGCTAAAGAAAATGCTGAAATAAATGTTCTTGATTGTAGTAATATCTAAATTCGTTCAGAAAAAGTTGTACCTAAACCTGTTTCAACTAAAATAAAGGAAAATGAAAAGCAAGAACCTTTGGAACCAGTTATATTTAAACCAACAACAGAGAAAGAAGAAGAAAAAATAGAACCACAGGCAGAAAAATTACCTTCATCAAGGATAATTTCATATCCTGAAAGATTCAATACCACAGCAAAAAATTCTGAGTCAGACCTGGTCAAGGAACTTAGAAAGTTAACTATATCATTTCCCTTATTTAAATCCATTAAGGATATACCAGTGATTAAAAGTATTGTCTGAGATTTATGCATTAGAAGAGTAGGAAGAAAAAAGAAAGCATTTCCCAAGACTGTTCAGGTTGAAGGAAAGATAGCTTATCTCTTATCCGAAAAACTAGTACCTCCAAAGTATAGTGACCCAAGGATTCCAGTTATCATAGTTACCATAGACTCAGTACCAATATCAAATGTCTTAGTAGATCTAGAAGCTGCAATAAATTTCATGACCAAGGATATAATTGAACAATTACAACTCAAACATCTCAGTCCCACATTTACAGTTTTAGAAATGGTTGATAGGTCAGTTGCAAAACCTGAAGGTATCATTGAATATGTCCCTATAGAATTCTCTTCATGGGAATTCCCTACAATTTTTTTGGTTTTACAACCAAGAAATTTAGCACATGGATATCCCATCATTCTGGGAATACCTTGGCTTGCAACTGCAGCAGCCTTCATAGACTGCAGATCTATAAAAATGACCATTTCAAATGGTATTGATCTAAAACAGATCTCTCTATATCCTCCTACAAGACCCTCCAACAATTTTTTAGGACAGTTATGTTTTCCTAATTCAGATGAAGAACCAGAAGAGATTATTTCCACACTAGCCACCTTGGTAGTAAGGGAACACACAGAATACTTCCATGACACAAAAACTTTATAGAATGAAACTATCCTAATAAATGTTATGCATGAACAAGGGTTAGAAGAGGAAGCAATAAATATCCATCATTTGTTAAGGAATGAGGAGAACCAAAATTCTAAAGTTGAACCATCTGTACTATCATAGGAAACATATATTTCACTACCACATGGGTGGCACCATCACCTGATTTTTCCTTCTCACTATTCCATACAGGATATGCTTATTAGAAATCAATGAAATAGAAACTTCTTATTTCCTCCCATCTCATAAATGTCCTCTTAACTCACTAATCACCAGGTATGAAGAAGTGAATTCAGTCCTTCCAAATACAAAATAAATAGAAATCCAGATAGGTAAATTTTTGAACATTAACAGCTAGTTTACTAGGGAAGAGGAAGAAAATTTGATAACTTTTTTGCAAAAGCATGTTAATGCTTTTGCTTGGGACTACATAGATATTTCATGGGTTCACCCTGATATATGCACCCACAGGATTTATACTGAAGAATTCAAGCCAGTAAGACAACCCCAGAGAAGTCTGAATCCTGCCCTAAGGAATATTGTAAAGGAAGAAATTGAAAAACTTTTGGAGGTAGGATTCATTTACCCAATTTTTGATAGCCAGTGGGTCTCTCCATTGGTTATAGTTCCTAAGAAAAATGGAAAAATGAGAGTATGTGTAGACTATAGAGAGCTGAATAAAGTGACATAAAAAGACCATTTTCCATTACCTTTCATAGACCAGGTGTTAGATACCCTTGCTGGAAAGAAATACTTTTGTTTTCTTGATGGATTTAGTGGGTATAATAAAATTCAGATTGCACCTGAAGATCAAGAGAAAACAACCTTTACCTGTCCATGGGGAAAATTTGCCTATAGGGTTTTACCATTTGGTTTGTGTAATGCCCCAACAAAATTTTAGGGAGCGGTCTTATAATTTTTTTTGATCTAACTACCAACAGTATTGAGATATACATGGATGATTTCACAGTATGTGGACAGACTTTTGAATTTACATTAGAAAACCTTGACAAAGTTTCAACTCACTGTGAAACATACTAGTTATCCTTGAATCTTGACAAATGTTTTATGATGATGAAGGAAGGAATAGTTCTTGGTCATCACATCTCTCTTCAAGGAATCCAAGTTGATCCAAAGAAGGTGGAAATTATCAAGAATATTCTTCCTCCTAAAACTCAGACTGATGTCAAAAGCTTCCTAGGACACATTGGTTTTTATCGTAGTTTTATTCCCAACTTTAGGACAATGGCCAATCCCATGTTTGCCCTATTGACTAAATATTTTGAATTCTCCTGGACTGCAAGGTGTTAGGAATCATTTGAAGCTCTAAAAGATAAATTAGTAACTCCACCTGTGTTAAGAGGACCTAATCGGACATTACCATTTCACATACAGGGTGATGCTTCCAATACTGCAATTGGAGCAACATTAGGACAAATTGACAATGGTGAACACTATGCCATCTACTACATTAGCAATAATTTAACAAGAGCTAAGAAAAATTATACCACAATTGAGAAAGAATTCTTGGCAGTAATTTATGCCATCAACAAATTCAGGCATTACATCACAGGTTATCAAATATTTATTCACATAGATCATACAACCATTAAGTATTTTATAAATAAGCCTATGGTAAGTGCAAGAATTATTCATTGGTTACTGTTGCTGCAATAATTTGATATCACAATAATCAACAAACTAGGAAAAGCTAATGCTATAGCATATTTCTTGTCCAGGTTGCAAAACACATATGAATGGGAATTAGTTGAGGACACTTTTCCTGATGAAAAATTATTTGTTATATCAGTCCAATCACCTTGGTTTGTAGATATAGCCAATTATTTGGTCACAGGGAAAGTTCCTCCACATTTTACTTCAAAAAAAAAAACAATTGATCAAACAGAGTTCATCCTTTGAGTGGATTAAGGGTATACTTTTTAAGTGTAGTCCTGACCATGTGTTACGCAGGTGCATCCAAAAGGACGAGGTATATGATATCCTTAGGGATTGTCATGATGAACCCTCAAGTGGACACTATTCTGTAAAAAGCACAGTTAGAAAAATTTTAGGGACAGGATATTATTGGCCATCTCTGCACAAGGATGTGAAAAACTACATTAGGCATTGTGATGCATGCCAAAGAAAGGGGAAACCCACTCATACAAATAAAATTCCACTATAGCCTCAATTGGTTTTAGAGCCATTTGAAAGGTGGGGGCTTGATTTTGTAGGATCTATTGATCCACCTTCTCAAGGAAAGGTGCATATTCTAGTATGCACTGATTACCTTGATGAGCACCAGAAATGCTCATATTTTTTACATACTTCTTGGATCAATATGCGACTGTATAATAAGGATTGCATGCTTTTATAAATGATTATATAGATATTTGATATAATTATGTGTGTTATCTAATTTGTGTGCTTTTAGTATGTTTTGTGGAATTGCAGTTGATTTAGTTAGATTTGGAACAGTCGAGGTCCTTTCGATGGACCTGACACCTTATTTCATCGAAATTCAATGGAGAGAACATAGGCGCCTCCCTGTAGTTGAAATGTGCCAATTGAACATAGGCGCCTCCCTGCAGTTAGAAGGCTCCAATTGAACACAGCTCCTTCCTGCAGTCAGAAGGAGCCGATTGAACATAGGCGCCTCCCTGTAGTCGGAAGGTGCCAAGTGAAAACAAGTGCATCCCTGTAGTCAAAAGGCACCGATTGGACATGGGCACCTCCCTACAGTCAAAAGGCACCGTCTGAATGCAAGCGCCTCCCTGTAGTCGGAAGGTGCCAAACCAAAGACAGTGCCTCCCTGCAGTCAGAAGGCACCAACTGAATATCAGAGCCTCCCTGCAGTCAAAAGGTGCCACTGATTCTTTGCCTATTGACCAAACTCGAAGGACGTGGATGACAATGACTAGTGCAGTTCTAGCTCTACATCATGCAGAGCTAAATTGGAGATAGCACCAATGTATCAAAACATCTTACGAATGCCAGGAAAAGCACGAGTCAAAATGAACACGCCGTCATCAAAATAGAATGCCAGACATCGATTGCATTCACCAGACTATTCTAATTTATTCTGGGAAGAATCGACTCTTGTAACCACTTCTGTAACAAAAGTTCTACGGGTGTGTTATATAAACACATGCAAATCATTCTGAAGAGATATATAGCGATATAGAAATACTTAAGAGTGACATTGTAATGCGTTGATAAATATATTACAATTACAAAAGTTCTAAAGCGTGTGTTCGATCGGGAAGAAGCTGCTGGAGCCTGGGTCCACTCCAGGCCAGTATTTCTTCCCCATTTCCTTTCTGTTTATTTATCAGTTTATTGCTTTCATAGAACATTCATTAATTTACTAGTTTCAGTATTTGCAGTAGGTTTATTTCTAGGAATGTGCATTAGATTTATTTTTGTATATTTATTTTTGTTCTTCTTACGTAATTTATTGAGGAGTGTGGGAATGATTGACAACCATCTCAAAAACACCCCCCAAATGTAGGATTAGTAGACTCACCCTCCAATGGTATTGTAGTAACCTAGTTTCGACTCTTCACAAGTTTACGAAGCTCCCTGGGTTGATAATTAAATGCATGGGCATGTGACAAAAATAGGAAACCATTCACCTTGTTTGGCCCGCAACATTTTGGCATCGTTGTCGAGGAAGCGTCTCAATTAGATTACTTACAATACCTTGAAACCTTCACCTGACCTTGCATGAGTTCTTCTAGAAGAAGAGGACCTGACGGTCGCTTTATAAGAACTAATCCATCAGGACCTGAGTCAGCCAAAGCATTTTGGATTTGAGTTAGACCCGTCTGACCTACCAATAGTCCATTGGAGTGAGGAACCGTACTTTGTGCAAAGTGCCGCCTCATCCCATCAACAAGGGGATGAACAAATCATCACAAATACCCTATTTAATAGGAATCCTCTAGAGGAAGCCCTGTTGTGGAAGGCTATGGAGGATCAGATGATCTCGCCAAACAACCTTAGAGCATTGACTCAAAAGTTTTAAACAACCAAAAGGCCATAAACGTTGCATTAGAAACCATATTTCCTAAAAAAATGGTAGATAACGATGAAGTCTCATCTGGATTTAGTTTCCCCATAGAGGAGGGAGTAGGAGATACCAAAATGAAAAACATATCCCTTGCTCACCTCCTGTCCTTCAGAGGACACCCGACTGAGGACCCTGACCTATTTTTGTTTAAATTTGATGTTTTGTGCAGGCTTGTGGATTACAAATCAAATGCGCAGAAGTTGAAATTATTTCCTTCCACATTAGACGATGCAGCTCTGTGATGGTTCATCGGTCTGGGAGACAAACACATCACCACCTGGGACCATATGAAGACACTCTTTTTAGAGCAATATCAGGATTTTGGGAGAGCAAGAGACTCTAGGGAGGAGGTCCTGAGCATGACACAAAGAGAAGATGAGTCTCTCAAGGAGTATTGGGAGAGATTCACCTTTAATATTCAACGATCCCCTCACTCGAAGCTATTCGATAAGTCCCTCAAAAGTATCTTCTTGAGGGGACTTACCAATGAGTCATTGGAGGCTTTCAACATGATCTTTGGAGGTGATGTCTATTAGCATGCTAAGGACAACATCTGGAAATTATGCTGGAACTACTCGAGAAGGCAATGCAAAGTCACCCCCAGGACCATGAAGGCGACTTCTTCAGTCACCAAAATAGAGATAAGAAACATGCTGCAAGATTTGAAGAGCGAAATGCTTTCATCTCTAGCATTTTAGATGGATACGCTGCTCTTAGAAAAGAAGAAACAAGAAAATGACAGAGCATTAGCCTATTTCTGTCCAAAATGTAGAGGAAGGCACGCAAATAATGCATGCCCAAAAAACAAGGTTAGAGAATGCGCATTTTGTAGGCTGAATCATAAAACTCGATTATGCCCACAACTACCCAATAAACAGGAAGTGGCTGAGAGCATGGAGTCTTATTTCATAGGCAATAGGAAGAGTTGGCCACAGCCCCCCATGAGGAATATGCCAACAAGAATTCCAACATATGGGGGAGGGTCATACATGCACCAAGGACCCCCTCAACCACCTAATATGGGGTGGTGGGGACCGTCACCCTGGACGAACACACCCCCAGCAACATTCCTGAATCAGCAGCCATGGATGCCATATCCATATCTTGGGTAGTAGTGGAGAGGCTAAAATGCATAGAATTAGACTCCACAGAATGTAGCTCCTGCTCACATCCAATAGAACTTACCAGCATTGCCAGTAGCGAGACCTGCGTAGCTACCAGCACAACCGACAGCAAACCCGAACAACAGAGTAAATCAGTCGACATACAATGTAGAAGGTGAGATGTACCATATGTACAATATTAAGCTTAGATCAGGTAGACAGCTAGGAGTAGAGACTCTACCTCTGGTAGAAGAGGAGGAAGAAATGGTAGAGATACCTCCACTGGTAGAAGAGGAGGCAGAAATAGAAGAGACACCTCTGGTAGAAGAAGGAAAAGCACTTGAGAGAGCGGAGGCTCCATTTCCTAGCCGGCTACAGGAACAAAGAAAAATAACCCAATCAAAATTTGACATCTTGTCGAGCTTGAAGAATCTCACGGTAACAATCCCATTATTTCAAGAAATTCAAGACGTCCCCATTTACACTAAGGCAATTAGAGAAATGTGTCTAAGGATATCGAGGTGGAAGGTTACCCAAACTATCAATGTCATGGGTAAACTGGCAGACCTAATGATGGGTAGAACACATCATCTAAAGTATGCAAACCCAGGCAACCCAGTGCTAACCATAAAAATTGGAGGACATTCCCTATCCAACACACTGGTTGATCTTGGGGCAACCATAAATGTGATGCCTCAAGAGACCATGCAGAGGCTACGGCTCACGAACCTGAAGCCAACCACAACAGTGCTGTAGTTAGCCGATTGATCAACCATGGCATCAAAAGGAATGCTGGAAGATGTGATCGTAACAGTAAGTGCATGGGAATATCCAGTTGACTTTCTAGTTTTACAAACCAAGACTAGGCTGGGCAGTTACCCGCTCATTTTGGGGAGGCCATGGCTGGCAATAGCTGATGCCTACATCAGCTGTCGGGGTGGGCTAATGACCATATCCAATGGGCAAAATGTCAAAAGGCTGACCATTTCATCGTCAGCTCAGTCTATGGACTCAGCAGAAGAACCTAGGATCACCGAGCATGGAACTACGGAGTTGTCCATAATCCAGCCGATGATGACCTTGGAGGAGGTGGCAGAAGAGGACAAGGATGGTGCTATCATGGAGTTTCTCCATGGAGAATCATCCACCTCTGCACCTGGATTGCCGTTAACTGGCACCCAAGATCAACACATCCAACAAGTACACGTTGGACCAAGGAGGACATTAAACATCAACAGCAAGTTGATGCCCATATAGCTAGAAAATTTGGAAGAGATTTTGGTAAAGCACCAACAAGCATTTGCATGGGACTACATAGATATGCACGGAATCAGCCCAAAAATATGTACCCATCAGATTTACTTAGATGACTAGGCAACTCCTAGTCGGCAGCCATAGAGAAGGATGAACCTAGCAATGAAAGACATTGTCAGAGAGGAACTACACAAACTTCTGTCTGCCGAATTCATATATCTGATTTCTGACAATGAATTGGTATCATCATTAGTGGTGGTCCCCAAGAATAACGGGAAATGGTGGATCTACGTAGACTACCAGGCGCTGAACAAGGCCACTAAGAAAGACCACTTCCCGCTCTCGTTCATCAATCAGGTCTTGGAAACACTCTCAGGAAGAAAATACTTCTCCTTTCTGGATGGATTCAGTGGTTACAACCAGATCTAGATAGGGGAAGAAGATCAAGATAAAACAATGTTCACCTGTCCATGGGGAATGTTTGCCTATAAGGTATTGCCTTTTGGACTGTGCAACGCATCGGCCACCTTTCAAAGGGTGGTGCTTAGCATATTCTCTGATATGATAGGAGATGGGGTGGAAGTATACATGGACGACTTCACCACCTATGGAGAAACCTTCAAGGAGGCAATGACAAATTTGGAAAGAGTGCTTGACAGGAGCAAGGAAAATCATTAGTCCCTAAGTAATGAAAAATGTTTTATGATGATGCAGGAAGGCATCATGTTGGGACACCACCTCTCTGCAAAAGGGATAAAAGTAGACAAGAGGAAGATCGAGGTCATAAAAGACCTACCTAGCCCCAGAACGTAGAAAGAGGTAAGAAGTTTCCTTGGTTCAGTCGGGTACTATCGATGATTTATCGTTGAATTTAGTAAGATTGCCAAACCACTACACACCCTACTTTCTAAGGACATAGAGTTCAATTGGACGAGAGATTGCAAAGAAGCATTCCAATTGCTAAAAGAAAAATTGATATCTGCATCGGTCTTGAGAGGACCAAATTGGGCCATACCATTCCATATTTACTATGATGCATCTAACGGTGCGATCGGAGCAGTCCTCGGGCAGAAATATGGCGAAGAATTCTACGCCATCTATTATGTCAATAAAAACTTGGCGAGAGCAAAGCTCAACTATACAGTGACAGAAAAAGAATTCCTCATAGTTGTCCATGCAATAAACAAATTCTGTCACTATATAATGGGATACAAGGTCTTTGTCCATACGGACCACGTGGCTATCAGGTATCTGATGAGCAAGCTGGCCATTGGTGGCAAAATTATCAGATGGATGTTGCTATTGCAAGAATTCAACATTACTATAGTTGATAAACTGGGCAAGGACAATGTTGTGGTAGATTTTTTGTCCAGATTGATACCAACAGATCATCAAGTAGTGGAAGACCAATTTTTGGACAAACATCTATTCGCTATTAGTGAACAAACTCCGTGGTATGCAGACATAGCAAATTACTTGGCCACCAGAAGGACCTCACCTGCTCTCTCCTACCGAGAAAAGTAGGTGGTCATAGATAAGAGCACATCATTCCTTTGGATGGATGGTCTCCTATTTAAAATAGGATGGGACCAAATAATAAGAAGATGCGTAGTAGAACAGGAGTTTTTAGAAGTGCTTAAGGCATGTCACGATGAGCCATGTGGAGGACACTTTGCAGGGAAGCGAACTACCTACAAAATACTGCAGGCTAGGTATTTTTGGCCCACTTTGTTCAAAGACACGACAACATATACCAGCAAGTGTGACGAGTGCCAGAGGATGGGTAGACCAACCCACCAAGATGAAATGCCCCTATAGCCCCAGGTACATCTGGAACATTTTGATAAATGGGGCATGGATTTCATGGGACCATTTAATCCACCTTTGATGGGAAGGAGGTTTATTTTGGTCTGCACGGATTATGTCACCAAATGAGTGGAAGTGCAAGCATTAAGGGACTCAAAGGAAATAACGGTCGCCAACTTCTTATTTGCTCATATTTTCACACGATTTGGGGTTCCTCGGGAGATAACAACAGATCAAGGGCCCCAATTCACCTCCAAATTGATTGAGGAGCTGATGGAGTAGTATAGAGTTTGGCACAATAAAACCATGCCCTACCATCCGCAAGCGAACAGGCAAGTAGAAGTGAAAAACAGGGAGATAGAAAACATCCTGACCAAAACCATGCAGCAACACAAGAAATATTGGGCCACACGGTTGCCGAAGGCAGTTTGGGCATACAACACCATGTGGAAATCCACCACAAGATGCACACCTTTCCAACTGGTCTATGGGAAAAATGTGATGATGCCCATCGAGTTCAAAATCAAAACTCTGAGGATGGCTTCAGAATTAAATTTGAGCTTGGACGAAGCTCAAAAACAAAGGATTCGCCAGCTAGATTAGCTGGACAAAATCCAACTGGATGCTTTACAAAGGATAGAGATTATACAGAAGCAAAGGAAGAAGTGGCATGATAACCACATCAAGCTAAAGAAGTTCCAGGTAGGGGAATGGGTACTGTTATATGATTCTTGGTTCCAGGAAAAGAAGGGCAAACTTATGCAGAGGTGGATGGGGTCGTATGAAGTGGCAGAGCTCATTAAGAACGGGGCGGTGCACATCAAGACAATTGACAATAGCAACACCATGTTCATAGTCAATGGCCACCGACTACGCCCCTATAATACATCTGAAACATTTCAGGTGGAATCCAGAGTAGGCATGGGGGAGACCCCATCTTGCTAGAACTGGACTGAACTCTCACAGGTGAAATGGTGGGCACGAAAGTACTCACCCAATTTGATTAGTTAATTATAGTTTTTTTTAATGTGTATTTTTTTGTAGGGATGACGCCCGCATGCAAGCTACAGGCATCCTAACCCAGGGCCTAACAGGCACAGAACGTGTCTAACTTCCTTTATTTTCTTTTCTTTTTTAGTTGCTTTTTGTAGGTGGAGGACCTGATAGCATGAGGGATAGGTATCTGGGAAACCAGGCCTGATTTGACTCAGCATTTCGACATCGGCTCGTAGATAGAATCTGGGCAGCATGAAAAAAAAATGGGAAGGTCTGATCACCCTTCTTCCAGTAAAATCACCAAGTCTAGAAGTAGGCACCTTATCACAGTCAGAAGGCGCCAAGCCCACAAGAAGGTGCCTTACTACATCCAAAAGAAGGTGCCAATGCAAGAAGAAGGTGCCTTACTATAGTCAAAAGGTGCCCATCCAGAAGAAGGCGCCTTACTACAGTCAGAAGGTGCCCATCCAAAAGAAGGTGCCTTACCACAGTCAGAAGGTGCCAAATCCAAAAGAAGGCACCTTACCGCAGTCAGAAGGCACCAAGTCCAAAAGAAGGTGCCTTGCTGCAGTCAGAAGGCACCCGACCAGAAGAAGGCGCCTTACCACAATCAGAAGGCACCCATCTAGAAGAGGTGCCTTACTGTAGTCAGAAGGCACCCATACGATAACAAAATATATATATATATATATATATATATATATATATATATATATATATATATATATATAATAGGCGCCTTCCGTGGCAGGAAGGCACCCAATTAAAAAAAAAAATCAGCCGAAGGTGCCTTCCAACATCAAGAAGGTGCATGCATCCAGTCGAATACGCCTTCTAACATCAGGAAGGCGCATTCATCAAGACGAACGCCTTCCAACATCGGGAAGGCATGAACCAGGAGGAGGCACCTCCCACATTGGGAAGATGCATGCAGGCAAGAGTGCCTCCCACCAATCAGAAGGCACCGAAAGGTGCATCCGTTCGAAGATGAGCACCGACAATACCAAAAGGTGCTACATGGTCACCATCCACATGGGGAAGGTACCAAAGAATGCCTCTCGCGTGTAGCATTTACATCGACCAGATGCCTTGAGTAGAACAAAGCATCACACGTATAAGCATCATCAAATACCCCTCCCTCGTATCACAAGTCAACAAATCAGCAGCTGCCACGACAACTAGAACGTTGAATCAGGTATGCACATATTAAATCAAATCTTTTATATAATTGTTTATAAATACGCAGTACCAAAAAATATAGTTGTCATAAAGATCGTATCCCCCCATTGTTGGAATCGCATGCCAATGATAAGGCGCCTTCCATAACTACAAGAGTTAGGCATATTTTCTATAAGAAGGTGCCTTCCTGCAGTAGGAAGGACAAAAAAATATACAACACTGGAAGGCACCATGGGAGGAAGGTCCAAGAACCACGCGATCAAGAAGAACAAACCCAGTGACACTGATGGAATTAGAGGGGCAGTGAAGACTCGATTCGAAGCCGAGGGGTGGCTCGAATACTGCACCCTGGTTAGTTAGGGCCAGGATGTGGAGGTAGCTAGGGAATTCACCACCTCTTTGAGGGGGGATGCGGCCCAAGTATGAGGGGTGGAAATTCTAGTCACCCTTGAGTTCATCTCACAGGCGACTAGATTGCCTCTCACGGGGGAATGTGCATACAAGGGCAGAGTGCTAAAGCTATACACAAAAATACTACTGCCAGGAGGGAACGTGTAGATAGAAAGAGGGGGGTTACTCAAAAGTAGTCTCCCCATGGATATACAAAAGATGTTCGAGCAGATTGCTTGATTCTTCACATGCACAGGGAAGTATACGCATTTGAACATCAATCATGTGCACTTCCTCAATCACCTAGTTCATGGGAGGAAAATAAATATACCCTTCTATCTGGCGATTGCTATGAAGGATGAAGCAGCTTGGTACCATAAGGGGGCACCGTCCGCCCTAGTCCACCATGGGCTGATATCGGCATTGGTCCACCACGCAGAAGCACAGAGATAGAACTGTGATGTAGGGGGAGAAGGTGACCAAATAGAACAACATAATGCGATTGCTGAACTAGGGCAATGCGAAGCATCCCCTGCAGAGGAGATAGCAAACATTAGGCAATTGGTGTTGCCCTATTTTCTAGGAAGGGAAAAACAGTCACCGATGCCAATAGACATAGAGGATAGAGGGCATTCCCCAGTGCCCGAGTATGAGGAGGAAGGAGCACCACTCGCTGGTGGTGAAGATGAAGGATATGGAGGACCTCCCCAGGCCTGAAGAAGGAGAAGAGCCTGAGGGGTCGACACTAGGAAGACAGGAGGATGAATCACCCCTAGAGATAATAGCACAACCGATCCTTCAAAGTGAAGAGAAGTCCCCAAAAGAGAAAGAAGAGACCCCTGTCTGAGCTGCCACATTTTTTGCAGAGGCCAAGGCAAAGAGGCCCAGTACGGCTTGACAGAAGGTGAAAGTAACCTTCACTGAGTCAGAAGAGGATGAATGGGATATGCAGCCATTCGTAGAAAGGCAAAAATATTTTGAGCAGCTGTGCAAAGAAATGAAAGCAGCCAAGGCGGCCAAGAAGGCATCTTCGAGGATAAAAGGAGATTATGGCATCTGTGTGAATCCGACAAAAAATAGCCAGTTTTGGGACATCTATGGTTCATCCCAAGGGTGGCCTTCCATGATGAGGAAGTATTTGGAATGATGGGGAGTCTATGGCCCACAATTGGAGGCCGTTGCAGTTGCAAAGGAAAATGTAGGGCTTACCCCTAAAGTGGTCGGATTATACAAGGCCCAAGTAGTGCCTTCCAGAGAGGATAACTCGGATATCCCTCTGGCAATGGTCAAACCTCCAGACATCGACCTTTGGCAAGCTGTCGAAGCTGCATTTCAATTGGCAGGAACAACGTTGGCTATACCACCACCAGTAGCGGCTAGAACAAGAAGGGGACAATTAACAGCCACAGTTTCCCATAGGCATAGGAGAACTACATCTTCACATGCCAACACGAAAAGACAGACTCGAGCCACAGGGGCAACTGAATCTTCAAAGAGATGGCGACGATGAAAAAGTCTGAGGGCTACCTGCAGTTTGTATGCCACGAGGGCGTGGCATATGTTAGGCGTGGGGGGATGATGAGCACCAAAAATGCTCATATTTTGTACATACTTCTTGGATCAATATGCGACTGTATAATAAGGATTGCGTGCTTTTATAAATGACTATATAGATATTTGATATAATTATGCGTGTTATCTAATTTGTGTGCTTTTAGTATGTTTTGTGGAATTGCAGTTGATTTAGTTAGATTTGGAACAGTCGAGGTCCTTTCAATGGACCTGGCACTTTATTTCATCAGAAGTCAATGGAGATAACATAAGCACCTCCCTACAGTCAAAAGGCACCAATTGAACATAGGCGCCTCCCTGCAGTTGAAAGGTGCCAATTGAACATAGTGCCTCCCTGTAGTCGTAAGACACTGATTGAACATAGGCGCCTCCCTGCAGTCGAAAGGTGCCAAGTGAAAACAAGCGCCTCCCTACAGTCGAAAGGCATCGATTGGACATGGGCGCCTCCCTGCAGTCGGAAGGCACCATCTAAATGCAAGCGCCTCCCTACAATCAAAAGGTGCCAAACCAAAGATAGTGCCTCCCTGCATTCGGAAGGCACAAACTGAATATCAGTGCCTCCCTATAGTTGAAAGGTGCCAACTGAATGGGAGCGCCTCCCTACAGTCGAAAGGTGCCATTGATTCTTTTCCTATTGACCAGACTCGAAGGATATGGATGATAGTGGTTGGTGCAGTTCCAGCTCTACGTCATGCAAAGCTAAATTGGAGATAGCACCAACGTATCAAAACGTCTTATGGATGCCAGGCAAAGCACAAGTCGAAACGAACACGCCGCCATCAAAATAGAATGCCAGATGTCGATTGCATTCGCCAGACTGTTCTAATTTAGTCTGGGAAGAATCAACTATTGTAACCACTTTTGTAACAAAAGTTCTACGGGTGTGTTATATAAACACACACAGATCATTCTGAAGAGATATATAGCGATATAGAAATACTTAATAGTGACATTGTAATGCATTGATAAATATATTACAGTTACAGAAGTTCTAAAGCACGTGTTTGATCAAGAAGAAGTTGCTAGAGCCTGGGCCCACTCCAAGCCAGTATTTCTTCCCCATTTTCTTTCTGTTTATTTATCAGTTTATTGCTTTCATAGAACGTTCATTAATTTACTAGTTTCAGTATTTGCAGTAGGTTTATTTCCAGGAATGTGCATTAGATTTATTTCCGTATATTTATTTATGTTCTTCTTACGTAATTTATTGAGGAGTGCGGGAATGATTGACAACCATCTCAAAAACACCCCCCAAATGTAGGATTAGCAGACTCACCCTCCAGTGGTATTGTAGTAACCTAGTTTCGACTCTTCACAAGCTTACGAAGCTCCCTGGGTTGATAATTAAATGCACGAGCATGTGACAAAAATAGAAAACCATTCACCTTGTTTGGCCTGCAACATACCTGACAAAGTGGGTAGAGGTGTGTGCTTTCAAACATGCTCATGAAGAGAAGGTCATCGATTTCTTGTATACTCAAATTTTTTAGATATTTGGAGCTCCACGGTCTATCACCACAGACCAAGGACCCAAATTTGCATCTAAAGTCATTGAGTATTTTACATAATTATATGAAATCAAACATAGGAAATCATCACCTTACCACCCACAAGCAAATGGCTAGGTTGAAGTAACAAACAGGTAACTGGAATGAATCTTGACAAAAACAATAGCTTTTCATAGGAGAAACTGGCTAGATAAATTACCTAAAGTAGTTTGGGATTACAATACTACTTGGAAATACACTACTGGATTCACACCTTATGAATTAGTTTTTGGTAAAAAGCCCCTCCTACCTATTGAATTTAAGCTACTAACATCGCGCACAACATTGGAAATTGGGATTGAATTGTCACAGGCATAGACGAATAGGATTCTACAACTAAATGCATTGGATGAACTTCGGTTGGATGCTTTACACAAAACTAAAGTAATTCAAGAGTAGAGGAAGTTGTGGCATGACAATCACATTCAATAGAGAAAATTTTAGCAAGGATATTAGGCTTTTCTATTTGATTCTCGCTATGAGGACTTCCCTAGAAAGCTGAGAACTAGATGGCTTGGACCTTACCATATTGAAGAGGTATTTGACAATGGAGCAGCTCATCTATCTCCTATTGATGGGTCACAGAGAAAGTTGGTAGTGAATGGACATCACCTCAGGGTGTACCATACACCTCTGACTAAAGAGGAATTCTTGTAGTAGCTTGACAATTTGGATGCACACTAGGTGGAAGAGATTTCCTCTTCCACTTCAATACAATCAGCATGATCATGGATTTCAAGAAAAGCAAAAAAAAAAAAAAAATTCAGAAAAAGTAGAAATAAAAAGATGAATAAATTTTGATTATTAATTCCTTCATGGGCATGATTTCAGGGAAATCATGAATTCCTTCACAAGAATAATCAGAATCAAGAAAAAAAAAGAGAGAAAAGGAGAGGTAAAAAAAAAACAAAAGAAACCAAGAAAAAAAAGAGAGAAAAATGAATAGCTCAGCAGTGAAAACCTTTCCTAAGGCACTACTGAGTTGGTATGCATGAAAACCAGTTTTTTGGCATGCATAACCTTGAAAATTTTTGAATCATCATTGTAAAAATTCATCAACTACACTTGTTTTGAAATATTGCAGAAAATCTCAGCAGAACATCAACAGAAGTAGTCATTCCTCAAAACTTGCATTAACTTGTTTTAATCAGGTATATATTTCTTACATTTATTCATTGTAAATGATTGATATGTAGGGTATAATAATTAAACATTACCATAAAAGGTATCCATAAGAGTTAGCATACTTAAAACATGTTTTGAGAAGGAGAACATTGGTTTCTACCTAATCTTCGGAATGAGAATGCCAAAAAAAGTGTCTGCTATCTTCTTCAGATTAATTACTGTATTATCTTTGGAATGACTGTTGCACTTTGTCTTCAAAACTTAATTATCTTAAGAATGACTATTGCACTTTGTCTTCGAGATGAAATTGTCTTTAGAATGACAACAAAATGAATGTTGCACTTTGTCTTTAGAATTAAGCTTTGTCTTCGGAATGAGGATTTGTCTTCGAAATGAGGGTTTGTCTTTGGAATGAAGCTTTGTCTTTGGAATGAGAATTTGTCTTTGAAATGAAGCTTTTTCTTCGGAATGAGGATTTACCTTCGCAACAAAGCATGATCTTCAGAATGAAGACTTGTCTTCAAAATGAAATTTTATTTTTGAAATGAAGTATTGTTTTTGCAATAAATCATAATATTTGGAATGAACATTCAACATAATATTTCCACATGGCATCCAAGGAAGGGAAAATATACAATCAAGAAAATTCTTTGATTGCATACGATAAATAAACATGTGTCAGTTGAGATGTGGTTTGTTTTATCTTGCACCCATTAAAGAAGTACCAGAATCATGGGGACATGACCAACAATATGCCATCATTATTTTATACTAATAATCATGCACATGAAAATCTATGGGCAAAACAGAGGAGCTAAAAACAAGTGAGGTGGATCTGACGATAAGGACATCTGTGCAATAATTAATGGATAGGTGTTCGGAGTAAAAATAGAAATGCATGCCACATTTCATTCCAAAGACATATTTGCTAATGCAAAATTATTACGAGTTACAGTACCGATATTGCAGTTCATTTTGAAGAAGAAAAATAGGGCAATTGAAAACCTGGAAACAAACCCTACAAGTTTGTAAAAACCAGAAACCAACAATCCAACGAAAGAGTAGCAGCAAAAGTGAACATTTTTTAACATACCAAAATAGGAAAATGGGGTGAAATACAAATATGGAACTAGCAGATACCACCCACCTTCGATAAAATCTAGAAGTGCTATGAATTTTTGAATATGGAGGGCTTATGCCATTTTTGGACAAATTTAATGGGTCCTCTAAAGATTTGGCCGACATGTTTGCTCACACATTCAGAAATAACTGAGCACACATTAAAGACATGAAAATTGAGGTAATCCCTAAAGTTTTAAGTCAAATTACTAAGCTTCCATTAGATGGTCTTCCAATTTCTAGAACTGGCAAAAATACACTGGCAAATGTAGTTAATCAATTTTTGGAATAAAACGATAGGGAGCCAGAATACTTAATACACAACAACACATGCAAGGGAGTAAAAAGGGCCAGCCTACAGGAACCCTGGGATGAAGTGGCCACATGGGTAATAAAAATTTTAACTTGTGAATGGCAATATGCACTTTTATCAGGGCATCATCTCAAAATTTTGAACCACCTAAGACATGGTAGGCAACAGCTAGAAGTTAGGGTAAATCTTCCCCTGTATCTGCACCAGGAGTTGAAAAATATGGCAAAAATATATCAAGAAGTAAAAGGGAGCCCTTGCCACCATGGTATTATTAAATTAGTCTATCAGCATCATTTTAGAGGAAACCCTAGAAGCTTTGATAGGTTTTACTCTACTCTAAATGATGTAGTTTTTGGAGATGAGGATGAGGAGGAAGAAGAAACAAATGCTGCTGTAGATGCTATTGTAGAAGAAGAAACATATACTATTGTAGATGCTATTTCAGAGGAGGAAACACACCCAGTAGAAGAAACATAGCACATTTCTCCAAAACCTTCAACCTCATGAGCTAAGAAACAAAAGAAGAGAGGGCCTAGAACCAACAGTCAAAAAGAAAAATAGAAGAAAGTTTGTTTTTCTAAAGTTGTTACTGATCTTTCAGAATAGGGGAGTGAATTTCCTAGCAAAATAGGGGAAGAAACAACAAGGGAAACATAAGCACTCCCACTAGAATCTAAAATTGTCCCCACAGCCCCTGTCATCACCAAAAAATAGAGCAAAAAGAAAAAATTTGCATCAGGAACTAGGAGGTCTACAAGACTCCACTTGAGAGAAATAGCAGAATAGGTGATAGAAGAAGAAGGTGGACAAGGTAGTCTAGATGTTACAAAAGTGCAACCAGCCCCTGAAGATTTTTTAGAATTCCTTGAATAGATAATTGAGGAAGAGACTAGGCAAGAAAGTTTTGAAGTTGCTACAATTCAACAGGCCACAGAAAATATAGATGCAATCATAGATAGTTTTATGGAACCTCTTGAACAAGAGCAGACAACTGAAGCAGAAGATGAGATAGTTGTTGAGAAGCCCACTATAGATGATTTATCTGCATCATATTATAAATTAGAAACAGAGGAGGTAGACATCATAGAACAGCTCAGAGCAACAATGTTGTCAAAACACAAACTAAATGGATTGAAGAAAAAGAAAATATCATTGAAATGCAGGAAAGGAAGATTGTATAATTACAATAGGAAGTGGTATAATTGAGGAAGAGGCTATCACAGTATAAAAAATAGCCATTTGCATCTATTGATGAGGATGATTTTGCTTAATTACTTGTGGATTTATCTAGGGCAGATGACTCTGTTGAGGCAGACATAGGTGCTCATTCTGAAGCAGTGCCCTTTCATTCTGAATAAGTGCCCTTCCATTCTGAAGCATTGCCTTGTCATTCTAAAGATTATCTAGAATTGGTAAAGAGCATAGAAAAGAATATTGGAGATGAGTCACAATAGGAAATACTAGCACAAGAACAGTCTAAACAACATCATGAAATTGTTCAAGTAAGTACTCCTTCAAATGTGGTTTTTGTATTTCAAATTGTTACACCTTCAATAAAATTAGAGGATAATGGGGTACAAGTGGAATTATTGTCTGATGACCAACCAATAGAAATAGCAAAAAATGGGGTACAAGTAGAATTATTTTTAGATGACCAACCAGAAGAAGTAGCAGAAAAAGGGGTTCAGGTAGATCTGCTACCCAGATTTCCACCTGTAGTTAGACCACCCAATACTGTATCCCTAGAGCAATACAATGCATACGTAGCTAGTTGGATGATCAGATATGAGAAACTTGCCACTAAGGTTGAAAATTTTAAATTGGAAGGTAAACAGTTAGAAGCAAAAGAAATAGAAATCAAGGCATTAAAGGAAAAAGTGACTGATTTATGTCAGATTGCTGAGTTTTTGGTCCAACTCAGACGGTCAACCAGATTTTACAGTCTCATTTTAAAGGAGAAATATATCAGATGGTAGGTCATGAGGATTAGCTCAGGTCTCCCATACAAACTGGACACAACTGTAGATTTTTTGGAAGCATATTTTGACAGCCCTGTAGAATAGAAAAATCTCCTATGTGAATTATTTTTACACAGCTTCTTTATTTCAGAAGAGGTAGAATTTCACCCTCAATTTTACATAGGAGATGTTCAACTGAGAGCATTCATGTCTACTTTACAAAATTAGATTTACTGGGATCAGGAGAAAATACAAAATAAATAAATTGAATTAAGAGCTAAATTGTTAGTCAGAGTAGTTCAGCCAAATCATCCAATTATAACCAGACAACATTTTACCATGACGAACAGGGAAGATGTAAAAAGGATGTACTTGAAAAATTTGAGGGACTGTGTGACCAAATTCCAAAATTTTTGTAATAATAATTTTGTTCCAGCATTATCATTTTGTAGAAATAGATGGGCAAAAATTTCCATGTCTTTATAGAAAAAAGGAACCTATCTCCCCCATTAACCTAGAATTGTCTAGAATAATGGCAGAAGAAGTGATACAACTGATTGAAATCATGCAACATCACTGGATAGGTCTCATATTTAGGCCTCTAACCATCATTACTCCAGTTATATTTTGAAGAAGATCCTCAACCTGATGATCAGTTTGAAGAATGGCTCAAAAACCTTCAAGAGAACAGAGGATATTATATAGGCACCAAATTATTCTACAGATCATGGAATCTAAATATGGATATATGTGATTCCATAGCCCAACTAAATTCATGAGGACATGCATTTATATAAGTTGGGGGGAAATGATGAGGCTTGGAAATGCCTCAATCATAGCATGTTTTGAACATTGAAATTGCCTAAAAACTCTTATGTTTAATCTAATATGCTAGTTAAGTTGATTTAATAGGCTGTGTATTAACTGTTTACATGATCAATGTGTTAGAAATACTATATTCTGATTTTTTAAAGTTTTGCATAGTTTTATGTTACTTTGTCATGACTTGCTAAATGAGAAGTATGCTTAGGTTGATAGCAACACTTCACTAGTTTTGTTTTGATTTGTTTCAAGCATTTATTTATCTAAATCTAGAAAATAGTGCAAGCAAATTATTACTATACAGTAGAAACTGGTTTTCCAATGTAAATTCTAGCCAGCTGCCAATGAATGGCAAGGCATGGAATTCACACATGGAGAGATGGAGGCTATTGCAATCTGATCCTGAGATATAACCCACCTGAGAAATGTAGATGAAATCACTTGAAGAGCACACAATTGTTCATTCCAAAGATCTTCAAAATGAACAGACATATTTGGAATGAGAAACATAGTGTCTTTAGAATGAGTGGACATCTTTGGAATGAGAAATGTAGTCTCTTCGGAATGAGCCACTTATCTTCGAAATGAGAATAGAAAGTGCTTTTTGACTTGTTGACTGATTTTTGATGATGGAAAAAGGGAAAGAAATATTGAAAAGGTTAAGGTAAAATATCTCCCATCTGAATTTGTTGTCCTTGCCGACCAAAGCCACCATTTATGGAAAATATCAATTTTGATCCTCTTCTAGGATAAACCTAGGAATTGCTGCAACATAATAGGAATAGATCTGTAAGATAGGAATGAGATATTCTCAGCTTGTAAGTAGATTTTAGGATATCTATAAATATATAGCTCTCGTCCAGGTTGAGCTAAGAAGGATAGTAGAGGAAAAGTAAGCAAGTAGTATAATAATTGACTGTTACAGTCCTATAACAGGGTTTTTAGCAACAATATTGTAATTATGTTCTTGAATCAATAAAGTGCACTATTTTTATTCATGTTGTTGTGAATGAGTGTGAGTAAGATCTAGATAGAGAGAGAAATACTCATACCTTCTTCTGGACAAGGAGGCTGACCACTTCCAGACCTAGGAGGAGGACTAACAGCAGGTTTTTATTCTGATTTTGCTACAGCAGAATAAGTTGCAAAACTTGTCATTTCATTTCCTTGTAAACAACTAACAATATTTGCAATATTAGTTTATTTCATGATTAGGATAATATTGTGATTAATGATAATTTTGGTTGTAATCTCCATTTTTAGCAAAGCTTTCAAATTACTACAGATTGTAATTTCTAGAATTTGTTGTTTTCTACAATTTACTGCATTTTGTGTTTTGCTGTCAACCCCTGCATAGAAGATTGACAACCTTCTGTTACAGAGCATTGATAGGATTTAATTTCCATTTTATAATCAGGTTTCCATTGCTACAAAATTAAATAGACTTCCTTTCTACAATCATAATTAGATTTCTAATTCTGCAACTGTAACTAGGGAGTTATTTCTACAACATAATTAGATTTCATTCTGTAATTGTAATTAGGATTTCATTTATGTAGTTAGTAATTAGTTTCCATTCTTGCAATTAGATTAAATTTCAATTTATGTAATTTAGAGATAAAAATTTCCTAAATCCCCCACACAATCGGTTTCACCAATAAGACCTGTTGCTCCCAAATGACCTATGTTATAGCCCTATTCACTCCTTGTGCAAATAGCCTTGTACACTGCACTGGATTGATAAATTCATTGAGAATTAATGATGTGCATAATGAAAATGCATCAAGAACCAACTATCAAGTTCCTTCCCCATCAAAAAGAAGAGGGCATATCCACCCTAGAGCAGTTTGTGTCATCCTGAAAGGCATTTGAAAATCACACCTACCCTTGAGAGGGAACAATTATACACTCTTGTAATATTGTATCAAAATTATTATCCCTAAGAAGGATGTCCTTGTAATTTGATTTTGAATTTGAATACAATGGAATAAAGCGCATTTCTTCTTGATTCATTTGTTGTCAATTTCTTGTTCTTGTATGCATGTTATACTTTTATCATTTATTGCAATAGGAATGCATCGGGTGTGAGCCTTTTTGGTGGTTATATAAGGTGATCATGGTGGAACCTAACATTTATAGGGCCTAAGTATGTTTTCTTATTTTTTTGCACTAGAAGGTATAGACCATAGCTATCAGTTGTGGCCCAACAACTGAACTACAGGTACAAAGCGTGGTTTACAATAAAAACCACAGATCTGACCTACGGTCTCTTGCTGACAAAATAGACAGTCAAATTCAAAATATCAGACAATGCATGACTTGATGTAGGTCCTATTTCCAACCCTCTATTTTTTTTCTGTTCTATGTATTTGTATAATAAGGTTAGTTCAAATGCAAATTAGGGAAAGAATTAAGAAAAGGATAAATCAATCATCCTAGTTTACTTTTGTGTTTGCTTCCAATAGAAAGGAACTACTAGGAACAACAAACCTTTGATTGTAGTCCACCCTAGGCTACAGTATGCTTGATAGAAATGTGTGGATAGTTTGTATGTGTGAGGCCCAATTAGTGGCCATTTAGCATCGTAACGTGCATAGTATTAAAGATCATCTAGAATAGCTTACTTTTTTTGAATCTGAAATGTCCTTTCATTCACAAGCATTTAGAAAATGATCATGTATGCTATATGATGCATTTCTTTTATTTACATTAAAAATAACCACAGACACCACTTGGCACTTAAACGCTAGTGAGTTGGGCTTGACATCCAACCACTAGTAGGGTTCAATGACAATGGGCGTAACTTCCATATGTTGGCACAAATCCTATGAACCCTTGATATATAGACCAATACATGATCCAAGATCCTTTTGTACCCTAGAAAATTTGTATGTATTCTCTTCAAAGGGTATAACACTAACTGGGGGAAAACGGGTGAGGATATGGGAGGACATGTGCTCCTTGTTCGGGTGTGGGTTTCATTACCACACACGGGAGATTTACGTGACTTGGAGTTCATAGCCAAGTTGTCGAGCTACGAGCGTACAGGTGAAATCCATTAAACTGAGAATAAAATCCAACAAGTTTTGCAAAACATGACAAGAGTTTCTACATTAATACAAGAAATCTTGAAAACACATCAAATAGTTTAGGACTCACTTTTAAAATTTAAAATGAGATAATCATTATTGTATATATTGTTTGCTTAATAATAATAAATTTAGACTGTATGTACACAATGGTGGATACACAAGGTGTTTGGTAAAGTTCCAAAGCCAACGCTGATGACCAACCCCTAACCAATTCACAATAGTATATGTTAATTCCTGAACCACATGAGCACACTAAACGTCGTATGGCTAGCATTTGAGGAGATAACTTGACACGAGGGAAGCCAGTAGAGAAAACCCAAGATAGAGGAGCCTCAATACACTCCTCTAGGCACAATATAGAACAAGAAACCTTCCATCATGAGGGTGTTCCACTTGAGAGATATTACCGAGACCATAATGCACGTGCATCCACATGATCGATCGAAGAGTTTGTTGTGCAGGGGACCAGGTTGGTGCCCCTACATACTAAGTCCACTAGAGGATCTATGGCTCCACATTCTAAGTATAGAAGGACTAGAGACCCACCCATTCAAGGGCAAGTAGACAGGCTCACTATAGAGCATAGGTCTAACCATACTCCCATGCGTGGTCCACCACGTAAGATCACCATTGATATATCAAAGGTGGGAGATAATGGCACATTGCCACATGAGTGATGGTGGTCTAGGTAGATAGAGGGTCTAGGTAGTGTTTTAGAGTAGCTAGGCTACAAGCCTTCCACTCCACCCACTCATGCTCCGAGTGAGTGTAGTGTGAGTGTCGTCTACATTACTAGAGAACATGGGGAGGCTTCTAAGCACCCTCATGTGACACACCTACTACCTGCGCATGGTGGTTCATAGTATAGGACACAATAGGAGGCCAATGCCATATTTACAAATAGAGGCAAAGTTATAGCACATCAATTTGATGGGTAAGAACTCACAAGGTCACTCGTACAAAGCATGGATACTAGAGGCCTCCCATGGCTAACTAGATTGATAGATCACATCGACTGGAATTAGAGAAAAAATTCCAACTCCTCCAAGATCAATTGGAGGACACTAGCCTAGAGAGGTAGTGCATTGAAGATGAAAATATTCAAATGCAAAGGCTCATGTGACAGAGGTTATATGAGCAGTGCATACGCAAAGAGCATATCCTTCCAAGAAGGAAAGGGTGGAGTAGGATGATAGGTTAGCTAGGGTTGTCCTATATCCTCAAGATGAGCATAGAGAGTATGTATATAGAAAGGCATAATCTCAAGTTGATATGCATCAAGAGCATAGAGATGCTCGTACTCATGCTAGTTCCAAATAGATGGAGCGTCCACCATCGCTCGATAATCAAAGGCAGAGGCAACATGAAGCAGTAGTGGGAGATGGATACAAGACAGAATATCCTGAGAGCTTCTGAGCTGAGGAGGAGGAAGAGCAACAACCTCCATATCATGTGAGGAAGATAGTACCTCCTAATCCACCTCCACATAAACTTAGGAAGGAGGACTTTATATATTCAAAGGCCTATAAATCCTTATCCGAGAAGATTAAAGCCATTGAGAGACAAGGCATGGCTATTCAAAATTTGACATTGAGAAAAATCCATAACGATCCTTTTTATATTTTAGTGCCTACTCTGGCTTACCCTGAGCATTTTGATATGCCTAGTTTGGACAAGTTTAAGGGTGATGAAGATGCACAGGAACATGTCACAAGCTTTCTAGATGCTTGTTTTTAGATAGCAAGCAATTATGCATTATTGTTGTGTATGTTCATCACGATACTTTTAGGGCTGGCATGAGAGTGGTTTAATAATCTAAAGAAACATAGCATAACTAGTTTCAAGCAATTATCTGATGCCTTTCTTGAATGCTATTCCTTTGGCATCAAGAAACAGACCAACCTTTCTGATCTGGCTGTGCTAACTCAGCACGAAGATGATCCAATAGAGAAATACAAAAATATATGGAGGAGACTAATGGTGAAGTTGCCATTATCTACTCCTACCACAAAGTTAACCCAAATTTTTATGAAGAGTTGTGCCAAGAACATCTCGTTACTTCTATAGTTACAATAGTATCTTACATTCGAAGAAGCTTTTGCACAATCCAAAGTTATTGAGGACATCAAGTTGTAGGAAGGCAACTTGAAGCTCAAAAATAGGAGGGACAAAAGAAGAGTGCCACAAAACAATAGGGAAAGTAGGCCCATGTGAATCAAGTGTGACTGAATCTCCAACGGGAGGACAAGGGGCAACAAAAATATAATTATCAAGCCCAACCTCCCCCTATGCAATATGACAAGCACAACAACAATTACAATGGCAAGAACAAAGATAAATGCCTACCTCACTAGTTCACACCATTGAAGGAATCGCTAATGTCGATTTTCCATCAGTTATGCGAGGCCAAGGCAATCAAATTGCTCGAATTCAAGATGATAGACCCCAATCAACCCAAACCAAAGGGGTTCCAAGATGATCTATTTTGCATTTTTCATCGAACAAAAGGCCATGACATCGAGGTGTATTGGTATTTCAAAAATTTGGTGTAAAATATGATTGAAAAGGGTGAACTTATAGTGCCACATAACCCACAAACACTCGATAATTAGAATATAGGGATTTACAAGAACCCCTTACTAAATCATGAGATACCTCTGAACAACGTTGGTCAAGTTAACTAGGTGCGAGTCGAACCACCTACCCAGGGGTTCATAGGCATGGTCAACATTGTCACTAGGCATAGGAGATACAAACAATAGAATCAACCTTGTGCTCCCATTCAACTACAAGCCACACTGAATCACTGATCGACATAGAATATTCCAGGCCCACCAACAAGACCTATGGTGACCATAAGGAGCAGGTTGGTCCAAAACCTATAGATAACTCCTACAAAGTTGTCAATATATGAATTAATACAGTAGGCCTCGAGGCATAGGGAGACTCTTATGGACATTTTGATGTCCATTGAAGTATAATCTCAAGATGCATAAGCATTTAATCATTTCATGGGGCATGTACAATAGTGTCAGGAATCGATGATCCAATTTTATGATCATGATATAAGGATGGTTTCTACAACTACGGCTGACCCACTATTGCACATAATCATGTGTTAATCACATGCCATTTAAAAGGGTCTTGATTGATACTGGCTCATCTATAAACATAATAATTACCAAGGTGTTGAGTCATTTGAAGCTACCTAAATCACACATTGTGCCAACCACATTTACATTGAGAGCTTTTAACGATGCACTATGTTCGACTGTTAGCACAATTATCCTACCCATGAAAGTAGGTCTAAAGACCATTTCAATAATGTGTCCTATGATAGAAGGGGCCATGTAGTATAACATTTTACTCAATAGGCCTTGGATTCATGAAATGCATTGTATCCCCTCGATACTACATCAGTGCATGAAATATATTCATGAGGGACTGGTTCACATAGTGGCTTCATATGAGGAGCCATTTAAGTTTATGAACCTAGCATATTTTCCTGGGGGTTTCATACTCCCATCAACGCACCTGGATGTTCGACCATCATCACCAATAAAGAAACCAGGAGGTAAACTGATGGTACATTCTCAACCAATGCCATCTGTGTCACATAGATCGGAGCACACCACTACCACTTCCTTTTGACATTAATCATGCATCGAGATGACAAGAAGTTGAAGGTGAAAGTGGATGAGAAATAGAAAGAGTGTGAGTTTGAGCCAATCGTCGAGGAGGTTCCCACTCCCATGGAATTTGAGGAACCCCAAGACAAATCAAGGAGGCACCTCAGCCTACCTCGCCTGCATCTTCAACAAGGTCATCCACACCATAGGTGATGGTACATCTCACTAATATCAGATTAGGCAAGTACCTTGTGCAAAATGTGACCTTCAAATTCTGAAGACTGCACAAGAGACGGGTCGACCATCTCCTCATAGTTACCCAGTTGGATCGGTGGTTCCATTGAGAGATCCACCTAACTAGACTAACTTTATTTATGCGAGGCTAGACCAGCTTCCAATGTGAGATCCCATGGATGAATATGAAGAAGAACCTTTCATGGTAAACATTACTTATTTGTCTAATCTAGAGTATGCCATATGCATTTTTGAGCTATATCATTGGCATGGATACGACCTTGGTCTCTTTGAAAAAAGAAGGAAGACTCCACTGGAACCTCATTATCAGTTAGTCACTGATAGATTTAGTCTAGGGTTATAGATACAAGGGCAAGACAATTTGCTCATAGCATCCCTATATCATATGTACCTCAGTATGGCAGACAATGTGGATTTTAATCCATATCATCTAGATCCTTCCAAATTCTGGAGGAATCACCCTATGATATTTGTCATCACCATTGAGCCACTCGAAGATCATCATGAAGGGCTCCTTGAGCAAAATGAGATAGAGATGAACCCTAGAGATCAACTAGGACACCAAACCTATGATGTATTCATTGACACAGATGTGCATGGGTGTAACCCCATTATTGTACGCAATATCAAGTTAGAAGATCTTTTTAATGAAGAAGGAGCGGAGTCCACTTCTGATATGAGTGGACTAGGTTATGACGTAGATGAAGAATCCTCAAACGACAATGAATCTAAGGATGAAGTTGAAGGCAATTATATAAGGCCTTTGTATGTGTGTCATCTATTTCCTATTAATTTGGTATAGGATACCGAGGTGATCCTTCCCAATGTTGATTATTTAGGGGAATATATCAAGCCAGTTTTCTAGGTTGCATCGTACATGAGGTATAATTATCCATTTTTTTTGGATAGCAATGACAGCATACAAGAAGTAAGATTCATGGGGCCTCATTTGGATGAGTGCCCTCTAGGAGTGAGGGCAAATGAATTATTCTATTATGATAGTGATGAAGAAGAGGAGCTATAGAGGTCCTACCTTGGTCCTCCTTATTTGCGTTACCAACATCAACCCATCGACATTGATGAGGTCTATCGGTAGCTACATGTTGGTTTGCATCTGAGAGCAAGACAGTTACACTTGGATCAAATCCATCGGTTGGTTAATCCTCTTACACTGACCTACATGCATATCCATGAGCCAAATGATCCTATTTTGCATCCAGTTCATAGGGAGGATCCAATTATTCATAGTCCTCACAGGGAAGACCCTTTTGTGCCTATGCCATTAGAGCCAAATCATGGGTATGAGGACTATGTAGATTTTGTAGAGGTCAATCTGTGTGGTCCTAGAGATCAATTACATTCCATAAACATGGTCTCCATTGATTTTACCACTCCACTCTACAATCTAGTATATCTTTCCAAACTGTTGCATCTTAACAAAGATGCTATCTACTGGTATTGTGCTGATTCACCCATTGAGCCTAAGGATTTCTTCCCCAATGAAGAAATGTTGCAACCTTTTCATTTTTTGCCAAGATGTTCATATGATGTTTATCATGCCAAAAATGCTTCCAAAACATAACCAATGAACCTAGTTGATGGCATCCATATGATTTCTATGCCTCACCATCTTGAGGAGGGATCACATATGTCAATAGAGGAAACCTTTAAGTTGGATATCAATGATGATCCCACCAATACAAAGAAGGTTAAATTTGGAGAGAGTCTCACTCCAAATGAGTGAGCCACCCTCATCCCTCTTCTAAAAGAGAGACCAAATTTGTTTGCTTGGTCGTATAAGGATATGCCAGGTCTAGACCTGAAATTGGTTACACATAACCTTTCGCTAGATCTGACGAAGAAGCCGATCAAGCAAAATCTTAGGAAAATGCACCTAAAATTAGCCTTGATGGTGAAATATGAGCTACAAAAGTTGTTGTATGTGGAATTTGTGATTTTCATCGATTATCTAGAGTGGGTGTCCAATATGGTACTCGTGGGAAAACCCAATGGAAGAATCTGTATTTGCACGGATTTCAGAGACATAAACAAGGCAACACCCAAAGATTCATTTTTATTGCCAAATATTGATGCTCTCGTAGGTGCAACTACAATTCATGAAATGCTCTCCTTAATGGACAATTTTTTTGGTTACAATCAAATTCGGATTAAGCCCGAAGACCAACATAAAACCATGTTTATAATGCCATGGGGAACCTTTTGCTATAAATTTGTCATTTGGCCTCAAAAATGCTTTTGCCACATATCAACGGGCCATGACATACATTTTTCATGACTATATGCACAAAATTCTTGAATATTATATCAATGACTTGTTAGCCAAGTCATTGTTGTGAGAAGATCATGCAGAGGTCTTAAGGAAAGTCTTCAATCGCCTAATAGAGCACAATGTTAGGCTAAATCCTAAGAAGTGCGTATTTGGTGTAACTTCTAGAAAATTACTAGGGTTCATCATCTCCAAGAGAGGCATCAAAGTAGACCCAACGAAGGTCAAGGCCATTTTGGAAATGCATCCTTCCACAAATATTAAGGAATTAAGGAGCCTTCAGGGCAAGGTAGCCTCAATAAAATAATTTATCACCCAACTATCGGATAAATATTGACCCATGAATCAACTACTACATAAGGGGGTCCCATTCAACTAGGATGAGGACTACAAGGTAGCCTTCGTTGAGATAAAGCAATACCTGGTAATGCCACAAATGCTAGCTCCACCAAGGCTAGAGGTGTCTTTTCTACTATATATATCGGAAACTAACTTTGCATTGGGAATCATGTTATCCCAGAAGAATGTGCAAGGCAAAGAATAGGCCATATATTATATTAGTCGAACCTTGGTGAGCTATGAGATCAGATATGCATACATGGAAAAATTATGTTTAGCAGTAGTATTTTATACAAATAAATTGACATTATATGTTAAGTCATATGACGTATGTTATATCCAAACAAAATCCTTTGTAGTACATGATGAGTAAGACTTATCGTAATACATGTACTACAAAGTGGATCATGTTATTGATGAAATTTTATCTAGAATTCATAAGCCAGAAGTCCATTAAGGGACAGGTCATATCAGATCAATTAGTTGAGGTACCACTGTTAAATAGTAGGCCTCTAACAATTGAGCTTCCAAATGTAGTCTTCATCATATCTAAAGCTCTCCAACCCGAAGAACCAGAGAACAATGTTGATATGACTCTGTTCTTTGACAGTTCAAAGTCCGAACAAGGGTGTGGTGCTGGAATAGTGTTCTTCATACCACAAGGAGCTCCAATGCCCTTGTTGTTCAAGTTGGATTTTCCATGCACCAATAACAACGTTGAGTATGAAGCCCTACTATTGGGCCTCCACACAGTTGTCACCATGAATATTAAGAGATTGAACATCTTTGGTGACTCCTTGCTCATAGTAAATCAAGTCAAGGGGCTTTTTTAGTGTTGATGTCTCGTACTGAAAGTCTATAAAGATCTAGTTGACACATATTTGGCTAAACTTGAATGGTATGACATTGAGGCAATCCCTCGATTATCAAATAGGTTTACAGATACCATGGCATCTTTGGGATATTTAATCCCTCAGAATTCATCTGCTGATTTCACCACCATCCATGTCAAGATGCTCTAACATCCAGTAGCAGATCGTGTAGCCTATGATAGTAGAGAGTCGGTCAACATGATTAGTGTAGAACCAAAAGCTGAATAGTTATGCAAAGTGGAAGACTTTCTTAAGAAGGCACCCTAGGGGTCATTAACCTCTTAGAGTCCCATGGGGAGTGGTACTACCATTCACCATAGGGTTTTTTCAAGTATACATTTGCAAAATTAAATACGCAGGGGGAGCAAGTCATCTTAGTAGTCAAAGCTAAGATTTATAAAAATTGGATGTCGCAAATTAAAGACTTCCTAAATCTTAGTATAATCCTAGAGGGATTGTTACGTGCTACGAAGTGTACATTTAAATAGAAAGAAGCCAAATATATTTTAATAGGAGACATCTTGTATCGACGAAGCTATGATGGAGTTCTTCTTCATTGCTTAGAGCCCTAAGAGGCATCATTGGTAATTTCACAAGCCCATGATGGTACGTGTGGTGGCCATTTTAGTGGTATAGCCATTGTCAAGTGCATCCTTTGAATGGGTTACTATTGGCCCACTATGGAGAAGAAGTGCAATGCGTATGTCAAGAAATGTGTTAAATGTTAGCATCATGCTAATATTACACACTTGCCATCACAGGACTTACAACCCATCCAAACGGTTTGGCCATTTTCTCAATGGGGACTAGATCTTATAGGCAATATCTCTTCTCTATCATTAGGCTAGCATACATTCATAATCATGACTACTAAGTGTTTTAAAAAGTGGGTGGAAGCAATACCCTTAACACACACAACTAGAGCTTGTATAAAAGAGTTTATACTAGAGCATATTATAAGTTGTTTTGGTATTCCATCCAAAATAATATTGGATAATGGAACGTCTTTCAAGAAAAAAATTGTGAGAGCTTTGACATCTAAATATAGAATCAAACATAGTTTTACAACTCCATACTATATGCAAGCAAACGGGTAGGCTTAAGATTCAATTAAGATAGTGGTGGCCATATTGAAAAAGATGGTACAAGAAAACCATAAATATTGGCACATCCAACTGCCTCTTGTGCTACAGGCATACAGGACTAGTATTCGGATGCCCACTAGGGCAACACCGTTCTCACTAGTATATGGAACTGAGGCCATTATGCCCTTGGAATTATAAATTCCAACATTGCACATTGCATTGAAAGAGTTCATCGATGATGACATCGCATGGCAAGCTCAATTGGATCAATTGATGCTACTCGATGAACATTGCGTGAATGCCCTAGAGCATCTCCATGTTTATCAGGAGTGACTAAAATGAGCTTACAATGTCAAAGTACACCAGAGAGACTTTGAAGTTGGGGATCTTATCTTGAAATAAAACCAACATAACTCTAATTTACCTCCAGATATGTGAGACAAATTTGTGTCTAATTGGCTAGGACCCTACATCATATCCAAAAGGATTGGTTTGGGTACCTATCACCTAACATCGCTAGGAATTTTGAATTGCCTGAACCTCTCAACATCATTCATCTTAAGTTATTTTAAGCTTGAGAAGCATAGTAAAAGGCTCTGAGAGTTGCTTATAATTGCTCGGTCATCCTAAAAATCTCCAAACACTCTCATCAGTGGTTTGGTCAATCAAAAAGCTCCAAAGGCATTTGTAAGCCCTTTGGTCAACCTTAAAAAATTCTCCAAAGGCATCTGTAAGCTCTTTGGTCAACCTCAAAAGTTTTGAGGATTTGCAAAACCACTCAGTCATCCCAAAAGGCTCCAAGGGTCCCTAAAATTGCTTGGTCATGTCAGTTAAAATCCCTGAGGATTTGCTTATAATCCATTGATCATCCTAAAAATATCCAAAGGCATCTGTAATCCCTTTGGTCAATCCTAAAAGGCACCAAGAGTTTTTGAAAAACTACTTGGTCAACCCCAAAGGCTCCAAGGATTCTCAAAATTGCTTGGTCATCCCAAAACGCCCCAAAGGTACACATAATCCCTTTGGTCAATCCTAAAATCTCCAAGGATTCCTAAAAATTGCTTGGTCAATCTAAAGGCTCCAAAGGCATGTACTCATCGTTTTGTCAATTATGAGGCTCAAAACCCATAGAAATTATAAAATCAATAAAATTTAAATAATTTGGTAAAGCATAAAATCCAAAAAAATTGGTAAAGCATAAAATCCAAAAATGTTTGCTTTTGCATTTGAATTTTGCATAGTCGTTTTGTATTTACACATACATTTTCTACATTACTGCATTGCATTTAGGAATTCATCATCCATTGCATTTTGTAATAGAAGGCATTGTGTTTGTCAATATTACAAACAATGCCATATTTATGTTTAAATCATGCATCTCTGCATTTATCATATCCATCATTCATGTGAGTAATTATGTTTTTCAATACAACCTATAATGTTGCTATGGATATATACTAGGATTTTTTGGTCATTCATCGATACCTAGTGGTCTTATAAAGAGTTTGTAGAAAGCTTGCTTTGCTTTTGTAAGGTTCAATTAGTATAGCCCTTATAATATCAGAAGCCTATCACTAATAAACAAATTTAAACAATCCTAAATAGGACTAGGGGAAGATGAAATTCGCAAAGCAGGACCGGGTATCCTGAAGCGAAAATAGTTATTCTTGCTTATCCCTTTGTGTGGATGGTATGGGAAATGTTGGTAGTTGGCAAAAGGATAGGTTAGTTACCTATTTAGAATCCCTTTCTTATGATAAAATGAGCAATATCCCAAAGAGATATCCCACATCAATCCTCATGATTGATACCCTAGATCAATATCATAGATCGAATCCCTAGAGTGATATCCCATATTGATATCATAAGATCGATATTCTCAATCGATATACCAAAAACAACTTTTCCAAGTAAATCCCCCCAAGGGAAATTTTTTGAAGAAAATTATCAAATGCAAATGCCAAAAAGTGAAGATCAAGTGAAGATCAAAAAACAGGTTTAAATCAAATTTCAAAGTGAAGTTCAAAAGTGAAGATCATAAATCAAAGTTCTAGTAGAGATCAAATGAAGATCCAAAATCCAATTCGAAGATAGATAAAATGAAGATCCAAATATAGTTCAAAAAGAAGATGGAATCAACTCCCTTGCTTCACTACATATGAGCAAGTATCCTAAAAATTGAAGGATAGAAAGGAATGAGCTTGAATCCTTGGAATTATCAGCACTACTATACCTTATGCATGACGATATGTCTGATGCATTAGCACCTCGTTTATGAACAAGACCAATGTTTGAATGTGGAAGAGCTAGCTTTAGGTGTCCTACATTGCCTAGTGGCTTAGTCCAACTAAAATCTAAACTTGATATTGGATAAGATATTTTTGGAACCCCTATCTTAGCAATGGTCTGAAATAATCTCATCTAACATCGGGGAACACTCATGTCTTATCTTAAAATAATAATGTGCACACACAGGGATAATGAACAGTTAGGGTCTATCCTAGCATAAGACTTTTATCTCAGAATTCTAGTGTGGTTAGTATACAACTTTTTATAAGTCTATTAGGGTGTTGGAGTCTCATGGAAAACCTCAAAATTTTCTCCCATAGCAAAAAAATTTCAAATATTGCAACCATATAAATCATCAAATTGCAAAGTATCGAATCCATGATACATAATTATATAAAGCACAATCAACATATAGGATAGATATCAGATGGATATTAGAAATAATATTTAGATGGCCACTGACTATATCATGCACATTTTTCAAATTTGCAAAAGAAAATAGAATGACATATTACATCATTCGCATTATACAGTTGTAGTCATTTCATTTCATGTATGGGTGATTAATTGATTAAATTCTTATCTTAAGTATTTTCAATTACATTCATGATTTTTATACATTCTGTGGCATCATCCATTAGATTGATAAACATATTTGCATTTATTCCTTATGTTTTAAGTGATGAAAACATACAGTTTCATTTACATTATATTACCATCGTGTAAATACATCATTACATACATTAATGCATACAAGAAATCAATATCAAATATGCGTTAAGAAAAGAATTTTGCATCTACCATAAAAAGCACATCTAAGCATTTAGATCACTGCATATGATCATCATAAATCAAATAGCTATCTAGTGCATGTCATCCATACATCACATCATATAGTATCAACATAACATAAGCATTACATCCATGTTTATCACATAAATATAAAATAAAAAACAAATGAGTACACAATAATGAGACATAAAATAATGATCAGTCATATCATATATAAATATGTGTCTTAGAGTACATCGGGAGTACAAAATGCCCGTAGGCTACAAATGTGTAGGTCCTTGACCTTACACCAAAAATGATATATATCAAAATGTATCCTACAATAGTAGAGCTCTAGTTCTGATCTACTCCCCTATACCAAAGCTCTCGCCACCTCCCTTAGTACTATGCTCAATATCCTACTCTGCCTGTTGCCCTGATGTCTACTGTGGATCCTGCTAAGAGCCCTAAGTACCAGTTAGTTCGAAGAGGTATAGCACTCACCCAACCACCACCTATGCAATGGGCACCTTTGTGCATCAGGACCTTTGGCTGGATGTTGTATTAGTCTACCCTACCTCCCTAGTCTTGGTGTGACTATTGCCACCATGTGTACTAGAGGATCTATGTGTCCTCTCACTTCGATGGGTGTGATGGCTCGAGCTAGCAGTAGACTGTACTATAGTCCTAGATATAGTTTGCTATGAATATAGAGCATACGGATCCTCAAGAACATCTACAACTAACAATTGTATATATCCAACTAGCTGGTCCACCCAAATAATCTTGGATGCATGCCTATCATTGGTACTTATCAACAAACCTTGCAAGCACTCAATCTCTACCATAGGATCCTAGGAACATGGTAGTGCTGCTACTGGTGCCATCAGAGACCCCATAATTACATGAGAGGGTGGAGGATCCTCCCTCTGTGCCCTAAGCATATCTTTCTCTACTAATACTTCATCCCTCTATGCTAGTACCAAATATCGAGCACTGGTTAGCTCACCAACCTGGGTCTCTACTGTTGTAGCATGTGTTGTCAGTCTAGCAATCTACTACTTTGTCTACATTAGTAGGAAATCTATATCAGTTAATTGTGCCTACAGATTAGTGATAGTAGTGTCCTACTCCATCTACTACATTTGGAATCACCCCAGCTGACTCTGTAGGTCAGCCACCTATGCCAATAGTAGTCCCTCTACACTGTCATGAGGGACCTCACCCTCCTCGAAAGCCTCCTCATTAGGGTTAACCTTAGGAACATCCTCAACTATAGCCTCTGTGCCACAACTGCCCTCTATCCATTAGTGCACGTTGCACCTGTTATGATCCACCTCTACCCTTTCCTGATCTATAGCTCAACCTAGAGGCCCTTTTCCATACCAACAAAACATATACCACCATCTATCGTACTCTATAGTGGTTATAACTCTATCAACTCAAGTATCTTGGAAGTCATTTGGAGCATCCCCTAAATCTGGAGGCTAGATCCATAGTAGATCCCTTTCTAATGCTAGGCACCTATAGACGAATGGTATCTTTGGGATATCCTACACCATGCCAAACTGACATAGGATGCGAGAGAAAATTTGGTACTCTTTGATCTTGGCCTTCCAGTTGAGTAATCATCTATCTCGATGAGTCTATCAAAGTCGCTCATCGACCTTAGGCTAGTCAAGACACTCCATGTAAGGCTGCCACTTAGCATCATCTGGCCTGAGTCCTATGAGCCATGTGATATAATTTTGGACATCACTAGAATGGGTCCTACTCTTAAATCCCTCCTCCTCCCAAGGAAAGCAAGTAGCATAGCACTGATGTGCATCATCGATATCTATAATGTGTAATGTATCTCCCGAATATTCTCTATCCTGATATGCTACCAGCCCCAAATTTGAAGAAGTAGACTATAGCTGATCCCCCAATGGCTCATATCAATAATTTGGTAGACCTCTCGATACAGATAACATAGTAGATTACTCCCCTAGGCTAGGAGCAATGGCTATTGAATGGAGATCTGAATAACTCTGTGCATAGTAACTAAGAGGTTCTAGGGAATCCTCATGCCTAAGGAGTCTAGAAGTACAACTTGCACCACCAGGTGCATGAAAATGGCCTCATGCATAGAGAAGATATTCTTCCCCTACCAATAGTCAATGTGAACCCATCTATGGTCAATGGCACACTGAGCCTCCTCGCTCTGAGCACTAAAGATGGCATCAAAAATGGACTCTTTAGTGCCAAAAGTTGAAGAGACGATGGCATCACCATCAATGGGGATCCTAAATATCCTATAAAAGTCCTCCATGTAGGCAGGTGAAATGTGTTGGTCCATGCATTCCAGCACTAGGCCAATGTAGTAAAATAGGCTTGATATACTCGGATAGTGGGTAGATCCAATACATAGCTAAATTCGACAGCTTCAAACCACTCTCACTCACCAACAGTGAGCTCTCCATGGAGATCCTTAAGAAATTCAAGCTCTCGAGCTCTAGAGGTCAATCTCTGAAATAAACAACATAATATAAGAAAAAATCTAGGTAAAACAAGTAAAAACTTTTAAAACTAATCTAAAAATCATCAAAAACATCTAAATACTAATAAAATTGCAAAAAAATATCATCATGATGGCCTAAAAATAAAATTTGTCAATCAGACAGGTCAAAAATGCATTAAATGATATTAATTGCCTTTCAAAATAGAGAAAAAATATATTTTATAATTTTTTTCTAAAGTTGGCAAACTATGGGTCAACCCTGCGGTCTGCATGCGGTTAAAAATTAACCATTGGGATTTTGAATGTTGACCATAGCTGGTAGTTGTGGTTCCCAATTGACCAATTTGGAACCACAACTGGTACTTGCGGTCTCTAATTGAAATCACGTCGGGTGCAATACCATAGCCAAAAATGGAAAAAAAATTAAAATTCTAAGCTACCCTAGCCTAATATGAGGTTCATTACCAAAATTTTAATGATATTGATTTACCAATTACTTATTTGGGTTCATTTTAGTGGTAATGAATGTGAGGTCTTGGTTTTTGAGTTACCTTGCCCTCGCCTCATCTGTCGTGGCTCGAAGAAGCTTACCTGCACTCTGCCATCATGTTGTGAGTAGGTGTGCGGGTAAATTTTGGTAGATTTCAAGTGAGTTCTCATATATCACTGTCAAAGCTCCATATTTGCAATTCGTTGTTAGGGAATAATGAGAGACATTTGAAAATTGGACTTTTTATAGGCCTCTCATGTTTCACAAGGATCATAGGCCTTGGCCGTGGTTTCCAAAATTGCAAATGGGAACCGTAGACCCTAGCTGCAGTTTGCAACTGGCAAGCAATTTAATAAAATACCACCATGGGAAGGTCCAAAAAGATAAACTAATGCCTCCCATTGGATTAGAACTCAATAAAAGCAAATTAATTTGGAAATTTGGTGATAATAAAGCACTAGGATCCAATTAAAAATAAAAAATCCTACTGAGATTATAAAGTACATTCAATCAAGGTTGTCGTTATGAGAATAATTTTATGGAGCGATGCACCTCCTAGAAAAATAAATAAGCTCAATTCATAAATTAAAACATTCAAAAAATCAAATAAATTAAAACACCAAATGCACCTTGTATTCATTAATTTACCCTATACACTTGGCGGTTGCAGCAACTTGCGATCCATGCAATCCGACAGGATGAGTAAATTACCATAAGGACATTTGGGGAAAAATTATCATCGTTGATTTGATATGCTTCTTTTAAATCCCTAAGAAGGCCCTCACATCTGGACTGCTCCATGGGAACGAGGCGTTGCATGTCATTTCTTCTATGACATCTTTTCAGCAAATCATCAATAATTTAATGCAAAAAAAATCTGATTGGATTTGTATCAATTTGATTCTCTAATATGGCTATTGCATCTTGACTACTCCATGGGATAGAAATGTGCAAATACTATTAATAGTTAGAATCAAAATCTGAACTAGGCCTAGCCAATGCATTAATTTTCTCAAATCTAAGTTTGTTCAGATCATCCATGGTGGTCAAGCGACATCGTCGCTTTATTCATTGTCATTACCCTCATTGACTCATTGCTTGAGGGTGTAGTCATAATATCAAATCATAATCAAAATCAATAGAAGATACTTGAAATCGTAGATCCCTTTATCTTATCAAAATTACGTTCATCCTTGTGAATCATTATCAATAGCTATCATAAGCTTACCCCTTTGCTTAGAGAAAATAGCAAATATGATAATTAGTTTGTAACTCTCATCCTTTCGGTTATATAGGCCTAACTCCTATTGTAGCACCAAATCTACTTGAATTTCTAATGACGAGTGCAAACTCTTTCAAATTTAAGCCTCCAAAGAGTTGGAAGCAATGATTCCAAGATGCACGTCCTTTTGTTGGACCTAGGGCATCTAATTTTGATCTGACTAATGATCATCATAGAACATTTAGCATCATTTTAGGAGGTCTATTTTTTCTCAACTTTTTTTTATCTCATAATGCATCTCAAAAGGGGCATCTATAGACACCTAAAATGTGTCATGTCGAGGGTGACTACTCATATGGACATGCTACAAGACCATATGGAAGATATTGGATAGACTAACCACTCAATTTGGGCTCCTTGGCCTAATAAGTCTGAACTATAGCCCAGACCTATGGTTTACATCTGAACCATGGCTGAGACCTGTAGTTTATAGTCTAGAGCATAGTTGTGACCTGAAGGTCTTAACTAAAGTGCTAGGAGCCTAGAAGAACCAAGAAATGCAAATTCGGAAAAATGAAGGCCCATCACAGTGATTCAACCACAAAACCTATCAAAATGACACCAAAGGCGACCCTTGAACATCAATTGGATAAGAAGGTCAAGCCCACTTCCCTTGGAATTGAGGGTAAGCCTATCAGAGTGCTAACCACAGCTTTTAACCATAGTTTATAGTGCATACTGCTCACCAGAGCTGCAGTTTGCAGTAGAGGTATCACCACCTTCCTCTTTTCATTTATGTATGGTTAACTAGCTTAGATTAGTCATTTTCATGGTTTAAATACATTCTAGAATACTTTTGACCATAGACTTAGGTTACTTTAGCTTCTTTATGTTTATGCTTCAATTAGGACTTAAATGGTTTCTTTATGCATGTTTATGCTTTATTTTATACATTGGATCCATGCATCGTGTAGCTGCTACTTTTCTTTACATTGTTATATGAATCTTGATTCAATTTGCATAACTTAGAAGCACTTTTCATGTTTTCTTGATTGTGCATATTTAATGGTGTCATTATGCAATTTACCTAAAAGGGCCTCATCATGAGAGGCTGCCTATATTTTTGACATTCTTGTGTTGTTTCTTGACCACAGGGAATAGTTTCAAAGGAGAACCAACTATCAAGTTCCTTCCCCATCGCAAAGAAGAGGGCATCTCCACCCTAGAGTAGTTTGTGTCATCCTGAAAGGTATTTGGAAATCATACCTACCCTTGAGAGGGAACAATTATACACTCGCATTGTAATATTGTATCAAAATGATTATCCCTAAGAGGAATGTACCTATAATTTGATTTTGACTTCGAATACAATGGAATAAAGTGCATTTCTTCTTGATTCATTTGTTGTCAATTTCTTGTTCTTGTATGCATGTTATACTTTTATCATTTATTGCAATAGGAATGCATCGGGTGTGATACTTTTTGGTGGTTACATAGAGGGAGACCTTCTACCAGACCCTGTATTTCTAGGTGTTTCTAGCAGATTAGAGGTTACCTCTATTGTCCTCCCTTCAAAAATAGGGTTAGTCATGGTTGAGATTATAGACTGCTACATGATCCATGAACATAACCCTATTAGGACCACCTCCAATAGGTATAGTAGAGGATATGGGATCATAGAGCTAGAGCTAGGATTGGGGTGACATACCAATTTTGATTGTGGCATGTATCCCTAAGGAGGATCAAGTGTGTTGGACTTGGATTGTGGTACACCGGCCAAATTGATGTGTACTCTCTAAAATTCAAGTAATATAATATTTTGTTTGATATAAATGTGTTCATTTATGTGTGTTTGATTTTTATGTATTTTTATGTTTGATTATGTATAAATGAGTGAAAAAATTAACAATGGATGCATGAATAAATTTAAAATAATGCAATGCATGATGTGATGAAACTAACTAATGAATGAAATGCATGAATAGACTAAACTAATCCAATGCATGATGTGATGAAGCTAACTAGCTAACTAATGTATGAATGGATGATGTTATGAATCTAACTAAGAAAAATAAACATGACTCTAGATGAAATTGTGTCCCATAAAAATGGACCATGATTTTAAAGTAAAGAAAATTCACATCCCATATGGATAGGATGTGAATTTAGAAAAATGGAAAGAAAGGGAGAAAAAAAAAAGATGAGAATAAGAAGCAAAAGATAGATAAGATCAACAAATAAAAATGTGTTTGGAATATAACTTTTGAATTAGTGTAGACCACAAAATATTATTTTGATCAAACAAAGATAGACCAAGCAAAAGGGAAAGAGTGGAGCAAAACCCTGTAGGGATGTATACTCACAAATGACCAAATGGAGGTTACCACTCACTCATGTCCATGAAGCTATCCCATAAGGGTGTGATGCTCACAAAAAATGGTCAAGTGTGAAGTGATACCTACTATGGGTGTAGTGCTCGCTGATGAATGGAGATGAAGAGATACCTATTAGGATTTATACTCATAAATAGTCGAATGAATTTTACCTCTCACTTGTGACCATGAATATATCTTGTATGGGATGAAATATTATGATTAATTTGACATAGTGAGTACTACCCAATAGGGGTGTGTTGTGTGCAAAATATGAATGATTAAAAGTAAAACACAACAAAACAATGTGTGTGTGCATGTGTGAGACAAAAAAGGAGATAGAAGAAATATAGAAGCAATAAGTAAACAAGAGTGTGTGTCCTTATATAAATTTTGATAGCTAAGAGGTGTGCATAAGATATTTAGTGGTTATGAACACCATAAATGATATTCGTATAGTATCTACCCTATCTCATGAGGACCCCTTAACAATCAAAAGATTAAGAAGGAAGTGTAGGCAAAAGCAAAATGAGCAGATAGAATGAACGTATATCCTTTGTCTTAGGAAAAAGAAGAAATAACTAAAAATTTCAAAGGTCAAAAAACATATAAGAGATGAAGAATTATATCCCTTGACTTGGATAAATTAGAAATAATGAAAACTTTCAAGGTCAAGGAATATAAGAAAATAGAAGAAGAAGATACATGAGCAAATGCAATGATGAAACTACATGGATATGGACCCTAGGTTGGGTATTCGCTAGGCATTAGAGACCTAGTATGAGTGCAATGCATGTGAGTAGAACCTAACTAGATTTCATCACTTGCCATCCTCAAAAAGTCTCCAATAATCTATATGATCAATTAATCATGCAAATATAATCAAGCAACAATGCAACTAGATGACAAAAAAATGTAAGTGGAACTGAATATCAAGAAAACCATGCAAAATATTATAGGCAATCATGTAGTATGAACAATAAAATAAAAATGTAGGATGAGTAATGGAGATGCAAAATCATGCATAATATCATTTTATATGCATTATGTTCATTGGTTATTTTAAATATTGTAGACACCTAAAACACGTCATGTCAAGGTGACTACTCATATGGGACATGCTAACAGACCATATGAATGATCTTGGATAGCTCCAAGGTGAAGCAGTGGTTTTAACCACTCAATTTGGGTAGAGTTGGCTAACTCAGCCTTAGCCACGGTTGACACCCATGGCTAACAGAGCTGGGTGCACCTCAGAGCTGCAACTAGCATCAAAACTATTTTGAATCCTAAGCTAAGCCAAATTTTGGTTACAATGGCCTAGGCAATGGAGATTCAAATGGTTTTGGGTGGGGAAGCATCGAGAAGGTTCCCTCCAACTGATCCAACTATAGGTTTCTTGTTCTTGGCTTCTCCATGAAGCTAGAGCAAGGCCTTCAATGTGCTATAAGACCCCCTCCAAATTGGGGAGAAGTCTAGAGAAGTTTTCAATTGAAACATAGCGAAGCCCTATCAAATTGTTGACTCAATTGCAACCTTTTGGAGAGAGCTAACTTGCCAATCATGAATGCATTCGAAGCCATGGAGGTGTCAGAGGACTAAGGAGATCAAGAACTCATAATTGAGCCTCTTCCACCATGAATTCAGATAATTCACACCACCAAATCTATCATAGGACACCGAGGTGACCCTTGACCATCAATTCAACAAGGAGAATTGGAGATCCAAGCCCATATTTGGAGAGCAAAAGGTTTTCATCACACATGGCTAATAGTGCTCAATTGCCTCAGACCCGCAGTGAGGGTTTGATCCCTATTTCTCCCTATTTTAGCCATAGATTTATAGTTTTATGCATTTATTTTGATATATTAACCATAGATTAATCTCCTTTGATGCATTTGTATGGTTAGATTTAGAGATTTAGGGTAGATTTCCTTTATTTCCTAGTAGCATTTGACATCTTTAGACTAGTTTATGTTCATTTCATGCAATTCAAGTTTCTAATGGTTAATTAGGATGTTTCATAATTAGATTCATGTTTTCTTTATATGCTTTATTATAATTTAATGATTTCTTGCATAGTTTCATAGATTACATGCTTCATTTGCTTTCTTTAGCATTCTTTATGCAAGATTCCTCCAAAAGCCTCATCAAGAGAGGCCACCTTTGCTTTTAATCATTTCTTGTTGTTTCTTGAACGCAGGGTTTATAGGACCCATCCATTTGTAAGGAATTAAAGGCGATATACCTCTAATCATGGAGAAGAAGGTCACCATTGATCTTGAGCAGTTCGTGTCCTATTGGAAAGTCTACGAATTACACCACCCCCTCATTTAGAGGGTCTTCAAAATTGTATTGATTGTATCAACATTGAGTATCCCTAAGAGGGACGTATATGTAATCAAATTTGATAAAGTTTTAATAAAAGGAAACCCCATTTCTTGTTTAATTCATTATTGTCAATATTTTATGCTTTAATGTTTGATATCAATTGATGCATTAGTTAGGTGTATGCTTTCTGCATGGGTACAGATGGCGATCACGATGGGAACCCCACAATTTATGCTATCAATGATTGAATTTACTATGTTTTTTATTGTAGGTTCAACCATGGTTAACCATGGTTATTAGTATAATAATAAAAATCATAGACATCAGCTTCTCCATCAGACTTGGATCTAGGTATCAGTTCTCTATGTTTTCCTATGTCTGTCTGTATGTTTGATAGTTTGAATGTAGTAGAATGATAGGTTAAGTAGAAAATATAGAGAAAGAAAAAATGCTTAGATGCTCTTAGGTTTCTACTAGCCATTGCTAGGAACAACGAACTTTTGATTTCAATCCACCCTAGTCTCTAATGGTCTAGGTTATGTTTTTGAGTTTACATGTATGAGGCCCAATTAGTGGCCACTCCATGATTAATGTACATTATCTAAATATCATTTAGCATAGACATGCATTCTCTAAAAGATAAACATTCTTTTGAAAATAAGCATGTAGGAAAATCATTTGAATGCTCTTTGATGCATTTTATTTCCATGCAAAAGTAAAAAGAACCACACACACCACATACTATCTAAATGCTAGTGAGTTGGAAGTCATATCCAACCACTAGTAGGGTTCAATGATGGTGGTAGTGATTTCCATCCATTGGCCCAACTCCCTCGATCCTTGTTACTAGACCAATACCAGATCCAAGAACCATCATAGCCCATGGAAAATTTACATGTATCTCTCTTTGGAGAGGTATATCACTGACTACGGGTGAACTGGGTGAGGACCGAGAGGACCTATGCTCCCTGACCATGTGTGGACTTCATTACCACACATTATAGGTTGGATTACATGGCCTGGAATTTCATTTCTAGGTTGTCGAGCTATGAGTATACAGGTGAAAGCCTTAAACTATTGAGTATATCATCAACAATTTCAAACATGATGAGAGTAGTTTAGAGTTTTCAACAAATCTCAAACACATCAAACTAGTTAGGGCTCACAAACAAAATTTAAAAGAGATAATCATCATTGTTTACTTTGTTTGCCTTAAAATATACATACGAGATAATATAATATCATGGTTGTCACACGAAGAGGTCGATCTCAACATAGAACTAAGGTCAAAGTTGAGGCTCCACCCAATTCACAACACAATATGGAGAACCCTCAATCACAAGATCCTCTCGAATGATGTTCGATGAGCATTAGAGGGGATAACTCTATGCATAGGGGTTCTCATCAGAATACCCCACTTAGAGGAGGCAATGCACATGCCTCATGAGATAGATCCGAGTATGGGAGATCCCAACATGGGGCCTTCATGCATGGGAGTATATATCATGATCATACACCTCATGGATCCACTAGATCCACTGAAGAGTACATCATTGAGGAAGGAACTATAACTAAGTTAGTTCCCATCCATACTCGAGATAAGGGAGGCTCCAAGCCCCCATCAGTTCAAAATAGACAAGTAGAAAATCCACCCACTCAGGGGTAGGAAGAGAGGGATGCTTCAAAGCATAGGCCCTCATGGACTCCAAACAACAATGAACCTAGCAAGTTCACATTTGACATGTCCAAGATTGGAGTCAATGGTACGCCACCACATGAGCCATGGTGCACTAGACAATTGGATGGTCTAGATAGAGTCTTAGGGTAGCTAGGGTATAAACCCTCAGTTGTGCATTCTCATTCTATGAGTTCTCATAGTGAGAGCACACGTCAGACCATCAGAGAGCTAGGAGAATGCTCTAAGCATCCTCATAGTATAATTGCCCCATCGACCCACATGGGCATAGAGTACAGACAACACCAGAATATGAATGTCATCTACATAGACAAGGGCAAGAGCATGGTAAACTAGTCTATCGGAGGTCATACCGATAAAGCTTCTAGATAGAATGAGTACACCAAAGACCACACATGATCGATCTTATAGATCGATCATAGAAATTGGTGTCAGAACAATGGTAGTAGATTCTCCAAGATCAATTGGAGGATGTCCACATAGAGTGTGAGCACCTCAAAAATGAGGATACTCAGAGGTAGAGGTTGCATAGGCAATATATTTTTGAGCAACGCATGCATGAACAATGCATCCTTGATCAAAAGGAGTGTGTTGAGTGAGAGGATCGATTGGCTTGAGCCAATTTACCCCCTCATAGTGAGTATAGGGAGTGCACTCATAGATGAGCTACTTCACAGCCTGATTTGCACCCTAAACATATTGAGAACCATACTCACCACATGGCCCAAAACATGATGCAACACCAAGCATTGGAACATCATGGGCGTACGTAGTACGAAGAAGTAGGAGATGATCAAGAACAAGAATATCCTAAGATCTCCCTAGTAGATGTGGAGGATGATCCCATTCCCCCACCTCATTCGAAGAAGAATTTACCTCCAAAGGCTCCTCGTGGACCTCTTAGAGAAGAGGAAATTCTATCTTCGAAGGCCTATCAGGCCTTGGTAGACAAGGTTCGAGCTATAGAGAAGCAAGGGATGGCTTATCAAAAGCCTACCTTGAACAAGATTCACAATGAACCTCTATGCCCTTCGGTGCCAATTCTAGTATATCCCGAGCACTTTGAGATGCCAAAGCTGGATAAGTTTCAAGGTGAGGAAGATGCTCAGGAACATGTTACGAGCTTTATGGACATGTGCTTTCAGATTGAAAGCAATGATGCTCTATTGCTGAGAACATTCATCACAACCCTTTCAGGCCCTACTCGAGAGTGGTTTAATCAACTTAAGAGGCACAACATAACCAACTTTGAATAGCTGGCTAATGCATTTCTTGAATGCTTCTCCTTCGATATCAAGAAGAAGGTGAATCTATCCGATCTGGCTGCTTTATTGCAACATGATGATGAGTCGATCATGGATTATGGTAAAATATGGAGAAAGATAATGGTGAAGTTGCCATTTTCCATTTCGACCACCAAACTGACTCGGATGTTTACCAAGAGTTGTGCGAAGCACATCTCATTACTACTATAGTTGCAATAGTACCAAACATTTGAGGAGGCCTTGGCACAAGCCAAGGTAATAGAGGACATCAAGTTATAGGAGGGTAACTTGAAACTCAAGAACAAGAAGGAATGGAACAAAAAGAACACCCATAATCAGAAGGAACAGGCCAAGCCGGCCCATGTCAACCAAGTGGTGTTAAACCTCCAGAGAGGGGATAAGGGGCAACAATAGAATTATCAAGCCCAACCTCCTCCTATGATATGATCAATGCAATAATAACAAGAAGGGTAAGAATAAAGAACAACACCCACCTCACTAGTTCACACCATTATCAAAATCGATGACCTCGATATTCCATCAATTGTGTGAGGCCAAGGCTCTCAACTTACCAGAGATCAAATTGATAGACCCTAATCAACCCAAGCCAAAGGGGTATAGGGATGATTTGTACTATGCTTTCCATAGGGTGAAAGGACATGACATCGAAGGATGTTGGAGTTTCAAACATGTAGTACAGAACATGATCGAAAGAGGTGAGTTAACTATGGACAACCCTCAAGCACTAGACAACCAGAATATGGGGATCTTCAAGAACCCCTTACCAAATCATGAGCCATCGAGGAACAATGTTGATCATGTGAATCAAGTGCAGGTTGAACCGCCAACTCAAGGATTCATTGGCATGGTTAATGTTGTCATGAGACAAGGGAGGTATGAAAGACCAAATCCACCTCCATCTCCCATTAGAGTGCATGTTGCACCTTAGCAAAGGCCAGCTCAAAATATTCTAGGCCCACCTACAAGACCGATGGTGACCATTAGGAGTAGGCTAGTTCAAAGCCTACAGACAACTCCAACGAAGTTGTCAATATATGAACTGATTCAGTAGTCTCCTAAGAATAGGGAGATGCTCATGGATATTCTAAGATCAATCAAAGTTTAGTCCTAAGACCCTAAAGCATTTATAAACTTCATGGGACATGTGCAGTAGTGTAGTGAACCGGTCATCCAATTTAATGATCATGAGATTAAGATGGTCTCCACTGCTATAGCGGACCCACCGCTACATATCATTGCATGTGTTAATCACACACCATTCAAATAGGTTTTGATTGATACAGGGTCATCAATCAACATAATTACAACCAAGGCATTAACATATCTAAAGTTGCCAAAGTCACATATTGTACCTTCCACTTTCACCTTGAGAGCATTCAATGATGCGCTATGCTCAATGGTAGGTACCATAGTTCTTCCAATTCAGGTTGGACTAAAGACCATCCCTATGATGTGTCATGTGATCGAAGGTGCCATGCAGTATAACATCCTTTTGGGGAGGCCTTGGATTAGAGAAATGCATTGTATTCCCTCGATATTACATCAATGTATAAAATATATACATGAGGGACAAGTTCACATGGTACCTTCTGAGTCCCTCAATGCATCTAGATATATGATCGACATCACCTATTATACATCCAGAAGGTAAACTCAAAGGAGTGTGCATGAGACCTTCCATGGTAGCACCATAGCTATCAGAGCACACTATAGTAGCTTCAACTAAACCTACGACATCCAAAGTGCCTAGGAATGACAAGAAGCTTAAGGTAATTATGGGTGAAAAGAGTCAAAGCAAAAGCCCAAAGAAGCAACTATCGAGGGTCCTACTCCCATGGACGAAGGGGATGCTCAAAATCTAGTCGAGGAGGCACCTCAGCCTACCTCACCTACATCTTCAATAGGGTCATCTACACCATAGGTGACCATACATTTGGTTAACCTAGGATTAGTAGAATATATTATGTAGAATGTGATGTTCATACCAATTATCAAAACTGCATAAGATATGGGCTGACCTCAAGCCCATCACTTTCCCATGGGGATGGTGGTACCACTAGGGGTGCCGCCCAACCAAACAAACTTTATTTATGGAGGGCTAGATCAATTGACAAATCACATGCCCATAGATGAGGATGATGATGAACCATTCATGGTGAATGTTCATTATCTATCTAACCCTAAATTCACCTTGCACTACTTTGAACATTACCATTGGCATGGTTACAACTTGGGCTTATTTGAGTAAGGGCAGAGTTCCCATCGAACCATAATATCAGCTACCAACTGATAGGTTTGGGTTAGGCTATCATATTCAAGGATGAGATGAGCTCCTAGCAGCATCTTTAGATCATCTAAACCTCACTTTGGGGGATGATGTGGATTGGAACCCTTATCACCCTAACCCTTCTTATCTATAAAGGGGTAATAGGCTGGTAACCTATGTCTCAGAAGCACCACCAGAGATCTATCATGAGCACATCATGGTAGAGGTAAATCAAGGAGACAATCCAAGAGCTGACTTGGATAATGAAAGTCATGAAGCTACCGATGACATAGGCATGCAGATCTAGAATCTGGGTATAGCAGAGTCCATTATCGAAAGTGATGGACCAGATTATGATTCTGGAATAGATGATGATGAGCTATCCTCACACAATGAATGATATGAGGATGAAACTGAGTTGGCCTACTTAGGCCCTCTAAATTTATGTCATCTATTACCCATGGAACAAATGGGTGAGACTGAAGAATACTTCATGGTTGATAGTGACTATGAGGATGAAATAGAGTGGGCCTACCTTGGGCCCCATCTTGCTAATCATCCAATTCTAGTGGGTGAGGTGAAGGACTCATATACGATAGTGATGATGAGGATGAGACCGAGAGAGCTTATCTTGGGCCTCAATATTTGTGCCATCATCATGAGCCGGTTGACATCGATGAGATGTATCGATGAGTCTATCCTAGCCCATGCCTCAGAGGAAGACCACCCAATTTGGATATGATTTATCATATAGTCTTCCCTGATCCACCGATGTACATGGAGCTCCTTGAGCCCAATGATCCTATTTTTGAGTCTATTCATAGACCGGATCCAGAGATCCCCATACCCCTAGAGCCACATCTCGAGGATGGAAGTTATATCAATGTAGAGTCACACACATGGTCCTGGAGATCTAATCCATTCCATCAATATGATCTCCATTGATTTGACCACTCCACTTCACAATCCAGTCGATCCCTCCAAACCATTGTATCTGAATGTAGATGCTATTGATTGGGATCATGTTGACTCACCACTAGAGCCTGAAGATTTCTTCCCTAATGAAGAAATGTTGCAACCTTTTCATTTTGTACTAGGCTATGCACATGATGTTTATCATGCTAAGGGAAATTCTAATGTAGGACCTTTAAACCCAGCTGATGACATCCACTTGATTCCTACGCCTCACCAGCTTGAGGAGGGATCACATATGTCAATAGAGGAGACCTTCGATGTGGATATCAGTAATGATCCCACTAATCCTAAGAAGGTCAAGTTTGAGAGAGTCTATCTCCTGATGAGCATGCCATACTCATCCCTCTACTAAAAGAGAGACCTAACCTTTTCTCTTGGACATACAAGGATATGCCGAGACTAGATCCAAAATTGGTTACTCATAACCTTTTGCTAGATCCCTCTAAGAAACCTATCAAGTAGAAGCTCAGAAAGATGCATCCAATAATCACTTTAATGGTTAAATATGAGCTACAGAAGTTGTTGGATGTAGAGTTCATTATCTCCATCGACTATCCAGAATGGGTATCAAACATGGTACCTATAGGAAAACCTGATGGAAGGATCCATATCTGTATAGATTTTAGAGACCTCAACAAGGCAACACCAAAGGATTCATTTTCATTGCCCAACATAGATGCTCTCGTAGATGCAACTATGGGTCATGAGATGCTCTCCCTTATGGATGGTTTTTTGGTTACAATCAGATTCATATTAAAGTCGAAGACCAACATAAAACCATATTCACAATGCCATGGGGAACATTTTACTATAAAGTTATGCCATTCAGCCTTAAAAATGTTGGTGCCACATATCAATGAGCCATGACATATATTTTTCATGACTACATGCATAAGATCTTGGAATATTATATCGATGACTTATTGGCAAAGTCATTACTATGAGAAGAGCATGTAGAGGTCCTGAGGAAGGTCTTCGATCACCTGATAGAGCATAATGTCAAGTTGAATCCCAAGAAGTGTATATTTGGCATAACTTCAAGAAAGCTCTTGGGATTCATCATTTCAAAATGAGGCATCGAAGTTGACCCAATGAAGGTCAAGGCCATATTAGAGATGCATCCTCCAACAAATATCAAAGAATTAAGAAGCCTTCAGGGCAAAGTAGCATCCATAAAGTGATTTATCACACAATTATCGGATAAATGTCGACCCATGAATCGACTGCTACACAAGGGGTCCCATTCAATTGGGATGAGGATTATCAAGCAACCTTCACTAAAATCAAGCAATACCTAGCAACGCCACTAGTGCTAGCTCCACCAAGACTAGATGTGCCTTTTTGCTATATATATCGATGACTAACTTTGCATTGGGAACCATGTTAGCCCAAAAGAATGTGCAAGGCAAAGAGCAAGCCATATATTACATCAATCACACCTTGGTGAGTTATGAGCTCGGATATGCATATGTGGAGAAGTTATGTTTAGTAGTGGTGTTTGCAATGAAGAAGTTGCATCATTATATGTTAAGTCATATGACATACATGATATCCAAACAAAATCCTTTGTAGTATATGATGAGCAAGACATATCATAATACATGTACTACGAAGTGGATCATGCTATTGATAGAATTTGATTTGGAATTCATCAGCCAAAATTCCATCAAGGGATAGGTCATAGTTGATCAACTGGTAGAGGTGCCTCTCGAGAATAGTAGGCCTCTCACCATAGAGCTTCCTGATGATGTAGTCTTTGCATTATCAGAAGCACCCAAACCCGAAGAACCAGATAACAAAGTTGATATGACTATGTTCTTTGATGGTTCGAAGTGTGAGCAAGGGGTGGTGCAGGAATTATCTTCTTCATGCCACAAGGTGCTCCAATGCCCTTGTCATTTAAGCTAGACTTTCCTTGTACTAACAATAATGCTGAATACGAAGCCCTAATATTGGGCCTCCAAATAGCTATCACCATGAAGATTAAATGGTTAAATATCTTTGGTGATTCCCTTCTCATAGTCAATCAAGTGAAGGGACTTTTTCAATGTAGGTGTCCCATCTTGAAAGCTTACAAGGATCTTGCTGACACATATCTAGCCCAGCTAGAGTGGTACGACATCGAGGCAATCCCTCATTCATCGAATAGATTCGTAGACACTATGGCATCTTTGGGATCCTTAATCCCTCAGAATCCATCTGCTGACTTTACTACCATTCATGTAAAGATGCTATCGCATGCCATGATGCAATGTGTAACTTTTGATAACAAGGAATCAATCAACATGATTCATATAGAACCAAACCATGAGTGGTTCTATAAAGCCAAAGACTTTCTCAAGAAGGCATCCTAGGGGTCTTTGATCTCATAGGGTCCTATGAGGAATGGCACCACCATTCACCACAAGGTTGTATCCCAGTCTGCATTCATGCACAATGAAATACTAGGGGAACAAGTCATCTTGATAGTTGAGGTAGAAGCTTATCAAGATTGGATGTCATAATTACATGACTTCCTCAAGCTTGGTTTAATCCCGTAGGGATTATCATGTGCCACAAAATGCACATTCAGATAGAAAGTGATAAAGTATGTCTTTCTTGGAGACATCTTGTACCATAGAAGCTATGATGGAGTTCTCCTTCATTGTCTTGAGCCCCAAGAATCAGCTTGGGCAATTTTGCAAGCTCATGATGGTACATGTGGTGGCCATTTTAGTGGCATGGCCATTGTCAAGTGCATCCTTCGAATGGGTTATTATTGGCCCACTATGGAGAAGGATTGCACCACGTATGTCAAGAAATGCATCAAATGTCAGCATCATGCTAATCTTATGCACTTGCCATCATAGGCCTTACAGCCCATTCAAGTGGCTTGGCCATTTGCTCAGTGGGGTTTAGATCTAATCGGTAAGATCTCTCCTCCATCATCAGGCTGACATACATTTATTATAATGGCTACTGAGTATTTTACAAAGTGGGTGGAAGCCATTCCCTTAACAATGACAACTGGAGCACGTATTATAGAGTTTATACTTCATAATATCATTAGTCATTTTGGGATACCATCCAAGATAATCTCGGATAATGGAACATCATTCAAGAACAAAACTATGAAGGCTTTAATGTCTAAGTACAATATACAACATAGTTTTGTGACTCCATATTATCCGTAGGCAAACGGGTAAGCTGAGGCTTCAAACAAGATAGTGGTAGCCATATTGAAAAATATGGTACAAGAAAACCATAAATATTGGCACATCCAACTACCCCTTGCATTATGGGCTTATAGGACTAGCATTCGGATGCCCACTAGGGCAACCCCATTTTCACTAGTATATGGCATTGAGGCCATTATGCCCCTAGAGTTGGAGATTCCAATGTTGCACGTCGCATTGAAAGAGTTCATCGATGATGACACTACGTGACAAGCTCACCTAGATCAATTGATGCTTCTTGATGAACATCACGTGAATGCCCTTGAGCATCTCCATGTTTACCAAGAGTGCTTAAAATGAGCTTACAATAGTAAAGTCCACTTGAGAGACTTTAAGGTTGGTGATCTTGTGCTGAAAGAGAACCAACATAACTCAAACCTACCACCGCACTTGCGAGATAAATTTATGGCTAACTGGTTAGGTCCTTACATCATCTCAGAGTAGATTGGACCTAGAACGTATCACTTGACATCGCTTGAAGGTGTTGAAGAGCCTGAACCTCTCAACATCCTTCATCTTAAGGCATTCCACACATAATAATTCAAAAACTTAAAAATATGGAAAATTTCAAAATCCATAAAAATCAAAAAGCAATAAAATCTAAAAATATTGCATTTCATTTGCATCATGCATTTTCATTTTGCACATGCATTTCATTTAATTGCATTGCATTAGGCATTTCCATCCATCACACTTGCATTAGGATAGGTTGTGTTTGCAATCTTACAAATGACACCATATTTGTATTTCAATCATGCATCTATGCATCATCATCATCCATCACCCTTGTGAGTAATTGTGTTTCTCAACACAACCCCTCCTATTGCTATGAAGAATATACTAGGGTTTTCTGATCATTCAACCATACCTAGTGGTCTTCTCAGATTTAGTAGAAAGCTTGCTTTGCTTTTGTAGATGAGGTCTAGTTTTGATAGCACTTAGCATATCAGAATCCCATCACTAATCAAACACATTAACAATCCTAATTAGGGTAAGGAAGGATGAACACTACAAAAGTGGTCTAGGTCACCTTAGGTGAAAGGTTTTGTTACTTGCTCATTTTGTGAGGTGCAATGGTCTAGAGTAGAGGTCATTGGAAAAAGGACAAGTTTACCCCCTACCCGAATAAATCCCTTGCTTACAAAAGGAGCAAAATCCCAAAAATCAAATCAAATCCCTTGCTCAAAAAAAAAAAAAAAATATAAAATAAATAGTGATTTTTATCACTATATATGAGCAAGTATCCCAATAAATTGAAGAAAATAAGGGGGTGAGCTTGAATCCCTAGAATGATCAATGCTCAAAAATCATAGGGTGATCCCCAATACAACAATGGGCTGAATGAATCCCACCTGACATTGGGGTAGGTCTAAGCAATTTACAAATGAGCTAGCTTTAGGTGGCCTGTATTGCCTAGTGGTCTAGTCTAACTAAATCCAAACCTAGGATCGGATGGACATTTGAGGATCCCCAATACAACAATGGGCTGAATGAATCCTGCCTGGCACTAGGGTATGCTTATGTCTCATCTAATATATTCATTTGCACACATAGGGGTAATGAATAGCTTGGTCTTTCATAGTAAAAACTTTATTTTTAGAAGTCTAGTATAGTCATTATACAACTTTTGATAAGTCAACTAGGGTGTTTGAGTCTCATGGAAAACCTCAAAAATTCCCAAATAGCAACAACCATATCAAATCAATCAATTATCAATTTCCTTTTATAAGAGTTTATTTATTAAGGAGTGTTCATAATATAGGTTAGATACCGGATGGATATCAACAATGATATTTAGACGACCACTGACTATGTTGTGCATATTATTTTAACTTACCAAAAGCTTATGAATAGAAACAATACATCATTTCATAGCACATATGGGTGTTTAATTGATTAATTCTTATGATAAGAAATATCAATTACATTCATGATTATTATACATTATGTGGTGTCATCCATTAGATTGTCAAACTCATATTGCATTCATACATTATGTTTTAAGTGATTAAAACATACATGTTCATTTACATTAGATCATCATCATGTAAATAATGCATTACATACATTGCATTCATCATATCATAACATCATAAATTAAATGCATACAAGTACAATAAATTAAACATGCATTTAACATCAAATAGTGCATCCATATGCATACATCATAGTAGTCCATCTACACATCTAGATCACAATATCTAGTCATACATCCATCATCTAGCTAGTGCATGTCATCCATACATCACATCATATAGCATCAAATCAATATAACATATAAGCATTGCATCCATATGCATCTCATAAACATAAAACAAATAAATCTACACATATAATGAGTCTCATAAATGTCAGATCATATATATATGTGTGTCAAAAAGAGTATATAGGCATATGTCCAAAATGCCCGTAGGCTACAACTATGTAGGTCCTCGACCTTACACTAAAAAATGGTACAAATATCTAATAATATCTATACTAGGCAGCGCCTGCACCCCCAGTCTATGAGGCTCCTCCATCACCTCCACCCTCTCGATGAGTCCACCTAGAGCTGGTACCGGTGGACCTCTCTAACCTATGAGTCCTATGATTGGGCCATTTGAAGACTACCCTATCTCCCATGTCCGAGTCCTATGAGTCCCTGGATATATGGTAGTCCTCTCTAGGAACCTCACCCTCAAGCAGCTCGATCTCTCCCTCCAAGCGAGAGATATGAGTAGCATCTGATGCTCGCTCATCGAGGTGACACTAAACCATAGCCCATAGCCTCTTGATCTCTATATCTAGATCTAAACCTATGCATCCTGTATAGTTGGAGCCATTGGAGTAACCTATGGAGTCGAAGGCTCCCTCTTCACTCCTCACCTGATCCCTCTCATGAGTCATGAGTTATAGCTGAGACCATGCTAGATCTCACTCAAGTGTCATCTTCTCAAGATATAGTGGCACTCATAATATGTGCTAGGTGGAGAGTCCTCTCCTCCTTGTAGCTCTACCACTACTCCTATCCCTATCTCAACTGATCCTATGTGGCTCTCAACTATACCTATAGAGTATCCATAAAAGTGTCCCTCTATAAAATCTACATCTGAAGGGTCCCCACCCATGTCTATAAGCTAGCAACCTAGGCCCTGAGCTAGGAAACCTCATCATCGAGGCTCCTCATCCTCCTCCTCAACCTAGGGCACATCCTTAGCTATGCCTCACCCCATCCACCCTCTATCCATTGGTGCACTTTACACCCATGAGGATCTACACCCTCTAGATGTCACCTCTACCTCTACTACCACACCATCTATAGGTCTACCTAGGAGCCCATCACCTTACCACAACATAGTAGTCCACCAAGTATCATAATCTATAGTAGTCCTACATCCTCTAGTCTAGACTCCTTGAAATCATCATCCTCATCACCCAAAGGAGTCACCTAAGGCCATTCAAATCCTTATCTACCTTAAGGTGATGGTAGAGAGTAGGCATTGGTGGAATATCCCTAGATATACCAAACTACCTCAGATACATGAGAGAAGTGGAAAAACTCATATCTCAAGCTTACACTATAAGCCATCTATCTCATTTAGTACCCTAGGTACCTATCTACCTCCTACCATGTAGGATAATCCATGTAGGGCCTCCATAGCACCTAATTATACCATGAATTGATCAATATAGTACTATAAGTCTCCTACTTGAGTCCTACTCTAAACCCTCACCTCCCTAGGCACAACAACATAGCACTAGCTCTCAAAATATCACCAATAAAGAGGAATGATGGATGCTCAATGATGATATCCTACCATACCCATATCTATAGTAGGATATTAAACTCCATGTGGCCACTATGTAATCTTATATAGCTCATCATAGAGCTATGCAAGTAGAGTGCTACCCCATGATAGAATCAATGTGCTCTAGTGCTACTTAGAAGATCCTACATCCTAGAGAGGAGGTTCCAAGGGAACCTCACTCTTGAAGTGTTAAAAAGATCTAAATATCAATCATGAGACACTACCCACATGAGAATACATTCTCATGGTACCAATCCTCAATGTGGCACCCCCATGGTCAATATCACCTAATCCCATACACTTATCACCAAAGATCTATTAAAAACTATCTTCACCTATGTAGGTGAAGAGGTGATGGCCTCACCATCAATCAATGGGGATGTGAAAGATGTGGTAGACATCCTCCAAAGTGACAATGATCTCACCTATCGATAGGTGAAAGGTGTTGGTCCATGCATCCCAACGATGGGCCAAAATAGTCATATAGGCTTGATCAAGCTCTAATCAATGGAAGTTGTAGCATGTAGCCAAATCTATGCACCAAACCAAGCCCGATTAATATCATTAATACCATTAAAGGGTACGATAGATATCTAATTCCCTACCCTCATGAGGTCAAATCTAGAAGAGCACATAATAATAAACATAAAATCAATCAAAAACATCAAAAAATGACCTTAAAAAGTCAAACAAATTAAAAAATATTCAAAAAGATAAAAACATTCACAAATACATAAAACATTCAAAAAATAAAATTGCACTTCAAAAAAATCAAAAAATCAATTAAATCAATCAAAAACTCAAAAAATTAAAAAATTTGAAATTTTTCTAAAGTTACCTAACCGCGGCTGGGACCCATGATTGATAGTAACGGTCAAAATTTTGACCATTGGGATTTAAATCCCACCATGGCTGATAACCATGGCCCCCAATTTTCCAATTGGGAACCATGGTTACCACCCATGGCTAAGATCAATGACCTTTTTGGGGTCACATCCCATCCAAAAAAGAATAAAAATTAAAATTAAAACCCACCCCTCTAAAACTAACCTAGACTAATCCTAAAGCTAGGGTGAGGTTTTTTTTAACATAATTTAGTGTGGTTCATTTAACCCATTAATTAATGAGGTTCATTTTATTGGGTAAATCAAATGAGAGAGTTGCAGTGCTACCTTTCCAGCATCGACTCTACCACTAGTGGATGCATCCATCAAGTCCACCATGTTGGGTAGGTTGAGTATGCGGTTCATCAGCGTTCCATATCAAAATTTCAAACTCACCTCTTAGAGCTCTCTGGAAAGTGATGGTAATTGGAAAATAATGATGTTGAAAATGATAGATTTTATTTTATATTTTCAATTTTTCCCTCGATCATGCCTAGCAACTGCAGATGCAGAATTAGGGTTTGTCGATCATGGGTCAGAGTCACGACTAAGAAAATTATAAAAATTGGTTACGATTAACAAGTACGGCTAGCATCCAACAATAAATGCCCTCAAAATTCAACCATGAGGGGCTTCAAAATGCAAAATTAAAAATATCTAATGGGCCAAAACCCTCAAAATTTTCAAAAATAAAAAAAAATTCAAATAATTCAAAATTCAAATGTGCCTCATATCCAGTTATTTACCCTATACACTTGGTGGTTGCAGTGACTTGTGATCCATGCAATCCGGAAAGATGAGTAAATTACCATAAGGCCATTTGGGGTAAATTAGTCATCATGGAATTGATATGCTTCACTTCAATCCCTAAGAAGGCCTAGATGGTTGGACTGCTCCATGGGAATGAGGTATTCATCTCAATTCTTCTATGATATTTTTTAGTAGATCATCGAACAATATGATTCAACATAAGCCTAATTGCAATTGCTATCATTTTGATTCCCTAAGAAGGCCACAATGGTCAGACTGCTCCATGGGATAGAGATGTACAATTACTATTAATAGTTGTAATCATGGCTGAATTAAGCCTTGCCAAGTAATCAAAGTGCTAAAACCTTCAATTGTTCAAATCACTCATTGTGGTCAAGCGACTCATCACTTCATTCAATTGTCCTACCCTCATCGACTCGTCGCTTGAGGGGGTAGTCATTATATCAATTATCATAATCAAATTCAATAGGAGATCACTTGATCTTGTCAAATTGTATTCATCTTATGAATCATTGCCAAAGACTATCATAAGCTTACCCTTTGTTGGGGTAAAAAGCAACTATGATAGTTAAGTTAGTAGCTCTCCTACCTATATGGTACTATAGTAGCACTGAAGCTACCCGATCACCGTTGGAGCTTGCAAAAGCTTTGCAAATTTAAGCCTTCCCTCAGTTGGAAGCAATGATTCTAAGATGCGTGCCCTTTGGTAGGATTGGGCATCTAATGTTGATCAGATCAATGATCATCATTCAACCTATGACATCATTTTAGGAGGTCTATTTTTGCTCAGCGTTGTTCGTTCTCACAATGCATCCCAAAAGGGGCATCTATAGACACCTAAAACATGTCATGTCGAGGTGACTACTCATATGGGACATGCTAACAGACCATATGAATGATCTTGGATAGCTCCAAGGTGAAGTAGTGGTTTTAACCACTCAATTTGGGTAGAGTTGGCTAACTCAGCCTTAGCCATAGCTGACACCCATGGCTAATAGAGTTAGCTATACCTCAGAGCCATGGCTAGCATCAAAACTATTTTGAATCCTAGGCTGAGCCAAATTTAGTTACAATAGCCTGGGCAATGGAGATTCAAATGGTTTTGGGTGGGGAAGCATCGAGAAGGTTCCCTCCAACTGATCCAACTATAGGTTTCTTGTTCTTGGCTTCTCCATGAAGCTAGAGCAAGGCCTTCAATGTGCTATAAGACCCCCTCCAAATTGGGGAGAAGTCTAGAGAATTTTCAATTTAAACGTAGTGAAGCCCTACCAAATTATTGACTCAATTGCAACCTTTTGGAGAGAGCTAACTTGCCAACCAATTGAATGGCATTCAAAGCTATGGATATCCTAGAGGACTAAGGAGATCAAGAAACCATAATTGAGCCTCTTCCACCATAAATCTAGTAAATTCACACCACCAAATCCATCATAGGACACTGAGGTGACCCTTGACCATCAATTCAACAAGGAGAATTGGAGATCCAAGCCCAGATTTGGAGAGCAAGAAGATTTTCACCTCACCCATGGCTAATAGTGCCAACTATGCCTCAGACACGCGATGAGGGTTTGATCTCTATTTTTCCCTATTTTAGCCATATATTTATAGTTTTATGCTTTCATTTTGATAGATTAACCATAGATTAATCTTCTTTGATACATTTGTACGGTTAGATCTAGAGATTTAGGGTAGATTTCCTTTATTTCTTAGCATTTACATCATTCTAGACTAGTTTATTGTTCATTTCATGCAATTCAAGTTTCTAATGGCTAATTAGGATGTTTCATAATTAGATTCATGTCTTTATTTATATGCTTTACTATAATTTAATGATTTCTTGCATAGTTTCATAGATTACATGCTTCATTTGCTTTCTTTAGCATTCTTTATGCAAGATTCCTCCAAAAGCCTCATCAAGAGAGGCCACCTTTGCTTTTAATCATTTCTTGTTGTTTCTTGAACGTAGGGTTTACAGGATCCATCCATTTGCAAGGCATTCAAGGTAGCATATGCCTCTAATCATGGAGAAGAAGGTCACCATTGATCTTGAGCAGTTCGTGTCCTATTGGAAAGTCTACGAATTACACCACCCCCTCATTTAGAGGGTCTTCAAAACTGTATTGATTGTATCAACATTGAGTATCCCTAAGAGGGACGTAATTGTAATCGAATTTGACAAAATTTTAATAAAAGGAAACTCTATTTCTTGTTAAATTCATTATTGTCAATATTTTATGCTTTAATGTTTGATATCAATTGATGCATTAGTTAGGTGTATGCTTTTTGCATGGGTACAAATATTTATTGTTTAATGAAGCTAAATGATAGGCACCTAAGCCAAACTTGGCCATTATGACAAAGGGGTCTACCAAATTGGGTTGAAACTTTCCTTTCAAATTTGAATGAGAATTGGTGTTCTTTTGGTTCTTTTTGAGGACAAGATCCCCAACATCAAAAAATGATTGTGATAGAACTTGTAGAATTGCATGTGGTTGAAACATGAAGATCACTTGAGTCTATTTTGATAGGATCAAAGATGCTTTAAGGTATGAATGCACTTTTTTCTAACAAATTCAATTGGTTTAAATGATCTAAATGATACTCATCACCAACCATGGCATATTGCAACAAGATGTGCAATGAAGAAATCTCTAACTCGAATGGAAACACTACCTCAATCCCATAGAACAAGATATACAAAGAAGCACCTATAGGAGTTATCACACTAGTATGATAGGCCCACAAGGTAGGATAAAGCTAGATATATCAGTCATTACTAGTCTTAGTAATCAACTTCTTGAGGATTTTGACTAAAGACTTATTGGATGCTTTAGCTTTACCATTATCTTGAGGGTAATATGGTGTTGACCACTTGTGCTAAATCTTGTACTTGACACAAAGCTTATGGACATACTTGTTCTTGAAAAGAGTGTCATTGTCAAAAATAATCACCAAAGAAATACAAGGGGGAACCAAAGTTATATTATTGTAAAATAATATGTTTGAGGGGTAAGGGGGTTCCTCATCCTCATCACTCCACTCCAAACCATGATGATCCAAATAAGTGGCATAAGTAATGATGTGATCATCATCATTGAATTGCAAAGGTTGGTTTTTATTGGGTATGTAGCCTATGCCACATCTCCTAATCCAAAGCTCAACTTCCAAAGGCTCTCAAGTACCTTTATATTGTGGCCCCAAACCTTTGCCTACATATACCTTACTAGATATGATTTTCTTTGGAAGCATATAATCATTGTATTGGTAACAATAGGTAAAATACCACTCTACAGAAAGAGGGTTACTACCATGAATATTTTCTACAAGGGTTATACCCATGTAGATAAATATACACATGCCAATGTATACTACTTAACAGTTCTTATGAGATAAACCCATATTCTAAGGTGAAGGTGGTAACTTGGCTAAATATAAAAGAGGTTCTTGGAAAAAAGGATTGACCTAATCTTGTGATGAAGCATTGATTAGTGGTTCCTCACTTATTTTCAATTTTTTTTACTTGGTGATGTGATGTGATGAAACTAATGGATATAAATTGAGACTATATTGAGCTTTCTCAACCATTGAACAATATTGTAATGGTTGGGGGTCACCCAAAATGGTGAAAAGTTGATCTTTGAATTCAAATTTCAGACATTGATGAAGAGTAGAAGGGACATCTTGCATTGCATGAATCCAAGGGTTTCCAAGGAGGAGATTAAAATATGTGGGGAAAGATACCACATAAAACAAGGTATCTAAGATATTAGGTCCAACCCTAAGGGTGAGGGATATAATACCATAGGCCTCTTGGGACTCGTTGTTGAAAGCTTTGATGATGACATCAAATTTAATTAAATCTTCCTCTTTTAATCCAAAATTTTGAAAAAATAAAAGGTGCATAGATTGGGGGTGGAACCATTATCTATACAAATTTACTTGATAAAAATTTCCCCAATATATGCAATGATGTAGAGGGAAGAATCCCCCCCAAAATTTGAGGAAGGAATATCATTATCCAAAAAAATTATATGATGTATCCCAAAGGAACCTACAACATTAGCTATTGCATTAGGAAAAATATCTTGAGGAATGGATTGTTGACTTAGAAGATTCAACAAGGATTCCCTATGGATAGGGGAAGTTTGCAAAAGCTCTAAGATGGAAATCTTAGCTAGGGTACTAACTAACTATTGTTGAATTTTGAAGGAGACTTTAGGTTGTAGTTTCAACATTAAGGGTGGGTTTTCTACTTTTATGATCCTTTTTTAGGTACTCTTCAATAATACTAAGGGTGGTTTAGAAGGTTGGTTGGATGCAAAACTCATATCCTATTAAGAGCATTGATTTTGTTGAGCTTGAGATTTTTTCTTTGTAGTTGTTGTTATCATACTAACCATATTGTTATAGGGAGGTGGCACATTATGATATGATATTTGATTAGTTACTTCTTGATTAGTTGTGGGTGTTTGTTGTGTAGGAATTTTATTTTTTATTAGAGGATTGCAGTTAGGAGTAGGTTGAGAATCCTTTATGACAAGAAAACTTACATCAATTAAGTCTTGAACCACATGTTTCAACCTCTTACATGAATTTTTCATATGTCCCTCTAGTCTATAATACTTACAATATTGAACAATCTTATACCAATTATTTGTGGTATCGATTTGCCTTATGGGAGGTAACTCAATCATGTTAGCTTCCAAGAGTTGCTTTAGAACTGCTAAAATAGGTTGGTTGAGTCTTGTGAAATTTCTTGGCAGGGATTTTTGAGGTTTGCTAAGTACCATATTTTACAAGGTATTAGTAACATTGTTCATAGGTCTATTATTCAGTACCCCATCACTAACTACATGTTTTTTCTTATACTAGGATTTTGTGGTCCTATCTTCTTTCTTTGGTTTAATTTGACCTCTCTTTCTAGATCGATTACTTGTTTGAAAGTAGTAATAATTGATGTTTCCAATGCATATGATATTTGCTCTTGTAAATTTCCAATAAAAATCTCTAGCATGTCTTGAGGAGGTAAGGTGTACTTTAGTCATCCAACTAAACTTCTCTAGCAAGAAAAAAAAATTGAAAAAAATTTATCTTTATCTTGCTTCAACATATTTACATATTTTATAGCCACATTTTTCTCAATATAAGCTCTGAATTGTTGAACAAACAACTTTGTTGTCTCGTCAAAATTTCTCAAAAAATAATGAGTTAGTTGATAATACCATTCTAATGTCATACCACCAAGGCTCTTAGGGAATGTATTTAGCAATAGATTATCATCATATAATATCATGGCATGTTGTCCTAAACATCCTTAAATATTCAATTGGATCCTCTGTTCCCTTATAAATAGGAAAATTAGCATTAGAAAATGCTTAGGGTAGGGCCTAGAGGCAATAATTTGGTTTAAATTTTTAATATTTTTTTAATGTTTTTCTAATTCTAAGCAAACAAAATTAGTGGTCTTGCTTAGATTTTTCAAAAGAAAGAAAAAAAGGCTTCCTAATTTGGCCACTGAATATGTGCTTTCATGTTGGGTTCACCAAATATGTAGAGGGGAAAAAGTTCTCTACCATGTACGATTCTCAGTTGGATCCAGTGGGAGCTAAGGTGACTACAGGGGTGTGTTATATTATCTACACTCAAAGGCTTTGGGGATCTAAGGCTTCACAAAGAATATTTTAAGGACTCTTTCCAAATATTGGGATGGAACGTATGATGTGTATATTGAGAAAGCACCTATGTCTGGATTTTCTAAGATCTAAGTGTAGAGGGGAAAAACTACCCTACCACATACAATTCTCAAGGTTGGATCTATAAGAGATAGCCTTGGAGTGAACCACGAGGGTATGTTGTTATCTAATTTTAGTGCTAGGGGGGAAGGGTTCACCAAGAATGGCTTTAAGGACTTGATCCAAGTCCATAGGAATTTTAGAAATGTTTGATGTATTTGATTCAGGATAATCACCTATGTTTGGCCTTTCTAGATCTATGCTATGAAAGATAAGGGAGAATGTAGAAATATAGAATACAAGAGCTAACCTATTATGTTTTTTTCTTTGAATGCTTTATAACCCTAGGGTTTTAAATAGACAACCTTTAAGCAAGGGCTCAAGAAATGATGCACAAAATAGAATTAACCCTAGGTGCACACTATATGTTGTTTATCTTTCAAATGCCTAGAAATTAATTAAATATATTTCTTTTAAATCAGATCTAGGGTTTATAATAGAAATAAAAGACACTCAACAAATAGCCTAAAGACTAAATATAACACTTATCTCATCTAGTGATTTATCCTTGCTTTTATTTCTTATCCAATGATATCAACAATACTTATTCCTACAAGGTAACTTGGAAAACACTTAAAAAATATGATTAGAATTAGGGAGCCTGCTCAGGCCATTGTACAACAATGCTTGGAGGTGTAGTAGTCAAGCCCCCTAGGTCCTTTTAGCTGATCTTTGATAAATAAAAACATAAATTGACCTTTGGAATAAATTAAACATATGAAATTATAGCAGAATAATATGACAAAAACACAAAATAGAGTATGACACTATGCTCTAGATGCAACCTAGAATGTAGTTACAAAATTTGGAACAACAATTTACCCCTAAGTATAGCTTAGGTAAAATCATACATTATAATAAGCGATCATGATATCACACCGATGAAATCACACCTCATAGAGACCTTGGTGTGATTTCGTAGAAGTGAGATGAAACATTTTAGATCATAGTGAAATAATAAATATCAGATGTAATGAATGAAAACAAGCATGTAACAAAGCGAATTCACCTAGCAGAGAGTGAGGAAGTAAGCAGAAGGGTTGAGACCACCCAAATAGTTGATCTCTCCTTAGGGCTTCAACACAAATCTACCAAGAGTGAGCAACATCAATCAACAATCCAATGAAGCAGAGAACAAATCAAACTTCACACTTCAAAATTAACTTGCTATAAAAGAAGTATATAGATCAATGAGCAAACATTAATAACACTTTTCTAGAATAATCTTTGTTAGAATTCATTATCAAATATCATTGTGCTCTAGAAATGAATTCAAACCCTCCTTATATAGTGGATTTAAAGGTGATATGGGTAGGAAAACCAAGGAGGGCAGATGTAAAACATGCCAAACCCAAATAATTATGGTTTCCTTAGACAAAAACCTAAAAAGGTAAAATTGTACCTCATCAAGGTCGACCATGATTTCATCAATGAGAAATCATGCCTTGTCAAGGGTGAGCATGATTTTACATAGAGAGAAAAAATACAAAATAGAGGAGGAGAAGCCTTACCCATGCCCTAGGCAAGTGTAATGGGTATCCCAGAGGGCTTAGAGAATATTGTCTACTAAAAGTGGGTCAAATTTTATGTCTACATTTTACCCCCTCTTTGACACATTTATGGCCTAATAAATGTATCAAATAAAATATGTAAGCACTCACAAATAAAATGTGACAAGCATAAATGAGGTGGCTAGTTTAGAAGAAAATGGTGGTGTTAAAATAGTGTTATTCTAAACACTTAAATGTTTTACATGCAAATTGAGGTATTAGGGACATTAATACCTCTAAGGCCAGAGTGCCCCCTCAAGTTTTATTATGGACACATCCCTCATAAAACTTGAAAATATAGATGTAGAAGAAGAAGAAGGAAAGTGAAAAGAGACAAAAATAAAATAGATAAGCAAGTGAAACCAGGGATAAAAGTGAAAAAAGGGTAAAACCCTAATTCATTTTTACCATGCAGAAGAGGAGAAAGGAGCTCCGGGGAAAAACTGGAGATGATGCTACCAATGCATTATTTGATGATCCTGAGGGTGATGATGGAATAGAAGTGGAGTGGTAGAGGTAGGATCAAAAACCATCATAGAATTTTAATTTTTGCAAATGTTTTCATACTTTTTGGGTAGTTTTCTGCCAAAACAGATGGTTTTACTGTATACAACCCAAGCACGATTTCATATCCTAGCCACAACTTTTCCCTGGGTAGTAACCACAAAATCATACTTGGTGAATAGAACCAAGAATGATTTCATGAAATCATGCCTCACAGAGGATGGGGCATGATCTCACCTTAGTGAAATTATGGTCCTAGAAAACCAGGCACGATTTCACCGAAGGGAAGAAAAAAAAATACAAGGAAAAAAGAAAGAAGAAGGGAAGAAGGAAATAAGCAAGCAAGCTAGACCATAGGAATGCAAAGTTTGATATTTAGCAAGAAACTTAATTTTTTTAATTTAATTTAATTATTTTATTTATAATTAATTTTTTATTAATTAAACTGATGGAAAATTTTGTTATTGTTATTATTGCAGCTTAGAGTACTCGAGAGTTGTGAGTGGCAAGTAGGCTCCTTGGAGGTGGAGCTAGAGGCACATAGATGGGTAGAGAGACACATTGGAGGTGGTGGGTCTAGACCACATAGTGAGGCTACCTCGAGTAGAGGTGAATAAGGCTCTATTGATGGCTCTGGTGGAGATATGGTACTTGAAGTCATCTACCTTCCAGTTACCCATAGGAGATATGATCATCACACTAGAGGATGTGTGGCAAATCTTGTGAATCCCTATTAGGGGGATAATGATTTATAGAGCACAAGGGTGGCTAGAAATCTTAGAGTGATTTTTAGGAGGCTAGACCCACCAGGTGTGAGAGAGCACCATAGTCATGGATGAATTGGTGGGATGATAGGGGTAAACCCATTGATGACCATACTTTGCGGGGTGGTGGCATGACTATTAATGTTTAACATGATAAAGTGACATCTACCATTATCTATGGTGGGTGTATTATCAAACATGTGATACCAAGGAGTTAAATTCACATGGGATCCATATGCACTGGTCCACTTATACAAGAAATTGTACAACATTGTGTATAAGTGGAATACAAAAAAAGTTTGTATAACTTTACTCTAGGTATGGATATGGGAGCACATAGCAGTACGAAGACTGGATACACTGCTAGGACCATTATCTAGATTGAATTAGCCAACATTATATAGATGGTCCATATCCCTAGAGTGAGTCACGAGGACCTACACTGGGAACCTACCACTAGTGAGGCTAGTAATAGATGAGCTAAAGGAGGCCAAGATTATATGGTGACCCTAGCATCTACACCTAGGATTGGTTGAGTATAGGACTAAGCTAGTGAGGGTTAGGAGGATTAGATGACTTAATACAAAGAGGGGGACCTAATATATTTAGGTTTGACTGAGTCCTAATGTAGTTCGAGATCTTATAGGGAATCCTAAACCTGGAGGATTATTAGTACCAGAGAGTCTATCAGGACATAATAGGGATTGGAGGTGAGTCTGACTTGGTGAGGTGGGTAGAGGAGGACTTGGATGATCCTCCTTACATGGATCCTAGGATGGACAATACAAGAGTGACCTTCAGTTATAGGTGGTATAGAGGAGTCATGCCTTAGAGGGTCTCCCCACCAGTTTTGAAATATAGGTGTCCATGTGATGGACCCAGGCATATAGTGAGCATTATGAGAGGTAGTTTTTAGGGACATAGAGAGGATGCAATAGGGTTATGTAATTCCAAGATAGAGATAAGATCAAATCCATATTGAGATGATGATAAATGACACTAGTACTATAGGGACCAAGGAGGTTGGAGCATCTAGATTTTCCCCCATAGAGGCTAGGATACCACCATGTAAATGATTGGGAGAGGCCTCGACATTAGTAACAGACGATCAAGGCTAGAACTCAATATGATGGGATTCGAGGGAGTATGCAGAGGCACTATGAGCATAGGTGGTGACTCTATAAAGATAGGTGGACCTACTCTAGGAGGATAGGTCCAAGAGGATTGAGCGATTGTAGAGCTCTTTGAGTATTATAGAGATAGAGAGGGATGCATCTTGAGTAGAGTTTGATCATCTCCAAGAAAAGGTAATCCATATAGACATAGAGAACCATAGGGCTCAAGTAGAGGGGATGACTATCATCGATAGTAGCCAGGATAGTGATAGCATCTAATTTATATAGGTGGAGCTACGAAGGGCAAGGGAGAGGTTGTAGGTTGCCATTTAGTAGGCTATATTTTATGAGACCATGTACTACCAGGTGGTACCAATATGATAGAGAGTGATACTCTGTCTATCCCTATAATTAGCTAGTAGGTCATGGTCTTGATCATGGATAGTCTCAACTTTGTCATCCATGGGTATGCGGCTGCCTGGACCACCTCCTACTTCGACTGGAGTAGAGGAGATAGGCTCTCTAGGGATTGGGATGACATACCATTTTTTATTGTGGTATGCATCCCTAGGGATTGGTTGAGTGTACCGATACTGGACTGTGATACACCAACCAGACACTGATGTATCTCTCTTTTTCTCATCGAGTAATACATAGCTACTTATTTTATATTTTGTGTGAATGTGTGTGCATGTGATTTAATTTAATATTTTATGCATGAAAACTATATTAATTCAATACTATATGAAATGCATTGATTAAATGGATGGAAGGAAGAAAGAAAGAAACATAAGATAAAATAAAACAAGAAATACAAAAAAAAAGTAGAAAATATGACGAAAAGAAGACGATAAAGAAGAAGAAGAATATCCAAAGGTCAACCACCTAAAATAGAGAAGTATAGGTAAAACATAGTATCTAAATTAGTGTAGATTGCAAGGGACCAATGTGATTAAATACTATGAATCATACCAAAAATAGGGAGTTAAACCCACTATGGGTGTAGTACTCATTGTAAAGGATGAAGTGTTGGAGTCTAACACACTATGGATGGTTGCTCGCTAATTGACTATTATGGGGCAATTGCTCACTAGGATGTATATCGAGGCCTACTAAAAAATAGCCAAGGAGCTTATCTAGTAATGGGGTGTTGAGCCCACTGAGTCAAAAAGGGAATATAACATGATAGGAGATCATATCCAATAAGATACCTTCTGGGATGTGTAACTATCCCATGCAATATAAGGATAAAATATATTATGTGGGTGCTACCCCAATAGGGGTTTTTAAAGAGGAAACACTTGGTGAGTGTGTACAAAAGTGTAAAATAAGACAACTTCAAAAAAAGACAAAGGAAGAAAAATAAACACACATATCTCCTTGTCAAAACAAATAAATATAAAGAAGAAAATTTGGAGGCAACAAAGAAGTAACAAGTAAATATTAACAAACTATCATCCTTGACCCGAGAAATATGATAAATCAATACCTCTAAGACTAATAAAAATAGAACTTGAGCAGCAAAGAGAATCAAGAAAGAATACTAAAGAAGAATCCCCTAGGTGGGGATCTTACTAGGCATTAGAATCCTAGTGAGAGTGCAATGCATGTGAGCTACGATTTAACTAGGTATCATCACATGCCATTGTTGTAAGATCCCCAAAAATATATGTGATCAAGTAGTCATGAATAAGCAAACATGCAAAATATGACATTCATGCATGCAATTTTTGTTAAATATCAGGCAAACAATGCAAAATATGACAAGTAGCAATGCAGTATGAACAAGAAGATGGGTGCAAAAGAAATGCAAATGCAGGGCTAGATGATAATTAATTGATGTGTTTTATTTTTATTTTTTATTTTTAGCAAGCAGGATGATAGTCTACACAAAATATAAGTGTGTTGCCTTTCTTAGCATAAGAAACAAGTGTACCATGGACTATTTCACCAAAGAAATTTCTAGAAAGCAAGTCATCTCTATGATGAAAATCATAGAGAAGTTCCTTCGTAGCTCTTTCTCTAACAACCATGGCATGATAATCATTACATTTTTGAACAAGACCATTATTTTTAATATAAATATCATTATAATACAGCCAAGTAGGATCCTATTTTAAAACAGAAGGTTTTTTTTTAGAGCATACAGAACCAAACATATTACAAAACAAGATCCCAAAATAATAAGGGGAACCATCATCCTCATCACCCATTCTTGACTTTTGATAATCCATATATTCAGCATAAGTCATAAGATGATCATCATTGTCAAATTGTGAAGGTTGGTATTTACTAGGTATAAATACTATGCCACATATCCCAGGCTAGATCTCGACATCCAAATGCTCTTCAATGCCCTTCTGTTGTGGCCCCAAACCTTTACCTACATATCCCATGCTTGATAGAATATTTTTAGGAAGTGGGTAATCATTGGAAAGGTAACAATGAGCAAAGGAATGTTCAATGGGATAGGTTTTCTACCATGTATCTTTTCTTCAAAGGTAGTTCCTACGAAGATAAAGGTACATGTGCCAATGTGTACATCACATTTCTTATGGGGAAAACCCATGGTTCTTGGTTGATGGTAGTAGCTTATCTAGATCCAGAAGATGTTCTTGAAGAAACTAATTATCATGATCCTAAGATGAAAAATTTAAGATATGTTCCTTACTCATTTTTAAAATTTGAATCTATTTTGATATCTAAGATGAGGAACATGGAGAAACCATTGAAGAAATAGAATAACATAGGTTAAACTCATATCGAGATTGCTCTAAATTTGAGCAAAACTCAAATGTTCGAGGCTCACTCGAAATGGTGATAACTTGATCTCTAAATTCAAACTTAAGGTATTGATGAAGAGTAGAAGGGACGACCTTCATTGCATGAATCCAAGGTCTTCCAAGAAAAATATTGAAATATGTAGGACAATGTATCACATAAAACAAAGTATATAACATTTTAGGCCCAACCTCGAGGGGAAGATATATGACACCATAGGATTCTTGGGACTCATTGTTAAAAGCTTTTATAATGCTATCAGATTTTGTTAAATATTCCTCTTTTAATCTAAATTTTTGAAAGAATTGATATGTACACAAATTAATGGAAGGACCATTATTAATTAAAATTCACTTAATAAAGGTATCACCGATAAGTGTGATGATGTAAAGTGAAGAATCTTCCTGTAAGTTTGATGAAGGTTTATCATCATATGAGAATGAGATGTGATGTATCCTAAAAGAACCTAGGATATCAACTATAGCACTAGGAGAAATATTTGAGGGAACTGATTGTTGCTTTAAAATTCCATCAAAGAATCTCTATGGTTGGGAGAAGTTTGTAAGAGCTCTAAAACGGAAATAGTTTCCAGAGTATTAGCCAACTATTTTGGAAGATTAAATGAAACCTTAGGTTGTGGTTTAAATACTAAAGGTGGAGTCCTTGTGTCAAAAATATTTCTCTTGTTATTCTTCAAAATCAAACTGGGTTGTAATACTGAATTTTGACCTTGCTGAGGATGTAGAGTCTGAGCTTGCATTCTTGTAGTTATCCCAACCATACCAACCATATTACCATAGGGAGGAGGATTATTCTAATGAGCCACCTGATTTGCTACTTGTTGATCATGTTTTAGCAATGGATATTTAAATATTACCATATCTTGATTGGTAGTTGTAGTTTTTTGGGTAGGAACTTGATTATTCACTGCCTGAGAATTTCCTAAGTCAATACATCCTGCATCAATAAAATATTGAACTACATGCTTCAACTTCTTACAAGAATTTATCCAATATCCTTCCACTCTATGATATGCATAATGTTGACCTACCTTATACTAAGGAGTTGTAGTATCTAGTTGCCTTATGGGAGATAATTGAATTGCATTGGCTTCTACAAGTTGTTTTAAAGCTACTTCCATAGACATATTAAGCCTTATAAAATTCTTTTGTGGAGGTTTATGAAGCACTATCTTTTATAGGTTGTTAGTAATATTATTAAAAATTCCACTATCCATTCCACTATCATCTCCTATGTGTTTATTTGTATGTTGAGACTTAGTAGATTTCTCTTCTTTGACTTTGAGTTGGCCTCTTCTGATAAGGGTATGTTCCACTTTTCTTGATAAATCAATTGCTTGATCAAAAGATGTAATAGTGTAGACACCAAAATCCAGCCACTTGCAAGTCATCTATACCTTCCTATCAGCCACGTGTCGGTCATCCACCTTCCCGCCATTATTTGGCCCAAATCCACACTTTCCCGCCATTATTTGGCCCAATTTCACCTTTTCCCGCCATTATTTGGCCCAATTTCACCTTTTTCGCCATTTTTCATCCCCAAATTTATTTAAATTAATATTTATATATATATTTTAATATTTTAATATTTTAATATATATATTTAAATAATAGTTTAAGTGATTTAATCTGAGTCGTCCGTCCTTCATTTAATCTCATCCGTCCATCCATCTTAATCCATTCCACAACCAAGATTTATTCTCTACCCTTGGATCCGCTTTAATCTTAGCCACACGTTCAAAGTGTCGTTAAAACCCTAAAGTGTGCCCTAAGAGTGGATTATAAATTGAGTCACTTTGATGGCTCAAACCCTATGTCTTTTGCTACTTCTATCTCTGATTCTAATTCTTCTATGGCTATCTCCTCTCTTCTGCTACCCTTTTGCCGCATCCATCGCTGCTTCCGTTGTCGCTTTCGCCGCCATTCCTTCTATAGCATTCTGTAGAATCTCCCATTCCTGTCGCAAGTGCCCGTGGGTGTTTACCCCTTCACCAAGTGCCCACGGGTGTTTACCAAGTGCCCACGGGCGTTTACCAAGTGCCCACAGGTGTTTACCTACAGACACAGACTCAGACCGACGTCTGAAACCTTAATCCAGAAGCACGCGGACGTTCAGCAAGTGCACTAGGGCGCCTTCCGCAGCTTATTATGACAACAACATTACTTCCAAGTGTCGCCTAGTCTAGCTACGTTAACAGAGAACATGTATAAATTAGTTTAAAGCAAGTAACCTCTTTTCTTCTATTTGATCTGTTATTGAATTCCTGCACTTCGTTTTCTAGGGTTTTAGATTGTTTTTGAGGGCTCACACAGTGGAGCCCTCTTATTAATTTCTAACTCCTTTGATAGTGTTAATGTGTGTAGGTTTTTGACAGCAGATCCGGTTTATTGATGGCAGCTGATTAAGCTGGAGTGGTCCAAGCGAGGGATACAACAAAGCCCACTCACTCTGTTGGGATTGAAGATACACTCTTCGAAAATGCCACCATTTGTGCCAGCTAGGGTTTCGGAGAACCCTAGCATAACTTGTAACTGTGTATCACAAATAAAGGGTTACAGGCCCAATTGTATTCAAAAAGGAGTTTTTAAACTCCATCGATTAATAGAAATTGTTTGTTTTGTGTAACTATTCTGTACTCCATTATTGTGGTTTTATCTTTTTTTTGGTGTTGTATTTTTAATCTACAAATGGCGATCACGGTGGGACCCCCTAGGGTTTCATATTTTTAATACTTGCTTTACTAATATGTTCTTGTTTTCTGTTTTATTTTGCAGGTTCTAGAAATCGCGAAATTCGTTGTTCCAGCAAACTAAGGTTTCTGAGCTTACAGAAAACGCAGCAGACGCAGAGGGGCGTCTGGAAGTACAATATGAAATGCAAAGGTGCGTTTCAGCCTGTGCAGACTCCCGTGGGCGTTTGAAGTCAGTTTTACAAAAAAATGTAGGCTTCCAAGTAAGTGTTGTACTTTTTACGTTTTTGGTTTTTCTGCCATATTTTGTTTCTTTTTCAGATCATTACTTTAAAATGAACAAAAACTAAGTAATCTGGAAAAGAATAGTTATTTTTAATTACATTTTTCTTTGCATTGCATTATTGATTGTTGCTTGCATTAAAAAACAAAAAAAAAAAATTGCATACCTAGCTGCATATTAGAATAGCTACGAATTATTTGTTTTAATTATCTAAGTAGGACTATTGATTGGATGTCAATAGTACTCCTACCATTGGGTGATTCCAGGTAGAGAAGTGGACGAACCTTCCGGTTGCTCCTTTGATATCTGATATCATTGGTAGGCGAGGGGTTTTAAATGGTGTACTCCACTTCTTCAGAGGAAATGACATGTTTTCAGTAGCTTCTTGCTTAGATCATTAGAACTTTTGATTTATAGCCTTGTATGTACACATTAGATAACTAAAACATTTAAAAAAAAAAAATTCATTGCATTTTCATATTGCATTTAAAACAGTGATATCTGGATTTCATCACCAGGTTTTGCTTGAATTTTAGTGACGGTGGAATTCATCTCCATCCATTAAAATTCTGCCTTAGACACCATAGGTCACCCCCGAGCAAACTTGCTGGATTTCATCACCAGAAAGAATCTCGTTGTCCTTTCCTAGCGATAGTTTTTACCTTTTTTTGTGAATAATTCAAGATTAGATCACATGCAAAACTCATAAATCGGACACTTAAAATTTACTACAGATTAAGATCAGAAAATAATTAATTAACCGTAGGTAAGACACATTGGTTGAAACCTAGGTTGTGACTGTTTTCTGATAATTTTTGTAGTGTAAATTTATCATTCCAGTTTTGCATTCTTCTTTTCTAAATTTGTTTAGATTTATTGCTTCATGGTCTTAACAAGGAATCAATCTAAAATGTTAAATATAAATAATCAAATGGGTAATTCACAAAACATCCCCACCACCAACATGGTCACTTATCCTAGTGAATTTTAGGCAGGTTCGCCTGCAGGTCTTTCACGTCCTTCTACCATCTATCGCATGGCCATGCCCATGGAGGAAGACAATTCCTGTCATATTTACCCACATTGATATGGCCCAAGTGCAAACTCACTTAAGAGATGGCACTGGTTATGTCCTTGAGCCAATCCAAGATTCCCCTATGCAAGATTCTATTTTTCAGCAGGATATTGCATCAACCATACCCACTGGTTTCACTCAGGTCTACACTAACCCTTTTTTTGAGGCTAATGTGGTATCTGTTCAGTCGGCTTCATCTCCAACATCTTCCCAGATGCTCAATTGTCCTCCTTTGGAGACAAATGTAGTGTCTTCCCGACCACTTTCTCCTCCATGTACCCGGGTGTACACCAATTCTCTTTATGAAGTTGGTGGAAACTCTTCTAGCCATGACCAATTTCAACCTTCTTATTCCAAAACCATTTATGGTTTCACCCTACCTAGGACACAGTCTATTGTTCCTTCCCAGGTATCGCCTACTTCAGCCACCTTCATTTCTCCTACTGTGCAGTCCCCTGTGACTACCATGGCAGCCTGCCCTCCCAACTTCATCGCCCTGCTATGCGGTCTTACGTGACTACCATGGCAGCCTGCCCTCCACCTTCATCCAATCATCCCACCTCCCTTGGGTTAGAGATTAATAAGGTTAAGGAGTATCTCGACAAATTGATTTTGCAACAACGACAACAAAATGCTCAACCACCCGTCGTAGTAAAACCTACACCCCAACCAATTTCTACCCGACCGACTTTTATTAGCTCAGGCCCCACCTGGGTACCCCAATATTCGGTGGTGTCCATTCCTACCCCACCTTTCTCCCAACCTAGTCCAGTTCATCATCTACCCCAATCACCTTCTTTTCGGTATCATCCATACCAACAACTTGTCCATTCCACACCGCCTAATTCAGGCAATTTCATCCCATCTCATCAATTTTCCACTCTTCCATTACATCCTCATAATCATCAAACAAGTCAAAATTTTAATGAAGATCCATGACTCCATGCTATGCAACAACAGATTGACAACCTTATGCTTAACGCGCCTGGATCATTTAGTCAGAAACCTACGCTAAGGTCATTGATCAATCAACCAATTCATCCTTCGGTACCTTCACCACCATATCCGACTGATTTCACATTATCGAAGTTTGACAAATTTCAAGGAAGTGGTACAATAATTTAGCTCACCATAGCATTTATGCTTACAAGCAATTGATTAATCTATTTTTAGAATGATTCTCCCTAAATGTACAAAAGAGAGTTTCATTGTTCGACTTATACAAGCTCAAGCAACATGACAATGAGACTGTTTATGACTTTGGAAACCGTTGGAGGGCTATCATTAATAAACTGCCATTCTCCCTACCAATGGAGGAGTTAACTAAAATGTTCACCCAGAGTTGTTTAAAACCTATCTCTTGGTTACTCCAATTACAACAATACGGGACTTTTGAAGAGGCTTTGGCCCAAGCAAGTATCATAGAAGACATTAAAGTCCAAGAGGGTGTTTTAAAACCCCATAGAAAATAATGGCAACAAAAGGGCCAACAACGAAATAATAATTATGGCCAAAACAAACAAACACAGGCTAGTACAGCCTCAAATGTTAACCAAGTTAATCAAGTGGTGGCGAGTCAGCCCGTAATGGCTCAACAACAACAAGTAATGCAAATTCAACTGCAACCAATTGCTTATCTTGTGGTACCTACCCTTACTCAACCAGCTCCCAATCTTTGGGCCAACCATGGAAACTCGACCTTGGCAAAACAATCGTCCCAAGCGACAATTCACACCTTTAGATGAACCATATGTGGTCATATTCAACAAGTTATATAGCACAAATAAGTTAAATTTACCTGAGTTTAAACCTTTAGACCCATCTAGAAGGGGGAAGTATTACAAAGAGTACCTATTTTGTCCTTATCATAGGCAAAATGGGCATGATATCAATAATTGTACAGCTTTCAAACATGTGATCCAAGATCTTATTGAGATTGGAGCCATTAAATTGGATAGCCCCTTAGCCCAACAAAATCAAAATCTTGGTATATTTCAAACACCCCTTCCACATCGGGAGGAAGCTCCAACAACTTCGGGGGAGTAACTCGGGTAACTCCTCCTAATCAAGTCAAACATGTACAACAATACCAAGGTTTTGTGGGTACTATTAACGTAGTAACCCGGGGTCAAAAGGCGAACCAACCAAATTAGGCTGAACCACAGCCACCTGTACAAACCCCCAGTCCACCTCAGGTAACAGTGACCGAACAACGTGCTAGTACTTCTCAAAAACCGCTAAATCATGCTACTCAATGCCAAAGACCCATCATGTCATTGAGTAGCCGGTTAACTACAAGTTTAAAAATGGCTTCTGCCAAGTTATCGATCTATGACCTCATTCAACAATCTCCTCCGCATAGAGAGGCATTAATGGAAATATTAAAGTCAATCGAGCTTCAAACTCAAGATACTAATGCCTTCAAAAACTTTGTGGGGAGTATTCAAACATGCATGGAGCCCTCCATCACTTTCTATGATTTTGAAATCAAACCTATGTCAACAAAAAGTATAGATCCTCCACTACATATCATGGCCAAGATCGATAACAAGCCATTCAAGAGAGTCTTAATTGACACCGGTTCCTCAATCAATATCATTACAACATCAGCGTTGAGTCATCTAAAGCTGTCGCCATCCCTTATCACAAAGTTGACTTTTACTCTTAAAGCATTCAATGATGCTTTATCTTCCACGGTTGGCATGGTTATCTTGCCCATTGAGGTAGGGGCCCGAACTTTGCATACCTTGTTTCACATCTTGGAAGGGACCATGGCATACAATGTATTGCTTGGATGGCCTTGGCTTAGGGAGATGAGATGTGTCCCTTCTATACTACATCAATGTCTGAAGTATGTATATGAGGGACAGGTTCATTGTGTACCTGCTGACATTGAACCCTTCAAACATTGCAACTATGTCTCAAATCCTTATGATATTGTGTTGCCATCCACTCATATTTTCTTGACCCCATCTATTTCTTCTATACCATCTTCTTCTAAAGCTCCCATTCCTGAGGAGCCACCCATCATATCGCAACCATTTTCCTCTTCCGCTATTCCATCTCATTCACCACTTTCTTCATCAACTAATCTTCCTTCTTCTTCATCAGTGACCACATGCACATGTGGCCATGACCAATCATCTCTTTCCATGTCATTACCCCCTTCTTCTACACCTTCTTCAACATCACCTATTATTCCTCCATCTTCCCAACCATCAGCAGTTGATGTTTCACAAGTTAGTGAAGCATCAACCCAACCAAATCCTTCCAATTCTTCTATCCCACATTCTTCTATTCCATCATCTAGTCCATCTCCCTCCCAAGTCAAGGTCCATTTCACTGATGCAGGTATTGGTTAGTATGCCATTCAAGATGTCCACATCACACCGTTCAATGTGCAAACAGTTAAATATTTTGGTCGTCCACATGACCAACATTTATCCATTGGATCGGTTTATAACATGGGTTCTATGCCAAATTCCATTAATTTTGTATATGGGGGAATAGAGTCATCTTCTAGTCCTACCATCATACCATAACCCAAGCATCCAGTCCCTGCTAATATCGAAAGGATGGAGGGTTTTCCCTCTCGCTATTTCCACAGACATAATTGGCAGCAATTTGGCCTAGGTCGATACGAGCAAGGGGTAACTGAACGCATCGATATGCCATATTAGAGACCCACTGAGCATTTTGGTCTGGGCTACCAACCACTTCCATCCCTTTCTTCTGTTGAACAAGATTTTCAAAGCATTAATCTTAATTCAGAAGAAGAAATCCTCCACCCCGAATCCGAAGATGAAGTCTATGAAGAATTTGACGTCATGTCAAATGGTGATGAATCTGAAGAAGAGTCGGTGCCCATTGTTCCCCTCACTAAACAAGACGAGTTTTATCTCCAATTGTTTCCTCTCCAAGAGGCCATCTTTCGCTTGCTTCTTCCACAAGAACGAGGTGAACCACCACCTCTGCCACATCCATAAGCCATAATCCAAACTTGTATTATATGTATATACTAAAATAGTGGTTTTCACTAATACCAAAAAAAAAAAAAAAATCAGAAAATTCCAAAAAAAAAAAAAAAAATCAAAAAATTCCCAAAAAAAAAATCAAAATATATAAAAATACTTTATTGCTTTATGTATGTGTGTAATAGTGGTTTTCACCACTACAAAAAAAAAAAAAAAAACTCAAACTACAAAAAAAAAAAAAAACTGAAAAACTATGTTGTTTTGCATCTCAGGTCTTCCGAGGTCTTCACCGGTTTTCCCTTCCATTCTACCCATCCTTTCTTCCATAAGTCGACAATGAATTTCGAAGACTTATTCACCCCGCTCCATAATCCATATGATCCAAATAATTCAATCCCGATCAACCCAAGCCTGATTGACATGGATCGGATTTCATTCCCTCCATCTATTTCAGAGTTCATCCTTTCTGAGGAATTGTTAAGGGCTTCGGCCATCTACATTCCTCCTTCACCTCCACATTCACCTTCATCTTCTAAGCCAGAGGTCTTCCGAGCGGACATAGATGAGAGCAAGGCACAGGAGCTTGATGACATTTTAGATGACATAAATCCGATCCCTACTCCCCATCGGCTTGAGGAAGGTTCCCACATGTCTATTGAAGAAACTATCGATGTAGACCTTAGTACAGACCAAGATGGCACCCAAATTGTGAAACTGGCTAAAAATATATCACCAGAGGAACAAGAGCAAATGATTGCTCTACTCAAGCGGAAGAAGGAGATATTTGCATGGTCTTGCAAAGACATGCCAGGCCTAGACCCTAATTTGGTTGTCCATAACCTCACCTTACAAAAAGATGCTAAACCTGTCAAATAGAAACTTAGGAAAATGCATCCTACCGTGGCTCTCATAGTTAAATCGAAGATTCAAAAACTTTTGGATGTTAAATTTTTCGTCCCGATTGATTATCCTGAGTGGCTTTCTAACATGGTACCCGTTCGCAAGCCTAACGAGGGGATACATGTTTGCACCGATTTTTGAGATCTAAATAAAGCGTGTCCTAAGGATGACTTTCCTCTTCCAAACATTGATACTCTTGTCGACACTGCTGCTGGTCATGAAATGCTTTCGTTCATTGATGGATTTTCAAGATACAACCAAATTCGAATAAACCCTGAAGATCAACACAAAACAGCATTTACCACACCTTGGGGAACTTTTTGTTACAGGGTGATGCCCTTTGGCCTTAAGAACGCAGTTGCAACCTATCAACGAGCCATGACTTATATTTTCCATGATTATATGCATAAGATTATCAAAGATTATGTGGATGATTTATTGGCAAAATCTAAAACTCGACAAGAGCATTTTGATGTATTGGAAAAAGTTTTTGATAGGCTTCTAGAGCATAAAGTAAGGTTGAACCCTAAGAAATGTGTCTTTGGTGTTACCTCAGGCAAACTCCTAGGTTTTATTATCTCTAAACGAGGTATTGAGGTGGACCCAAACAAGGTCAAAGCCATTATTGAAATGTGTCCCCCAACTAATTTGAAGGAGTTGCGTAGTTTGCAAGGAAAGATTAATTCAATCCGTCGCTTTATTGCGCAACTTTCTGATAAGTGTAGGCCGTTTTGCCACCTACTACAAAAGGGGGTACAATTTTCATGGACAGATGAATGTCAGAAAGCCTTTGATGACATCAAGCAGTACTTAGCATCTCCGCCAGTCTTAGCTCCACCTTATCCAGGGGTCCCTTTCAACCTTTATATCTCAGCAACAGAATTTGCCTTAGGGACAATGCTTGCACAAAAGAATGAACAAAATCGTGAGCAAGCTATCTATTATATTAGTCGAACATTGGTAAGCTATGAAACCCGATATGCTTATGTGGAAAAGTTGTGCTTAGCAGTGGTTTTTGCCACTCAGAAACTTCGTCATTATATGCTTAGCCATACAACATATGTCATAGCTAGAGAAAACCCTCTGCGTTATATGATGTCTCGCACTTATAATAACACTCATACCGCTAAATGGATAATGTTGCTTACTGAATTCGATCTTGAATTCATTAGCTAAAAATCTGTTAAAGGTCAAGTTATAGCCGATCAACTTGCGGAAGCTCCACTACCTAGTGATCATCCTTTGATTATTGAGCTCCTAGATGATTCGGTATTTGCTATCACTAAACAAGAAGAGGACATCATTCCGGAGGAAGATGTTGACATCACGCTATTCTTTGATGGCTCTAAGTGCGTGAAAGGTCAGGGCACTGGAGTTGTGTTTCATACACCTCAAGGGATTCCCATCCCTTTATCATTCAAACTAGACTTCCAATGCACCAATAATACAGCAGAGTATGAAGCCTTAATTTTAGGTCTTCAATCAGCCATAGCTATGAGTATTAAGTGTATTCAAATATTTGGGGATTCTCAACTCGTGGTTAAAAAAATTACAGGAGAATACCAAGCCAAATAACCTACCATTAAGCTTTATCATGATGTAGCAATGAAGTTGCTCTCTAAGTTTGATTGGTATGAGATCACTAGTTTGCCTCATTCAACTAATAGATTTGCGGATGCCATGGCCTCTCTTGGATCATTGATTCCAAAGTACTCCCTTGGAGAGGTACAACCCCTAATCATTTCCACAATCTCTAAGTCTGCAATTGTCCGTGCTGAGTCTAAAGATGAAAAAGATGTTTGCTTTATCCATTCGGATCCATATGAGCCTTGGTCTAGTGAAATAGTAGCCTTCCTCAAGTTTGGAACACTTCCACCTGATTTGTCTCAAACTGCCCGCCGTTGCTTTAAGCAAAAGGCAGCTCGTTTTGTTCTTTTGGGGGATATGTTGTATAAACGTGGATATGATGGAGTAATCATCCGTTGTCTAGAAGCAGGTGAAACACATAGAGCTATTGCTGAAGCCCATGATGGTACTTGTGGTGGTCATTTTAGTAGAATGGCCATTGCAAAGCGTATTTTACGTATGGGGTATTATTGGCCCACTATGGAACAAGATTGTTGCAAATATGTTAAACAATGTAAAAAGTGTCAAGAACACGCTAATTTAATCCATATACCATCACAAGCTTTATAGCCCATCCAAAGCCTTTGGCCCTTCTCACAATGGGGTCTCGATTTAATTGGCAAGATTTCACCTGCCTCTTTAGGACAGCATACTTTCATCATTACAGCCACTGAATACTTCACAAAGTGGGTTGAAGCTATTCCTCTAACCAGTTCTGACAAGTCCTAGAATTGTGGAGTTTATACTTCACCATATCATTTATCGTTTTGGTATTCCCTCTAAAATAATTTTTGATAACGGCAAGTCTTTTAAGAATAAGGATGTTCAAGCTCTTTGCGAAAAGTATAATATCCAACATAGTTTCTCAACTCCTTACTACCCACAAGCCAATGGACAAGCTGAAGCTTCCAATAAGACCATAATTGCTATTCTTAAGAAACTTGTTAAAGAAAATCATAAAGATTGGCATACACAAATCCCCTTGGCATTATGGGCTTATAGAACAAGCATCAGAACTCCCATTGGGGCAACGCCATTTTCTTTGGTCTATGGAGCTAAAGCAATCATGCCTCTTGAGCTCGATATCCCTTCCTTGCGAATTTATTTACAGGAATTTATCGATGATGATACTGCTAGACAAGCACGTCTTGATCAACTCACACTCATAGATGAAAAACGAATCAATTCTTTAGAGCATTTGTGAGTTTATCAAGACCGATTGAAATGTGCTTACAATGCCAAAGTTTATCTAAGAGAATTTCAAGTAGGGGATCTTGTCCTTAAAGAGAATCAACAAAACACCAATGCATTTCCGCATCTTAGAGATAAATTCGTGGCTAATTGGTTAGGTCCATATATGGTCACTGAAAGAGTGGGTAATGGAACTTATAGACTTACCAGTTTAGAGGGAGAGGAAGAACCCGAACCACTTAATGTTATACACTTGAGAGCATTTTACGGATAGTTTGAATTTTATATGTACATATATACATGGCTTTAAAAAAAAAAAAAACACAAATAAAATAAAAAGAATTTGCATTTCATTGCTAGTTGCATACATCTCATTCAAAAAAATTGCATTTCATGTGCATACATCTCATTCAAAACCATAAAATTTCATTTTCAGCCATAGTTGCATATCATGTTAGAGACCATTCTATCTTTTGGATATAAAATTTGGTCAAGCAAAAGTCATGTTGCCTTAATCAGGGGCACCTTCATAAAATCCATCAAACCGAATTGTCATTTGTACACCCATTTTCCATTTGCACATATTTACATTGCCAAAATGTTTTCAGTCACTCAGCCATTTCTAGTTTTTTAAGCAAACTTCGAAATGCATGTCAAAGTTCTCTAGGGCCATATCACAAATTACACTAAATAAAATCTTGAGTATTGGGAAATGATTTCAAAAGCGGTCTTGAACCTATCACATTTTCACATCTTAAAAACATCTTGTGTCAAAGAGAGATAACACCATACTTGGGTTGTGCCTTGAAGTGAAAAGGGTAATCCTCGTTTGTCCTATCATGCAAACATAGTCCATAAAATAGTGGTTCTTACCACTATCACAAGCAATCACAAAATATAAATATAAACGGAGTAGTAAGGATAGGGTAAAATTCTCATCATACTTCGGTTGAGAATCCGATTCCCCAAAGCTCTAAGGAAATGAACATTTTTCACACACCACTCATCCCAAATAAGTTGTAAGGATCGTACTACTTGTCCGATCGGACGGATAGGTAGTCATCCCCAAGGCTTACAAAGGTCAAAAACAACATGGACTATGGAGTTAACCTTCACCGGGGCTATAGACGCTTGACTGGCAATGGAGTATACTCATTGCGTGGCGACATGTCTCTCCTCAAAGAGAGACCTCTGAATGCTCATACGGACAAACTAGCTTCGGGGTCTTCTCCATAACAGGGTTACCTAATTTGTGCAAGATGAAGTTAATGAACACACTTGCACACACAGGTTTTTGATTGCCTAGAGTCACTACCATGGTTCTGATTTGGTTAATGAACTCACATGCACACACATTTGGTCCTAGTTGAATTAGGCAGTATTAGTAAGTTTGTTTGATATCACTAGCATGTTTGAGTCTTTGTAAAATAGTCTTCCTCCATATTTTCTTCCATATTAACCTCCATATCTTCTTCAATATTCATGTCATTCCATACGTCATCCATTCACAAGCTACCAAGTTCGGTGCCCCTGATTAAACAATTCTGACAATAGTTGGCTAAATCTAACTATCTAAAAGTATGAGTGCTTCTTAGTGCATATTTCATTTACTTAGTCTCGCATTAATCATCTATAACTTTGCATTCCATATGCATCAAAAACATTAAAACATATAAAAACATGCATCACAAAAACATAGGCATTCACACAAAAGAGAGTAAAACACCAAATAAATAAAAGCCATGTATATATATATATATGTATAAAGTTCAAACTGTACAATGAATGCCAAAAGGCTACAATATATAATAGAGCACCAAGGCTCATAAATAGTGCATCTAAGCACTAAGCTAACCATCAAAATAGGATCCCTGTGACCTAATAGGAGCCCTAGACCTAGTGGTGTGCCTAGACTCACTATGCCTAGAGACAAAGGAGGATGGAGGATCAGGCAACACAATGTGATGCCTAAACAATGTGTCCTCCAGAGCCTCAATATAACGAGTCCTAGACCTAAGTCTAGATATGTCTATCCCGTGTGGTCGCTCTCGCTCTGCTAGCTCTACCTGGAGTCCCGTCACCCTATCATCCTGGGGCACCCTAGTCGCTCCATCCAAGTCCGCCTGCATCTGGGCCATCCTCTCCTCCTGAACAGTTATCAGGGCATCCTACTTTGCAACCTATTGCTCTAGCCGAGCTATCCTCTCATCTCATACAGCTAGCATAGCATCGCGCTCTGCTATCTGCTGCTACAGCTGTGCCAGATCATCCTCGTGCCTGCTAGGGGGTACCTCCCTAGTCTCTCCCATGGCATCTCCTAGGCCCTCACCATCATCCTCCTCATCATATCTGCTCCCCGATGCCTACCATGCCATCTTTCCCTTTCGCCTTCAACTGTCAGATCGAAGGCGGGGACCCTCCCTGTGCTTGGGAACCTCTGTGTTTCCCTCGTCCTCTCCAGCTCCAACAGCCACCAATGGTGGCTCCCACCTCGGCTCTGTAGCCATCCATGCTGCATACTCAACTGTTACCCCGACGTCATCCACATCGAGGATCTCCATGTCCTCATCGTCCTCTGTCGCCTCCCTCCATGGCTTGGCACATGGCAAATCCCCCTCTGATCTGTGCCTCCGATAGCGCACTGGCTCACCGGGGACATCCTGTCTCAATATGCGAAGCACTCGAGACATCTGTATGTACTCCGCCTCGCTGTGGCCCCGACCCACTACCCATCTAGCCTATCGCACCCATTTCAGATGCTCTCCATAATCAATCCACCTCGCCTCCCGCCAGGGCTTCCAAATGACTTGGGCATCTGTCAAGTTTGCCCATAAACTCCTATACCATTGCCCCGATCTCACGGGGTAGCTTGGCTGTCTCTCCTCCGCCACTGGCCATCTCCTACCATAAGCCTAGCTCATGTCCCAGTAAGCACATGGTAACCCCTTCGATCGGGCCACTCTGAAGTGCTCCCAGCCCCAGCACTAGAGAACCAAACTGCAGCCTAGGCCCTTTCGGCCCCATATTCGAACCTCATACAACTCCTGGTACACCTACGCCAATAAAGCGGGCACCCAGGCATACACTACCATATTAGTGAGCATATTGCTCACTACACCCATCAGGTTCCATGGAAACCTACACCCGGTGCTATTCGAGGCCACAATTTTGGCCAATAAGAACATCATCAAAGCCTCCACCGCTACCAACTCCTTAGCCGTATACATGGCCAAGTAAGGAATCCCCCTGCTTTCCGTCCGGATCTCCCTCCAGTCATCCCCAAACAACTTGGCCATCTCCGTGGCCCTATCTCGTCTAACCTCCACCTGCGCCCCCTCCACAGGCACCTTGAGGATGCGGTATACATCCTCAAGCATCACCGTCATCTCTCCAGTCGAAAGCTGGAACGTCCCCTGATCTGGATCCCACCTCTCGGCCAAAGCCGAGAGGTACCCCTCATCTACCCGAACTACCTCCAACCGGGCTGCCTCCGCTAGCCCTACTGCTTCCAATATCTCCCAGTCTTCCTAGTACAATGACCTCCTCATACCCGAAATGATAGGGGAGAATCGGTGTCGTGACTCTAACACCCTAAGCTGCAAAACAACAAAACAAAAATTGGTTATAAATTTTTTTTTTCCCAAAAAAAAAAAAAAAAATTAAAGTACTTGCTTAAATAAACAAATACCTCAGCTAGCTGCACTGGCAGGTCCGCTCCCATCTCTGCCATAGCTCCCACGTGTTTCACTCTCCCACACAACCTTTCACTTCACTTCACTTCATTCCACTCCCTCAGACGCACTTATCTCAAGCTCGAATGCACAAATGAGCGAAATTCTCGCTGAAACTATTTAAATAGCTGGTTTTGGCCCCTGAAACGTAGTGGGACGTTTCATGGCACTCTCAGATGTAGTGGGGCATTTCATGATGCATTCAAACACCGGTGGGTGTTTCTTCCACCTCCAAATGCATACCGACGTTTGGTGTCAGTATTGAATAAAAGAACAAAACTTACAAAATTGAAGCTTACCTCCTCCAAATTTCATCAAATTGCATCCATCCATTCTTCTTATCATAATAAAACATTTTGTGAAGGTTACAACAGTTTTGGAAACAAATTTTGTAATTTTGCTCAAAAAGCGCATCATTCATCATTGATTTACAAATTGGGTTAAAAACATTCAAAACCTTCACAAAATTAACAACATTCATCAATTCTTCTGAGCTATCGTCAATTTCATTCATTCTTCTTTCATCATGCATATTTTTTCCAAATTAAATTAAAGTAAACCTCGTATCTAGTGGTATAATCTATCACCTTGGCGATTGCAGCGATTTGAATCCATGCAATTCGGTAATAGGATTAAACCACCATAAGGACACTTACCATTTATCATCATCAATTATTTCACTGTTTGAAAATTGGAAATCAATTTTGGGTATCCTACTTTTCAAGTGACCTCATACCAAGATTAATTTTCTCAACAGTTGTCATTGATGGCCTAGTTCATGGGGCCTTAAACGTGGACAATCTTCAATATCATCATTATTTTGAGTCTTGCTAAAGATTAAGGCTACCTAGGTTGATTGGTTTCGACCCGAGGAATTATCCATACAGTCACTAGGAGCATCCATGAAGTTCTGGACTCTTTCATATTGCATCTCTGCATATCAATGGCACCAACAAGGCAATTTCATCAACAGTATGGATTCACCCACAGGATTTGGGGCATCCGTTATCAATTTTTAACTTTCCTAATAGTGGAATTCATCTTACATGATCATGGAACTTACAATTTGGCAAAAATCCCTTTATAACCGTTGGGGCAGAAAACGGTTCATCTTTCACATCACTCATATCGTCTTCAATCATATTATTTTCTGGTTTGTACACCAACCCCTTTTCTGTTGGGACATAAACAGATGGTTCATACACCAACCCCTTTTTCATCGTTGGGGCAAAAACGGTTCATTTTCTTCCAAATTTCTTCCAATTGGCTTGTGAGAACCATTCTCGCTCGCCAATTGAGGGGTAAGCTGATAAATTTTAAATATTCTTTGATTCTTTGGTCTTCAAAGTTGTGCTTTAGTCTTGAGAGAGAGTTGCGTCTGATCCAGCTTTTCAGGTGTCCTAAGTTTTTGTACTGCATTGTGCCTTCACACAAAGTAGCTCAAAAAGGGGCATCTGTAGACACCAAAATCCAGACACTTGCAAGTCATCTTTACCTTCATGTCAGCCACGTGTCGGTCATCCACCTTCCCGCCATTATTTGGCCCAAATCCACACTTTCCTGCCATTATTTGGCCCAATTTCACCTTTCTCGCCATTATTTGGCCCAATTTCACCTTTCCCGCCATTTTTCATCCCCAAATTTATTTAAATTAATATTTATATATATTTTTTAATATATATATTTAAATAATAGTTTAAGTGATTTAATCTGAGCCGTCCGTCCTTCATTTAATCTCATCCGTCCATCCATCTTAATCCATTCCACAACCAAGATTTATTCTCTACCCTTGGATCCGCTTTAATCTTAGCCACACGTTCAAAGTGTCATTAAAACCCTAAAGTGTGCCCTAAGAGTGGATTATAAATTGAGTCACTTTGATGGCTCAAACCCTATGTCTTTTGCTACTTCTATCTCTGATTCTAATTCTTCTATGGCTATCTCCTCTCTTCTGCTACCCTTTCGCCGCATCCATCGCCGCTTTCGTCATTGCTTTTTTCGCCATTCCTTCTACAGCATTCTGCAAAATCTCCCATTCCTGTCGCAAGTGCCCGTGGGTGTTTACCCCTTCACAAAGTGCCCACGAGCATTTACCAAGTGCCCACGGGCGTTTACCAAGTGCCCATGGGCGTTTAGCTACAGACACAGACTCAGACCGGTGTCTGAAACCTTAATCCAGAAGCACGCGGGCATTCAGCAAGTGCACCAGGGTGCCTTCCGCAGCCTATTCTGACAACAACATTACTTCCAGGTGTCGCCTGGTCTAGCTGTGTTAACAGAGAACAGGTATAAATTAGTTTAAAGCAAGTAACCTCTTTTCTTCTATTTGATCTGTTATTGAATTCTTGCACTTTGTTTTCTAGGGTTTTAGATTGTTTTCGAGGGCTCACACAGTGGAGCCCTCTTATTAATTTCTAAGTCCTTTGATAGTGTTAATGTGTGTAGTTTTTTGACAGTAGATCCGATTTATTGATGGCAGCTGATTAAGCTGGAGTGGTCCAAGCGAGGGATACAACAAAGCCCACTCACTCTGTTGGGATTGAAGATACACTCTTTGGAAACGCCACCATTTGTGCTAGCTAGAGTTTCGGAGAACCCTAGCATAACTTGTAACTGTGTATCACAAATAAAGGGTTACAGGCCCAGTTGTATTCAAAAATGAGTTTTTAAACTCCATCGATTAATAGAAATCGTTTGTTTTGTGCAACTATTCTGTACTCCGTTATTGTGGTTTTATCTTTTTTTTGGCGTTGTATTTTTAATCTACAAATAGTAGTAGTTTCTAATGCATAAGATAACTACTCTTGTAAATTACCAATAAATATCTCAAGCATATCCTTTGGAGGTAAATTATATCTCAAATGTCCAACTAAACTTCTCCAATGACCCAAGAATTTTGAAAATTTTTCCTCTTTACATAATTTTAAATTGTAAATATTTGTCATTGTTACTTCCTTTTTAATATAAGCACCAAACTACTGAATAAACAATTTTGTTGTTTCCTAAAAACTCTTCAAGGAATAATTAGGCAACCGATAGTACCATTCTAATGCCATGCTACCAAGACTCTTAGGAAATGAGTAATAACATATCATCATAAATGAGATCATGGCAAGTTATTATAAATCTTCTTAAATGCTCTCTTGGATATTCTATCCCCTTATAAATAGGTAAAACCAGCATAGAAAAATGCTTAAGATAAGCACTAGAAGAAACAATAGGATCCAACGACTGATTACACATTCCTTATAACTATAAGTAAAACTTGAAGGCTAGATCATCTCAACTTTTGAAACAAACTGTTTTACCATAATTGTTAAATTCTGCACTTCTAGATTACTATTATCGATCATCCCAAAATTCCCTAAAGGAGGAGTATATGTGTGTTGAGGAACCAATGCTTGAATCAAGTTGGATGCATGGATACTATTGTTATATGTGGTACCTTGTGAGAATGGGCAACTAAAATTTGGTGGAACAAAAGCAAAAGTGTTGATATTAGAGGATTGGAGAGGAAATTGAAAATACTTTTGAGTGACACTACTAATTGGAGGGACTTTCAGATTCCTTCCAATTTTGGTGGTTGTAATTGTAGTATCAATTACCTGGTTTAAATTATTGAGACACATTGATTTAGGCAAGAGGTTATTTTATCAATCATAGGGAAGCTTATTGAAGGAGGAGGGGGAGGAGTTTCACCTCTTTCAAGACAATATTCTTGCTCCATACCCTCCAATATCTTATTCCTATTAGTTTTCATAAAACCCCAAATGTGTTCAAATGATGAAAAGACAAACCCACCATTAGGTCCTTCATAAGGATCAAAACTCATTTCAGTTTCCATATTATCTTATTCTTCTTGATCTATGTTAGGATCCTCTCTATCAATTTGATCATCTTTAGGAGGAACATAATCAGATTCAAGGTGCTTTCATTGACTTCTAAGGAAAGGAGCTATTAGAAGAGGTGAAAGGATAGAAGAGAATGCTAACAACAAACACATAGAATTTTTTTTCTAAATATGTTATTAATGATCTTTAACCACACAAACAAATTAGTGATCTTGCTTAAGATGTTTAAAAATAAAATATGTGTTCACATTGGTTTCACCAAAGATGTAAAGGGGGGAAACTACCCTATCACGTACAATTCTCAAGGTTGGATCCACAAGAGAGCCTTGGGGTGAATCACGGGGGGTATGTTGTTCTCTACACTCAATGCTATGGGGGAAGGGTTCACTAGGAATGGCTTTAAGGACTCACTTCAATTCCATAGGAATTTCAAAAATATTTGATGTATTTGATTTAGAACAATCACCTATGTTTGCCCTTTCTAGATCTATGCTATGAAAGATAAAGGACAATGTAGAAATACAAAATGCAAGAATACAAGAGCTAACCCCATGATAATTATTTTATTTGAATGCTTTATAACCCTAGGATTTTAAATATACAACATTTAAGAAAGATCTCAAGAAATGATGCACATAATAGAATTAATCCTAGGTGTACACTATATGTTTTTTATCTTTCAAATGCCTAGAAATAAATTAAATACATTTCTTTTAAATTAGATCTAGTGTTTGAAATAGAAATAAAAGACACTCAACAAACAACCTAGAGACTAACTAGAACACTTATCTCATTCAGGGATTTATCCTTTATTTTATCCCTTATGCAATGATATCAAAAATACTTGTTCCTGCAAGATAACTTGGCAAACAATTGAAAATATGATTAGCATTAGGGGGCCTACTTAGGCCACTATAAATTAGTGCTTGGAGGTACAACAGTCAAGCCTCCTAGGTCCTTTTAGCTGACCTTTGATAAATAGAAGCAAAAATTGACCTTTGGAATAAATCAAACATATGAAAGCATAACAAAATAATATGACAAAAACATAGAACATAATATGACACTATGCTCTAGATGCAACCTAGAATGCAATTACAAAATTTGGAATATTAATTTGCTCCCAGGTATAGCTCAAGTGAAATTGTACCTCGTAATAAGTCACCGTGACATCACATCGATGAAATTGTGCCCCATAGAGACTCGAGCATGATTTCGTAGAAGTGAGATGAAACATCTCAGATCAAAGTGAAATAATAAATTTCAGATGCAACAAATGAAAATAAGTAGGTAATAAAGTGAATTCACCTGGAAAAGAGTGAGGAAGCAATCAAAAGGGTTGAGACCTCCTAGATAGTTAATCTCTCCTTAGGGTTTCAACACAAATACACCAACAATGAGAAACAACAATCAACAATCCAATGTAGCAGAGAATAAATCAAACTTCACACTTCAAAATTAACTTACCTACAAAAGAAGAAGGATGTAGATCAATGATCGAACACTAAAAACACTTTACAAGAATAATCATTGTTAGCATTAATTATCAAATATTTTTTTGCACTAGAAATGAATTAAAACCATCCTTATATATCATATTTGAAGATGATATGGGTAGGAAAACCAAGGAGGGCCAATGTAAAACGTGACAAACTCAAAGAATTAGGGTTTTCTTAGACAAAACCCTAAAAATGTGAAATCATGTTCCATCAAGGCTGACCGTGATTTCACCTATGTGAAATTGTACCCCATCAAGGGCAAGCATAATTTCACATAGAGAGAGAAAAAAAGACAAAATATTAGGGGAGAAGCCTTACCCATGCCCTAGGCAAGTCTAAGGGGTCTTCGAGAGGGCTCAGGGAAGATTGCCCACTAAAAGGGGGTCAATTTTTTGTGTCTACACTAAGCTATTAAGAATGAAATAACAATGCAAGACAAATAATGATGCAAGAAGAAAATAAGCTAACCCTAGGATGATTCTTGGACTAAACTCTAACTTGTAATAAAATGAATCTTTTTCTTTTTAGCAAGGGTTTAAGATAATGCACAAAAAAAGTTAACCCTAGAATGCAAATTATATACCTTTTCTCTTTTAAATGCCTAGAAATGAAATTAAATATTTTTATTTTGTTTATGATCTAGATCTAGAATAAAAATGGATAGAAAATAAATAGAAAATAGGCTAATAAGTTTATTTGGAAAACTTACTTAATCTGGTGGTTATCCCTAGCTTTTAACTTGCATCCAAATGCATCCAATAGCTTCACAAAACCCTAGAAAATTTGATCAACATTTGGGTGTTGGAAATATATTGAATATTTTCCATGTTATTTGGGTGGGGTTAACTCTAAAATGTACTAGACACTCTCCATGTACCCTCATTGAGGTTCAAGCTAGGCCAAGTCCTGAACAGGGATTCGGGGATGGTAGCTCTCAATAGAAGTTTTAGGGTTTCTTAAACTCTTTTTGTACTCACATGGGTTGTTTAGGGTTAAATATTTGAACCCATAGTTTTTGGTCCATGGTATTGTAAAAAAATTTCTTGGGTTGTTATTTAGTTGCACTTGCATCAAGGTTTGAAGGTGAGATGAGAGATGAACATTATTGTAATGAATATGGTTAAGTTTATACAATAAGAAAATATTATTATGTTGTGTTTTTTCATAAGGATTTCCTAGGTGAAATATTGTGTTATGTGTGTATTTTTTATCTTCTTCTTTTTTCCTTTGATTTTATATTTACTATTTTTTCTAGATTTAGTTTATCGGGACCTTTTTGCTCTTCATTCAGTATCAAAGCCTATGGTCTTGAACATGGGTAGTTTATGGCATTGTATGAAGTGGATCTATGGTTTCTTTTATTGTTGAAGGTTATTGTAGGTATTGTGCAATGATTTTATGGTTTTGTAAAATCTATGCATGTGCCTTTGTTATTTATTTTGCACTTGCATTAAGGTTTGTACATATAGAGAACTACATTATTGTATTTGAGATGGTTTTTTATACGCAATATGTATTAGGGTTTGTAATGAATTGCATTATTTTATTAGAGGCGATTGAATTTATCTAGTAAGAAGATTACTATTTTGAATTTTTTCTAAAAATGTTTTCCCAGTGATAAATATAGTGATCTCCAACAATGGTAGATCTCATGAGCTTTGATAATGGTAGATCTAGTGAGCTTCACCATGGTATATCTAGTGAGCTTCACCATGGTATATCTAGTGAGCTTCACCAATGGTAGATGTTGTGAGTGTCAATAATGGTAGATCTAATGAGCTTTGATAGTGGCACTGTATTTTATCTATATTCAAATGTTTATTTTTTGTGAGTGTGATCTTCGAAAATAAAATATCTAGTGAGTGAAGAACACAAGCATATACTAAGAGGGGGGGTGAACAGTATAAGACCACTTTCTAATTTGCTTTCCCAAATAGTATTATCCAATATAATCAATGGAAATTTCAATAGCAATAACCAAAGTAATGCATAAATAATCACACACAATAGAGACACCAATTTAACGTGGTTCACCCAATGTGGGCTACTCCACGAAGAAAATATTTCACTAAAATTTTCTTAATCAATCTCTTGGGAATCCTTTCTCTATTACAATGTTTATGGAAATTTATACAAAGGATACACCAATCCCCTAATCAATTTTGTGGATCTCTATCCATAGGATAAATCCTTTCTCCTTAGCCCTAGCTAGTGATCTTCTAGAAGAACTGTTACCCCCACTGCTCTGGCTAATGGATCTCTATCCACTGAAAACACCTATCCTCACTGACCTGGCTAATGGATCTCTATCCATTGGATATTTTCATCCTCTATACTCTATCACATCCAAATATCTATCTCAAATATGTACGAAACATAGTTCTTTAGTATATCACAAATCTGCTCAATCTTTATCTTTGGTCTGGCACAAACCTGTCCTCAAATCTGCACCAAACTCAGTCTTCGAATATGTACTAAACACATTCCTTCGATCTAGCACAAATATGTCCTCAATATCTATCCTCTGATCTATACTAAACATAATTCTTCTATCTAGCACAAATTTATCCTTTTTAGTTGTCCTCTAACCTACACTAAACATAGTCCTTTGGTCTAGCACAAATATATCCACAATATCTGTCTTCAAACCTTAACATAAATCTTGACTTAATCTCAAATCAACTCTACTAGATCTACCCCAAACCTTAACCCAAGGTTTGAAAAATTTAATCAATCAACTCTACTCACAAGTCCACTCAAAGACTTATCCCAAATATACCTTGTAAGATTCCACAAAAGCTCACACCAATCTATCCACAAGTCCTCTCTAGAACTTGTCCAATCTACTCTCAAGTCTTCACTAAGACTTGCCTCAAATCTTCTCAACAAGTCCTCAATAGAACTTGTCTCAATCTACTCAATAAGTCCTCACTAGAACTTATCCAATATCTTCTCTCAATTTGTATTGTAAGCTTCCACAAAAGCTCATGCAAATCTGTCCACAAGTCTTCTCAAAGACTTGCCTAAAATCTACTCAACAAGTCCACACTAGAAATTTTCCAATCTCATAGAAACATAAAGAGAATTTTTAGAGACTCAATATGCTTCTCACTCATAATAATGCTCAATTATTTTCAATCACTCTTTTAGAAACATACAAATAATTTTTAGAGACTCAATATGCTTCACATTCACATCAATACTCAATCACTTTCAATCACTCTTTTAAAAACATACAAAGAATTGTTAGAGACTCAATATGCTTCACATTCACATCAATGATCAATCACTTTCAATCACCTTCTCAAATCAATTCAGAATATAGAATAATTTGTTTCATAGAACTTGAACTATCACCTTAAGATGATAGAAATATTTATAGCAACCCTTATAACTCCCAAGACCTTAGACTAAAACACTTTTAAATTCTAAAACTAATACTTCCCTTATACCTCCTATGATAAATTTTACCATACCCTCAATGATTACTTTTTAACACCCAATGCTAGATAAGAATAATAAAGCAAACTCAAATATTATAATCATGATTTGAATTTAGAGAAGCCACTAAATAAACTTATGACTCCCCTGAATATATCCTATAGAATAGCTTACCTTAAGATTACCTCCTACTCATGCGTTGTGGAAAACTTGCATTGCTTCACCAATCACACACTCTCAACAAACAAATGGGTGCCATGTCAGCTAATCACCTGGTGCACAAGCTCCAAATTTTTTCTCATACAGGCACTGACTCCGACCTTCAAATTTTGTGTTGCCTCAGTGTCAAACAAAATTATTTTTGATACACGCAATAGCTTCTCTACAATTTCACACACACTACCAATGCTTTTAATCGAAACTCATTCCTCAATTTTTGTGCATATTTTTTATGTTGCTGCGTTGCAGGATATTTGTTTTTAGTGCACTCACCTTTCTATATATTTTTCAAATCCTGCAACAACTCTTCATTTGCACCTTTTTTTCTTTCAAAATATTGATCGATCGCATCTGAAAATTTTTGGCACACAACATTATCATCGTTTTCAACCTTATAAAAGTCCTTTTTATATATGAAATTGGCACTGTTTTCAATAGCATTGGTACATGATTTTTTGTGACATCGTTAAGGTTATTTAGACAAGGATTTTAAGATAATATAAAATATAAGTCTTTGGCCCTCACATCATCGACGTGTGAGGTTGCTAAAGGAATACTCATCGACATTACCTAATAATTTGGCACCCATACTTTATAACTTATTAAAAATATTTAATTATTTAATTTTAAATTATTAAAAATAATTTAAATATTAAATAACTTAAATATTTTAAATAACTTTTGGGCCTTAAACCAAGATATTTTAACTTTTAATATTATAATAATAAATATTATAATATTATATTCTTTAGGCCTTTTCTTCCAAGAATTTAACCTTTCTTATCACTGATACTGACATTTGACATCAATGAAAATTTAACTCAAAATGTCCAACAATATCCCCCTTTATCATTGATGGCAACCCAATAAATTTTTACCAATTTCCTTGACCTTTCTCTTTTTTGCTCCCCTTGGGAAACTGCTCCCCTTGACTGAATACTCTCCCCTTACTCAAATCTCTCCCCCTTTGACATCAATGGCAAAAGGTCACCTTTGGGGCTCGGGGCTAAGAATGAGTCTCTTAGCTTAGCCCCTCCCCCACCTCCTCTTGAGGTGGTTAATTCTGGGGTGGGAGTATCTCTACTCCCAGAAAGCACTGGTCTTTACCTTTGTCCTCTTTCCTTATCATCTGATCCTTCTGATTCCTTTGAGTGATCATATTTATATCCATACTCCTGTTCCTATTCATGTCCATATTCATGTTCCTATTCTTATTCATGCTTGATTCTAGAATTTTTGCTCTACATCACTTTGTTGTATGTCCATCATTATTGCACTTATAACACTTAATGTTATTATTCCTTGGAGGTGCAAATATCTTGGGATTTCTCCTAGTTAAGCCATATATATTCCTATCATGAACTCTACAATTCATTGCCTTGTGACCAAACTGATTACAAAAGTATCAATACCCATGGAAAATATGTTTGTTTCTAAAATTCCCTTTTTCTTATCTTTCATGTGTCCTATACTGTGAAGCCATGTTCCCAAATCTATGACATGAGAAACATCATCCATTGAAGAAACCTTGTCTACACCCCATTGGTCTCTTAGTCTCTTCTACCATATCCTATTTCTTGTTCCATATGTTCCTGTTGAGTGGTATTTTCACCCAGTTGTGAAAGTACAACTCTCCTTTAGGATTTGGGTTCCAAATCCCCTCTTGCAAAGAAGTCAAACAAACAACTTCTCCAAGGTCTCCGTTGTATTAGCATTTGCAACTGTGTATTGGTAATCTCAAATGAAGATAATCAATTTAAATGCTTGGAACACCTTAGTGATTGCAAGTAACTGTAAACAAGGGGCAATGTTGTTTTATTTCACCATGAAACTTTAGTGATTGTTCATTGTTTTTTTTGGATTTTGTAATTTTTAAATGTTTATTTTAAATAAGTTAAACTTTTTGAAGAAAATAAAATGCAGAGAATGAAAATGCAATGCAGAAAACAAATTGAAAATAAAAATGCACTCAGTATGATGCTATCCTGTTTCGACAAAACCGAAGATGTGAGGTCTCCATGCATGCAACCTAACCTATTGGACTTGCAAAACATGCACAATCCCCATAGACTAAGTGTCTGGTTCCTAGGGTACGAAATAACATTTCAGATTTCAAATATTCGCCTAATGTAACCCAAAAAAATGGCATTTAACATTATCTATAAATTCAAAATCTGAAAAATGAAAGAATAAACATTAAATCCATAGCATGCAAAGAATATCTCCTTCTTTCTTGCCCACAAGATGCAAATTTCTGAACACTTCTGCATTAAAAATATGTCATTTTACAATAGCAGAATCTCTGGTTTTTCCAAACCAGTCTGTGGAAGAGAAACAACTCAAACAGGTCCAGAATGGCTTCCTCGCCTTCAGCTCTGCAACTCTGCTTGCAGCGGTTTCCGACCCCTTTTGGCCTCTTTGAATGGCGTATTTAAACTTCTGAAAAAATTGCTTCTCCTTCCATGACGGTTCGTTTCATTTTTTGATGGCTACTCGTTTCACCTTCCCTGACTGTGTGTGCTTTGGTTTCCATTTTGTGGCCCTTCGATGCGTTTTCTCCTCATTGGCTTGCGTTCGTTTCCCTCCGTGTGTAACGGTCATCTTGAATGATCATGTAACGCTTTGTCTTATTCATTAGATTTTGTCCTTATGTCCACGTCACTATGCAGGTCCGTTACCTTGGCAAAACTGGAACATGTCGCGATATCGTGACACTTCTTGTTCCTCTGCTTGGCTGCCCCTTTTGAATCGCGAAAATGTAACATGTCGCGATATCGCGACACTTTTCCCTTCCATATTTTGTTGCTTTCAAATCATGAAAGATGCAACATGTCGCGATATCATGACACTTTTTCTCTTTTGCCTCTCTCTATGCTTTGAATCACGAAAATGCAACATGTCGCGATATCGCGACACTTTTTCTCTTTTTGGCCGCGAAAATGCAACATGTCGCGATATCGTGACACTTTTCTTTTCTTGTCTTGTTTGTAAAAATGCAACATGTCGCGATATCGTGACACTTTTCTTTCTCTTCTTTGTCTTTGAATCAGAAAATGCAACATGTCGCGATATCGCGACACTTTTCTTTTCTTGTTCTTCTTGTTGAAAAATGCAACATGTCTGATATCGTGACACTTTTCTTTTCTTTCTTGTCTTTAAATGAAAATGCAACATGTCGCGATATCGCGACACTTTTTCTCAAACAACATGTCGCGATATCGCACAATCCTAAAATGCAACATGTCGCGATATCGCGACACTTTTCTTCTCCGTGAAATGCAACATGTCGCGATATCGCGACACTTTTTCTTCTTTTGCCAGCGATGGAGCAACATGTCGCGATATCGCGACACTTTTTCTTTTTCCATGAGCAACATGTCACGATATCGTGACACTTTTTCTTCTTTGCCGCGATGGTGCAACATGTCGCGATATCGCGACACTTTTTCATTTTCTGGCGCGATGGTGCAACATGTCGCGATATCGTGACACTTTTTCATTTTCTGGCGCGATGGTGCAACATGTCGCGATATCGCGACACTTTTTCATTTTTGCCGCGATGGTGCAACATGTCGCGATATCGCGACACTTTTTCATTTTGGCCGCGATGGTGCAACATGTCGCGATATCGTGACACTTTTTCTATTTTGGCCGCGATGGTGCAACATGTCGCGATATCGCGACACTTTTTCTCCTTGTGGTATTTTGCTTTTTTCCTTGATCTTTAGCCTATGGGCCACTTCAGTCTTCTTGGAACACATGCAAAAAAGGTGGGTCCCCAATTTTGGGGTACGTTGTGGATCAGCCACAACAAATGGTGACTCTGCTGGGAAATGCTCCTGAGCATTTCGGTGAGAACTCAACTTGAAAACATAGACTCAAATACAAGCGTCAAAAAATATCCCAAGAATGAAACTAGATGAGAAATACATGAAGCATTAGAATTATTAAGCATCAGCTCGGTGTGTGCAATGTGCTTCATTCCCTATCATTTGAAACTTGATCAACATTCCATTGTCAGTTTCACTTATGATTCGTATGCAAGGCTATGAATGATTTGTGCAGGATTTGATGTATGATGAAGATGCTAGAGATATAACAACCTGCTTTGCAAAGGCTCAAACCTTCTAGTATCATGAACAAACATATTAAAACTGTCAAACCCTCTTAGGACCAAATATATGTATACTGAATTAATTTATTAGATCCCAAAGTTGGTTATGTGTCACTACCATCTTGAACCCATGTGCAAGTGTAAGTGAAATCAGAGCTTTGGGGAATAGGATTCCCAACCTAAGCGAGATGGGAATTTAACCCTATCCTTACTACTCTGATCTGGAGTTCATTACCTCATCTTGAACAAAATGATTTAACCTGTTATGGATGAAACTGTCAAGCTAGCCTGTCCGTTTGAGCAATCAATGGTCTTGCTTTTAGACAAGACATGTTGCCACGCATGAGCATACTCCACTGCCAGCCAGGCGTCTATAGCCCCGGTGGAGATTAACCTCATAATCCATGATTTGGCTCTACTTTTGATTTCTTGGACCTTGGGGATGACTACCCATCCTTGCAAGGGACATGTAGTACGATCCTTCCAATCCAATATTAATAAAGAAATGAAAAATATTTACTTTGGAATTTCAGATTCTTGAATGGGCAAAATAGAAGCTTTGGGGAATCATTCTAATAAGGATGAGAATTAGACCCTATCCTTACTACTCCATGAAGGTCAAATCAGAGCTTTGGGGAATCGGATTCTCAACCTAAGCGAGATGAGAATTAGACCCTATCCTTACTACTCCATGAAGGTCAAATCAGAGCTTTGGGGAATTGGATCCTCAACCTAAGTGAGATGAGGATTTAACCCTATCCTTACTACTCTGATTTTAGGCTTTAAGCATTATGGGAGTGGTAAAAACCACTTGTTTAAGGATTATGTTGCATGATAGGACAGACACGAAATATTCCTTTCGCCTCACCTTTTCTTCCAAGTATGGTTTTGACCATTTTGCTCAAGATTCTCTTTAATATGCGTAGAACGTGCTTGGTTCAAGATAGTTCGGGCATCAGTTCCCAACCTTAGGATCCTTTTAATATATGTTATGTAATAACCCTAAGAGGATTCGACACCTTTTCAATGATTGCACATGAAATGAAGATGCAACTGAGATGAAATGTATATGCAATGCGGAATGTAATATGAGATATGAATGCATTGCTCCTTTTGAAATGCGGATGGAGTATATATATCACCTACTTTACCATAATATGAAAAACTGACAACTTCATGCATCACAAGTTCCAAACGATATTCTTTAATGTGTTTGCAATATTCGTGGAGCTTTCTGCAATACAATTCCGATGTTTCATATTCTCCAAGTCTTAGTCAACATTCATAAGGACATAAGTTGACAAACCAAAAATGTCCAAAGGACCAACACACAAAACTTAAAACCAAAATGAGATCCATTCCGAAACCAAAACACGAAAACCAAAAGTATATACAAATGTACAAAAAGTTTGGATTATCATTTTCCCGGATCCCAAACCTGATTAGAATTCTTTAAAAGATATATGACGTGATACGCATACCAAGTTTTGCAAGAATCCAACAAAAACAAGATCAAACCAAACAAAGAAACAAACCTCCACTTGCCCCTCTCACCATACCAATTTGATTTAATTTCATTAATAATCTTATGGTGGAGCTTCAAGTTTTCAAATTGATTAGACAATGATTGATATTCAATTCCTTTATGTCTATTCTTTAAGGTGCAAATTTCATAATTCCATTCATGATTTAGAACTAGGCTTTCTTTATTCAAAATGAAATTTTGTAAGCAAGAGCCTATTTCTAAAAATTTCAAAGCTAATTCATTTTCCATGTTCTTAGACCAATCAAAATTGTGCAACAATTTACAAGTATCTAGGATATTTACTAAATGGGGATCATTAAGAATTTTTATCCTAGATTCAAGAATTAATTGTTGATGAATTTGATTTAGCAATTTAAGTGCATCAAGCTCCTTTTCATTCATTAAAGTAATGTTATCAAAGGTGTGGTTAGAAATTAATCCTTGTTCTTCATTCACCTTCAATGGCATTTCATCATAAATATCATTTGAATTATACAAATCTTCACCAAAATCTTGGATGTTTGGACACAAAGGTTGAGATTTTACCTTTTTCACATTTTCATTTACCAAGATTTGGTGAGGATTTGCAATTCCCTCTTTTACCTCATGGTCTTCATATTCTTCATTGATTACTTGTTCATCAAACATACCAAAATTGGGCACCCAATTAAAAACATGCCCATCCTTTTCAACCCTCAAATATTCTTGGTCAAGGTGTATGTCAAGTAACTCATCTTCATGATCAATCGCTTTCGTTGCTTCCAATAGATCAACCACTTTGTCATTTAATTCCAATTCTTTGTTCACTATCCATGGTATCTCTTCTAAAACATCCTCAAATTGTATAGGAGTTGTACTATCTTCCTTTGAGTAGGCGATTATGTTGTCCTGTATATCAATTGGCACACAAGTTTCATTAGCAGTTTTGGAGTGAGTGTAGTCTTCCCACTTCTTCCACGAATCATAGTAGTCATCCTCCAAGTTCAAGTTGTGACGTTCAACTACTTCTTCAACATCTTCCAATTCATCAATGTGCTTCTCATCTAATTCATCTTCACCTTCCTTAGATGGTTCAATTATTTCCAAAAGTGGGTCATTTTTTGAATTCCAATTTATAAGGCTATCATCGTCCAAATTAGTAACCCATGATTCGATTTTATCACAATTTGGAGGGTGAAGAATTTTTTGATCATTAATTCCAAGCTTCTCATCGAGAGTGTCTTCCAAGAACAAGTGGTGAAATTCTATCATATCTTCAAATTCATTTATTGATTTTCTTACAATTTCACTTTCAACCACTTCCTGTTCCACGATTTCATCCTCTTCTTCCTCATTCTCACTCTCTTGACGATATAGAGTTTCCACCACCAAAATGTTGTCCTCTCCTTGTTGATGTTGGGGTGGACCCTCATTTGGCACAAGTTCCAAATCATCCACTTGAGCTTGGAGACAATGGGTATATCTAGCAATTTCGGGACAATTCCTTTCATTATGCCCCTTTGTATTATGCAATCTACACCCCTTTTCCCATGCAAAATCAGAAATATTAAGAATGGAACTAGAGTGACTTGGTCCTACAGAAGTATCTATCTGATTAGCAATAGGGGAAGGCACACCCCCATTGTTTGGCTTCGTATTCCACTTGTCTCCCTCTATTGTTGAAAATTTGATTTGGGTGAGGGGCATGGGATTCATACTTCTATTTTTGAACCAAATCATTACTCAATTTGTGAATCATCTTTTTGAGTTCTTCAACCTCTGAATAAATCTCTTTTGGTTGAGCTATGTTATTGCTAGTTCCAGTAGGATTTGAGTAATTGGTGAGATCTTGACTTAACATTTGAGTTGGATTTTGAGCCACTTGATTTGCATAGGGATTCACACTTTGAATCAAAATTGGATTGGGGAAAGGAACTATAGCCTGAGAATTAACCGGACTGGCTCCTTGCATAGTCTGTTGACTATTTTGCAAAAATGAAGGAATGGGGGGAATGGCTGTGATCGGTTGAATTGGAATGGGTGCGTAAGCGGGTGTTGATGAATATGGTTGTTGATAAGGCACAACATTTATGCCTGATATTTGTGGTGCCATGATCTGATTCATCATAGGAGCTTGACCATATGGACCATATTGTCCTACCATAGGCATCTGGGAAAACCCATAACCCTGTGGTGTCATTTGTTGTTCAATGGTCATAGCTTCATTGTAGGCTAGAGCAAGCGTGGTAACTTGAGGATTTCGCCTTGCAAACATTGCCGTCATAGGATCCAATGCCCCAAAATATATTTGCAAAGCTACTACGGGATCAATGGCAAAATGTCGAATTGCTCTATTATAGCACTTCTGAAATCTCTGATTAAAAGTTCGGATTGGCTCACCCTGGCCTCTTTTGCATGTAATGAACTGATTATAAATGATTGTGGGATCTAATGGTGACCTGAATTGGTTGACAAACGCATTCTCCATTTGCGTCCATGACGTAATGGAACCAGTAGGTAAGCAAATATACCATTCGTAAGCCACTTGGTCTAAGCTCATGGGGAAGAGTCTACAAGCCACATCTTCATGTTGAACGTGCAATCTTATCAAAACATCCCTATAGGCCTGAATATGTTCTTCTACGGTCCTTGGGCCATCCGGTTTGTATTTGGGCAAAAATCTCTCTATATTCCTAGGGATCTCATGAATATCCCCTGCAATATTCAAAGGAATGTTATGGGCTCCGTACCAAGGAGGTGGTGGAGGTTGGGCCATTTGATTCAAAATCGATGATGATAACCCTACAAGAACCTGAAAAGTCATAATGTACACTAGTCAAAGACACCACCAATCCCATCCCCAACAAATCACAAAACACCCCCTTTTTCCATTCCAAACAACTACCCCCCCAAAACCTCGACAAAACTCTCGATACCTCCAAGACAACCTACGAGACAAAGAAAATCTTGTAATTAATGAAATTCAAAGAATAACTTCAAAATCAATTTGTTAGTCATGAATGAAAGAAGGAACCATGACAAAGCAATATTCTAAAACAATGCACAATCAAAACACCTTATTCCAAACATCTTATTCCTGTATGAACAATCAAAAAGCGTTAGGACAATGAAATAAACCAATTCAGCCCTCCTTCTAGCGCCAATCTGTTGAGTGGTATTTTCACCCAGTTGTGAAAGTACAACTCTCCTTTAGGATTTGGGTTCCAAATCCCCTCTTGCAAAGAAGTCAAACAAACAACTTCTCCAAGGTCTCCGCTGTATTAGCATTTGCAACTGTGTATTGGTAATCTCAAATGAAGATAATCAATTTAAATGCTTGGAACACCTTAGTGATTGCAAGTAACTGTAAACAAGGGGCAATGTTGTTTTATTTCATCATGAAACTTTAGTGATTGTTCATTGTTTTTTTGGATTTTGTAATTTTTAAATGTTTATTTTAAATAAGTTAAACTTTCTGAAGAAAATAAAATGCAGAGAATGAAAATGCAATGCAGAAAACAAACTGAAAATAAAAATGCACTCAGTATGATGCTATCCTGTTTCGACAAAACCGAAGATGTGAGGTCTCCATGCATGCAACCTAACCTATTGGACTTGCAAAACATGCACAATCCCCATAGACTAAGTGCTGGTTCCTAGGGTACGAAATAACATTTCAGATTTCAAATATTCGCCTAATGTAACCCAAAAAGATGGCATTTAACATTATCTATAAATTCAAAATCTAAAAAATGAAAGAATAAACATTAAATCCATAGCATGCAAAGAATATCTCCTTCTTTCTTGCCCACAAGATGCAAATTTCTGAACACTTCTGCATTAAAAATATGTCATTTTACAATAGCAGAATCTCTGGTTTTTCCAAACCAGTCTATGGAAGAGAAACAACTCAAACAGGTCCAGAATGGCTTCCTCGCCTTCAGCTCTGCAACTCTGCTTGCAGTGGTTTCCGACCCCCTCTGGCCTCTTTGAATGGCGTATTTAAACTTCTGAACAAATTGCTTCTCCTTCCATGACGGTTCGTTTCATTTTTTGGTGGCTGCTCGTTTCACCTTCCCTGACTGCGTGTGCTTTGGTTTCCATTTTGTGGCCCTTCGATGCGTTTTCTCCTCATTGGCTTGCATTCGTTTCCCTCCGTGTGTAACGGTCATCTTAAATGATCATGTAACGCTTTGTCTTATTCATTAGATTTTGTCCTTATGTCCACGTTGATGCAGGTCCGTTACCTTGGCAAAACTGGAACATGTCGCGATATCGTGACACTTCTTGTTTCTCAACTTGGATGCCCCTTTCGAATCGTGAAAATGTAACATGTCGCGATATCGCGACACTTTGCCCTTCCCTTTTGTTTTAATCACGAAAATGCAACATGTCGCGATATCACGACACTTTTTCTCCTTTCTCTTTGCTTTGAATCGCGAAACGCAACATGTCGCGATATCGCGACACTTTTTCTTCTTTGCCACGAATGCAACATGTCGCGATATCGCGACACTTTTTCTTTTTTGGTTTTCAAAATGCAACATGTCGATGATATCGCGACACTTTTTTGGATAAATGCAACATGTCGCGATATCGCGACACTTTTCTTTCTCTCAAATCATCATTCGAATCACCTTTAAAATGCAACATGTCGCGATATCGCGACACTTTTTCTTTCTTGTTTTAATGCAACATGTCACGATATCGCGACACTCTTTCTTTCTTTTAGTCGTGAAAATGCAACATGTCGCGATATCGCGACACTTTTTCTCTTTTGGCTGCGATAATGCAACATGTCGCGATATCGCGACACTTTTTATTCTTTGGCCGCGATAATGCAACATGTCGCGATATCGCGACACTTTTTCTTTTTTGGCCATGATGGTGCAACATGTCGCGATATCGTGACACCTTTTCTCTTTTGGTCGCGATGGAGCAACATGTCGCGATATCGTGACACTTTTTCTATTTTGGCCGCGATGGTGCAACATGTCGCGATATCGCGACACTTTTTCTATTTTGGCCGCGATGGTGCAACATGTCGCGATATCGCGACACTTTTTCTCTTTTGGCCGCGATGGTGCAACATGTCGCGATATCGCGACACTTTTTCTATTTTGGCCGCGATGGTGCAACATGTCGCGATATCGCGACACTTTTTCTCCTTGTGGTATTTTGCTTTTTTCCTTGATCTTTAGCCTATGGGCCACTTCAGTCTTCTTGGAACACATGCAAAAAAGGTGGGTCCCCAATTTTGGGGTACGTTGTGGATCAGCCACAACAGCTTCCTTACTTGTGTATTGTTCCTTTCCTTGTTGAACTTTCTATTGTCCAAATTATCCTTAGAAGTCTTACTCTCTATTTTACTTACTTATTTTGATGCTTCTTCTTCTCTGGTACTTGAGCTTGACTCTCCTTTTTCTACTTCATGTTTCCCTTGTTCTTCAAAACTAAGTCATGTTTTGGTGACTGACGATCTTTGTGCATTGATAATCCTATCCAAAGTCTTTAATTTTTTCTCAAACTTTTGTAGCTTTTCCTTGGAGATTTTTACTTCCATCCTTAGTGAAACTATCTCATGTTCTAATTTTTCACACTCTAGGTCTTTTGTATTTAATTCTTCGGTCATGCCTTCTTCCATTTTCCTTACCTCTTCAACCTTATCTTTCAATTCAAAAAGATCTTGTAGAAGATTTGTCTTAAATTTCTTATCCTCTTCTATTTGAGCCTTTAATTCTAAATTCTCCTTGTTCAACTTAACAAGTTCCTTAAGAGGAGCTTCCTCCTTCTCTTTTTCTAAATTTCTCTCTTTTATTTGGTCTTCAATAGGAATTTTTTTTTCTATTACTAAAAGTAGAGTTTCTTCTTCATACCTGTTTTAACTGTCCTTGTTATCTTTTTCTGAACCAACCTCTAGGACTTTAGTTCTGAGAGTATCATCTTCATATTCACTGCTATTAAATCCATTGCAATAATTTGCATCATGATTGAGTTGATCACAAATAAAAAATTCTTCACCCTCTTGTGAACAATGAGCTGCAAGGTGACCTGTATTCCTACATCTGGTACAAAAATTTATCAATTTGGTTACCTCTCCATTGCTTGATTCATCTCTTGAATCTATTTCCATTTTTCCTCCTAAAACAACAATATCAAAATCATATTCTTTTTATTTTATGACCATGTGTGTTCTTTTATTCTTGTGTTTTATGGTTATGCCTTTGCCTTTCTTTACCATTTGTGTTCTTGTAATATCTTCCTTCAAGCTGTTAAACTTTTTTCGAAGGAACCAACTCTGATACCGATTGAAGAAGACAATCTTATACTGAGAGGGGGGGTGAACAGTATAATACCATTTTTTTACTTTTTTTTTCCCAAACAATACTATCCAATATAATCAATGGCAATATCAATAGCAATAACCAAAGTAATGCACAAATCATCACACATAATAGAGAAACCAATTTTATGTGGTTCACCCAATGTAGGCTACACCACAGAGAAAATATTTCACTAAAATTTTCTTAATCAATCTCTTGGAAATCATTTCCCTATTACAATGTTTATGGACCTCTATCCAAAGGAGACATCAATCCCCTAATCAAGATCATGGATCTCTATCCATAGGAGAACTCCTTTCTCCTTAGCTCTGGCCGATGATTTTCTAGAAGAATTGTTGCCCCCACTGCTCTGGCTAATGGATATCTATCCACTAAATACACCTATCCTCACTACCTTGGCTAATGGACTCTATCCACTAGAGACTATCATCCTCTATACTCTGTCACCTACAAATACCTATCTCAAATCTGTACTAAACACAATCCTTTAGTCTAGCACAAATTTGCTCAATATCTATCTTTGGTATGGCACAAACCTATCTTCAAATCTACACCAAACTCTATCCTTAAATTTGTACTAAACCCAGTTCTTTGATCTAGCACAAATATATCCTCAATATTTGTTCTCTAATCTATACTAAACACAGTCCTTCGGTCTAGCACAAATTTATCCTTAATATCTGTCCTCTGACCTGCACTAAACATAGTCCTTCGATCCAGCACAAATCTATCCTCAATATCTATCTTCAAGCCTTAAAATAAATCTTGACTTAATCTTAAATAAACTCTGCTAGATCTACACCAAACCTTAACCCAAGGTTTGAACAAATCAATCAATCAACTTTGCTCACAAGTCTACTCAAAGACTTATCTCAAATCTACCTTGTAAGCTTCCAAAAAATCTCACACCAATCTATTCACAAGTCCTCTCTAGAACTTGTCCAATCTGCTCTCAATTCTTAACTAAGACTTACCTCAAATCTGCTCAACAAGTCTTCAATAGAACTTGTCTCAATCTACTCAATAAGTCCTCACTAGAACTTATCCAATATCTGCTCTCAATATGTATTGTAAGTTTCCACAAAAGCTCATGCAAATCTGTCCACAAGTCTTCTCAAAGACTTGCCTAAAATCTACTCAACAAGTCCACACTAGAACTTTTCCAATCTCATATAAACATAAAGAGAATTTTTAGAGACTCAATATGCTTCTCACTCATCACACTGCTCAATTATTTTCAATCACTCTTTTAGAAACATACAAATAATTTTTAGAGACTCAATATGCTTCACATTCACATCAATACTCAATCACTTTCAATCAATCTTTTAAAAACATACAAAGAATTGTTAGAGACTTAATATGCTTCACATTCACCTTAATGATCAATCACTTTCAATCACCTTCTCAAATCAATTCAGAATATAGAATAATTTATTTCATAGAACTTGAACTATCCCTTTACACATCCACTTGACTAGGCTTAACCAACTCTACTCAACCAATCACTCAATGAAATCCTTGCTCACAAACCCTAGTCCAAGCATATGAACACTCACTCAAAATATTTCCAACAATGCTTATCAACCAATCTCACATAACAATGATACTCATGATATTTGCAAACCCTAGTTCAAGTTCTTCACTCAACCATTCACTTCAACAACAATGCTTATAAACCAATCTCTCATAACAATGATACTTATATTCTTTGCAAACCCTAGTTCAAGTTCATTACTCAATCAATCAGCTCAACAACAATGCTTCTTAAACAAGGTTTATAGCATTCATTTGTATTTTAAAAAACTCATCAACTCATCAAACCAATAAAGGAAACTTAACCAAGTCCTTTTCACTCCAATCTTGTTTTCAGAAATTCACAACCAATCAACTATTTCACCCAAGGAAGAATATGCCCATACCTTTTTCTTAATGAGAAATGGACATCAAAAACCTACCTCAAACACAACCACACCTTTTGTGCCACTTAAAAGGTTAGCATAACATAATTAAACCATCCACTTAAAAGCTTGTCGAATATTATCTTGCAATTCCTTTTAACTTTCAAAGCAAAACTTTTCAATTTGTGAGCAACTCTCCAAAACCTCTAGATAAAAATAAGTCAACTTATCACCTTATAACTTCTCACTTAAAATAATTTGATCTCAAAATATTACCCTTGTTTTAAAACAAATATTTAATCAAATTGCTGGCCCTTACATTTCCCTAACACCACAATATTCTTATAATGATAGAAATATTTATAGCAGCCCTTATAGCTCCCGAGACCTTAAACTAGAACACTTTTAAATTCTAAAACTAATACATCCCTTATACCTCCTATGATCACTTTTACCATAACCTCAATGATTACTTTTCAACACCTAATGCTAGATAATAATAATAAAGTAAACTCAAATATTATAATCATGAGCGCACCCCACAAGCCAAAATATTTGACTTTAGAAGCCACTGAATAACCTTATGACTCCCCTAAATATATCATATAGAATATCTTACCTTAATATTGCCTCCTACTCATACACTTTGGACAACTCGCAGTCACACACTCTCAGCAAATAAACAGGTGTCATTCAGCTATCACTCGGTGCACAAGCTCCAAATTTCTTCTCATACCGACGCTAACTCCGACCTTTGAATTTCATGCTGCCTCAGTGTCAAATGGAATTCTTTTTTATGCACCCAACAACTTATCTGTGATTTCACACACACTGCCAACTCTTTTAACCGAAACTCATTCCTTGATTTTTGTGCGTATTATTTCCGTTGCCGCATCGCAAGATATTTGTTTTTAGTGCACTCACCTTTCTATATATTTTTTGAATCCCGCAACATCTCTTCATTCGCACTTTTTTTATTTCAAAAGATTGATCGATTGCATCCAACGGTTTTTGGCACACAACATTATCATAGTTTTCAACCTTATAAAAGCCTTTTTATATATGAAATTGGCCCTCTTTTCAATAGCATCGGCGCATGGTTTTTTGTGACGTCGTCGAGTTTATTAGACAAGGGTTTTAAGATAATATAAAATATAAGTCTTTGGCCCTCACATCGTCGGTGCGTGAGGTTGCTAAAGGAATAATCATCGACATTACCTTATAATTTGGCACCCATACTTTATAACTTATTTAAAATATTTAATTATTTAATTTTAAATTATTAAAAATAATTTAAATATTAAATAACTTAAATATTTTAAATAACTTTTGGGCTTTTAAACGTTTAATATTATAATAATAAATATTATAATATTATATTCTTTAGGTCTTTCCTTCCACATTTGACATCAATGATAATATAACTCAAAATGTCCAACAGTGAGCTTCAATAGTGGTAAATTTGGTGACCTTCAACAAAGATAGACCTGGTGAGCTTCGATAGTGGCACTGTATTTTATCTATATTTAGATATTTTTTTTATGAGTGTGTAAGTTTTGATAATGGTAGATTTGGTGAGCTTCAACAATGATAGACCTGGTAAGATTTGATGATCAAACTATGTTTTATTTTTTGAATAGGTGTTGGATTTTAAGGTTGAAAATATTTGTTCTAGTGGTTTTATTGTGCAAATTGCAAAGGTGTTCATGCATGAGGTTTCATTTTGTAGTTGGTATTCTTCATGTTTTAGTGTGTTGTGTAGATATAAAATCTTATATCTATATTTTGCAAAGTTGCTAAAGAATGTTTGAGATGGTTCATTGGTTGTACTACAAGTTTGGGGTAAGTATTAACTACTATAACTGGTGTAGCTTGTACCTAAAAAAGCTATTGTAACTGGTGTAGTTGGATTATTAGCTACTATAACTGGTGTAGCTTGTAGGGTTGTTAATGCTACTATAACTAGTGTAGCTATGCCCAAAAGAGACTAGTGTGGATTCTAGTGGTGGTTTCCTAGTGTAATGTTCTCAAAGTTAGCTCTAGTAATATTTGTAATATTTTAAAAATAGTTTTTTGGACCTTTTTGTTACCTTACCGGTATATGGATGAGGGTAACAGGTGAATCTAATATTTTTAGAAAGTTAGAGGTATATTGTAGGGTGGCTAGCTCTTGAAATGATTTCTCCCACTTGTTGAATACTTTTCGTAGGATCAAAAACTACCATTATCAACTATCAAGTGTTGGATGTGTCTCATTCTTTGCCGAAAAAGAATTGTACGACAGGCACTACAGCGCAAAAGACGACGGGTAGGGGGGGTCCGGGGGGCCGGAGGCCCCCAAGGACCCCCGGCTACGGTAAAGGTGATTACATAATAGGTGATGGCTCGGGGTGCATAGGGGGACGCCCTCGGATACAGTGAAAGTGATACATGCCAGCGCAGCCGACGCCAAAATTTTCACCTAATTTTATCGCTACTTTTGGAGCGACCCCCGGGATTCCCACGGTTGGTGGGTGGTTAGTGGGTGTGGGTGGTTTAGCCCATGGTGTTGTATCCACGGTACCCTAATACCACTTGGTGGTTTAGGGTTGTATGAGTTTCCTTATATAATTATTGTAATGTCCCATTTTAGGGACAAGAGAGAGAATAATATATCAAGGAGGATAGACTCTTGTTTGCTGGACTAGCCCAAATTGGGTGAACCAGGGTAAATCTTGTGTGTTATATGTGCATTGAATGATGTCATTATTTCCTAAGTTATTATTTCTGCATTATTTCTAGAATATGTTTTTGTAAATTCTCTTCATTTGGTATCAGAGCCAAGTCATTAGCCATAGGGGGACGCCTTTATTGCTAGGGTTTAAATCCGTTTAAAGAAGATCTAGGGTTTCTAGGAGTGAGAGGAAACCTATTCTGGAGTGGGAGTTACGCAGAAGGAGTTTGAAGGAAAAATGTCAGGAAATAATTCAAGGATAGAAATCGAGAAATTTGACGACAAAAGTTTTGAGCTATGGAAGTTAAAGATGGAAGATATGCTCGTGGACAGAGATCAGTGGGCTGCTATTTTAGAAACAACAAAACCTATGGGTACTTTTGATGAATATTGGGAGAAGATGAATCGAAAAGCAAGGAGTCTGATTCGACTGTGTCTTGCAGATTTGGTGCTCATCAATGTTTCGAGAGAAGCTACAACAAAGGATCTCTGGGAGAGGTTAGGGGCTTTGTATCAATCGAAGTCCCTAGTGAACAAATTATTCCTCAAAAAGAAACTGTACAATCTTAGGATGCATGACGGGGATTCAGTTGCAGATCATCTGAATGCATTCAATACAGTGGTAAGTCAACTAACATCTATAGAAATTAAGTTGAGTGAGGAAGATAAATGCATTACTTTGTTATGCTCTTTACCAGATTCATGGGATAACTTAGTAGTAGCAATTGGTAGTACAACTTCATCCACATTGAAGTTTGAAGATATAGTGGCATCTCTATTATCTAAGGATATGAGGAGAAAAGCCATGGAGGGCACATCTAAGGAAGCCCTAACAGTGAGAGGGCGTTCCAAGGAGAAGGACAAATCTAGATATGGTGATAGGTCTAAGTCTAAAGGTAGATCCAAGTCTCGGGGGAAGTTTGAGAGAAAATGTTGGAATTGTGGCAAGCCTAGTCATATGAAGAAGGATTGCCGATCAAAGAAAGCTAAGTCTGGAAAAAAGTCTGATGAATCGACTTCCACAGAGATGAATAAATCCATTGATGAAGTAGGGGATGTATATCTGGCATCCTCATCGTGCTCTGCACGATCAAATAAAAATGATTGGTTGATTGATACTGGTGTCTCTTTTCATATGACTCCTCATAGAGGGTGGTTCAGTGAATATGAAAGATATGATGGAGGGGAGGTACTATTGGGAGATGATTCACCACTCAGAATCATGGGTCGTGGAAGAGTGAAAATTTTGCTGCAGGATGGTAGGGTTAAGATCCTACCAGGTGTGATGCATATTTCGAGACTTGCTAGAAATTTGATTTTGATAAGAAAAATGGCCGATGCAGCAGTGAATGTCAATTTTGGCAAGGATTCATGCAAAATGGTTCGTGGATCAATGGTGTTGGCAAGGGGAGTTCGGATTGGAACATTGTATAAGCTATTGGGAAGCACTATGACAAATGAGTGCAATAGCTCAACTATTCTTGAGGTTGATTCTGATAAAAGCTCAACACTCTGGCATCAAAGGATGGGACATATTGGAGAAAAGGGATTACGTACCCTGTACACAAAAGGTATGGTTCATGGTATCCCTAATTACTCAATGTCTTTCGAGTTCTGTGAACATTATATTTATGGTAAACAGAATCGAGTTAGTTTTCCATCTCGGTGCCACAAGATCTAGTGGGGTACTAGATTTGATCCACGATGATATTTTTTGTCCTGTTCCTATGCCGTCTCTTGGAAAATCACGGTATTATGCTTCCTTTCTTGATGATTTTTCAAGATATGCATGGATTTACTTTCTTAAGAGCAGAGATGAAGTGTTTGAAAAATTTAAGGAATTTAAAGCACTTGTTGAGAATCAAACTGATAAAATAATTAAGGTGTTGAGGTCTGATAATGGAGGGGAATATTGTTCTAATATATTTGAGAAATTTTGTAAGCAATGTGGTATTGCAAGACAGAAGACTACTCCATATACACCTCAACAGAATGGAGTTGCATAGAGGTGATGCAGGAGCATCCGAAAGCGGTAGAGCAATCTTGCATCTTCAATTTTCTTTTTATGTTCAGTACCTTTTAACTTGTTGATTTTACGAAGTGGGGAAGGTTTTGTGAAGCAGTTTTGGTTTGGAATGGTTTTAAAAGGCAAGGAGGGGAAGGGTCACGAAATCGCGACGGTCTCACTTTGCAAAAGTAAAGGGCTTCAGTTGTCGCGATATCGCGACGTTCTATTAAACTTTGCAGAGGAGGAAGGTTCTGTCGCGATATCGCGGCTAATGTGAAGTCGCCACGTGGCACAGTGGGTCTAAGGCGCGAAAGTGGTTAGAAAGTGCAAGGCACCGTGGAACCAAGTTGCGGAGGTGGTTAGGTCGCGATATCGCGACAATTTGGATCGAAAGAAGGCGAAGCAGTGGTTGGGTCGCGATATCGCGACATGTCGCGAAATCGCGACATGTCGCGATATCGCGGCCAAAGGAAGGCAGCCCGAGACAAACACGCAGACGGCCATACAAGGCCGGATTTGACACATGGCTGCCACGTGTAATGAGACAACTCAGCCAGTGAAGAAAAAGGGACCAGAATGGGACACGAAAGCTTCCGCGTAAATTTAAGTGGAGTTGACGGCCGCGTATGGTAAGGTTAAAATCAATCAATACAACAGTTCGAAGGATGGAGATTTGAACAAAACATCGGTGCAGAAGAGCAGTCTAACCTAGGGCAGCGGTTGCAGAGTAAGGAAGACCATTAATGTAGGACTCTTGGTAGATCGGGCAGATGGCCCATTTATGATCAAAATTTTGAAAACCCCGAAAAGGGGGGAAAGTTTGAATTTGAATCTTGTTAGGCAGGCATTAATTGCCTAGAGGATCGGGGCCTCGATAAAACCCAAAATTTTGTAATAGGGACGGATGGTGAAGTCGGGATTGGGGAAGAGAGACTGTAAGCCTGGAAAAATTATTGTATGACTGTGTTAAGAAATTTAATGAAAGTTACTGTGATTCTACTTTGAATTTGTGGTGTGAATCCCGGCTTGCCATCAAGTGGTATCAGAGCGGGAGCTCCTGAGAGTGTAACAGATCGCCGGAGAAGGAGGCAGTTACACCAGGATCTGTGGAAAGATTTTCTAAAAAAAAAAAAAAAGAGAAATATAATGCCTCCACGAAGGAACCGAGGCGGAGGAGGAGATGTGGTGCCGGTCGAAGACTTCCGAGCCTTGCAAAGGCAGGTTCAAGCCCTGCAAGCAGAGTTACGCAGAAGGCGCGAACCCGGAGGGGATGAGGAAAGTGAAGACGAAGTTGAAGAGGAAGAACAGTCTGAGGAAGAAGAAGAAGCTGTGGATCCAGCTCAAGCCCGGTTGTATAAGGCCATCTCTCAGATTGGAAAGCAGCCTAAAATGGAGGTTTCTACATACTCGGGAAACCTAAATCCAGAAGAAGTGATTGACTGGATAAATGATTTAGAGGAATATTTCGAGTACGAGGAAGTTGAGGACCCTAACCGGGTCAGATTTGCTAAGACTAAGTTGAAGGGTCATGCCAAGCATTTGGTGGAGAGGAATACAGTTGGAGAGGAATAGAAAAGGGAAGGAGAGAATAACGAGATGGGATAGAATGGTGGAGAAGCTGAAAATACAGCTCATCCCGGCAGATTACGAGTTAGATCTCGCTAAGAAAAATGCAGAGCTTGAGACAGACAAACAAAACTGTCCAAGAGTACACTGAAGAGTTTTACAAAATTTCTATTAGAACAGGGCATTTAGAGGCAAACAAAGAGAAGGTGGCCCATTACATTAATGGGTTGAGGCTTGGTATCCAGGAAGAACTGAGCCTGGTTCGAGTAAACACCATTGAGGATGCTTACCAATTTGCCTTGAAGGTAGAAGAAAAGCTGAACAGGCGGTTTGAAGGCAAGCAAAGAGGAAGAGGCCGAGGTGGAAGGACTGGTGGGAGGACCAGTGGGGAAAAGTACAAAGATCCGAAGAAGACTGGTGAAGCCAGTAGTAACCAAGAACAAAAAGAAGAAGATGTTTATCAGCCCCGAGATCAGAACAGCTACCCAAGAGGACGGGGTGGATCTGGACGAGGATTTGGAAGAGGAGTATTTCGTGGAACATGTTTCCACTATGGTGAAGAAGGACACCGGGCATTTGAATGTCCACAACACCGAGAAAGAACAAACAAGAGGCCTGAGGGCCCAGCCGGAGCTGCCGTGGCAGAGGAGGATGCTGAATCTGAGCATTCCGAAGAAGCGGAGAGAGGAGAAACAATGATTGTAAGAAGAGTCTTGTTGAATGAGGAGAAGGACACAGACCAGAGGAAAAGCTTATTTCGCACTAGATGTAAATGTGCGGGCAAGGTTTGCAATATCATTATTGATAATGGTAGCACGGATAACCTGGTTTCGAGGAAATGGTTACAAAGTTACAGCTAGAAAGGAAGAAGCACCCACACCCATACCGGGTCGCATGGTTACAAAAGGACCACAGAGCTTTGGTCAACGAGCAGTGTTCTGTTAAATTTAACATTGGAAATTATTGTGATGAGGTCCTGTGTGACATCTTGCCCATGGATGCTTGCCACATGTTGCTGGGGAGACCCTGGCAGTTTGACCGGAGTGCAGTACATGATGGCCGTGCCAACACCTACTCATTGACAAAGAATGGTGTACGCCATAAACTAAAGCCCTTGAAGGATGCAGATGAAAAGGTATGTAATATTTCCAGAGTCTGTTTAGTTGAGGGAAGAGAGTTTCTGAACGGGTTAAAGCATGAACATTTATGTTATGCAATAATCCCTAGAGTTAGGGGGAAGGAATGCCAGGATACCCCAGCAAAAGTTCTAAATCTGCTGGAGGAATTTCCAGACATTGTGTCTGACAATGTACCTGAGGGCTTACCCCCGTGGAGAAAAATTAGCCATCATATAGATTTAATACCAGGATCAAGCCCTGCCAAATAAAGCTGCACACAGGATGACACCTGTAGAGACTGAGGAATTAAATAGACAGGTCCAAGAATTATTAGAAAAGGGATTGATTCGGGAAAGTTTGAGTCCATGCATAGTACCTGCAGTGCTGGCGCCAAAGAAGGATGGGGAATGGAGGATGTGTATAGATTCACGGGCCATCAACAAAATTACTATTAAGTACAGATTCCCGTTACCAAGAATGGATGATATCATGGACTGTTTAAGTGGAGCTGAGTACTTCACAAAGATTGACCTGAAAAGTGGCTATCATCGATCCGTATCCGAGAGGGAGATGAATGGAAGACAGCCTTCAAGACAAGAGAAGGCCTGTTTGAGTGGTTGGTCATGCCCTTTGGACTCGTCCAATGCACCAAGTACCTTCATGCGGCTGATGAATGAAGTACTGAAAGAATTTCTAGGAAAGTTTGTTATTGTTTATTTAGATGATATATTGATATTCAGCAGGAACCTGGAGGAACACCTGATGCATATCAAAAGGGTCTTTGAAAAGCTGCGAGAAGAACAGTTATTAATAAATTTGAAAAAGTGTAATTTTGTCAAGAAGGAATTGGTATACTTGGGGTTTGTAATCTCAACAGAAGGTCTGAAGATGGACCCCGAAAAGGTGAGAGCCATCATTGAATGGCCTACTCCAAAGAGCACAATAGAAGTGAGGTCATTCCATGGTCCGGCCAGTTTTTATAGGAAGTTCATAAAGAACTTCAAGCAGTATTTGTGCACCTCTCACAGAGACAATGAGGGGAGATAAAAAGGAGTTCAAATGGACATCAGGGGCTGAAAGGAGCTTTGATACATTAAAGAGAAAAGTTACAGAGCAGCCTGTTTTGGCACTTCCAGACTTCAACAAGGTATTTCAGTGGACTGTGATGCCAGTGGCAGTGCAATAGGGGCTGTACTGAGTCAAGGAGGCAAGCCAGTTGCTTATTTCAGCGAGAAGTTAAATGATGCTCGAAAAAAGTATTCAGTCTATGATCAAGAATTTTATGCTATAGTTCAGGCCCTGAAGAAGTGGAGACATTATTTATTACCAAAGGAGTTTGTACTGTTTACTGACCATCAGGCTTTGCAATACATTAACAGTCAGACAAAACTGAACCAAAGGCACATGAAATGGGTGGAGTTCCTCCAAAGTTATACCTTTGTGCCGAAACACAGAAGTGGGAAGTCAAACAGAGTTGCAGATGCCTTAAGCAGAAGGCAGACTTTGCTGACTAGGTTGACAGTAGAAGTAGTGGGATTTGAAGAACTGAAGGGTCTGTACCCTGCAGATCCAGATTTTGCAGAAGCCTGGAAGGCTTGCTCGATACCTATTACTATGGATAGAACAAAATGGTTGGATTTCTTAATCCAAGACGGAATGTTGTTCAAGGGTAGTAAGTTGTGCATTCCCAAAAGTTCCATGCGGGAGAATTTAATCAAAGAGAAGCACAACGGAGGATTGGCTGGGCATTTTGGTCGGGATAAGACCATTGCCTTGGTTGAGGAAAATTACTACTGGCCACAACTTCAACAAGATGTGCGGAAGTTTGTACAAGGTTGCAGAATATGCTAGATGGCAAAGGGTGTAAAACAAAATACAGGGCTGTACCAGCCATTACCTGTGCCTGAGAGACCATGGGAGGACATAAGCCTGGATTTTATTCTTGGATTGCCGAGAACACAGAGGGGAAATGACTCAGTATTTGTGGTGGTTGATCGGTTCTCCAAAATGGCACATTTCATTCCCTGCCAAAAGACAAGTGATGCAGTTCACATTGCTGGGTTGTTCTTCAAGGAAGTGGTACGACTTCACGGTCTACCAAGAAGTATAGTTTCAGACAGAGATACCAAGTTCGTTGGGTATTTCTGGAGAACTCTGTGGAAGAAATTGAAGACAGACCTGAAATTCAGTTCAGCATACCATCCACAAACAGATGGGCAAACGGAGGTGGTCAATAGGAGCCTGGGCAATTTACTGAGATGTTTGATAGTGGATCAACCCAAGGGATGGGATTTGGTCTTACCACAGGCAGAGTTTGCATATAACAGTTCAGTTAATAAAAGCACAAATAAATCTCCGTTCCAGATAGTATATGGAAACAGCTCGAGGAATGTGTCCGAACTAAGAAAGTTGGACGTAAGAGAAAAATGTAGTGCCGAGGCAGAGGAATTTGCAGAGCATATGAAAAGTCTCGCATGAGGAAGTAAGAAGACAAATTACAAAAATGAACAAATCAATATAAGACAAAGGCAGACCGAAAGCAGGCGGTACAAGGACTTCAAAGTTGGAGATGAGGTTATGGTGCATCTCAAGAAAGAGAGATTTCCTGCCAAGACTTATAATAAATTGAAGATGAAAAAGTTTGGGCCATGTAAGATACTGGGAAAGCGAGAATCAGGAAATGCATATGAAGTAGAATTGCCGAGTTGGCTTGATATTTCACCTATTTTTAATATTTCAGATTTAGTGGAATATCATGAGGGAGAAGGTACAGAAGTGCAAAGTTCAAAATTATGGCAGTTTCCAACATCTACTCCAAGCACAAATGAAGCCGAAGCAGTATTGGATACCCGTGAAGGCAGAAGCACCAGAAATAGACAGTACACCGAGTATTTGATCAAGTGGAGGGGCAGACCAATTGAAGATGCAACTTGGTTGTCTAAAACGGAGGTTGACCGCCTGGGTCTTCCTCTAACAACCCAAAAGTGAGGATCACTTTTCTTTAATTACCCCGGGTGTCTGATGCAGGAGCATCCGAAAGCGGTAGAGCAATCTTGCATCTTCAATTTTCTTTTTATGTTCAATACCTTTTAACTTGTTGATTTTACGAAGTGGGGAAGGTTTTGTGAAGCAGTTTTGGTTTGGAATGGTTTTAAAAGGCAAGGAGGGGAAGGGTCGCGAAATCGCGACGGTCTCACTTTGCAAAAGTAAAGGGCTTCAGTTGTCGCGATATCGCGACGTCGCGATATCGCGACGTTCTATTAAACTTTGCAGAGGAGGAAGGTTCTGTCGCGATATCGCGGCTAATGTGAAGTCGCCACGTGGCACAGTGGGTCTAAGGCACGAAAGTGGTTAGAAAGTGCAAGGCACCGTGGAACCAAGTTGCGGAGGTGGTTAGGTCATGATATCGCGACAATTTGGATCGAAAGAAGGCGAAGCAGTGGTTGGGTCGCGATATCGTGACATGTCGCGATATCGCGGCCAAAGGAAGGCAGCCCGAGACAAACACGCAGACGGCCATACAAGGCCGGATTTGACACATGGCTGCCACGTGTAATGAGACAACTCAGCCAGTGAAGAAAAAGGGACCAGAATGGGACACGAAAGCTGCCACGTAAATTTAAGTGGAGTTGACGGCCGCGTATGGTAAGGTTAAAATCAATCAATACAGCAGTTCGAAGGATGGAGATTTGAACAAAACATCGGTGCAGAAGAGCAGTCTAACCCAGGGCAGCGGTTGCAGAGTAAGGAAGACCATTAATGTAGGACTCTTGGTAGATCGGGCAGATGGCCCATTTATGATCAAAATTTTGAAAACCCCGAAAGGGGGGGAAAGTTCGAATTTGAATCTTGTTAGGCAGGCATTAATTGCCTAGAGGATCGGGGCCTCGATAAAACCCAAAATTTTGTAATAGGGACGGATGGTGAAGTCGGGATTGGGGAAGAGAGACTGTAAGCCTGGAAAAATTATTGTATGACTGTGTTAAGAAATTTAATGAAAGTTACTGTGATTCTACTTTGAATTTGTGGTGTGAATCCCGGCTTGCCATCAAGAGGTTGAATAGATCACTGATGGAGAAGGCTAGAAGTATACTCAGTGGTGTAGGTTTGGCACAAGAATTCTATGCAGAAGTAGTGAGTGCAGCATGCTACTTGCGAAATCGGTCACCTACATCAGCATTGCCAGATCAAACTCCATTTGAAGCTCTATTTGGTAAGAAACCTTCTATTTCACATCTCGTAGTTTTTGGTCGTGATGCATACATGCATATTCCAAAGGAGAAAAGAAGTAAGCTAGATAATAAGGTCATTAAATGTATCTTTATTGGTTATAAAGATGGTGTTAAAGGATATAAGCTTTGGAATCCAAAAACTAAAAGTACAATGTATAGTAGAGATGTGGTGTTTAGGGAGATGATCAATGATTCCAGGAAGGTAGTTACGGAAGAGGAACCTGGAACAGTCCAATTTGATCTCATGGAAAACTATCAGACAGTAGAGGATCTGGAAGAGGAGCATACAGATGAGAATATGGAAGAGGAGCATACAGGTGAGGATCTGGAAGAGGATGAAGAAGAGGTTCATACACCAGTGGTAAGGAGATCAACACAGGAAAGGAAGCAACCTAAAAGGTATAGTCCATCTCGCTTTTCCTACTTCTTTTGTACTATCTTGTTATTGATGAAGATCCTAGAACAGTTAGAGAAGTCGTTAATTTTGGAGAGGCAAACCGTTGGGAAGAGGCCATGGATGAGGAAATGATGTCTCTAAAAAAGAACAGCACATGGGATTTAGTGAAATTACCAAGTGGTAGGAAACCAATAGGTTGCAAGTGGATCTTTAAGAAGAAGCAAAATGTCGAAGGTAAAGTGGAGAAATATAAAGCTCGCCTAGTTGCTAAAGGTTTTTCCAGAGTTGAAGGAATTGATTATGGTGAAGTTTTTTCTCCCGTTGCAAAGCTAACATCAATTAGATTTATGTTAGCTGTGGTCGCTGCATTTGATCTTGAAATAGAACAGGATGGATGTGAAAACCGCATTCCTTCATGGAGATTTGGAGGAAGAAATCTATATGAGGCAGCTCGAAGGTTTCACCGTTGCAGAAAGGAGGATCTCGGTATGTAAGTTAAAGAAATCATTGTATGGACTGAAATAATCACCTAGAATGTGGTACCAAAAATTTGATACTTATTTTTAGGAATTGGTTTTGTTCGTAGCAATGTTGATCACTGTGTGTATTCAAAGAAAATTGGTAATGTAATTGTCATTATGGTTCTTTATGTTGATGACATGTTACTAATTGGAAATAGCAAGAAACTGGTCAGGGAAGTAAATTCTTAGTTGGCATCGCAGTTTGACATGAAGGATCTTGGCCCTACAAATTTTATATTGGGTATGCAAATAAAAAGAGATCGCTCTAATAGAAAGTTGTGGCTGGATTAGAAAAAGTATGTTGAGACAGTGTTGAAAAGGTTCAATATGCAGGATTGCAAACCGGTGAAGGTACCTATTTATTTAGGTGAAAAATTATCTGCTGAACAATGTCCAAAAATAGAAGAAGAGGTAGAGGAAATGTCACATATTCCTTATGCAAATGTTGTAGGTAGTTTAATGTATGCCATGGTTTGTACTAGAGCAGACATTGCCCATGCAGTGGGAGTCTTGAGTAGATATATGTCTAAACTTGGTAAAGAGAATTGGACTGCTGTGAAAAGGGTGTTCAGATATTTGCGTAGCACCTCTGATTTTATAATCTGCTATGAGGGTATAGGTAAAGAAAATAGACAATTGGATTTAGAAGGGTTTGTTGATGCAGATTGGGCTGGAGATCTGGACAGGAGAAGATCTACTAGTGCTTATGTATTCAATTTGTTCGGAGGGGCCATTAGTTGGATGAGCAAGAGGCAAACTGTTGTTGCTCTTTCAACTACTGAAGCTGAGTATATGGCAGCCACTGATGCAAGTAAGGAAGATGTATGGCTGCAAAGACTATGTGCTAAAATTGGGTTCTTTCAAGGAGCTGTGAAGATAAACTGTGACAGTCAGAGTGCCATATTTTTGGCAAAGAACCCTGCTTACCATTCAAGAATGAAGCACATTGATACAAAGTTCCATTTCTACAGGGACATGCTTGAACAGAGGAAAGTGTTGCTGGAAAAGGTAGACACCAAGGAAAATGTTGCAGATGCTTTAACCAAGGCTGTAAGCACTAAAAAGTTTAGATTATGTTCAATTGAAATGGGTCTAGCAAAGTATTCAACAAGTGGGAGAATGTTGGATGTGTCTCATTCTTTGCCGAAAAATAATTGTACGATAGGCACTACAATGCAAAAGACGACGGGTAGGGGGGATCTGGGGGGGCCGGAGGCCCCCAAGGACCCCCGGCTATGGTAAATGTGATTACATAATAGGTGATGGCTCGGGGTGCGTAGGGGGACGCCCTCGGATACGGTGAAAGTGATACATGCCGATGCAGCCGACGCCAAAATTTTCACCTACTTTTATCGCTACTTTTCACCTACTTTTATCGCTACTTTTGGAGCGACCCCCGGGATTCCCACGGTTGGTGGGTGGTTAGTGGGTGTGGGTGGTTTAGCCCATGGTGTTGTATCCACGATACCCTAATACCACTTGGTGGTTTAGGGTTGTATGAGTTTCCTTATATAATTATTGTAATGTCCCGTTTTAGGGACAAGAGAGAGAATAATATATCAAGGAGGATAGACTCTTGTTTGCTGGACTAGCCCAAATTGGGTGAACCAGGGTAAATCTTGTGTGTTATATGTGCATTGAATGGTGTCATTATTTCCTAAGTTATTATTTCTGCATTATTTCTAGAATATGTTTCTGTAAATTCTCTTCATCAAGGGCAACCATAGCCATAGATATTCTACACCAATAATTTTTTTGAGTAGGTACAATATTTGTTAATGAATCAACAACATCATTTTTATATCAACTTTCTCCAACATCACCCAATTTCCTTCAATCATCCCTCTCACAAAACAGTACTTGAATCAATATGTTTTGATCGATCATGAAAACCATGATTGTTGGACAAAAATATTACACTCTGATTATCATAGTCAATTCTCACAACCTTGTGCTTAAGAACAAATGTTCAACACAACCTTTGTAGCCACACTACTTCTTTATAGGTATGAGTTGTTGCAATGTACTCTACATTTATTGTGGATAAAGCAACCACTGGTTGATTTTTACTCATCCATCTTATTGTCCTTCCAAATAGTCTAAATACAAGCACTTATGGATCTTCTCTTATCCAAATATCGAATCCAATTAGCATCCAAAAAACCTTGTAGATTTACAATATTACTATCTCTAGAGTTTTCTTGGTAACAGATAACATAGTCTAAAGTTCCATGCAAGTATATGAAGATCCTCTTCACAATAATCCATTGTTCCTTTCTTGGATTAGACATATATCTACAAACTACTACCACTCCATGTGCAATATCAAGTCTAGTATAGACCATTGCATACATCAAACTACCAATAGTGCTAGCATAAGGAACATAATGCATTTCTTCAATTTCCTCATTTGTTTTAGGATATTTTTCAACATATAACTTTTGACCAATAGGATATGGAGTACATATTGATTTACAATCATGCATCCTAAACCTTTGTAGTATCAAATCAACATATTTCCTTTGATTTAACCATAAATTTCTATTTGCATGATCCCTTATTATTTCCATACCCAAAATAAATTTTGTAGCACCCAAATCCTTCATGTTAAATTCAAAATATAATTGAGATTTTAGTAACTTTATCATATCCTTATTATTACCAATTAACAACATGTCATCCACATACAAAACAATGACAACAAAATTTTCACCTTCTTGTTTACAATATACACATGGATTTGCTTTGCTTTTTCTAAGCCTAAGTATCAAACAAACCTATCAAATTTTGGTTCCACAATCTTAGATATTGCTTCAAGTTGTAAAGACTTTTTCAACTTGCATACCAAGTCCTCCTTACCTTTTATCCTAAAAATTTTAGTTGTAACATATATGTCTTCATCAAGTTCACCATGTAGAAATATTGTCTTTATATCCATTTGTTCCATTTCAATATCAAAAGAAGTAGAAATAGACAACAAAAATCTAATTGAAGTTTTTTTAACCACAAGAGAAAAAATATCACCAAATTCAATTCCCTCAACTTGAGAAAATCCTTTTGCTACTAGGCGAGCCTTGTACTTCTTCAACTTTCTTTCTACATTGTACTTCTTCTTGAATACCCATTTGCAACCAACTAGTTTTTTTCTAGGGGGTAATTTCACTAGGTCCCATATCTTATTTTTATCCAAGGACTCCATAATATGTCTTCCTACTAGTGGTGGAAGGGAAGACCCAAAAGCCTCACCCAAAGAGGAACCAGATTCACCTTTTGGATGTCCATGTTGAAATCATGATCCCATTTGTGAAGAAACAAGCCTCTTTTCCCATAGAACCAGGGGCTCCTACCCAAGATTCATTTTGAGTCCTCTTCATAGTTCAACTTGATGATAAAAAACCTTTTGGTACAACCACTATCTCCAAGGACCCTAATGGCTTCCATTTCACCAAATTTCAATGTCTAATGGAATCTATATGGGGTCTACTTCCCTAGAATTTACCTACCAAATTCCAAGAACCCTCTTCCATAGCAATATTTGTGAGCTCGTCAGGAATATGAATCTCATCATCTTTAGGGATAATATTAAATAATATTTTTATCCTGCTAGGTTTAAAACCTTTTATAGTTATCTTAGAAAAAGGTTCTCCTATGTTTAAAGGATGTCCCATCCAATGGGACCCACCTGATTTGCCACCCGATATTTTTCAATTCTATGTGAGTATGCAACACATAAAAATTTTGTAGAACCCACCTTGTGACTCTCTGCTCTCTGAGCCTAAAAAAAAACCTACACTAGAACACCCTCCAAAATCTAAATATGATCCCCCAACCACTCCTTCCTAACTGTCTACTCCTTATCTCCTATCAAATCCTTCCCACTCACCTGCAAATTTCCATCTACTAAATCATTATTGCTAAAGCTTATTTTCAAATCTAATGTTGATCCACAGTAGCAACCATGCACCGTAAAAAAAAATCTCACAAAACCCTTTGACTCCGCTGCTTAAATTTTTTTTTGAAAAAACCCTTTGATGTCGCTGCTCAATTTTTTTTCCACAAAACCCTTTGACACCGCTACTCAATTTTTTTTTGTAGAAACCCTCTGACATTGCTACTCAATTTTTTTCCACAAAACCCTTTGATGCCACTACTCAAATGTTTTTCCACAAAAACTTTTGACACCATGGCTCAATTTTTTTTTATATAGAAACCCTCTGACGTCGTTGATCAATTTTTTTGTAAAATCTTCTAATGTTGTTCAGATTTTTTTCTATAGAAACCCTGTAACACCATTGCTTAGATCCTGCTCCTCCTTTGACACCACTCCACAATAGCAACCATGCTTATTATAATACCACTATGTGGTGATGATGTAATATGGATGGAGCCTATTTCAATCCCATATATTCAATTAAAAAAAATATTATTTAATTTAAATAAAATAATAATTAATAATTATTTAAAATTAATTTAATACGTTGAAAATTCTTCAACTAACTTTTAACTTTTAAATTAATTTTAAAATTATTAAAATTTTATATTTTTACATAATAGTTGTCAAGTTATTTCAATAAAATAAAATAATATTATATTATTATTTTATTTTATTTTTGATGAGGAACCTTTTATATACAACATATCCGCAACATGTGAGGGGAGAGATTTGAACCTGGGCCTCTCACTGACTAGAGAGTTTTAAATAATATAATATTATTTAAAAAATAGACTAATGTTTCTAATGCAAAACCCCTTGTGGTTATAAGGGCTAAGGGAACCATTAGAATACATTAAAATTAAGTTTATGTTTTTAATTAGAAGGATAGGTTTTTTTTTTTAACATGGTGGAATCGGTAGCCACCACGAATTTGGGCAAGCTTTCTAGCTTTTATGGCCGCCATAGTATTCTGCGTTGTCCGCCCTGGAAGTCGCCACACAGATGTTCACTAGGTCCGCCCCTATAACCGCCATGCCATAATCATTTTAAACCTTTTACACCGTTGAAAGCACCAGGAAAGGGACAAGCGTTCAGTCCAACGAGGCCCGAGATTTGAACCTTGGACCTCCGCCCCTCTTATGGGGTTTGGATGAACTAATTGGTCTACACCTCGGACCTAGATGGATAGGTAGTTTAAGTGGGTGTTTTTAATAATAATTTGTGATAGTAAAACTACAAGTTTTATTTAAGTATATGGATCAAATGGCAAAAATATTTTTCTTTTGTTAAATAATGAGTACAACTTTGAGTCTCACAAGGCTTAGATATTTCATATGGATATGTACATGCTCTTAATTTGGAGAGATACAATTGAGGATCTCTTGTAATCTCTAGACACCCCATGATTGCACAACTCCTCGAACATGCAACCCTTTTATATGTATGGAGATGATCTAGAATATTATCTTATAGTGCTATGCAAAACTATCCAAAGTGATATTTATCACTCTATATCTTTCATTACTAGAGAATAAAAAAAATATGTCCACAAGTGAAAAATTACTACAAATGTGTTGCAAGTGTGAACAGGACTTAGCTTGAGACAGGCTTAGAAAAAACTAGTTTTTCTAAGCACAGTGTGAACATGCTTACCTTTTGTCAGCTAATTTTATCGGATGGTCGGCATGATTTTTCCTTCCAATTTCCTTCATTTTCTCCTTATCTCTCTATTCACCTTCCTCCTCTCCTGCCGTCCATTTTCCCTTATCACTCCACTCCCTTCCTCTCCCCACGCTTGCTGCCACCTCCCACTCCACCTCCTACTCCTCTGTTCTCTCTAAAATCCCTGATCTTCCTCCACCTTCCCTTTCCTATGATTATGCAAGTTCTAAACCTATATAAGGTTTATGTTAATGTATTATCGAATGGTTAGTTTAATATATTTTTGGCTGTAATTTTCGTGTCATTTGTTTATTACCTTTGGCCTAACTAATCTAAGGTTAACTACATCTTAGACTTACACTGGTATCAGAGCTGAGGGGGCATGGATCTCGAGGGCCAAGGTAAGGCACGAAAGCTGAAGTGCATGGATCCCGAGAAGCGGTAAAGAATCTATCGCATGGATCTTGAGGAGCGATAGAGTAGCAGTCACACGGATCCTGAGGAGCGCATGGATCTCGAGGAGTGGCAGAGTAGCAGTCACACAGATCCCAAGGATCTGATAGTAGGCTGACATGGTGGCAGAGCTGACAGTAGGCTAACGTGGCGATGAAGCTGGCAACACATGGATCAAGGCTGACCAGGAGCTGACTGGACGTTGATGTGGCAATGGAGTTGGCAACATGTGGATCGAGGCTGACCAGGAGCTGACTGGACACTGACGTGGTGGTATAGCTAGTAGCATGTGGATCGATGCTGACCAGGAGCTGACTGGACGTTGAAGTGGCGATGGAGCTAGCAACACGTGGATCGAGGCTGATGTGGCTAGCTGACGTGGATGAGGCTGATGTGGCTGGCTGATGTGGAGGCGTGCTGATGTGGCGACTGATGTGGATGATGGCACCTGTGTGTGCCATGTGGTGGCATCTGATTGGTTGTCTTACAGGAAAAAGGATTGGCAGATCGATTTCTCGAAGGCAATCAAACTCTTGTGTGTCCGCAGGCTTTGATAAAGCCTGGACATTTGTTTTGCCCACTGCATGTGGGATTAAAAAACTGAGATTTTTTTTTCAAACCTGTATCCGCACCGTATTTAAGATTCACCTCCTTCCGCTTTGTATCGTCCGACTAGCGTGGCCTAGCGACGAAGTTCCCTGCCTTGCAGAGCAGAGACCCGAGGTTGAATCCCGTCGGGGTAAAATTTGCTATTTTTTTATGACTTCGCTTTGATTGGAGGTTTAAATATTGTTGTTTGTTTCTTTGCTACCATTCGAAGTTGCATGGTGCAACGACTAAGTTTGTCGGGTAGACAACAGAGGTTACTGGTTCGAATCCCAACAGGAGTTTAAAAAAAGGTTAAATTTTTAATTAATTTTTTTTTTATTTTTTGTTTTTTTAAAAGGTTTTTTCAAAAAAATTATAATTTCTATATATGTTTTTTGATTATTGTTTTTTAAATATCCATTTCATTTAAAAATAATAATTAAAAATATATATATAGGAAATTGTTAATTTTTTTTTTAAAGTCTATTAAAACAAATTTTAGAATTTTTTTTTAAAAAGGTGCAAAGATCATTTGATATAATTTTTTTTTTGGCATCATACTAAGTTGTAACCCAGTTCATACGGTGTGATTCTGGGTAGATGATCCGGTCAACCGGATGCTATAATGCATTACTCTCTCTGTTGAGAAGAGAGACTCTTGATTCCTTTGACGGGAAAGTCCAGCAGTATGGACTTCATACAGTGTTTTGCCAATTAGAGAATCAAGTGATTGCTCATCTGAGGAAACCAGATTCTGGCTATGAGGTAGATTCTAAAGATAATATCTTCGGGAAAAGGATAGTTGAATCTGAGACGGTTGAAATAGTACCTGAAGGATAGTCAAGTGATAGTTATACACCTGTAGTGCCTGAAGTAGAAACAAGTGAGAGCTATACACCATGCTCTCCTGATTCAGAACCAGAAGAAGCAGAAGAAGAAGAAGAAGAACCAGTGGAGGTGAAACCTACAATTGAAGAATGAAATGTTCTCAAACAAAGTTATGAACCAGCAGCAGCACCTGAAGTCATTATAATTAGTGACGACAAAGCAAAAAATTTCACCTTTCCAATTTTGGGTGATCCTCGAGAAGAAGAACACCAAATCAGTGAGCATATTAAGAAAGCTAGATTTGATTTAAATCAGTAAATCAGTGATCTATTTTGTACTTCTTTGTACTACTTTTTTGAAGTTGCAATAAAGTTTGCTTTCTAATATGGATTCCAATACTAGTCTACCAATCCCTAAGTTCAATGGTGGTGATTACGAGTATTTGTTAATTAAAATGAAAACTCTTTTGATAGGAAAAGGTCTTTGGGATGTGATTTAAGAGGGATATACTGAACCTACTGCTGCGAAATGGGCAGCTTTGAATGTGGCTGATAAAAGGGCTAGAAAGGAAGCACAGAAGAATAATTCTTCCACCCTTTATCATATCCAAGCCACCCTTGATAGAAGTATTTTCCCTAGAATAGCTTCTTTTATAACTGTTGAATCTGCTTAGAATGCTTTAAAAGAAAGTTATAGGGGTAGTGACCAAGTCAAACAAGTTAAACTACAAACCTTGAAATGAGAGTTTGAGACTCTTAAAATGCAAGAGAGTGAAAAGATTGGTGATTACTGTGTGCGTGTGAAAGCCGTAGTAGATAAGATGGTCACTTTAGGAGAAGATGTAAAGCTTGAAGTTATAGTGAAGAAAGTGTTGAGGACACTTCTTCCTAAGTGGAATTCAATTGCCATAATTATAGAAGAATCCAAATGATGTAGGAGCATCCGGTGGCAAAGCTACAATCTTGCATCACCCAAAATGTGTTTTTTTTCTTAAGTACTAAAACTGTCGCGATATCGCGATGCTTTTTGAAGAAGGGCACCAGCGGGCCAATCTGTCGCGATATCACGACATTTTTTTTGAAAAAGCACGGTCGGGACGCCAAACTGTCGTGAAATCATGACATTTCTAAAGCAGCGCAGTCGGGACGCCAAACTGTTGCAAAATCATGACATTTCTAAAGCAGGGCAGTCGGGACGCCAAACTGTCATGAAATCATGACATTTCTAAAGCAGCATAGTCGGGACACCAAACTGTCATGAAATCATGACATTTCTGTAGCAACGTGGTCTGGACGCAAAATGGTCACAAAATCGTGACACTTCCAGAAGCAGGATTTGAAAGCACAGGGACATCTTTGGCAAAAAAGTTCTAAGGCACAAGAATGGTCGCGAAATCGTGACACCTTTGAAGGCAAGCTTAAAGGACGTCGCGAAATTGTGACACCTTCAAAGATAAAGTTTAAAAGAAGTCACGAAATCGTGACACTTCTGGGAGGCAAGACTTGGAAGCATAAAGACATCGCAACACCTTCGAAGGCAGAGCTCAAAGATGTCACGAAATCGCAATATATCCGGAGGAAAGGTTCCACAATGCAAAGATGTCGCGAAATCGTGACATATCCAGAGGGAAGGTTCCACAATGCAAAGATGTCACAAAATCACGACATGTCACGATTTCAAGGCCCGAAACGAGGTAGCAAGTACGAAACACAAAGATGTCACAAAATTGTGACATGTCGTAGTTTCACGAACCAAGGGAGGAAGGCGAGTAAGAAAAGCCTAGACGTCACGATTTTGTGACGTGTAGTGGAATCGCGGTCCCAAGGAGGATGGAGAAGCCAAACGCCAAAACCGTCGCGATATCGTGACCAAAGAGTAGAGAGAAAGTATTGGAGCAAAAATGTCGTGATATCGCGACTAGAGCTCTCACGACATTGACCAGTCGGCGATTATAGAGACCAGTGCAGAGGGACACGTGGCGTGAAGTTACAGAGACCAGTGCATTGTATTGCTGTGTATTCGAGGAAGACCTCTGTTTTAATGAAACTTGCTAGAATTTTTGGCCTATGCATTGTTGATCTCTGCATTCTTGCTGTGTGTTGTGTGTAGTTCTATATCACCAAAGAACTAACTTCTCTATCTTTTGAATCCCTAATTGGCTTAATTCTCACATGAAGAGAGGTTACAACAAACTCCTTCCACAAGTTACGGAGGAGATGATAAAGCCTTTGCTTCATAAGAAGGCAAATGCAGAGGCCGTGACAGAGGACATAATAGAGGTAGAGGCAAAAATAATCAGAGAGGTGGAACTCCTAACAAAGGAGGAAATCAGAACAAAGGAGGATTCTCAAACAGAGGTGAACAACAAAATAGAGGAGGACAACAAAATAGAGGAAAAAAATCAGGCAGAGGCAAAGGAGGAGATAAGTCAAAACAATCTTGCTACAACTATGGCAAACTTGGCCATTATGCTCATGACTGTTGGACAAAAACTTCACAAGGAACTAGTAGCAGCCAGAGCAGTCAGTTTGGAAATTTTGGAGAAGAGGAAGAGGCCACAAATATTTTTCTCTCTTATGGTCAGGCAGATCGGAACATGAATGATACATGGATCTTGGACACTAGGTGTTCAAACCATATGAGTGGCAAAGAAGGGCTCTTTGCTACTCTAAACTCCTCATACAAATTTAGCATCAAATTGGGAGATGATAAATCATTGGCAGTTGAAGGCATTGGAGCAATGGCAGTTCCAACTAAAGAAGGCATCAAACATGTAAGTGATATCTATTACACACCCCATCTTCAACACAATATTTTAAGTGTTGATCAAATGTTAGAAAAGAACTACAAGTTGCTTTTTGATGAGGGTAAATGCACTATTTTTGATAAAAATAACAGTAATAGAATCATTACACAAGTGCCAATGTCAAAGAATAGATTGTTTCCTTTAAAGTTTGTCTAGCCAGGGGGATATAAGTTAGCAAATTTTGCTATTTCCAATCCAAGTGTCCTATGGCACTTGAGATATGGTCATTTGAATTAAGCTAGTTTGAAAATGCTAACTTCACAAGTCTATGAAGGGTGTGCTCTTGGGAAGCATGCCAAATAAAAATTGCCTCATGGACAAGCATGGCGGGCCAGCTATCCACTCCAGCTAGTGCATACAGACATCTGTGGTCCGATGCAAACCAAGAGTCTTGGTAAGAACTCTTACTTCCTACTCTTCATTGATGATTTTACTAGAATGTGCTGGATATATTTTTTGAAATATAAGGATGAAGCATTTGAATGCTTTGTCGATTTCAAAACAAGAGTTGAAAGTGAGAGTAGATATTTTGTAAAATGTCTTAGATCATATAGAGGAGGAGAATACTCCTCTAATGAGTTCTTGAATTTTTGTAAGCAAAACAACATTAAGAGGCAGTTCATAGCTGCCTACTCTCCATAGTAGAATGGTGTCGCAGAGAGGAAGAATCGCACCATTATGGAGATGGCAAGGTCTATGCTTCAGATGAAGCATTTGACTAATTCATATTGGGTAGATGCAGCCAGGACCAGCGTACATATCTTGAACAGAAGTCCTACTACAAATTTGGAAGGACATACACCTTACCAAGCTTGGTATGGTAAAAAGCCAAATGTTAAGTATTTTAGAGTGTTTGGCTCGTTGGCATATTCTCACATTCCTGATGAGCTTAGAAAGAATCTCAATCCAAAGAGTTAGGTATGCATCTTTGTAGGATATTATGAGAATACAAAAGCTTATGGACTCTACAATCCCAGGACAAGAAAGTTTGTGCTTTCCAGGGATGTGATTTTTTATGAAGGGGGAGAATGGGGTAAGCCTCAAATTTTTAGTAATGATGAATCTAGAGATGTAGGTTCTCAGCAGGTGCAACAGCAGACACCATAGAAAAGTAAGCAGTCTCCTCCCAAAGATCCAAGTTCATCTTCTGATTCAACTTCTTCACCAAGTCCTTCTCCGCAGAGATCAATAAGTTCCTCACCCATGGACATCGATTCTCCATACAAAGGTAAGAGAACTCTACAGAATCATCCATCATATCAGATGTTGGATAAGAATTTTTCAAAAAGATACACTAGGAGTCAAGCTAGTGAAATGAATTCTGTTCTACAAATATTAGAAAATATGCACTTGTATGGTGATGATGTTTCCCAATAGGAACCTAGGGGAGATTTAGTTAACTATGCTTTGTTAACTAATACATAGCTTGAACCTTCTAGTTATGAGAAGGCTTGTATGCAAAATATTTGGCAAGATGCCATGAAAGAGGAGATCACCTCTATAAAAAACAACAACACTTGGAAGCTAGTGAAGCTTCCTAAAGGAAAGAAACATGTTGGATGTAAGTGGGTCTACAAGACCAAGTTTAATGCTGATGGTAGCATCGAGAGGCACAAGGTGAGATTAGTTGCAAAGGGATTTACTCAAAAATATGGAATTGATTATGAAGAGACTTTTGCTCCTGTAGCCAGACAGGAGACTATCAGAATAGTTCTTGCCTTAGCTGCACACAAGGGATGGACAGTCCAACATATGGATGTAAAAAGTGCATTTATAAATGGTTACTTGATAGAAGAAGTGTATGTTGAGCAACCACAGGGATTTGAAGAGAAAGAGAAGGAACATCTTGTTTACAAACTGAAGAAGGCTCTTTATGGCCTCAAGCAAGCACCAAGAGCTTGGTAATCACGCATTGATGGGTACTTTAAATATTATGGGTTCATCAGAAGCAAAAATGAACCCACGCTCTACTACCTAAATCAAGGAAATGACATCCTCATAGTTTTTTTGTATGTGGATGATCTCATTTTTATGGGTAGTAATGAAAAGTTAACATGGAGTTCAAGCACTCCATGATGCAGAAATTTGAGATGAAGGATCTTGGCTTGATGAAATACTTTCTTGGAATGGAAGTACATCAAATAGATTCAGGGATCTTCATCTATCAACTTAAGTATGCTCGAGATATGATTCAGAAGTTTGCTATGGAGCAATGCAAATCAGTTGCAACTCCAATTGTACATGGGATCCAATTAAGCAAGGATGATGGAGCACCAAAAGTTGATGTGACCACTTTTAGAAGCATTGTTGGGAGTTTGATGTTTCTCACCAACACCAGACCAAAAATTTAGTATGCTGTATCTCTTGTTTCTAGATTTATGTCTAATCCATCTGAGCTGCATTTGCAGGCAGCTAAAAGGATTTTGAGATATGTGTTGGATTTTGGAATCCGGTACTACAAAAGTGATACTATCAAGCTTGAAGGGTTTAGTGATAGTGATTGGGGCAACAATATTGATGATATAAAATCCACATCAGGTAACTATTTTAGTCTTGGTTTAGGCCTAATAACTTGGAGTTCCAAGAAGCAAACAGTAGTAGCACTATCTTCAATAGAAGTTGAGTATATAGTGGTGACTCATGCTAGTAATCAAGCTCTATGGCTCTGAAAGGTATTAGAAGAGATTAGAGAGCAGAAAAGTGGTCCAACTCGAATATTTTGTGACAAAATCAATGCCATTCAATTGGCATACAATCCTGTCCACCATAGTAGATCAAAGCATTTTGATATGAAGTACCACTTCCTCTGAGATATGGTGGAAACTGATATTGTTGAGCTTCACTATTACCACACTTTGGAGAATGTCACTGACATATTCACCAAGGTGTTGGCTAAAGCTCAATTTGTAAAGCTGAGAGACTGTATAGTCAGTTCTCTCAACTTTAAGGGGGAGAATTTTGCAAGTGTGAACAGGACTTAGCTTGAAACAGGCTTAGAAAAAACTAGTTTTTCTAAGCACAGTGTGAACACGCTTACCTTTTGTCGGCTAATTTTTTTGGATGGTCGGCATGATTTTTCCTTCCCCTTTCCTTCATTTTTTGCTTATATCTCCATTCACCTTCCTCCTCTCTTGCCGTCCATTTTCCCTTATCACTCCACTCCCTTCCTCTCCCCATGCTCACTGCCACCTCCCACTCCACCTCCTACTCCTCCGTTCTCTCTAAACTCCCTGATCTTCCTCCACCTTCCCTTTCCTATGATTACACAAGTTCTAAACCTATATAAGGTTTATGTTAATGTATTATCGTCTGGTTAATTTAATATATTTTTGGCTGTAATTTTTGTGTCATTTGTTTATTACCTTTGGCCTAACTAATCTAAGGTTAACTGCATCTTAGACTTACAAAATGAAAATCTCAAATACATCATATCATATAGCGTATAATAATCAAATATCTAAAATAATATTAAAAACTTATTAGAAAATTTTCAAATAATAAAAAGCAATGCATCTAGCAAGAACAAGATGCCACTTGAGTCACAGACATTTATCCATGATCATATTTCCACACACAACTATCCACAATCATATTTCCATGGCCTAGCATTACAAATATCTCCAATGGTTCCTTGGGAGTGTTAAATAGATATATATCTATAGATTTTTAAATTGATTACACAAAGGAATAGAAGATACTAAAAATAAAATTCTCAAATACTTCATATATTATATACTACATGTTAATCAAATATCTAAAAGAATATTAAAAAAACTATTAGAAAATTTCTAAATAATAAAAAGTGGTGCATCTAGCAAGAACAAGATGTCACTTGAGTCACACACAGTTGTCCATGATAATATTTCCATGACTAACATTATAAATATATCCAATGGTTCCTTGAAAGCGTTAAACAGAAAGATATCTACAACGTTTGAAATAGATTGCGCAAAGGGTGTAGCTTTTGAAATGGATTAAAGAAACTAAAGATACTACAACTAAAAATCCCAAATACATCATATGATATACCGCATGTTAATCAAACATATAAAATATTTTTTAAATAACTTTTAGAAAAATTCTAAATAATAAAAAGTGGTGCATCTAGCAAGAACAAGATGTCACTTGAGTCACGCACAAATGTCCATAATCATATTTTTGTGGCTCCCTAATGTTAAACAAATATCTACACTTTTGAAATGGATTGCACAAAGGATGCAAATTCTAAAATGCATTGCTCAAAGGAACTGAAGATACTACAAACAAAAATTTTAAACACATCATATCATATAATTCATGTTAATCGAATATAAAAAACTATTAGAAAAAAATATAGTGGTTCATCTAACAAGAACAAGATGCCACTTAAGTCACACATAGCTATTCACAATCATATTTCCATGGCTTGCATTATAAATATCTCCAATGGTTCCCTGAGAATGTTAAACAAAAATATATCTACAACTTTTGAAATGGATTGTGCAAAGGAACTAAAGATACTACAAACAAAAATTCCAAATACATCATATCATATATTGCATGTTAATAAAATATCTAAGAATATATTATAAAACTATTATAAAAATTCCAAATAATAAAAAAGATACATCTAGAAAGAACAAGAAGCCACTTGAGTCACACAACCATTATAAATATCTCCAATGGTTCCTTGAGAGTGTTAAACAAAAATATGCTTGTAGTTTTTGAAATGGATTGTACAAAGGGTACAAATTTTGAAATGGAAGATACCACTTGAGTCACACACAACTATCCACAATCATATTTCTATGGTTAGCATTATAAATATCTCTAATTGTTCCTTGAGAGTGTTAAATAAAAATATGTTTATAGATTTAAAATAGATTGTGCAAAGGGTGCAGCTTTTAAAATGGATTGCATAAAGGAACTGGAAGGCTTTTGAAATGGATTGCACAAAGGAACTAGAAGGTTTTTGAAATGAATTACAAAAGGGAAGGGGAAGGAATTGTCAATAAGAAATGCATATCTTCAATCGCATTAAGTATATATACTAGCAATTTTGTCAGTGTAAATAATTTTTTTTATAATTTTTAGGCAAAAAGGTTCCCTATTATCGAGGGTAACGCTGGTCATTTAAATTTTAAAAAATAAAATTACTAACAAATTGGGACAATCCAACCCAAAAATTTTGGGCTAATGAGCCCCGATAGAGGGTCCCCATATTTGCCAATTCCAAATTTTAGAAATCGAAATATTCGTTAATTAATGATAATTCACCGCTATGCATAACCCTGCTACTTGGACCTCTTATCTTATTTAGCCTTCTTGAGCCTCTTCTTTTATGTAGGCCTCTTCTTATCTAATGTAGGCTTCTTAAACTTTCTTTATTGATGTAGACTTCTTCCCTTCACTATTGTAGTAAGTGTCTACCTTGAAGAACCTACTTCAAAAAGTTATCCATGGTTGAGATTGAAACCATATAGAGATATTTTTAGTGAGTCTGGTTCTTCAATGTAGCCTAGGAATATGCTTCCTTCTCCTCTGCTCTATGTTATACCAATATTCCAAATATGTCAAGGTCAATTCATTCTTGACCTAATTCTTCACTGTTATTTTCTCTTTGAAATCTTACAATGCTTTCTTTTCTTTATGTGTACTTGTTCTTAGTTCTATAGAATCTCTATATTGCTTCTTCTTATCAAAACTTTGTTACTCCTTTATCTTTGTATACAATGATCCATTGCTTCAAATCTCTATACTTATAAATATTTGAATTCTTCTCAATCCTTGAAAGCTAAAGTTCTTTTCTATCTCTTTGTAGTAAGCTATGATGATTCACAATATCTATAGCAACACTACTTTATATATTTAAAATATTTAATGTCTTAAGTTGTATCTAAGAACCCAATATGATTCTCCTCCTTTCTAGAGAACCCAATATCAATGTTAGGGTGACTCTCAATATCCCAAAATGACCAACTTTCTCTTGAGTTGGTTCTTCCTATTGTAACCACCAAAAAGGCTCACACCCGATGCATTCCTATTGCAATAATTGATAAAAGCATAACATGCATACAAGAACATGAAATTGACAACAAATGAATCAAGAAGAAATGTGCTTTATTCCATTGTATTCGAAGTCAAAATCAAATTACAGGTAAATCCCTCTTAGGGATAATCATTTTGATATAATATTACAATAGGAGTGTGTAATTGTTTCCCTCTTAAGGGTAGGTGTGATTTCCAAGTGCCTTTTAGGATGACACGAACTGATCTAGGGTGGAGGTGCCCTCTTCTTCGCGATGGGGAAGGAACTTGATGGTTGTTTCTCCTTTGAAACTGTTCCCTGTGGTCAAGAAACAACACAAGAATACCAAAAATATAGGTAGCCTCTCATGATGAGGCCCTTTTAGGTGATTTGTATAATAACACCATTAAACATGCATAATCAAGAAAACATGAAAAGTGCTTCTAAGCTATGCAAATCGAATCAAGATTCATATAATAGCATAAAGATAAGTAGCAGCTATACTATGCATGGATTAAATGTGTAAAACAAGGAATAAAGGTGCATAAAGAACCATTAATATCCTAATTGAAGCATAAACATAAAGAAGCTAATCTAACCTAATTCTACAATCAAAAGTCTACTAAAATGCCATTAAAACATGAAAATAGCTAATCTAAGATAGTTAACTAGACATAAATGAAAAGAGGAAGGTGGTGATACCTCTACTACAAACTACAGCTTTGGTGAGTGGTCTGCACTATAAACCATGGTTGAAAGCCGTGGTTAGCACTTTGATAGGCTTACCCTCAATTCCAAGGGTAGTGGGCTTAACCTCCTTGTCCAATTGATGTTCAAGGGTCACCTTTGGTGTCCTTATGATAGGTTTTGTGGTTGAATCACTGTGATGGGCCTTCGTTTGCTCGTATTTGCATTTCTTTGTTCTTCTAGGATCTTAGAACTTCCATGGCAAATTGATATTTGGGTGAATAACAAAGTGGAATTCTCAAATGCACGAATTCAATATGCAATTCAATAGGGCTTCGCAGCTCGCTTGATCAATTCACTCTCTCTCGATAATTTGTCAGTGCTTCGATATACAAATCATCTATATCTTCTCGCCATTTGGAGGGGGTATTTATAGAATGCCCTAGTATTGGGGGTGGCTTCTTGGAGAAGCCAATATCAATAAGAGGTGGTTAGGACAGTTGGAATAGAAGCCTCTGGAATATCTCATCCATTAATCACCTTCTTCTAGATCAAATGGTCATTCCAACTGATTTGACTTCGATTGAAGGCCAAATGAACTCCAGTTAAGACCATAGGTCACAACTGTAGTCTAGACTATAAACCATAGGTCTCAGTCATGGTTCAGCTGTAAATTGTGGGTCTAGGATGCGGTTCAGACTGATTAGACCAAGGAGCCCAAACTAAGTGGTTATAACCACTACTCTATCTTGGAATCTATCCAAGATCTTCTATATGGTCTTGTAGCATGTCCATATGAGTAGTCACCCTAAACATGACATGTTTTAGGTGTCTACAGATGCCCCTTTTAAGATGTGTTATGATATTGAAAAACACTAAGCAAAAATAGACCTAAAATAATGTTGAAGATTCTATGATGATCATTAGTCAGATCAAAATTAGATGCCCCAGGTCCAGCAAAAGGATGCGCATCTTGGAATCATTGCTTCCAACTCTTTGGAGGCTTAAACTTGAAAATTTTACACTCATCATCAAAAATTTGAGTAGATTTGGTGCTACAATAGGAGTTAGGCCTATATAATTGAAAGGATGAGAGTTACAAACAAATTATCATATTTTCTATTTTCCCCCAGCAAAGGGGTAAGCTTATGATAGTTGTTTGACAATGATTCACAAGGAAGAACACAATTTTGAAAATATCAAGGGATCTACGATTTTAGGGATCTTCTATTTATTTTGATTATTATTTGATATTATGACTACCCCCTCAAGCGATGAGTCGATGAGAGTAATGACAATGAATAAAGCGATGATGTCGCTTGACCACCATGGATGATTTGAACAAATTTAGATTTGAGCATATTAATGCATTGGCTAGGCCTAGTTCAACTTTTTATTCCAACTGTTAATCGTATTTAAACATTTCTATCCCATGGAGAAGTTGGGCTACAATAGCCATCTTAGGGAATCAAATTGATACAAATCCAACCAGATTTGTGTTGAATAAAATTATCGATGATTTGCTAAAAATAGGTCATAGAAGAAATGACATGCAACACCTCGTTCTCGTGGAGCAGTCCAGCCATGAAGGCCTTCTTAGGGATTGAAAAGAAGCATATCAGATCAATGATGAAAATTTTACCCCAAATGTCCTTATGGTAATTTACTCATCCTATCATATTACATGGATCGTAAGTTGCTACAACCGCCAAGTGTATAGGGTAAGTTACTGAATACAAGTCGCATTTGGTGTTTTAATTATTTGATTATTTTGAATGTTTTGATTTATAAATTGAGTTTATTTATTTGGTTGGGAGGTGCATCACTCAATGAAAAAATTATCATAGCGACGACCTCGTTTGAATGTACTTTATAATCTCATCCATATTTTTTATTTTTTATTGGATCCCGATGCTTGATTATCACTAAATTTCCAAATTAATTTGATTTTATTGAATCATGACCCAATGGGAGGCATTAATTTATCTTTTTATCCCTTCCCATGGTGGGATTTTTCTAAATTGCTTGCCAGTTGCAAACCGTGGCTAGGGTCCATGGTTCCCATTTGCAATTTTGGGAACCGCAGCTAGGGCCTACGGTCCACGTGAAACATGAGAGGCTTATAAAAAGTCTAGCTTTCAAATGTCTCTCATTATTCCTTAATAGTGAATTGCAAACTGGAGCTCTAACAATAACAACTATGAACTTACCTAACATCCACCAAACTTTTACCTGCACACTTACAACACGATGGTAGAGCGCGGACAAGCTTATTCGAGTCGCAACGAATGAGGCGTGGGCAAGGTAATTCAAAAACCAATACATCACATCCATTACCACTAAAATAAACCCAATTAATTAATTGATAAATCAATCTCACTAAATTTTTAGCAATGAACCTCACCTTAGGCTAGGGTAGCTTAGGATTTAATTTTTTTCATTTTTTTGTCCGCGGTATCGCACCCGATGGGATCTCAATTGGAGACCGTAGGTACCAGTTGCAATTTCCAATTGGTCAATTAGGGACTATATCTGCCAGCTGCAATCAACATTTAAATTCCCAACAATCAATTTTTGACCACATGTAGACCATAGGGTTGACCTTTCTGAATGACAATTTTTATTTGTAGGTCTTCATGATGACATGTTTTTGTAATTTTTATTAGTTTTTAACTATTTTTGCTTATTTTAGTTAGATTTTTTCTTATATCATACTTTTTATTTTAGAGGTTGACCTCTAGAGCTTGAGAGCCTAACCTTCTTAAGGCTCTGCATGGAGATCTCACTCTCGGGGAGTGAGAGTGGTTCAGAGCTGTCGAATTTGGCTATGTATTGGATCTACCCACTATTAGGGTAGATCAAGCCTATTTGACTACGTTGGCCTAACGTTGGAATGCGTGGACCAACACATTTCACCTGCCTATAGGTGAAATGATAGTTACCTTAGAGGACATTTACAGGATCTTTAGGATCCCCATTGATGGTGAGGCCATCGTCTCTTTGACTTTTGGAGCTAAGGAGTCCATATTTGATGCCATCTTCGGTACCAATAGTGAGGAGGCTCAATGCACCATTGACCACGAAGGGGTCCACATAGGCTATTGGTATGGGAAGAATGTCTTCTCTGTACGCGAGTCCATTTTCATGCACCTAGTTGTACAAGTTGTGCTTCCAAACTCCTTGGGTGCGAGGATTCTCTAGAACCTTCTAGCTACTATGTGTAGAGTTGTTTAGATTTCCATTCAATAGCCATTACTCATAGCCTAGGGGAGTACTCTACTGTACTAGCTGTATCGAGAGCTCTACCAGATTACTAATAGGAACCATCGAGGGATCAGCTGTAGTATACTTATTTAGATTTGGGACTGGTAGCATATTAGGATAGAGCATCATAGGGAGCTGCCACTACACATTATAGAGATCGATGATGACCATCAGTGCTATGTTGCATACTGGCCTCGAGAGGAGGAGGGATTCTAAAGGAAGACCCATGTTGGTGACGTCCAGTATTACATTACACGATTTGCAAGACTCAGTCCAAATGATATCGAGTGGTGGCCCTATATGGAGTGCCTTGACTAGCCTGAGGTCGACGAGCGGCTTTGACAGGCTCACCAGAATAGATGGTTACTCGGTTGGAAGGCTGAGATCAAAGAGTACTAGTTTTTCTTTTACATCCTATGTCAATTTGGTATGGTGCAAGACATCTCAAATATTAGGTGATCGAAGACTTTCCTTAAGACCTCTGCATGCTCTTCTCACAGAAATGACTTGGCTAACAAGTTATCAATATAATATTCAAGAATTTTTTACATATAGTCATGAAAAATGTATGTCATAGCCAGATGATATGTGGCACTAGTGTTTTTGATGCCAAATGACATAACTTTATAGTAAAACATTACCCATGGCATTATAAACATAGTTTTATGTTGGTCTTCTAATTTAATCCAAATTTTATTGTAACCAAAAAAACCATCCACTAAGGAGAGAATTTCATGACCTACAGTTGCATCTATGAGAGAATCAATATTGGGAAAAAAAAATGAGTATTTGGGTGTTGCTTTATTTAGGTATCTAAAATCCATGCAAATACGGATTCTTCCATCGAGTTTTCCCATGGGTACCATATTGGACACCCATTCTAGATAATCGATGGAAATCACAAATTCCACATCCAACAACTTTTATAGCTCATATTTCACCATTAAGGCTACTATTGGGTGCATTTTCCTAAGCTTTTTCTTGACCAACTTCTTTGTCAGATCTAGTGAAAGGTTATGCGTAACCAATTTTGGTTCTAGACCTGGCATATCCTTGTACTTCCAAGCAAACAAATTTGGTCTCTCTTTCAGTAGAGGGATAATGGTGGTCCACTCATCTAGAGTGAGACTCTCTCCAAATTTAACCTTCTTTGTACTGGTGAGATGATTACTGATATCCACCTCAAAGGTTTCCTCTACTGATATATGCAATCCCTCCTCAAGCTGATGAGGCGTAGGAATCATATGGATGTCATCAATCGGGTTGATTGGTTCTGCATTAGAAGAATTTTTGGCATGATAAACATCATATGCATAGCCTGGTGTAAAATGTAAAGGTTGCAACATTTCTTCATTGGAGAAGAAATCCTCAAGCTCAATGGGTGAATCAGCGCAATCCCAGTCGATAGCATCTTTGTTAAGATACAATAGTTTAGATGGATCTACTGGATTACGGAGTAGAGTGATCAAATCAATGGAGACCATGTTTATGGAATGGAATTGATATCCAAGACCACAAGGACTGACCTCTATGAAATCTACATAATTCTCATATCCATGATTTGGCTCTAATGGCACAGGCACAAAAGGGTCTTCCCTATGAGGACTATGAATAACTAGATTCTACCTATGCACTGTATGCAAAATATGATTGTTTGGCTCACAGAGCTGCATGTAGGTCAAAAAAAGAGGATTAACCAACTGATGGATTTGATCCAAGTTTAACCTTCTTGCTCTCAGACACGGACCAACATCTAGTTGTCGATAAACCTTATCAATATCGATGGGTTGATGATGGTAACACAAATAAGGAGGGCCAAGGTAGGCCCTCTCTAGATAATATTCTTCATCACTATCATAATATAATCCTTCATTCACCCCCACTTCTAGAGGATGCTCCTCCAAATGAGGCCCCATGAATCTTATTTCTTGCATGCTATTATCGCTATCCAAAAAAACCAGATAATTATACCTCATGTATGACGCTACTGAGAAAAATAGCTTGATCTCATCCCCTGAATGATCAACATTGGGAAGGATCTCTTTGGTATCCTATACAGACTCAATAGGTAATAAATGATGCACGTGCGAGGGCCTATCATAGGCACCTTCGACTTCATCTCTAGATTCATTGTCATTTGAGGATTCTTCATCTGCATCATAGCTTGGTCCACTCATATCGAATGTGGACTCCACTACATCTTCATTACAAAGATATCCTAGCTTGAGATCACTTGCAGTAATGGGGTTACACCCTTGCATGTTTGTGTCATTGACTACCTCACAGGTTTGGTGTCCCAATTGATCTCTGGGGTTCATCTCTGTATCAGTTTGCTCAGTCTACTCAAGGAACCCTTCTCGATGATCTTCGAGTGGCTCAATGGTGATGATAGATATCATAGGGTGATTCCTCAAAAATTTGGAAGGATCCAGATAATATGGATTAAAATCCACATCATCAGCCATATTGAGGTACAAACGATCTAGGGATGCTATAAGCAAATTTTCCTACCCTCATATCTATAACCCTAGACTGAATCTATCAGTGACTAACTGATAATGAGGTTCTAATGGAGTCCTACTTCCTTGTTCAAAGAGACCAAGGTTGTATCCATGCCAATGATATAGCTCAAAAATGTGCATGGTATACTCTGGATTAGACAAATAATGAATGTTTACCATGAAATATTCCTCGTCATCTTCATCCATGGGCTCTCATGTTGGTAGCTGATCTAGCCCTACATAGATGAAGTTAGTTTGGTTGTGTGGCTCTCCCAATGGAACCATTGATCCAATCGGATAACAATAAGTGGATGGTTGACCCATATCTTGCGTAGTCTTCAGAATCAGTTCGAAGGTCGCATTTTCACAAGGTACTCACCTAATTTGTATTAGCAAGATGTATCGTCACCCACAGTGTGGATGACCCTACTGAAGATGCAGACGATGCAAGCTGAGGTGCCTCCTCAACTTTGTCTTGGGGCTCCTCAACTTCTATGGGAATCCGAACCTCCTCAATGATTGGCTTGAGATCACACTCTTTCTCTTTCTCGCCCATATTTACCTTCAATTTACTATCATCTCGATGCATGACTGATATCGATGGTTTCAAGGAAGTGGCAGTGGTGTGATGTAATATATGTGACACAGATGGCATTGATTGAGCATGCACTATCGATTTACCTCATGGTTACTTTATTGGTGACAATGGCCAAACATCTAGGTGCATTGACTGGAGTATGAAACCCCCAGGAAAATTTACTAGGTTCACAAACTTAAATGGATTTTCATCTGATGCCACTACGTGAACCAGTCCCTCATGAATATATTTCACACACTGATGCAATATGAAGGGGACGCAATGCATTTCACGAATCCAAGGCCTACCAAGTAGTATGTTGTACTGCATGGTCCCTTATGTCACATGGCACATTATTGAAATGGTCTTTAGACCTACCTGCATAGGTAGTATAAGTGTGCCAATAGTCGAACATGGTCCATTGTTAAATGTTCCCAATGTAAACGTAGTTGGCATAATGTGTGATTTAGGTAGCTTCAAATGACTCAGTGCCTTGGTTATTATTATGTTGATCAATGAGCCAATATCGATCAAGACCCTTTTAAATGGCATGTGATTCACACACGCGATTATGTGCAATGACTTGTCTATTGTAGTTGTAGAAACCATCCTTATCTCATGATCATAAAATTGGATCATTGGTTCTTGACACCGCTATACATGTCCCATAAAATTAGTAAATGCCTGCGCACCCTTGGCCAGTACTTCAATGGACCTCAAAATTTCCATAAAGGTCTCCCTGTGCCTTAGGGACTATTGTGTTAATTCATTTATTGACAACTTCGTAGGAGTTGTCTGTAGGTTTTGGATCAACTTGCTCCTTATGGTCACCACCAATCTTGTTGGTGGGCCTGGAATATTTTGCGTCGATTGTTGATTTGGCATGGCTTGTATTTGAATGGGATCATGAGGTTAATTTTGTTGTTCGTATCTCTCGTGCCTAGTGACAATGTTGACCATGCATAAGAACCCCTAGGTAGGTGGTTTGAATCGCACCTGGTTAACTTGACCAACGTTGTTTCGAGGTGCCTCATGATTTGGTAAGGGGTTCTTGTAAATCATCATATTCTAATTATCGAGCGTCTGTAGGTTGTATGGCACTACAATCTCACCCTTATCAATCATATTTTGCACCAGGTGTTTGAAATACCAACACACCTCGATGTCATGGCATTTCATTCTATGAAAAATATAAAATAGATCCTCTTGGAACCCCTTTGGTTTGGGTTGATTGGGGTCTATCATCTTGACTTCAGGTAATCTTATTGCCTTGGCCTCGCATAACTAATGGAAAATTGACGTGAGCAATTTCGTCAATGGTGTGAACTAGCAAGGTGGAGGTTGATATTTGTTCTTGCCCTTATAATTGTTGTTGCACTCGTCATATTGCACAAAGGGAGGTTGGGCTTGATAATTTTATTTTTTTTGCCCCTTGTCCTCCTGTTGGAGATTCAATACCACTTGATTCACATGGGAATGCTTGCCTTGTTGTTTTGTGGCACTCTTATTTGGTCCCTCTCTCCTATTTTTGAGCTTCAAATTGCCTTCCTACAACTTGATGTCCTTGATCACCTTGGATTGTGTCAAAGACTCTTTGAATGTAGGATGTTGTTGTAGCTACAGTAGTAACGAGATGTGCTTGGCATAAATATTCATAAACATTTGATTTAACTTTGTGGTAGGAATATGGAATGGTAAATTCACCATTAGTCACTTCTATATATTTCTATATTGTTCTATTTGCTCGTCATCACGCTGTGCTAGCACAACCAGATAAAAAATATTAGCCTATTTATTGATGCCAAAGGAATAGCATTCAAGAAAGGCATCAGGTAATTACTTGAAACTAGTTATGCTATGTTTCTTTAGTTGATTGAAACACTCCTAGGTGGGACCAAAAAGTGTCATGATGAAAGTATGCAACAATAATGCATCATTGCTTGCTATCTAAAAACAAGCATCCAAAAAGCTCATGACATGTTCCTGTGTGTATTCATCACCCTTAAACTTGTCCAACCTAGGCATATCAAAATGCTTAGGCTAAGACAGAGTAGGCACCGAAGGATCCAAAGGCTCATTATGGATTTTTCTCAATGTCAAATTTTGAACAGTCGTGCCTTGTATCTCGATGGCTTTAATCTTATTGGCTAAGGCCTTATAGGCCTCTGAAGACATAAAGTCCCCCTTAAGTTGATGTGGATGTGGCTTAGGAGGTACTATATTCCTTGTATGAGATGGAAGTCATTTATCTTCCTCCTCTTCAACTAAAGAGCTTTTAGGATATTCTTGCTTGTATCTATCTCCCACTTTTGCTTCATGTTGCCTCTACCTTTGATTATCGAGTGGTGGTGGCTACTCCCTCTATTCGACACTAGCATGAGTACGAGCATATCTATGCTCTTGATGCATATCAGATTGAGATAAAGCCTTCCTATATACATGCTCTCTATGCTCATCTTGAGGATATATACCAACCCTAGCTAACCTATCCTCCTACTCCACGTATTCCTTCTGGGCAAGGATACGTTCTTCGCAATGCACTGATCATATAACCTCTATCGCATGAGCCTCTGTGCTAATATTTTCATCTTCAATACACTACCTCTCTAGGCAAGCATCCTCTAATTAATCTTGGAGGAGTTGGTATTTTTGCTCTGATGCTAGTCGATGTGATCTATCAATCTGATCGATCGTAGGAGGCCTCTGGTATCCCTGCTCTATACGAGTGACCTTGTGGGTTCTTTACCCATCAAAATTATGTGTTGTGCCTTTGCATTTATATGTGAAAATGAAATTGGCCTCCTACTATGTCCTATACTATGAACCACCATATGTAGATAGTGGGTGTGTGACATGAGGGCACTTAGAAGCCTCCCCATGTTCTCTAGTAGTGCGGATGCCACTCACACTACACTCACTCGAGGCACGAGTGGGTGGAGGGAAAGGCTTTTAGCCTAGCTACTCTAAAACACTAACTAGACCCTCTAGCTACCTAGACCACCATCACTCATGTGGCGGTGTGCCATTTTTTCCCACCTTTGATATATTAATGGTGATCTTGCATGGTGGACCACGCATGGGGGTATGGTTAGACCTATGGTCAGTAGCGAGCCTATCTACCTATCCCTGAATGGGTGGGTCTCTAGTCATTCTATACTTAGAAGGTGGAGCCATAGATCCTCCAATGGACTTAGTATGTAGGGGCACCAACCTGGTCCCTTGCACAACAAAATATTCGACCAATCCCATGGATGCACATGCATTGTGATCTCGATAATGGATCTCAAGTGGAACACCCTCATACTGGAAGGTTTCCTATTCTATATTATGCCTAGAGGAGTGTAGTGAATCTCCTCTATCTAGGTTTTTCTCTACTAGCTCCCATCGTGTTGAGTTATCTCCTCGAATGCAAGTCGAACGACGTTTGGTTCGCTCATGTGGTTGAGGAATTGACACATAATGTTGTGAATTGGTTAGGGGTTGGTTATAGGCATTGGATTTGGACATTTACCGACCACCCCATGTATCCACCATTGTATACCTAGAGTATAAATGTATTATTATTAAGCAAACAAGATATACAATAATGATTATCTCATTTTAAGTCTTAAAAGCGAGTCCTAAACTGTTTGATGTGTTTTCAAGATTTGTTGTATTAATGTAGAAACTCTTATCATGTTTTACAAAACTTGATGGATTTTATTCTCAGTTTAATGGATTTCACCTGTATGCTCATAGCTTGAAAACTTGGCTATAAACTCCAATTCACTTAAATCCCCTATGTGTGGTAATGAAGCCCACACCTAAACAAGGAGCACAGGTCCTTCCAGATCCTCACCTATTTTCCCCTAGTCAGCATTATACCCTCTAAAGAGGATACATGCAAATTTTCTAGGGTACAAAAGATTCTTGGATCCATTATTGTTCTATATATCAAGGGTTTGTAGGATTTGGGCCAACAAATGGAAGTTACGCCCACTGTCTTGAACCCTAATAGTGGTTGGATGTTAATCCCAAATCACTAGAATTTAAGTTCAAAGTGGTGTGTGTGGTTCATTTTAATGTATATAAAATAAATGCATCATATAGCATACATGCTCATTTTCTAAATATTATGCAAATGAAAGAACATTTCAAATTTAGAAAATGCAAGCTATTCTAGATGCTCTTTAAGACTATGCACATTACGATGCTAATTGACCACTAATTGGGCCTCACACATGTGAACCATCCACACATATATATCAAGCACGTTGTAGCCTAGGGTAGACTATAATTAAAGGTTCATTGTCCCCAGCATCATTTTTCTATTGGAAGCACAACATGAAAGCAAACTATGATGATTAATTTACCATTTTCTTAGTTCTTTTTCTAATTTGCATTTGAATTAAACTGACTGTGAAAACTCAGAGAGTAAAAAAGTAACAGAGGATTGAAAATAGGACCTACCTCAAGTCCTACATTGGCTGATATTTTGAATCTGACTATCTGTGTTGTCAGCAAGAAACTGTAGGTCTGATCCATGGTTCTGACTGTAAACAGTGCTTTGCAATTGCGGTTCAGTTTTTGGCCTACAATTTAAAGCAATGGTTTGTACCTACAAGTGCAAAAATAAGTAAATCATAGTCAAATCCTAAAAATGCGGTATTCCACCATGATCGCCTTATTTAACCACCAAAAAGGCTCAGAACTGATTCATTCCTATTGCAATAATTGATAAAAGCATAACATGCACACAAGAATAAGAAACTGACAACAAATAAATCAAGAAGAAATGTGTTTTATTCCATTGTATTCAAAGTCAAAATCAAATTACAGGTACATCCCTCTTAAGGATAATCATTTTGATACAATATTACAATAGAAGTGTGTAATTTTTTCTCTCTTAAGGGTAGGTGTAATTTCCAGGTGCCTTTTAGGACGACACAAACTGCTCTAGGGTGGAGGTTCCATCTTCTTCATGATGGAGAAGTAACTTAATGGTTGGTTCTCCTTTGAAACTATTCCCTGCGGTCAAGAAACAACACAAGAATGTCAAAAAAATAGGCAACCTCTCATGATGAGGCACTTTTAGGTAATTTGCATAATAACACCATTGAACATGCATAATCAATAAAACATGAAAAGTGCTTCTAAACTATACAAATCAAATCAATATTCATATAATAGCATAAATATAAGTAGTAGCTACACTATGCATGGAATAAATGTGTAAAACAAGGAATAAAAGTGCATAAATAACCATTAATATCCTAATTGAAGCATAAACATAAAGAAGCTAATCTAACCTAATTCTACGGTCAGAAGTCTACTAAAATGCCATTAAAACATGAAAACAACTAATCTAAGCTAGTTATCTAGACAAAAATGAAAAGAGGAAGGCGGTGATACCTCTGCTACAAACCGCAGCTCTGGTGAGCGGTCTGCACTGTAAACCATGATTGAAATCTATGGTTAGCACTTTGATAGGCTTACCCTCAATTCCATGGTAGTGGACTTAACCTCCTTATCCAATTGATGTTAAAGGGTCACCTTCGGTGTCCTTCTAATAGGTTTGGTGGTTGAATCACTATGATGGGCCTTCGTTTGTCCAGATTTGTGTTTCTTGGTTCTTCTAGGCTCCTAGAACTTCCATGGAAAATTGATCTTTGGGTGAATAGCAAAGTGTTCTTCTCAAATGAACAAATTCAGTATGCAATTTGATAGGGCTTCATTGCTCACTTGATCAATTAACTCTCACTCAATAATTCGTCAGTGCTTCGCTATACAAATCATCTATATCTTCTCCCCATTTTGAGGGGATATTTATAGGATGCCCTATGATTGGGGGTGGCTTCCTAGAGAAGCCAAGATCAAGAAGAGGTGGTTAGGACAATTGGAATGGAATCCTCTAGAATATTTCATTCATTAACCGCCTTCTTCTAGATCAAATGGTCGTTCCAACCGATTTGGATTAGATTGAAGGTCAAATGAACTCCAGTTAATATCGCAGGTCACAGCTGTGGTCTAGACTATAAACCATAGGTCTCAGTCATGGTTCTACTATAAACCATAGGTCTGGGTTGTGGTTCAGACTGATTAGGCCATGGAGCCCAAACTAAGTGGTTAGAACCACTGCTCTATCTTGGAATCTATCCAAGTTATTACACATGGTCTTGTAGCATGTCCATATGAGTAGTCGCCCTTGACATGACACATTTTAGGTCTCTAAACCTATCAATATAGATGATTCCTAGCCTTAACTGGATTTTCTTCAACCAAGTGCAAAGTCCCTAGCATCCATATCAAGGTGACTAATTCTTGTCCCATAAAAATCTACTCAATTAGATCTTTAAAAATAGAGTCCAAATCAACACTACCTTCAAAGTGGGATAACTCTAAATTAACTTTATCAAAAATGGATAAAGTTAAATATTGAATATGGTGGCTAATAAAATAACTCTATCAAAATGGATAGAGTTAGGTTGTATCTCTAATAACACTATTGAATTTTTAAGCCTTACTACCATATAAATTCATAGGTCCCAATATAAAATAACCACAATATTAAAGGTCAAAAATAACAATATAATGACTAGAATAATATATGAGAAAATTAATATGTATATCAAGGCCTATATAATATTTAAAAATAGCATTCACTTATATAACCAAATATGAATGTAAATGGCCTAAGTCATTCATGAACTATGCATGAAAAAACTTACAATATTAATCACTCAAAATCTGTATACAAGCTTTATTCTTTTTCTTCCTCTTACAAATTTGTAATCTAGTATTTGGATTACATTCTTATGTAATATTATCTCCATAATATATCCATAGTAATATGACTCTTCAAGTACTTGACTATTGCTCTCCATATGACAAGTCCCATGACCTTTGGCTTATCATATTGCCACTTGTATACTAGACTCTTCACTTTCTTCTTGCATGCACACTTGACTCTATGACACATCTACATGACTCTTACACTTGTATATCCACTACTAATTTAATAAACTTGTCCACATCCTTATATTACATATTTACACTCTTACATACAAGACACTTGTCCATATTCTCTCAATCTAAAGTTGCACTCTTACATGACATGCATTTCCTACACATTGGAACTTACATAAAAGGGGAAATATATATGACTCACCTAAACTATATACTCAATCTTAATATTTTACATATTTATAATTATACTATGAAGGTACCATGATGGTACGCTATCATGTACAAAATAATGTAATATTCCTCAACCCCCCCTGTATTACATTATTTTGTTATTAAAGACTTTATTCTTCAGTATTGATCTTGATCTTCAATCTTCATGTGATCTTGAATTTTTCATGAACCTCTATTTTTATAGAATATTCTTCATCATATTGAATATTGGGTTCATCCATTGATTATGTTTGTAGGATAACTTTGGACTATACTTGATCAAATTCCCTATTTCCTATATTTCTAAAAATTAAAATCTATCAATAATTTCATCTTGAGATAGATGGTCAGCAATATATTGAGAAAATCCAATTTAAAATAAGGCATATATTCCATTCTTGATTGAACCTATAATTTTAGTTTTGTTTTGATTCTTGATGATGCATTTTCTATGTTCATTTATATATTTGAATTCAACTAATCTTCCTTTTTCACCCAATTGAGAAATTGAGATAATATTAGTTGATAGTCCAAGAACATATAAAATATTTTCTAGCACAAAATCTAAAAATGACATTCTAGGTATTACTCTACCAATTCCTTGAACTTGATACTTCTAAGGATTCAAACCAATGTAAGTTTCCAGTCATATGATGACTAGTGCCTGAATCTATGTACCAAATATCTTTTTCTCTTTGAACTTTTTGATGAGATTCAAGTGATATTATCTCACATATTTGATAAGAATTTTGAAGAACTTTTTTATGATGTTGCCCTTTGTATTCAAAAATTTGTTTTTGATACAAATTTTATTTTTGAACTTTTCCTCTCATATAGTATGGTCTTACACTTTGATAATTTCTCCTATATTGTGATGTTTTTCATTTATCCATTTTGTTAAGTTGAAAATATTATATCTCCAAAATCTAATATGCACTCAAAATATATGAAACCTTTTATGTAGAAAACCTTTTAACTCCTAAATATATTAAATTTTCTAATTTTCAATTTTTTTCCAAAACTTCAAAAACCTTAAAAAACTCCAAGCTAAACAACTTCACTCCTTAAAAATATTCAAAAAGCTTTAAATAATTTCTAGTCATAAAATTCCACTCTTAAAATCTATTTAAAAAAATAAGTCCTAAATCCAATTAATATTTTAACTCTTCTAATATTTAATCCTCAAAAATAATATTAAACCTAAGTTGCAAACCTTATTACTCCACTTTGACTTTTCAAATAATCCAATTCAAATTCTACTTCCCTCCTAATCCCTAAAAAATAATGTAACACTATGAATGATACATAGAACTAATCAATGAAAACTTTGCTATGCATGTTAACATCCAAAGTAAATGATTCCAATTCCCTTTTCTTTTGAGTATATTTTGACTACCTTGTTGCTCTTGGGCTATGTATCTCTGCTATTCTTGAGTGAAGTATTTCTATTGTTCCAAGTTATATCTCTCTACTATTCTAGAGCTATGTCTTGTGAGTAAAATTTTCCATCCACATCCATCTCTAAATAGGGAGATGAGCTTTTCAATTCAAAACACTAAATTTTACAATAAAAGGTTGTTAGACACCTAAAATAGTGGTTGGATCAGAGATGAACAGAGCAGGCAAGAAAAACATAAAACTTTATTAAGTATCAAAGCATTTATAGAAATTCTAAGGTGATTATGTCAACCATGAATTTTAAAAAATCTGGTACTCGTCAATTGAATCAAGTAAACCTAGGATAAATTTTGACTAAGATAGTTGTATAGATTTGAGCATTGATGTTAGTAGAAGGTCTATTTAAATTTAACATTTGGCATGCAACATCCTAGAAAAATAGTGATTTTGATGTTAGTAAGAGGGAGCAAATTATCCATATTAGTATGAAAAATTCTACTCCAAATAATTTTGAGTGTTGATGTCAACATGAGCACTATAAAAATTTGGCTTAATAAAATAGTAGAATAAAAATCTTAAGGCATGAATTGAATTCAATATCTAGCAATATTCTTCACCAAGAGTTTCAAATGGTTTTGGATGTTGATGTTAGCTTAGGGCACAAAAATATTCAACAATGATGAAAATAAAACCCAAAATATAGTAAAATGGAAGAGCTAAAAGAGATTTAATTGAAGCATGCACTAAACTGCCCAAACATGCTCTAGATAAGTGAGTATGTTGTCAGAATATTCTAACGACCTCAAGATTCTTTAGCTAACACCTATGCCATTAAAACTAAGGAGGTATTGGGATGGGTAGAGCAAAATGTACCTATCAGAATATCTTGTGCACCACATGAAGACATAGTGACCATCATCTCTTGAGGTAGAACAAGAAAAAGCCACATTAGCACCATAATGCCAAATCAATTGCAACAAAATAAAATGGAGAAGATATCACACATACTACAACATATCGGACCTGAAATCCACTCCCTAAACTATGATGATAACATAACCAATTATAATTGTAAATCTATATACCAAAATGTAAGCCATTCTAATTATCGACTCTTTGGCATTTACAATTGACGTGATTGTATTGATTGAGGTTATACACATTATTTATTGAATATTGGGTTGATGTCTAGACTCCTACTAACTTCTTATGTAAAACATATATGTATGTCTTACTAAGTAAGTAAGATTTTTTGTTAAATCTAAGAATGGGTAATTCTGCTACAACTATTCTGCATTCTAGATTTCTATCTAGATTTGCCATTATAGTTTCAGAATGACTTAGAATCACTCATAGTTATTAATTATTAATGTTTTAAATGCATAAGAAAAGTAGACTATTTTTTAGGTGGTTTAATTTAAATTCAAATTACGAGACTCTCTACATTGTCTATTGATGTTGTCAAATTTGTACCACTTTTAGCTCATCTTTCTAACCCTTTTTAGTTCTTACTTTAGTATCCAACCCCCATTTAGTTAGATTAGCTAGGTATATGAATCAATTTTCTCTAGAGGTTGACTCAAAGATCATTATTTTTGAGACATCCAATCTCTTAGGCAAGGTCTTAAGGGCACATCTCATTCACTTAGGCGGATTTCAAAACCAAGAGTATTTTTGGCATGCTCAGTGGGACAAAAATCCCATAATTATCTAAATAGGTAGAATTCTTCTGATAGAAAAATATTGAATATATATTTTAGAAGCTATCTACTTATGCATATATTATTTTAAATACCTAGACGACTCAAGATCTTGGTGAGAAGTCTTGACCTCATTTACAAAGAACTACATGTTCTCTTGGTGACTTTATTGAGAAATATGGATACTAAGAAATTAGTGAACTCATTAAACCATTATGCTAAGGTAACCCAATCATCATGTATCCTGTAATCTTATGCTCACCTAAGAAATAGCTAAAAGACTAGAAGAACCTTCAATATTTGTAAAGTTACCACCTATGACATTCAAAGAAATAAATCCCAATAATACCCTCTATCTCTATCTTTTGCAAGCTCTATAGAAAGTCCATAATCTACTCATTTTGCATCTCCTACTTCAACTCATCCACACAAATGGCTCAAAATCAACCTTTGCAAAACTTCCCAAATTGGAATCATATAGGTCCACTAAATCTACCAAACCAAAATCCCATTCCTATTATTGCTCTTAAAGCTTTGCCAACATATGATGGTACTAGGAAAATAACCTATGAGCATTGCAAAGATGTGGTATCATTTTCTATAGTCCATAATATTCATGAGGAAGAAATTATGATAAGGTTGTTGATAATATCATTGAAATAAAAGGTATTGCATTGGTATCGAACACTTGAATATGGTTGAATCAATTCTTAGGCACAACTTGCTAGTATATTGGTGTAATAATTCAATGAGTAAGAAAATCTATTTTCCTTATTGACCTAGTTCACTACCATTCAAAGGCACCCACAAGAGATAATAATTGATTTTAAAATTAGATTTAGTAGAACCTAGAAATCAGTGCCACATGAAATCAGGATGATAAATTCCCAAGCATTGTATTACTACCTTAGGGCCTTCAATATATATTTAAGCTTTATGATTTTCCAATATAATGTGCTAAAATTTTCAAAAATATTTGAAGTGGTAGTAGTAGAGAGTACTTTAATAGCTATAGGTAGACTTCCCCCAAGGAATGCTATGCCAATTTTTTCAAAAATCTCATAGGTAAAATATTAGAAATAGACACCAATGACAATAATTCATCTACCTAATGTAGCCCTAGTACCTACACCAAAATTTCCAATATTTCCAACTTCTACATTTCCTACTCCTCCCACTATACCAATATTACTAGCTCCAAATCATCAGGTTTCTAGTATGGAAGACATCATGAAATCATTGAAAAACTTAACCAATGAGATCACAACCATGAAGAGGAGAGAAGTAGAAAGAAATTTCCAACCTAGGAGATTTCCCTACATGGTGAAATATCAAGGTGCTTCTACTAGCAATTCTAGAGTAAAGTCTATTATAGTGTATAGCAACAAAGAAGAAATTCCTTCCACCTCTACTTTAGAGGTAAAATATTGGTGCTCAACTTGTAATGACACACATGGTGAAAGTATATGCATGCTTCACCAACGTCATATGTTAAAGGTTACACTCAAAAAATAAAAAAGGGTATAAAAAAGTTAGGTAAATGTGTTATGGTAAGAAGAGTAAAATTTAATGTTGTAAGAGAAAGAGTTGATATCAATACTAACATGATCAGAGAAGAAATTATTGTAGGTAGACCCCAAAAATTTAGATATATTCAAAGTACAAAACTAGAAAAATAAACAATAAAAAAGGGAAGTACCTCAACCAAATCAATCGAAATAACAATCCATGCAAGAACCTCCAAAGGAACAACCCAAGAAAATGCAATGAAAAGAGGCTAAAGCATAAGAGTAGGCTAGAAAAATAATCTAATATCCTTTTGTCACCAAATGACAAAGGATTTAAGAAACATAAGAATACTATAATAAATTCATTGATCCAAAAAAGAAAAAAGAGGCAGCCAAAATTTTCTAACTTCAACATAATGGAAGAGATAAATAATATTCCATCTAAATCCAATATGTATGATTCCTTGATGATTCTAGGATAAATTGATTTTTTAAGAGCATAACTAAAGTCTATCAGATCAAAATATAAGCAACAACCAAAAATTAATCTTGCACAAGATAAAATTGCTCTTGAAGTTGGTAAAAATAGGGTGACCCATTTCCATGTCTCTGAATATGGAAGGTTCAGTTATGCATAATTACATGGTGGATTCTAGAGTTGCAACAACTATGATGCTAAAATTAATATGCAAAGAAATGGGTATGGAATATACTCATTCTAGTCTAGGATTATTGTAGCTAGATAGAACTCTGGTGAAGATAGTTGAGGTAATCAAATACATCTCTATGATACTACATAGGATGTCTCAAATAATGGTGATAAAAAATGTTTTGGTTGTGGATTTAGAGCATTATTTTGGTATGTGTCTCTCTTGTGATTTCACGACTAAGATAGGTGGATATATGTCCTTTGATTATTCACACATAAAAATCCCTCACAAGGGTAGGAAAGTTAAAATATTTCTATAGAAATCATCCACCTACCTAATAGGAATAATTGAAGATGATTTTTTTTTTTTTTTGAATTTACATGGTGGAATCGGTATCCACCATGAATCCAGGCAAGCTGTCCAGCTTTTATGGCCACCATAGTATTTTGTGTTGTCTGCCCTGAAGCCACCACACAGATCTTTGCGCAGTCCACCCCTATAACCACCATGCCACAATTATTTTAAACCTTTTACACCGCTGAAAGCACTAGGAAAGGGACAAGCGCTCAATCCGACGAGGCCTGAGATTTGAACCTTGGAATTGAAGATGAATTTTAGCTAAACATTAGTGTTGGCATTAATAGTGAAGAAATTGATCTAGTTGAGGAAATTAGAGATAAATTGTATATTTAGGACCAATTCTCACTTAATAATTTTAATGCTATGGTCAAGATAGGAATTGGCACTTATTCTATTTCTAAGCAAAAAAAATATCTCTAGCAATAAAAAGAGAGGATCTCAATTAGAAAGAAATTTGGAAGCTCCATTTCAATGGAATTAGGTGCAAAAATGGTGTTGAAGACAAAAATTATGTTTATTTCACCATATAAGGAAGTTAAAAGGCAGACTGAATTTAATTTGCACCAACAATGCAACAAAGTACAAAGCATTATGCATTGGGTTCAAACAAGCAAAAAATATGGGAATCAAGCAATTGATAATTTATGGAGATTCAAATATAGTGGTAAATCTAGTACCAAATAAATGTAGCAGTAAGCATAACTATCTTAAAGCTTACCAAAAAAAAAATTAGGACCTATTCAAGAGCTTTGAGGCATTGAACATAAAGGCAATTTCCAAGTAATTGAATGTGCAAGTTGATGCATTGGCTTATCATGGAGCCAACTTTTGCTTAACATCTATTTAAGAAGGAATTCAAGATCTTTCAAACTGGAATTCAGGCCATCTATGCCAGATAAGGAAACCTCTTGGCAAGTATTTGATAACAATAAAAAAATAGTAGATTTCTTAATTTAGGAAATAAATTGTATAAATGTAGTCAAAGAAATCAATGAGGATGATATTGTCCAACTGAAGAACAATCATATTCCTAAGGGACTAATCACTCTTAAAAGTTTATTTGATAATAGTGACTAGCCAACTAGCCAAAAAATGAAAATTAATGAACAAGAGTTCAAAGAGGTTCAACTAGAGCCTAAAAAGAGTTTAAATATTGGTGTGAAATGCTCAGAAGTGCAACAACTAGTAAGCCTATGTAGAGAAAAGACCGACAATGATTTTTGTCAACACCAAGTAGCCATAAAATAATAGTTTGATAAGAAATCATCATTGAAATCCTTTAGAGAATGATATTTAATGTTTAAATAGGACTCGAATCATGCTAAACCTAGAAAGCATGAAAATTTAGAATCACTATGGTTTATCCCACACCTAATATTGAGAAGGAAAGAAGTAAATGCATGTGAACTACAAGATATGGATGGTCACATTTACTAATTTTGGTAAACAATCAATATTTAAAACTGTATCGCCCAAATTTTTTGCATCCTTACCTTCAGGCTAAAGTATTCGTGCCTAAAATGGGGATGCGAGAAGTATTGGACAATACCTCGGACGGAGAGGCCATTTGAAGGTCACACCTCTCGAGGGAGGGGTATAAGGGTGAATTTTTGATGGATGGTGGGGTTCACCAGGAAAATTTGAGTGGCAGTTTCCATGCCTAGGTTGAGAATAGGTTTGATGTGTTCATTTTATGTTCAATCATTCAGATTCCTAGGTTGGCCAAAATGAATCTAAGCTATTCTATATGAAATTTTTGGTTTATATGAAGACAATAAACATAAATGAATCCTAAATACAGAAAATATCTAAACTAAAGAAGAGTGCACCTAATTTCTGATGTCTGATGAAGATTTTGAAGCTTGTAGGAGTCCAGATCATTGAGGATATGACAGGATCGTCTGTAATTGTATAGAATCATCTAGATCATAGGTGATCATCTGAGATCATATAAGATCGTTAGCGACCTGAAAAATTCATCAGAAGAATTCATTAGAAACCTGAAATCATGCAAATAGACACCAAAAACCAAAAATAAAATTGCAAGAAGGATACAAAATTATAGAAATAAGAATACAAATGCTTAAATGATAAATCCAGATATCAAATCAAATAGGATGCAATGTTTTAATAATTTATTTTAAATTTTATCATGCAAATATGCTAAATGAGGTGAACTCCAAGATGCAGAATAGAAGTGAATTAATCTAATGCACAATTAAATAAGAAAAAGAGATAGAGAATGCAAACTCAGGGCTCTAATTGCCTCCAATCTGAACTGTAGTCAAAATCGTCTACAATCGTATGAGATCGTCACCTATCTCATCAGGATCATCCGAAATTGTGGTTGAATTGCCTACGACAATCTGAGCTTCCTCTAACGAAACACAATGAGATCCTACAATAAAAATTGAAAACACAAATGCAAATGGTGGGGAATAGGATGTTCTAACACAGCAAAAGCTAAGATTGTAGGGGAATGATCAGCCAGGGGGATAAACTAGAAAAATCCCAAGTTTATATAGGATTAGGGGGAGGTTAGGAGGTTGGGGATCATCCCAATCTAGGAGATCTCCAACGTAGGAATATCCAACCACACAGACACGCTTCTACCCAAGTTGGAGAGGTTGTTGAAACATAAGCTAATTATGAAAATTTAGTTTTGGAACGAAATCGTTTGGACGTTCTTTTCTAGACGAATTTGTTTGATTTGGGAAAATATCGTCAGATCAGCGCTGATATTGTCCAACGGTCAAAATAAATTCTAAAAATGGCACGAAAAATGGGATGAGCAGTTAACGGGCAATTTTGGGGTTAAAATTCAAATTTTTTATCTTTTACTGATGGTTTAACTGCTCCAATTTTAGGGTGCTACATTTTGCCCACTCTTTAGTGAATTTTTCAAAGAAAATGCGTTAAAGACGAGTTCTTCACACTTTATGAGAAAGCAAAAATTTATTCCATTTTTTAGACGATGATTCTAGGTCGAATCGTACAACTGTTTGCTATGGTGCCCCATCCGAGTTTTTACCCAAATCGAACGTTTGAGGTAAAAGCACGAAAGAGCAAAAATTAAAAAAATGTTGTTTTTAAATAAAAATAAGAAAAATGAGGTAAAACCCTAATTCATTTTTACTGTTCACTTTCACTGTTTTAGAGCTCTACAGGTGAAATGGTGGAAACGACACACAAATCGACAGAGGTTTGGTGTAGGTTGCGAGGAAGGATCTAAACCTAGTGTACTATATTTTTAGATTGATTTGTGTAATTTTTTAGTTGAATTTTAATTATTTTTGGGCGTCATGGCTGTTTTTAGGCCGTCGACAATGTCGGGACAAAATCGTCCCAATTTCATTGAAATCATCCCTATATTGTCGATTCTTCTAAGGAAAAAATCAAAGAAATAGGGGTGATCCTATAAAATAAGGGGTGATCCCCAAATTCAAGAATCGGAGATGATTTTATCCTATTAAGGATGATTTAACTAAATTTGGTACGATATCATCCAATAATGGGCGATATCATTTTTTTTTATGAGATGAAATTGATTTTAATTATTTTTAATGATTAGGTACTAATGATTTTTGCTATTTTATTATTTATTTTGCAGAGTAGATTGATAAAGAGTCGAGAGTGGAAATACAGGGGTCTCAGGGATGACTTAGTCACACTCGATCAGGCTGAGTGAGACAGGCTAGCAGAGGTTGGACTGCAACATGTGGCAGAGATGCCACAAATTCCTATAGACCTAGGGCTACTGAAAACCTTAGCAGAGAGATGGTATCCAGAGTCGTCCTGCTTTTGAATACCTATAGGGGAGATGACTCCCACTCTAGAGGATGTATGGAGGATCTTGAGGATCCCCATACATGGGCAATTCATGACTCTTGTGGCCAATCAGGGCCATGCCATGATGAGACTATGTAGTGACCCAAGATTCGCCCTGGAGAAGGACGAAGTGAACATCGAGGCCTTGAGGCAGATGCCTGGGGCATCTCAATTGACCCAATTTTTGGTAGGGGTGGTGGGTGGCCTTATTTTATGCCACCAAAGTGGATGTAGGTTACCGTGGCTGCTCTCAGATGTGGTTTGCGACATGAGAGACCACGGGTATAGGTTATCTTGGGGTAGCTTTGTATTATGTCGCTTGTATAGGATCCTCTATGAGGTTGTATACAAGGGAGGTCGATGTCTGGTGCTGACATCATTGCTATAGGTTTGGTGTTGGGAGCACATTATGATGCGAAGGTCGGTAGGGCTTACACTAACAGGAGTTAACTGGGAGAGACCTCGAGTTTTCTATTGGTGGCTTTAGAGAGGGTCACAACGACAGATAGATCTACTGATATCCCAGAGGTTGCTATATGACCTCACCCCAGATTAGATCACCTGGAGACCATGGAGAGAGCATACAAGGTGGGCAGAGGATGGACAAGAGTTGGCTCATATCATGCAAGTCATCTGGTTGAGGACAGATCAGGGAGAGGTAGAGCTCCACCGCTATGATCGAGTTTTGAGGCAATTCGGTCTACAACAGGGGATCCCTTCTCTTAGGGATTATGAGTATTCTCAGACTGTTCAGGATAATAGCACACTGAGTGGGGCTCTAGACATGCAACATTTCTAGAGTCAGGATGTTGATGATGCCCCCATTCAACTAGTGGATTGGGACAATGTGAGGGTAGCAGATGGGTATGATGCTTGGTATGTAGGCATCCACCCTCCTCGGATGATGAGGGCATAGGGTCCGATGCACACTATAGTGCAACATATGGAGAGGTGGTGCCAGGTTGCCATCGGTGTAGCGAGGGGTCACGAAGGGAGGGATCAACGATGGCCTCCTCAAGAGAGATGCTAGAGAGCACCACAGGCTCCAGAGAGATAGCAACAGTCAGAGAGGAGGGAGATACTCCCTTCTCAACAGAGGGATAGGCCACCATCGCTTGATAAGGGTAAGGGTATCAAGGTGGGGGAGAGCAGCGAGATAGTAGCTCTCTGGGTAGAGAATGCCCACCTACGAGCTCAGGTGCAGACTCTTCAGGATGAGGCAACACGGCTCAGGGCTTAGAGCGGTGGGGTGAGCATTCTAGATCTGGTGTAGGCTGTTGTGTAGACCATGTTCTACTAGGGGTTGTACTATAATGTGGTTCCAAAGGAGTAGAGGATACCATTGCTAGCTAGCATTGTGGAGTCGATCAAGATGGGGTCATTAAGGACATCATCATGATCGACATCAAGGACTCGTGATACATCACGAACTCTGATGGGACCACCTCATCCACCTCAGGGTGGGAGAGGAGATGAGGCTGAGAGCTCGAGGGCTTCTCGAGACTAGCTGCTCATTGTACATAGACCATATATTTTTAAGAGGATTGAGTATGCCAGGGTATAGATTGTGGCATACCAATCCATTTTGATATGATGTATATACTTTTTGATATATATTCGATCTTATTTTTGTGATATGACTTGTGCATATGTTTTATGATGCTTTAATGTTTTAATTTTTGATTGACTATTCGTGTAATTATGTCATTTGAAAATATTATAATTTTATGTCATGCTATAAATTTAAATGAAATAATCTGATGTAAACAAACTGGTTGTGGTGGTGTGATTTGTTAAAAAATAAAGTGACTTCTAACAATAATTTTAAAGGACATTGTCACTGTTACATGACCATTTCATGGAGTCGCCACTCGCTAGGTCATCAAGCTAATCTCGGTATGAGAAATATTGCTAAAAGTAAAAGGGTGCTTAAGAGACTTTCTTAAGACTTTGTGTTTGTGATGATAAAAAATGATGATGGTGATGATTTATTTTCAGATTTCCATGAAAATATTATGCATGAAATATTAAAAAAATGATTTTTGCTAGGCATAAAATTCCTAAGTGTGATAGAAATTTGAACAATTGCCTAGGAATTATACCATCGTCGCAAAACTGAATGTTGACATAATGAAATGAAAATAAGATATTTTTCATTCTTTTTAAAGCACAATTGTGTAACACAATGATTTAAGCCATATGCTTTTATGGATTAAATAAATGGGAAATAAAATTAGAACGATGGCTTGCGCTAGGCATAGAATTTTAGGTATAGACTTATACCATCATCATGAAATCCAAAGAAGAAATTGATGTAATAGTTTTATTGCATGGTTGATTTTTGATTTTGAGATAAACAAAAAATAAATGAGGACTTGCACTAGGCATAAAATTCCAATTTAGGTTTAGGAACTATACCATCGTTGCAAAAGTTGAAAATATATAAATGTGACTTTATTGCTAGATTTTTGAACATGTTTTGAAAAAAAAATGTATTTAATTGTTTTTAGGCTAAGCGAATATTCTCAAGTAAGAAAATCAAATTATTCCAAAAGATTTGCATAAATACTTTAAATTATCTCAAAGACAAAAGTTAGATTTATAAGGAACCCCATGTGCATATGTGAGTTCATTGTCGATCTTGATCTATCATAATGATACAAAATCTCTCAAACACAAATGTGTTACCAATTTTGAGCAAGATAATTTGATGCAAGTAATTTGAATTAACCAAATGAGTGTTCATTGACCATGATTTATATGCATGTAACCGTACCATACTACTATGTAAGTCGGGTCATCAAGAGCTAGCTGATCCATGAGCGGACATAGATCTGTACAAAATAAGGTCGCTAATGTGACAAACATATCACCACGCTAAGAGTTACCCAAGGCCAAGTAGGTTGGGCAAAAACCACCTGTTATGGGGCTTACCTCACAATTTTCGAATAATTGAGAATTCTAGGGATTCAAGCCCATTCACCCTTATTTTCTTTCAAATGGTAGGGGAAGGAATTTATTGCTTTTTGCTTTTGCTTTTCTTTTCTCTTTTTTTTTTTTTTGTATTTTTGCTTGACACTGAGATAATGCTGAAATATTGCTGAGGTGGTACAAAATGATATTGAAATAATGCTTCTTTTTCTCATGATTTTTCTTGACTTTCCTCTTTTTTTTTGGGTTTTTTTTTCTTTATACTAGGGATACTTGCTCGGATTGGCTATAGAGCAAGGGATTTGTATTTTGGGTAGGGGTGAGCTTGTCCTTTTGTCAATTCTCAAAGATTCTAGACCATGTGCATGATAGGATAGCAGGGGAAACTTTTCGCTCAAAAGACCACTTCTACTATGTAGCATCGCTTTGAATTTGCAATGAAATCATTTTAATGTGAAAAGGTGTACTTGGTTCAAGTAAATAACAAGATCAGTTCTCTATGCTCAAAAAATTATTTAATTCAACTGTGGACTTCGATATAAGAGAGATTAATAATCATACCAAATAATATCAAGATATTTATTCATGTGAGTGTGAAAGTGAGGATTCTAAATAAATGCTAATTTATCCAAAACAACTGAAAATATAACTGCAATACTTCAAGAATTGATAGGTGCAAAAATAGAAGATGTTTTTGAGGATTTTGATGATTTTGATTTTTTTATATTTTAATTTTAATTTATGAATTAAGATAATACATAATAGTACTATTTTTGAAATTTTTTATATGAATTACAAAAATAAGACAATATGTATAATATATACAGTGACAAAATTACCAGATTTATGCATAATAGCGCTTAAGATGCATAATTTTCATAGGTTCTTTAAGATATTTACCATCTAAGGTAGCTAATCCGTATGCTCCCGATCCAAATTTAGCAGTGATAATATATGGCCCAAGCCAGTTAGGCTCAAATTTACCTTTAAGGTCTTTAGTTGCATTAGTATTTTTTTTATTTTCTTTTAAGACAAGGTCACCGATCTCAAAGGAACAATGATGAAATTTCTTGAAATATGCTCGTTTGAGCTTGTTCTGGTAGGCACAAAGATGCTCCAAAGCATTAATGTGCTTCTCATCTAGGAGTTCCAGCTGACTAAATCTACCAGCACGATGTTCATCTCCCATTTCAGTATCTTGAAGTAACAGAGCCAAAGAAGGAACTTCTAATTCAAAGGGAAAAACAGCTTCAGTGCCATAAACCAAAATAAAAGGTGAAGTGCCTGTGGGAGTACGAATGTAGTTCGATAAGCCCACAAAGCAGGATATAATTGAATGTGCCAATCACGGCCAGATTTATTGAATAGTCTTTTAAGGATTTTAATTAATGTTTTATTAGATGCTTCTACTTGGCCATTATCCTGAGGATAATAGGGAGTGGACCAATGATGTTGAATTTTATATTTTTGACATAGTTTCTTTACATATTTATTTTTGAAACAAGTTCCATTATCTGAGATGATATTTGCAGGAAGTCTGAACCTATAAATAATTTGATTAAAAATAAATTTGGAAACTTGAGTTCCAGTACAAGAAGCTAAGGTCATAGCTTCAACCCACTTCATAAAATACTCGATGGCGGTTATGATGAATTTGTGTCCATCAGGTGACACAGGATTGATTTTTTTGATGATGTATAAGCCCCATTTTGAAAAGGGCCAAGGAGATGAAATAGCCTGTAGTTCTTGTGCAGGTGCATGGACAAGATCAACGTGTTTTTGGAACTTGTTGCAATGGCACACGTAATCATGTGCATCATTCTCCATGGTAGGCCAAAAATATCCTATTCTAAGGAGCTTCTTAGCAATGGTGCTACCACTAAAGTTTCCCCCACAAGATCCATTGTGGGCTTCACTCAAAGCTGATCTAGACTCTTCTAGATTCAAACATCTCAGTAGGATACCTTCAAAAGATCTCCTATATAAGGTATTGCCAATTATGACGAAGTGACTTGCTCGTCTATGTAATAACCGGCACTGGTTTCTATTAAAACCTTCAGGGAAGGTCCCATTTTGAAGAAAATTAAGGATATCAATGTACCAAAGTTCAGGAGTAGTTTCGTTGATTAGAAACACGTCCAAAGGTTCCAAGCATGATTTAATTGAAGTGGGTTCCTAGAGTCAACGAATAATTATGGTAGTGTATTCGTAATCTAACTCCAAGTGTAAAAGAGATGTAGCTATGGCCATGGCATCAGCCGCACGATTGCTAGTTCTAGGAATAGCTTCCAAGGTAACTTGATCAAATAAAGATATTAATTGTAATACATATGCTTTATATGGGCACAATTTATCATCTCTAGTTGATAAAAATTGTTAATTTGATTTTTAACAATTTGAGAATCACCGAAAACTAATAGATTTTTAATTTTTAGTGCCAGGGCTGCTCGTAATCCAAGGATGAGAGCCTCATATTCAACAGTGTTATTAGTATAGGCAAATGTTAATTTAAAGGATAGAGGTATGATATGTTTTTGTGGATATATCAAAATAATACCTGCACCAACCCCACTCATGCATCGGGCTCCGTCAAAGTATAAGGACCATTGCTCTGAATGATCTGCCTCTAGTTTAAGGCATTCATCAGGAAACTCAATGACGAGGGGATGGGTGGATTTTAAGGGTGCAATAGCTAATTGATCTGCTATGATTTGAACCTTAACAGACTTCTATCATATAAACATGAGTTCAAATTTGCTTAGTTCAAGAACCCACTTTGTTGTGCGACCAGATAAATAAGGTCGACTCATGAGAAACCGCAAGGGATCAGATTTAGCAATAACATATATTTTTTGACTAAGCATATAATGGCATAGTTTTTGTGTAGAAAATATGATTCCTAGACATAACTTCTCTAATGTTGTGTAGTGAGTTTCATAACTAATTAATGTTCTGCTAATGTAATAATTAGCATGCTCTCTTTTCTCATCGTCAAGTTGAGCTAACATAGCTCCTAAAGCAAAATATACAAGATAAATAGGCGAAAGGAAAGAAACATAGATCAGGTTTAGGTGGTGAAAGTACAGGTGGGTTAAGAAGATATTGTTTGAGGAGTTCAAATGGTTCCTGACATTCATCATCTCAATGGAAAGAAACATCCTTCTTAAGAAGCTTAAGAAAGGGTCCAGTTTTATCTGCTAGCTTATCGATGAAGCGACGGATAGCTTGAAGCTTACCTTGTAGACTCCATAATTCATATATATTTGTAGGTGTGAGCATATCAATGATAGCCGTAATCTTGAGAGGGTCAATTTTGATGCCAAGTAAGGAAACTATAACCCCCAATAATTTACCTGACTTAACTCCGAATATACATTTGGCTGGATTCAATCGAATAAGATATTCCCTTAATCGATCAAATGCTTTTCTCAAGTCATCTAAATGGTCATCTTCTTCAGTAGAACGGGCTATAATTTCATCTACATAATCGTGTAGTATATCATGCATCATATCATGAAATATATAAGTCATGGCTCGTTGATAGGTTGCACCTGCATTATTCAACCCGAATGACATCACTTTCCAACAAAAAGTCCCCCAAGGGGTGATAAATGTTATTTTAGCTTGATCTTCAGGAGCTACCCTGATTTGATTATAACTAGAAAATCCATCCATTAAGGACATCATTCCACTCCCAGCAGTAAAATCAATGATCTGATCCATATTGGGAAGGGTAAAATCATCTTTAGGGCATGCAACATTAATATCTCTAAAGTTTATACAAACCCTAACCTTAGTAACTTCTTTATTAGTTACCAGAACTACATTCATGATCCATGTAGCATAATCAATGGCTTGTATAAAAATAACATTCAAGAGTTTTTCTAACTCCCCTTTGACTAGTAAGGCTACTTTAGGATGCATTTTTCTAAGTTTTTGTTTAACAAGTTTAGCATCTGGATGCACTACTAGGTGATGCATAACTACAGAAGGGTCTAATCCTGGCATATCTTAATATGTCCAAGCAAAGACATCTTCATATTCTTTAAGAAATGCAATGTATTTATCCTGTTTTGCTTGACTCAATTCTGATCCAATGTTGATTATGTGGGTGTTATCCTCGGTTCCAATGTTAATTTTTATGACATTTTCTACTTCCATATGTAGATCTCTCTCAAAAATGGGTGGGGTGGGTGAAATGCCCAATTCTTGAAATTCTTCCAAGGTTAGCTTGGTAATTCATCTTGAGGAGTCATGGCCTCAAGCTGGACTATACTAGGTATAGATCCATCAAAATAAAATCCATCATGTAATAATTCCTCAACGGAGATGTCATGAAAGATATCTCCCTCCAAATCATCATCAGATTCAATGATCATCTCAGGATAAGCTATAGATAGCATATTACAAGTGAATTTCTTATTTATTAAATGCAAGGCATCACGTTTATCTAAATAATCTTGGTAACATATAAGTTGGTCATCATCCTCAAATGGGAATGGCTGACCCTTACTAGGAAATAAGCCCACACCATATCATGCGGGCCATGCATCTACCTCAAAAGGTTCTTTCATACCATTTTTAATAGGTCCCAAAAATTTCCATTTATATCCCAATTTTAGCATTATAGGTTTGGCTTTAATATATTCATTAGTAAAATAACATCGAGCATATCCATCATAATGAGTTTTGATGTTTCTGGGTATTCTACCCTAGTCATATCCCTTGTAAATAAATGCACAGCTCCTGACTTGGTAAATACTTCCCATAGGCTATGGGAGTCCCAAGGTATGAGGAGATGGTGGAAAATTATTTAAAATAAGAGAATTTTGTGTAGAAGCATTCATTTCTTATGATATAAGAATTTTAGATAGATCGGGTAAGAGTTCGTTAGTAAGAGCATAAAAGGTATAAGGAACATTCCCTACATCTTATGATGTAGAAAATATGACTTTTGTGGATGTATATGATGTAGATGTGTTGATAGATGGGTCTATTATAGGTATGGAAGTTATAGGAGTAGAACAAGAGACATTGGTTGTGGGATTAGGATCTTTCTTAGGTCCTAATGCGGTTTGTTCAAAAGATGGTTGAGCTATATGTGGAGGTGCAACTGATGGAGAAAAAGTAGATGAATTTGTAGGTGCAAGTTTCACACATTTAGATGGATAATGGGAATTAGGATGTGTGGATGAAATATCAGGGCAAAATTGAACTCCAATAGGTTCTACCAACACACACATATCAAAGGGTCTTGGCTCACCATGAATGGTAACCAACTGATTCTTAAAGTTGAAATTAACACATTGATGTAAGGTTGAGGGAATAGCTCGCATTGCATTGATCCAAGGATGACCCAAGAGTATATTGTACGATGCAGGGCAATGTACAATAAACACGATCGTATCCAAGGTTATTGGACCAACCTGCAATGGAATGGTAATAACTCCACATGTTTCTTGTGTTTTGTCATTGAAATATTTTATGATAATATCAGTTATTTTCATTTCCTCACTTCTAAACCCAAATATTTGGTAGAAGTTAAAAGTGCAAATATTTAAAGATGAACCATTATCAATCAAAACTTGTTTGACTGCCACATCTCCAATTAAAGCAGTAATATACAAGGGGTTATCTTTATGTAAATTATGTTGAGGTATGTCTCTATCTCGAAAGTCAATACAATCAACTTCATGAGTTATTATAGTATTGGCCATGGCTTCAGGTTGAATATCTTGTGGTACCATCATCTAGCTTAATGTGAGCATTAATTCATCTCTATGTGTAGGAGAAGATCTTAAAAGGTCCAAGAGGGAAATTCTAGTTGTAATATTTGATAATTGTTCATTAATATTATAAGGAGGTTTAGGTTGAACATTAGGTGCATGATTCCATTTATTAGGAACCTTCAAAACAAATGGAGTTGATCCACCATTCTGAATTTGATCTTGTTGATAATTTTGAGCCTTTTGTCTAGTAACATCTTCGATGGTACCCACAATATTATTCCACGTATGATGAATGGGTCTCGGTCTAGCATTTATAGCTAGCTCGTTAGAAAGTAATCGGTGAGACGATGGTCTAGTAGTGACTCTTCTTAGAAATGGTTCTTCTGGAACCATATGACTTGTGATAGGGTGAATAGTATCTGATTCATCTTCAGAACTATTCAATTGATTTGATGTGATTTCCATATCACTCTCAGTCTCGTATTCTGTATCACTAAAATCAGGTATTTAGATATTATATAAAGGCTTGGTTGTAACCACGGATAAAGTTGTGTCAAAGGTTTCTAGTTCATGAGCAGGTAAATGCCCACTAATAGTTCCTACATATCGGGAAGGAGGAGGGACATTATGAAGTTCAATTTGATTAGCCACCTCCTTACCATGTTTTGGTAAGGGATGTTGAAAGATGTCTAATGACTGATTGGCATTCTGATTTTGGTTTTGTGTGGTGTTCTATTGAGAATTATTAGCAGGATTTTGCTTAGGTTGAAAGGCTTGCACCTCCATATCATTGTTATCAATCAAGTCCTGTATTTTATGTTTTAATATTTTGCAAGAGTTGGTAGTGTGTCTAGGTACTCTATGGAAGTCACAGTGTAAATCTACTCTGTATCCGGGTATAGTTGGATCAGGTTACCAGATATTTGGTAATTGATTCAAACCTCATTCTAATAATTATGGTAGAATAGTTGATAAAGGTTGATTTAACCTAGCAAATTCTCGAGGAGGTCTATCATGTGGTTTCAGTATAAACTTCTCTGTTGTCTTTGCAGCATTAACATTAGCAATATTTCTACTATCGGTGACTCCATCACCCACAACTTGTTTATTCTTATATTTATTTTTGGATGTTTTCTCATCGTCTTTCTTTTTAAGCTGGCCTCTCCTAATGAGAGCATCTTCCACTCTTCAGGCTAAGTCTATAGCCTGATCGAAGGTGGTCAAGGTAGCAATTAATAATTTGTAAGATAGTTGCTCTTGAAAATTATTAATAAAGATGTCCAACATCTCCCTATAAGGTAACACAAAGTGCAATTTTCCTATCAACTATCTCCACCTAGCTAGGAAATCAACAAAGCATTCATATTTGTCCTGTTTTAAGTTATACAAATATTTAATGGTCACATGTCTTTCGATGTAGGCACTAAATTGATGAACAAAAGACTCGATAGTTTCTTCAAAATTCCTCAAAGAATTAGTGGGTAATTGATAATACCATTCTAATTCCATTCCTCCCAAGATTTTTGGGAACATTTTTAGTAATAACAAGTCATCGTGTGATATATCATGACAAGCTATCCTAAACATACGAAGATGCTCTATGGGATCTTCGGTTCATTTATATATGGGAAGAATAGGGATAGGAAAATGTTTAGGATATGACTATGCTATGACTATAGGATCTAAAGGCTGACTACACATCTCTCGATAGTTGTACGAGGGACGATAGGGATCTATCTGGTCCATGCGGGAAACTAGCTGTTTCAACATGGTTTCAAGATTGCTAATTTGTCCACCATATTGGTTCAATGGGACATAGGTATGGGATCTATGGGTGTAAGATGGTGTAACATAAGTATTAGATGCTATATTGCTATTATGCAAAGTGTTGGTAGGAAGAGTATTATGAAGAGGGTTTGTAATAGTATTATGTTGTACCCCAGATTGTTGGTAATTAGTGTTTGGTTTCATTTTGGGTTTTTGTTGATTTGAGGTATGTTGATCAAGATCTTGGTGAAATAGAGTGATAAATGATGGTTTCTTTTGTGCGGGAATGACCCTAGGCTTGTTAACATGCACTTTAGATTTTTGAGTAGCCTATTGTTGTTGCATGTTTTGGATCACAGCTACCATATCCAAATTGGATGGTCCAGCTTGATCACTCTCTTGATCAATAAAGGACAAGGGATTAGTGCGTGTTTGAAATACGTCTTCTAGAGTTGCTTGAGTGTCACTAATTTGATCCTTTTCCATATGGGATTTTCTATTGAAAACACCAATATTAGTATTAATGAACTTCCAGAATTGTTCCATGTTTTCAAAAGTGATAGCTCCTCCCAGAGAAATTTTAGGGGATGAGGATCCTTCCTCTCTATTAGTTTCTTCTTGTTCATTTGCTACAACAAGCTCTTCTTCTTGTTGTTCTAGGATTTCTTCTTCCTAAACTTGGTCCTTAGGAGGGACATTTTGGTCAATTAATGGTCTTCCTAACCAATCTTCATCTTCTTCGGTTTGTTTTCCATTCCTAAGTCTAGGAATTGTGCTACACTTAGGTTTTAGAAAATATATATACTTATATATATGTGGTAGGGTTGAGAGGTATATATTTTAACTATATACCTACTATAATACTTTAAAAGGAAAATGTTTTGTTTTTTTTGTGAGAATAAAAATAAAAAATAGCATGCTAGTTGCAAGAAATAACAATAGTAAAAGGAATGACTTAGTTTTCTATGAGTAGTTTATGGATATCATTGATAGGGTCAAGTTCATCAGGGGTCATGAAATGATCCTCTTCGAATTGGAAGTGGTTTTTCAAGAATTTGACAAAGTGTGCTATGGTAATATGATCTACTTCAAACTTTGACTTGTAAAAATAAAGTTCATGGCAATACTCTTGATACAACATAGCTCTAGGAATTCTATTCCATATTTTTCTATCTGTAAGAATGACTTCTTGATCCTCTATACAAGATAGAAATTTATGTATTACAACTATGTTCTCAAGGTATTCCTCAAAGGTGTATAATTCAGAAGACACAAGTGCTCTTTTATTTGCTAACCACCTATGGCAAGCTCTCTGAAGTTCATGATACAAAGTCACCTAATCAGGATCCAAGATTCTATCTAGGACAAACCTCTTAATTTGCCTAAGTTCTATAGATCTGGATTCAATAATACCCAATATCCTATCAATTTCATCCCACAAAGGTTGGGCTCTATTTTTTTGAAGTACTCTAAGCACAGAAGCAATCTCTATGGCCGTTAATTGATTTTAAACATTTATGGTGACAACTCATCTTCTATTATAATCTTCCATCCAAGTATGATATGCAAATTTAATGGTTGTCTAATGATTCTAGATGTTCTTAATAATGTGTTTTTTTTTTTGGATTGTTTTCAAAAGGTGTTTTAGTTTCAAGTCGGGTTCACCAAAATGTATAGCCCAAATTTTTTGCACCCTTACCTTCATGCTAAAGGATCCGTGCCTAGAAGGGGGATGCGAGAAGGATGGGACAATACCTCGGATGGAGAGGCCCTTTGAAGGTCATGCCTCTTAGGGGAGGGGTATAAGGGTGAATTTTCGATGGATGGTGGGGTTCACCAGGAAAATTTGAGTGGCAGTTTCCACACCTAGGTTGAGAATAGGTTTGATGTGTTCATTTTATGTTTAATCATTCAGATTCCTAGGTTGGCCAAAATGAATCTAAGCTATTATATATGAAATTTCTAGTTTATATGAAGACAATAAACATAAATGAATCCTAAATACAGAAAATATCTAAACTGGAGAAGAGTGCACCTAATTTTTTATGAAGATTCTGAAGCTTGTAGGAGTCCAAATTGTCCCAGATATGACAGGATCGTCTGTAATTATACAAAATTGTCTAGATCACAAGAGATCGTCTGAGATCAGCCAAGATCATCAACGACCTGATGAATTCATTAGAAACCTGCAATCATGCAAACAGACACCAAAAACCAAAAATACAATTGCAAGAAGGATACAAAATTATAGAAATAAGAATACAAATGCTTAAATGATAAATCCAAATATCAAATCAAATAGGATGTAATGTTTTAATAATTTATTTTGAATTTTATCATGCAAATATGCTAAATGAGGTGAACTCCAAGATGTAGAACATAAGTGAGTTAATATAATGCATAATTAAATAATAAAAAGAGATAGAGAATGCAAACTCAGGGCTATAATTTCCCCCAATCTGAACTACAGTCAAAATCATCTGCAATCGTATGAGATCGTTGTCGATCTCATCAGGATTGTCCAAAATTGTGGTTGAATCACCTGCGACGATCTGAGCTTCCTTTGACTGAAACACAATGATATACTGCTATAAAAATTGAAAACACAAATGCAAATGTTGGGGAATAGGATGTTCTAACATAGAAAAAGCTAATATTGTAGGGGAATGATCAGCCAGGGAGATAAACTGGGAAAATCCCAAGTTTATATAGGATTAGGGGGAGGTTAGGAGGTTGGGGATCATCCCAATATAGGAGATCTCCAATGTAGGAATATCCAACCACGTAGACATGCTTCTGCCCAAGTTGGAGAGGTTGTTGAAACATAAGCTAATTATGAAAATTTAGTTTTGGGACGAAATCGTCTAGACATTCTGTTCCAGATGAATTTGTATTATTTGGGATGATATCTTTAGATCGGCGATGATATCATCCAACGGTCAAAACAAATTCTAAAAATGGCATGAAAAATGATGTGAGCGGTTAACATGTGATTTTGGGATTAAAATTCAAATTTTGTATCTTTTACTGATAGTTTAACTGTGCCAATTTTAGGGTGCTACAAAAATACTATGCATAGAAGAGTTTTTTGCTTATGTGTATATATGTAAATAATGACATATAAATAGTCATATAGTGGAATTAATGGTAGAAGCACTTTGTAAGTACAATTATTTTTATTGGCTATGATTTGCACTTGAAATCCACCAAGTTTTAAATTTACAACAATCTCATTGATTCACAGGATGGTAGTCATAAAAAGGGACATGCATCATGAATGCTTACATGAACTAGTCCCAAGATAAGATTTTCTTGTAGAAGCTTAGCATTTGCAATCCTCAATGTTTAATTAGCAACAAAAATACACTATAGGTATTTATTGCTATAAAAGCAGGGCCAATATGAAAAAATATGCATTTGTAAATTTTCTCAATAGGGAAAGTTATGTTGAATTGTTGTATTCTATAAACTCCACTAAAAGACTCTATGAAACAAGAAGGATATATAATTTTTGGTTCTCTTCTTCTCAAAAGAGCAGTAAGCTTGTGTAAAATGGCCAGAGGAAGAAGAGAATAGAAGTTGTAGAAGACTACAAATGAGCTGGAGGATAATTTGGCCAACATAAACAACCCAATTATCATAATAAAAGAAAAATGAAAAGGATTTTGAGATGAGTCAAAAATACAAGGAAAAATGTTTATCAGTATAATTGAAGCTACCTAGTGGAACTCATTCCTATCAAGGTATATGCTCATATTCATCCATCTCTATCCAAATCTCATAAAGATAGTGGTGAAATACTATGACCTTAATACTGTAATGGTGTGTAATTAATAGAAGCATTCATTATTCACCATCAATGAAGAAATAATAATAAAGTCATTTACAATGGATAAACAACCAAGTACAAGACTTAAGCCTATTAGCATAACTGAGAAAAAAAGCTACTTAGAAAACACTACTTTCATGTCTTGGCTGAATTTGTGCATGGGTAAAGTTACCAATGATTTCCCTAAGAATCCCATTAAGTCAGAAAATTTCAAAGATACACTACAAATAATATTATCTATGTTGTTTGTAATTTTAGGGTTAGACTATGATGAACTAGTATATGATTATCAGTTATCTCTTGCTTATGTGGTTACTAATGTGAGAAATTATGAGGGAACCACTACTTATAACCTTGTATTCTTTGACTGGGCCCATTTCTTGAGCTTCCAAATTCATAACCAATTAGTTTCCTTAAAGCTTAAGGAGAGCAAAAAAATTGTTATCCATAATTTTTAGCCTACTTATTTCTATTTCACATACCCCTATAATTGCATAATATCAATCTAAGTATAAAAAAATCAGCCGCATTCAATTGTGGACTAGAACCCAATCCTCAAAGAAACCTCTCCTTATATACATTTCAATAGAAATTTTCTTGATCTCATTGTATCCTTTGTTTGTGGCCTACTACCCCATATTAATTCAAAAGTCATAAACAAGCTAAGGGGTAAGAAAGGAGAAATTGAGGAGTAGTATTTCTTGTTTGATGGCACAATCATTTGGGTATATGGTTTTATTGGGACACCCTATTTGCTACCATATTATATCATAGACTAGATATTTGTCATGGAGGTGTGCAAACAAATAGATGAGACAAATGAATATTTTGTCTCTCGAGCCAAAAAGTCTTGCACCTACTACTACCTCTACAAGTTTGAAGATATATCAATGACAACATGGTGACAAGAATTTTTTTTTGATGATAAATTCAATGCTCTTAATTTACCAATCATACCTCACATGTGGCACTATGATTCAAAAAGAAATTTTAAGGCCAAATTGGCCCAGCTGAACAATAAACCACCTACATTTGACCATTTGTCATTAATAAAAATTAAGCAATTTAGAAATAATGATGAAGGTAATGTAGTGGAAATGAACATAATTCAAATGTAAGAGAGTACCCCATGGAGGACATGCTATGAGTATATACAAATTTATGACCTAACAAGCAATAAAGAGAAATGGATACATGAAGACCTCATAGCCAAAATTAAAGAGGGTCTAGAATGGGAAGAAAACATGATCAAAGAATGGTGGATATCATGCTATGAGCACAACACTCAAAAAAGGCTTTCTCCAATACCTCTGATAAGCGGTTTGAGAAATAATTCAAAGCTAAATATTAGAAATGAATGAGTGAAAAAAAGGAGAGATATACCTAGGCCTGATGAAATTAATGGATGAAGAAGAGGAGACACACAATGAAGAAGAGGAAATTCCTCATACAACTTCCCCATGAGAAACTCCCTTGATATGCCATGAAGACTTAGAATATGAAATCATCATAGAGAAAGTACCTCTATAGAGAAGAAAAAGAGCACATATTTAAGTGCCTAAATATACTTTGATAATGGGTGTCATGCTAGAACCAAGCGAATATGAGTCGAAAGAACAAGATACTAAAGTAGAATTAGCATAGAAGGTGATTTCTATGAAAATAATATCTAATGTAATAGGTGTAGAAAAGGTCAAACCTTTGACTCTACAAGAAGAACCCGATGAAAAATAGTAAAAAAAGAACATTCAAGCACCATAGAGAAGGAGGGAATAAGACCAACCAAAATACTATACCTAGAATAATTCATATAGTGGTCTGATGAATAAATTGAATTAGTAGATGCAGTAGTCTAGAGACCAGTGTCAAAAGTGGAAGGAATTGAAATGTATACTTTTTATTTTCTCTTAACAAAATAGTTCCACCACCTCAATAGCCTTTGCTTGAATAGCCACCTCCACCATCTAGCCTTGTTAATGAAACCACTCCCCTACCCACCATATCATTAGCACTAGGAACAACATCACATGTACAGGAGGTGCAAGTTGCCTCAACCAGTGTAAATATCCAAACCCTATAAAGCCTACTGCCATGGTAGTAAACCTTGAATTTTTATTTTTCTCACCTTTCTAGTTTATATCCATACCTTTCCCTACTATTAAAAATCCTCTATCAAAAGCATTTTCAATGATCCAAGTCATTGAAGTAAACATATAGAAGTGGGAAGAGCAACAACATTTGCAAGATAGAGAATAATTGGAAACCACCATGATATACAATATTGTAGATCCAATTACCATAGAATTCATCAAAATGGTTGTGTATACAAAGGTATGGAAGCCAATTGCAAAGATGACAATGGAGGACTACAACATCAAAGAACAAAATATAATATTTTAAGGTTTCAAAGATAGATACCCTCTGGGCTATATGCATTGAGGAAGATACTATGTTCCTACAAAGTAATTAATTAGATATAAATCTTGTAGCTACATAAATAAAGATAAAAGTCTAGATAAAATAATTAGAAAGGAGAAGATAGATAGAGATAGCATCAAGAATGAAATCTTGGATCTTAAATAGATAATAGATAAATCTCCCAAAAAGTAATAGCTACAGTAGAAGGATGAAGAGATACAACAATTAAAAGAGAAATTACAATAATATTGCAATAAAGCACATGCATAAGTAAAGAAATTATAAAAGTGATAATGAAAATCCAAAACCAATAAGAGATCCTAGAAACAATACAAGTATAATTGGATAAGAAAAAGATAAGTCTAAGAGCCTAATGATCTATAGGAATATGCTAAAACAATTTAAGAGCCAATACTGGCTAAAGATCAAGAATATGGCACTGAATACATTTTCTTTCATGAGATGATATCCAACATAGAAAAATTAATCCAAGAGGCTAAAGAAGAGTTCACCAAAGCCAAATAGAAACTACTGATAAAAATACAATAGGTAGAAGTTTCTTGGTATATGCTAAGAACCAAAGAATAAACCCCCAATTACTCAAATTCTCATAAAGGTATTTGGGTATATTTAAGTTTCGTATAGACCAAATCATTGAAGGAAGTCGACTTATTATAGAGGGAAGAGAAATGCTTAATTCCATTAAAGCAAGCAATAAAATAGTGAAGGTAGCAGTCTAAGAACTCCAAGAGTTTGGCTTTCTAGGATTTGGGAATAAAATAGGATTTTTTTAAACTTAGGAGCACCTAAGTCAATTTTTGGACCAACAGATAAATGATAGAAGTGAAATTGATGCATTATAAAAACCTTTAATGATAGATCAATTTATTGTATTCTTGCATAGGCTCACCATGCTACTAACAAAGATAAAAAATATGATGCAAAGATACAAGGACCCTTCTTATAACTGCTACTATCAGCTACAAATGACCCTCCAGGAATTTAGGGGAATAAATAATCCCTCGCAAAGAATATGGAATTAAATATGCAGACTATTCTAGTTGTTCGGAGAGTCTTTAGCAACCACAATAGCTGATCAATAGGGAGAAACATCAAGAGTAGCCCTAGAAGAAATATTATAAATAGATAGTACCTAAGGTGACCCTTGTACAAAACAATTTTGTATTTTATTTTGTTTTTGTTTTAAATTTTGACTTCATGGTCCAAGTTGATAAGGCTATATGGGTTCGTTGCTTTTGCAAGTAGAAAACCTCCTATGAGGTACGAATAATGTGGGTAAAATTTTCCATCCACATCCATATCTAAATAGGGAGATGAATTTTTTCAATACAAAACACCTATAAAAGGTTGTCAGACACCTAAAATAGTGGTTCAATTAGATATGAATAGAGTAGGGAAGAAAAATACATAATTTTTCTAAGTATCAAAGCATTTCCAAAAATCCTAAGATGATGATGTTAGCCATAAGTTTTAAAAAAATTTGTATTAAACAATTGAATCAAGTAAACCTAGGCCAAATTTTGACTAAGTAAAATGGTTGAATGGATTTGAGTATTGATGTTAGTAGAAGGGCTATTTATATTCAACATCTGACATGCAACATATTGAACGGATAATGATGTTGATGTCAACAAGAGGGAGCAAATTATCTACATTAGTATGAAAAAATATTTGGCTCCTTCAAACAAAAAATTGTTTAAGTATGAGAATCTAGCACCTTACACAATGGTATAATCTTCCAAACAAGGTAGCCCTAAATATCATATAATTTTGAGTGTTGATGTCAATAGGAGAATTATAAAAATATGGCTTAACAAAATAGGAGAATGAAAATCCTAAGGCATGAATTGCATCTAGCATCTAACAATATGCTTCACTAAGAGCATCAGATGGTTTTGAATATTGATGTCAACTTGGGGCATAAAAATATCTCACAGTGATGAAAAGGGAACCCAACATCTAGTAAAATTGTAGGGATAAAAGAGATATCAAGTGGAAACATACACTAAAATACCCAAACATGCTCCCATAAAGTGAGTACGTTGTCAAAATATTCTAATGACCTCGAGCTTCTTCAGTTGATAACTTTGCTATTACAACTAAGGAGGTAGTGGTATGGCTAGAGAAAATCAACCTATCAAAATATTCTATACACCACATGAAGACATAGTGGCAACCACCTCCTAATATAGAACAATAACAAGCCATATCAACACCATAATTCCAAATCGATTGCAACAAAATGAACTAGAGAAGAGAGCACATGCGTTGTAATATACTATCAAACCTGTAACCCCCTACCTAAACTATGATGATAACATAACCAATTGTACTTGTAAATCTATATATTAGAATGTATACCCCTTTATATGGTTACCTCTTTGGAATTTATGATTGGCATAATTGTATTGATTGAGGCTATAAACCTTCTTGAATGAATATTGGATTGTTATCTGGAATCCTGCTAAGTTCTTGTGCAAAACTTGTATATATGTCTTATTGAGTAGCTAAAACATTAAGTTAAAGCTAGGAACAAGTAATTTTGCTACATTTATTTTGCATTATGTATTTCTACTTAGATTTGTTGTTATAGTTTTGGAATGACTTAGCATTTCTCAAAGTTATTAATAATTAATATTTTGAATGCATAAGAAAAGTAGGTTTTTTTGTTAGGTGGTTTAATATAAATTTATATTGTGAGACTCTCTGCACTCTATCTCTTGATGTTACCAAATCCATACCACTTTTAGATTATATTTCTAACCCTTTGCATTTCTTTAGTCTACAACCCCCATTTAGTTAGATTAGCTAGGCATAGGAACCGATCTTCTTCAAATGTTGAATCAAATATCCTATTTCTAATCCATCCAATATCTTAGCTAAGGTCTTGAGGATACATCTTATTCCCTTAGGTGGATTTTGAAATCAAAATATCTCTTTATTGTTCTTGAGGGACATCTTACTGCTATTCTTGAGGAGAATCTTACTGTTATTCTTGAGCTACGTCTCACTGCTTCTTGAATGCATTTCCAATGGAGACATTTAGGTTTCCTCTTCGTGTTTACAAGTTAGTATTGAATATTTACTATTGAAATGGCCAAAAGCTATTTTTAATACTTCTATACCTAGCCAAATGCTTCTCTGTTAACTTTTCCATCTAGTTGAATGCTTCTCTATCAACTTCATCACCTAGCTAGATCTACTCCATTGGCTACAACTCATTCCTTTTGATGATGCACTTTTGAATAACACCTTGTTGTGACCCATATTTATTTTTACTCGATAGCTCATTATTGTGAAGGATTTTCTATTAACCTTTATGTATTAATAACTCTTTACTTCTATTTTTTCTAGCATTACTTCTTAGTAATATGTTTTTGGATTGGATACCTTTAGCTTCTTAATGACCTATTTCCTTTATGCTAATTGATTAGAATATTGCTAAGATTTTTATTTATCATAGGAAACTTATGGTTCTTTAATATAGGTATCTTGAATATTTTTTGTGATGCAGGCCATTTGGGCCTCTTCTCTAATACAAAAACATTTTTTGTGATACAAGTTTCTTGGACCTCTTCTCTGATGTAGTCTTCTTGAGCCTCTTCTCTAATGTATGCCTCTTGAATTGTATTGCTTTGCTATGAAGATATTTTCCTTAATAGTAACTCTCTGCTTCTTATTTTTCTTAGATTTGCTTCTTAGTAATGTGTTGTTAGGCTATCTATATTTAGCTTCTTAATGGTTCATTTTATTTATACTAATCATATAAGATGTTGCTCTAGTTTTTATTTAGCATAGGTAGCTTACACTTCTTCTTCAATATAGGTATCTTGGACCTTTTCTCTAATATAGTCCTCGTAGAATTTTTCTATGATGCAGGACATAAGGGCCTCTTCTCCAATATAAGCTTCTTGATCCTCTTCTCTAATATATATTTTTTTAACCTCTTCTCCGATGTAGGCCTCTTGAACATCCTTTACTAATGTAGACCTATTTCCTTCACTATTGCAGTAAGTGTCTACCTTGAAGAACCTACTTCAAAAAGTGATCCACGATAGAGACAAATGATATAGAAATATATCTAGTCATCCTAGTTCTTCAATGTAGCCTAGGAAGATGTGTCCTTCTCCTCTGCTTTGTGTTATACTAATGCTCCAAATATGTCAAGGTCAATTCAGTATTGACCTGATTCTTCACTATTCTTTTCTCTTTGAAATCTTACAATGCTTTCTCATATTTCTTTTCTCTATGCTTACTTGTTATTTGTTCTATAGAAGCTATATATTGCTTATTATTCTCAAAAAATTTCTACTCCTTTATCTCTGTATTATGTAATCTATTGATTCAAATATTTGTACTTAGGAAGCTTTGAATGCTTCTCAATCCTTTAAAGCTAAAGTACTTCTCTATATCTCTGTATGAAGCTATGATGCTTCACAATATTTGTAGCAATTCTACTCCTCTATCTATCTAAAATATTCAATTTCTTAAAGAGCACCTAAGAACCCAATATGATTCTCCTCTTTACTAGATAAACCAATATCAATGTTAGGGTGACTCTAAATGTCACCGAATGACCAACTTTCTTCTTATTTGGTTCTTCCTATCAATGTAGTTGAGTCCTAGTATTCATTGGTTTTCCTTCAAGCAAGTGGAAATACCTTAGCATCCAAATCAAGGTGAATAGTGTTTATCCCCTCAAAATCTACTCAATTAGACCTTTAAAAGTAGATTCCATATCTTCACTGCCTTCAAAGTGGAAAAAATATAAATTAACTATATCAAAAATGGATAAAGTTAAATATTGAATATGGTGGATAATAAAATAACTCTATAAAAATGAACATATTTAGGTGGTAGCTCTAATACCTTTGTTATCTTTTAAAGCCTTACTACCATAGAAATTCATAGGTCCCAATATAAAATAGTAATAATATTAAAGGTCAAAGATAAAAATATAATAAGTAGAATAATATATGAGTAAATTCATATGTATATCAAAGCCTATATAATACTAAAAAAAACATTCACTTATATAACCAAATATGAATGTAAATGGCCCAAGTCATTCATGAACTATGCATGAAGAAAACTTACAATATTAATTGCTCAAAATTTGTATACAAGATTTATTTCTTTCCTTCCTCTTACAACTCAATAATTTGATATTTGGATTACATTCTTATGGATTATTGTATCCATAATATAGCCATAATAATATGACTCTTCAAGTACTTGACTATTGCTCTCCATATGACAAGTCCCATGACATTTGGCTTATCATCTTTCCACTTGCATACTAGACTCTTCACTTTCTTCTTGCATGCACACTTGAATCTATAACACATCTACATGAATATTACACTTTTACATGCACTCTGATTTAAGACACTTGTGCACATTCTCACATTACATATTTGCACTCTTATATACAAGATATGTGTGTACATTATCTTAATCTACATATGCACTCTAAATTACATGATACTTGTAAATTTCCTACACACTGCACTCTTACGTGACACTTGTGCATTACCTACATATTGATACTTACATAAAAGGGAAAATATAAATGATTCACCTAAACTATAGACTCAACCCTAATCTATTACATATTTACATTTGTACCATGAAGGTACCATGGGGTTACATTAGCATGTATGAAATAATATAATATTCCTCAACAAATATATGCATGTAATTAAAGTAGTTTGTATGAAAATATAAGGATCCATTCACATTAGTAACCTAACAAACAATTATTGGTGATATTACATTATCTGGTCATGTAAATTGTTTAGAATTGTGTTATTTAGAATAGGATGTGATTAATTTTCAGGAAATATTTGAGTTTATAATTATGTATCAAGTGTGAGATTGTGTGACGTGTCAAGTGTGCAAGTGTGATTTATTATTGTATGATGTCATGTGAGTATGTGAAGAGTCATGTGAGGTGTCATGTGTGAGAATTATGCAATTATGAGACTTTGTCATTATGAAATATGGTAGATAAGAGGGAAGCTCAAGATATAAGCATGTGAAGAGTCTCACTTAATTATATATTGATCACAAATCTCCATATTATGTATCAAACTAGTATTGCTTTATGCATGCTATTGTAGATTTTATCAAAATATTTCAAGTATTTTTGTGTACATTATTGTGAGAAATATTTGTGTGATCTATTGGAATTTATCTTATTAGTATTGGGTCTATTTTTTAACAAAAATAACAATAAATAATATAAATAGGATCATAATATGCATGTCATCATGGAACCCTACCTCTCTATGCTATAAACAATCACAAGTAGAGATAAATAAATGCATGCAAATAGGTAGTCTTAAACTAAGAAATCAAAAAAGTTTATTTTTAAAAATAATATTTCTTAAAATGCATTATGTTCTTTGGCTATTTAATTTTAGGTATGGCAAGGTGATATTCACCTAAGTCATAAATTATAGTTATAATGTATGGACCTATCCAATTGGGTTCAAATGTTTCTTTGAGCTTGTTTTTGGCATTGGTGTTTTTCTAGTTTTCTTTAAGATCTAGACCAACTTCAAAGGATCAAGATCATACATTTCTACCATTGGTTTGTTTATACTCTATTGGTATAAAATCAAGTGTTCTAATGTATATATCAAACTTGTGTTAAGTAGTTCTCAGTTTCTAAGGTAATCAAGATGATATTTATATTGTATAGAGGTATCATATAATATAATGAATAAAAAATGAAATCAATTTTAAACGGGAATACAAATTTAATACCATAGACCAAATCAGAAGTAATTGTGCTAGTAGACATTCTAACACTGGTTTGATATGCCCAAAGGGATGGGTATAATTGGATATGTCAATCTCTTCTAGTTTTGCTAATTAGCTTCTAGAGGATACTAATAAGATTTTTTAAAGGCTTTGGATTGGATATAACCTGGAAAATAATAAGGAGTAGAACATTTATGTTGTATCTTAATTTTGTTATAAATATTTTGAATATCTATATTATTAAAGGTGTTTCATTGTTTGAGATGATGATAGAATGGATATCATAATGACTTACAATTTGGTTGAGGATAAATTTGGATACTTGCACTATAATGGTTGAGACTAAATGTATATCTTGGATCCATTTGATGAAATATTCAATATCCATGCTGGTAAATTTATGTCCATTAGAAAATAAATTTTAACTTCCTAATGATTTCCAATCTCCATATGGAAAAAATCTAAGGTGAGGTGATGGATTGAAGGGCTTTGTAATGCTTGTGTATATGGTTTTCATGTTTTTTATATTTATCACATATTTTGATATAGTTGTAAGAGTCCTTTTCTATAGAGGTCCAATAGTAACACATCCTAAAAAGTTTCTTGGGGATGACAACAATACTAAATTTCCCACCATAGGATCCATATTGGGCTTATTGGACTACTTTCTAGGATTCAATATGGTCTAAACAAAGTGTATCACTCCAAATTTTTCACACCCTTACCTTCAGGCTATAGGATCCATGCTCGAAAGGGGGATGTGAAAAGGATGGCATAGTACCTCAGACTGAGAGGCATTGCAAAGGTCCCACCTCTCGGGGGAGGTGTATTATGGTGATTTTTCAACGGATGGTGGGTTCACCAGGAAATGTTTTAATGGCAGTTTCCATGCCTAGGTTGGGAATGTGTTTTATGTGTTCAGTTTTATCCTTAAACATTCAAGTCCTAGGTTTGGCCAAATGAATCTAAATTTCTCTATATGAAGATGCAGATTAAATGAATACAGAAGAACAAATTAGGACAGAAAACAAAGAAAGTAAGCAAGATTAAAAAGTCATACCTGATCCGGATGTCTGATGAAGATTTTGATTCTTGAAGCAGTCAGGATCGCCTCTGATTTGACAGGATCATCTGCTATCAAACAAGATCATCTGAGATTCGACAAATTCGTCAGAAGAATTCGTTAGAGACCTACAATCAGAGAAGTAGACACAAAATGCAGAAAATGCAACTATTCTAATAGAGGGCAATGATGTAGAATAATAGGAATAACATTAAAATGATGATAATAAACAAAATACGAGTGTACTACAATGACTTAATGACAATTGGTGACTTAATTATGCATTTAAAGCTACATGGGTGAACTCCAAAATGCAGAATAGCAAAAAATAATAAATAAACTAGCTAATTGCAGAATAAAACAACATATTGAAAAGAGGAAAATGCAAACTTTGGGCATTGATTGCCCCTAATGATGATTGCAGTCGAAATCGTCTCTGATTTGACAAGATCGTCTCTGATCTTAACAGGATCATCTGCAATGATGTAAGCTTGCTCCGACTAAAAAATGATAAGGTTCCTGCAAGAAAATTGGATGCAACAAATGTAGATGGTAATACAGATTATTCTAATGCATGTGAAGGTCGATTTACAGGAAATTTTAGCCAGGGGAATGCTAAGGGGAGGGCCTAGGATTAAATAGGCTTAGGAGGGAGGTTAGGAGGTTGGAGATCATCCCTATTTGGGAGATCTCCAACGGGGAGGGTCTCTAATGATGCAAACACACTTCTGCCCAGATTAGAGACGCCGTTGGAACAGAAGCTAATTGTGAAAAATTAGTTTTGGGACAAAATTGTCTGGACGTCCTAGCCCAGACAAAATCGTCCGATCTGAGGTGATATCATCTGATTGGTTATGATATCATCAAACGGTCAAAACAAACTCTAAAAATGATGTGAGAAATAAGGAAATGGATTAAGTAGTGGTTTGGGAGCGGTTTTGGAGGTTAAAATTTGAATTTGAATTATTAACTAGAGTAATTGTAATTATTAAGGTTTTACTATGCCAATTTTAGGGTGCTACATTTTGCCCCCTCTTTAGCAAATTTTTTGAATAAAATGTGTTAAAAATGAGTTCTTCTCGATCTATGAGAAAGCAAAAATTATTCTTATTTTTAGGGGATGATTCTTGGTCAAATCATACGATAGCTTACTATGGTGCCCCCTCCGTGTTTTTACCCAAATCGAACGTTTGAGGTAAAAACACGGAAAAGCAAAAAAAATTAAAATGTTTTTAATTATGTTTTGAATAAAATTAAGAAAAATAGGGTAAAACCCTAATTCATTGTTACTGTTCATTTTTCTGGTTTTTAGAGCTCTGCAAGCAAAAATGGTCGAAATAGCACACAGCTCGACAGAGGTCCGACGTGGGCTACAGGTAAGAGTCTAAAATTAGCTTAGAATGGTTTAAGTTGAATTTACATGCTTTTTAGATTGAATTTAAATAAATTTTGAGCATCATGGCAGAGCAGGATCAGCTAGCTCAGGTCGGCTTACAGCATGTGGCAGAGATGCCACAAGTTTCTACAGACATGGGGCTACTGACAGCCCTGGCAGAGAGGTGGTATCCGGGTTCTTCCTATTTCCGGTTACCCACAAGGGAGATGACTCCCACATTGGAGGATGTATGGAGGATTCTAAGGATCCCCATACAAGGATGGTTGATCACACCTGCGGCCAATCAGGGCCGTGCTATGATGCAGTTGTATGGCGATTCGAGCTTCACCCTGGAGAAGGGCGGAGTGAACATCGAGGCGCTGCGTTAGATGCCTGGGGCATCCAGACTCACACAGGTTTTGGCTAGAGTGGTGCGTGGACTTCTGTTGTGCCACCAGAGCGGGTGCAGGGTACCATGGGTGCTAGCATATGTGATCTGTGACATACAGGACCATGGTTACAGGTTCTCTTAGGGCAGCTTTGTTCTATGTCGGTTGTACAAGATCCTGCATGGGGTCATGTACAAGGGTGATCGATGTTTGGTTATGACATCGCTACTACAGGTTTGGTGCTGGGAGCACATTATAGTGTGGAGGCCGATAGGGCTTCCTTTGATAAGTATTAATGGGGAGAGGCCCTAAGCTTTCTACTGGTGGCTTTGAAGAGGGTCACAGCGATGAATTGATCTGCCAATGTCCCAGAGACTGCTGGATGATCTTGTCCTAGACCAGATCACCTAGAGGCCTTGGAGGGACCATCCAAGGTGGGCCGAGGATGGACAAGAGCTGGATCGCATCAGGCAAACCTACTAGCTGAGGATGGAGAGGGGAGAGGTGGATCTCCATCGCTACGATCGAGTTTTGTGATAGTTCGGTCTACAGCAGGGTATCCCATCTCTTAGGGCTTACGAGTTTTCTTAGACTATTCGAGATAGCACTACGATCAGTGGGGCTCCAAATATGTAGCGCTTTTGGAGTCAGGACGTAGATGATGCCCCCATTCATCCAATGGATGGGGATGATGCTGGGGTAGCTGATGGCTACGATGCCTGGTATGAAGGCATCCGTCCTCCTTGAATGACGAGGGCTCAGGGTCTGATTCATGTAGTTGTGCTTTAGATGGGGAGGCGATGCCAGGCGGCCATTGATGCAGCATAGGGTCACGGTGGGAGAGAGCAGAGGAGACCAGATGTACAATAGAGGCCACGATAATGGGAGAGGAGGGAGGAGAGACCCCCTTCTCTAAAAAGAGAGAGGCCACCATCACTCGATAAGGGCAAGGGTGTTGAAATTGGGGAGAGCAGCGAGACAGCGACTCTCCAAGCTGAGGTTGCATACCTGTGGTCTCAGGTGCAGACATTGCATGCTGAGGCTACACAGCTTAGAGCTTGGGGTGGAGGAGCGAGCACTCAAGATTTAGCATGTGCTATTGCCCAGGTTACATTCTATTAGGCTCTATATTACCAGGCAATGCCAACAGAGCAGAGGGTGCCATTACCAACTCACATTGCAGAGCCTGTTGTGATGGGGTCATCTAGGACATCATCACGATCGGCATCCAGGACTCATGGCACCACACGGACTACGATGGGGCCACCTCCTCCACCTCAGGGTAGGGGAGGAGATGAGGCTAAGAGCTCGAGGGGTTCTCGAGACACTACATAGAGGATATATGATTGAGAGGATTGAGTATGCCAAGATGTAGATTGTGGCATACCAATCTATTTTTGATATGATGTACATATATTTGATATATATAGATGAGATATTTTTTGATCATATGACTTGTCTTATGTATTTTTATGATGCTTTTAATGTTTTTATTGATTGATTTGATGATTCATGTAATTACGTCATTGGAAATATTATGGTTAAAATGTCATGCTTGAAAATTTAAATGAAATAATCTGATAGAACAAATTGGTTGTTTGTGATGTGATGATGAAAAATAAAAGGGGACTTTTAACAATAATTTCAAAGGACATTGTCGCTATTATAGACCATTTCATGGAGTCGCCGCTCACTCGGTCGTCAAGCTAATATTGGTATAGAAATATTGCTAAAAGTAAAGGAGTGCTTAAGAGATTGTCTTAAGACTTTGGTGCAATGGTGCAAATGATGATGATGATGGTTTGTTTTCAGATTTTCATAAAAATAGTATGCATAAAATAATGTTAAAATGATTTTTGCTAGGCATAAATTCCTAAGTGTGATAAAATTTTTGGATAATTCCCTAGGAATTATACCATCATTGCAAAATTGAAGGTTGACATAATGACATGAAATAGTGATAATATGCATGCTTTTTGTCAAAAAACATAATTGTATAATAGAATGATTTAAGTCATATGGTTTTCATGATTTTCAAATAAATGGGGAATAAAAATTGGTACAATGGTTTGCGCTAGGCATAGAATATGTAAGTATAGACTTATACCATCATCGTGAAATCCAAAAAGAGAGTTTTATAGCATGGTTGATTTTTAATAAACAAAAAATATGAAGAGGAAGACTTGCGCTAGGCATAAAATTCCAATTTTGGTTTTGGAACTATACCATCGTCGCGAAAGTCGACAATATGTGTTTTGATTGTATGGTTTTGAAAGAAATTTTGATTTTTTTGTGTTATGTATGTAGTTGTCTTTATATTAAACAACTGTACTTTAAAGAAGAAAATTATTCCAGACAATTTGCAAAAAATATTTCAAAGTATCTTAAAGACAAAAGTTAGATTTATAAGGAATCCCATGTGCATATGTGAATTCATTTCCAATCTTGATTGATCATAATGATACACAAAATCTCTCAGATACAAATGTGTGTGCGATTGTATTGTTCATTTACCAGTTTGAGCAAGATACTATGATACAAGTGATTTGAATTAACCAAATAAGTGTTCATTAACCATGATTTAGATGCATATAACCATACCAGACTACTATGTAAGTCAGATTATCAAGAGCTAGCTAATCCATAAGCAGACATAGGTCTGTACAAAAGAAGGTCGCTAATGTGACAGACATATCGCCACACTAGGAGTTACCCAAGGCCAAGCAAGTTGGGCATAAACCACCTGTTATGGGACTTACCTCACAGTTTTCGAATAATTGAGAATTCCAGGGATTCAAGCTCATCAACCCTTCTTTACTTTTCAAAGCGTAGGTAAAGGTATTTTATTGCTTTTGCTTTTGCTTTCATTTCTTTTCTTTTTGTATTTTTTCTTGGTAATGCTTGGAACATTGTTGTAATGATATAAAATAACATTTTTTCTTTTTCTCTTTTTCTTGAACTTTGCTTTTTCTTTTTGTTCTATGCTGGGGATACTTGCTCGAATTAGATGTAGAGCAAGGGATTTTTATTCTGGGTAGGGGTGAGCTTGTCCTTTTGCCAATTCTCAAATATTCTAGACCATGTGCATGATAGGATAGCAGGGGAAACTTTTCGCTCAAGAAACCACTTCTACTATGTAGCAAAGCATGAAAATTACAAATATAATCATTTTATTGTGAAAAGATGTGCTTGGTTTAACTAAATAACAAGATCAATTCTCTATGCTCAAACTTTATTTAATTGAATTTTGTAGACTTTGATATGAGAGAGATTAGTAATCATGCCAGATAAAATCAAGATATTTATTTTGTGTTTGTGAAAGTGAGGGATTCCAAATAAATGCTAATTTATCCAAAATAATTTGAAACATATAACTGCAACATTTGTAAGAAGATATATATAAATACTTTTTGAGAAGTTTTGAGAATGTTGACTCTCTCTTTCTTCTTTATGTTGTTTTGGTTTCGAAAGAGTCAAGAATATTGCTGTTTTTATTGTTATTATTATTTTTTTGTTTTTGAAAGAATTAACAAGTGCCATAAATAAATGCAACAAATAGTTTTGAATATTTTGATTATTATGAATGTTTTTGGTGTTTTTGAATTTATAAATTGAAAGAAATACAAGATAGTGATTTTGAAATATTTTAAACAAATATATACAAGGATGAAATGACCAAATTTATACATAGTAACGTTTAAGATGCAAAATGTTCATGGGTTCTTTAAGTTCTTTACCATCTAAGGTAGATAATTTGTATGCTTCTGATTCAAATTTAGCAGTGATAATGTATGGTCCAAGCCATTTGGGCTCAAATTTACCTTTAAGGTCCTTAGTTGCATTAGTATTTTTTTTATTTTCTTTTAAAACAAGGCCGTCGATCTCAAAGGATCGATGACGAACCTTTTTTAGCATATGATCTTTTAAGCTTGTTTTGGTAGGCACGGAGATGCTCCAAAGCATTGATGCATTTTTCATCTAAGAGTTCCAGCTGACTGAGTCTGCTAGCTCGATATTCATCTCCTACTTCGGTATCTTGAAGTAGCAGAGCCAAAGAAGGAACTTCTAATTCAAAGGGAAAAATGGCTTCAGCACCATAAACCAAAACAAAAGGTGAAGTTCTAGTGGGGGTTCGAACACTAGTTCGATAGGCCCACAAGGCTAGATATAACTGAATGTGCCGATTACGGCCGGTTTATTGACCAATCTTTTGAGAATTTTGATTAAGGTTTTGTTAGATGCTTACGCTTGACCATTACCCTGAGGATAATAGGGAGTGGACCAGCGATGTTGAATCTTATATTTTTGGCATAATTTTTTAACATCTTTATTTTTGAAACAAGTTCCATTATCAGAGATGAGATTTGTAGGAATTTTGAACCTACAAATGATTTGATTAAAAATAAATTTAGAGACTTGTGTGCCAGTGCAGGAAGCTAAAGGCATAGCTTCAACCCACTTCGTGAAATACTCGGTGGCGGTTATGATGAATTTGTGTCCATCAGATGACACAGGATTTATTTTTCCAATAATATCTAAATTCCATTTTGAAAAGGGCCAAGGAGATGAAATAGCCTGCAGTTCTTGTGCAGGTGCATGGACAAGGTCAGCATGTTTCTGGCACTTGTCGCAATGGCGCACATAATCATGTGCGTCATTCTCCATGGTAGGCCAAAAGTATCCTATCATAAGAAGCTTTTTAGTAATGACACTACCACTGAAGTGTCCTCCACAAGATCCATCGTGGGCTTCACTCAAGGCTGATTTGTATTCTTCTAAATTCAAACATTTTAATAGGATACCTTCAAAAGATCTCCTATATAAAGTATTGCCAATTATTACAAATCGACTTGCTCGTCTACGTAATAACCGACATTGGTTTCTATTAGAATTGGCAGGGAAAGTCCCATTTTTGAGAAAATCAAATATATCTGTATAGCAAGGTTCAGGAGTAGTTTCATTGATTAGAAACACATCCAAAGGTTCTAAGCATGACTTATTGGAAGCGGGTTCCTGGAGTCGATGAATAATGATAGTGGCATATTCGTCATCTAACTCTAAGGGTAGGAGAGATGCAGCTGCGACCATAGCATCAGCTGCACAGTTGCAAGTTCGAGGAATAGCTTCCAAGGTAACTTGATCAAATAGAGACATTAATTGTAAAACATAGGCTTTATATGGGCACAATTTATCATCTCTGGTCTAATAAACTTCATTAATTTGGTTTATAAAAAGTTGAGAATCACCAAAAACTAACAGATGTTTAATTTTTAGTGCCAAGGCAGCTCGTAATCCAAGGATTAGAGCTTCATATTCAGAAGTATTGTTGGTGCAAGCAAATGTTAATTTGAATGGCAGAGGAATAATATGTTTTTGCGGGGATATTAAAATAATACCCACACCAGCCCCACTCATGCATCGAACTCCATCAAAGTATAAGGACCATTGTTCAATATGGTATGCCTCTACTTGAAGGCATTCATCAGGAAACTCAATGATGAGGGGATGGGTAGACTCTAAGGGTGTAGCAGCTAATTGATCTGCTATTATTTTACCCTTAACAGACTTCTGTCCTATGAATGTGAGATCAAACTCGCTTAGAGCAAGAACCCACTTGGCTGTGCGACCCAATAAATAAGGTTGACTCATGAGATATCTCAAGGGATCATATTTAGCAATGACATTAGTTTTCTGACTAAGCATATAATGGCATAATTTTTGCATAGCAAACACGACTGCTAGACATAGTTTTTCTAATGTTGTGTAGCGGGTTTCATAACTGATGAAGGTTTGGCTAATATAATAATTAGCACGTTCTCTCTTTTCGTCATCAAGCTGAGCTAACATAGCTCCTAAGGCAGAATCTGAAACTGAAATATATAAGAGAAATGGGCGATCAGGTCTAGGCAGTGAAAGCATGGGTGGGTTAAGGAGGTATTGTTTGAGAAGTTCAAAAGCTTCTTTACATTCGTCATCCCAATTAAAAGGGACATCCTTCTTAAGGAGTTTAAGAAAGGGACTAGTTTTGTCCACCAGCTTATCGATGAAGCGACGGATGGCTTTAAGCTTACCTTGTAAACTTCGTAACTCAGATATATTAGTAGGTGCGGGCATATCAGTGATAGCCACAATCTTGAGAGGGTCTATTTCGATACCATGTAAAGAAACTAAAACCCCTAATAGTTTACCGGACTTAACTCCGAATATGCATTTGGTTGGATTTAATCGAATAAGATATTCTCGTAATCGATTAAAAACTTTTCTTAAATCATCTAAATGATTATCTTCATTAATAGAGCGAGCTATAATATCATCTACATAATCATGTAGGATATCATGCATCATATCATGAAAAATATAAGTCATAGCTCATTGATAGGTTGCACCTGCGTTCTTTAAGCCAAATGGCATCACTTTCCAACAAAAGGTACCCCAGGGGGTAATAAAGGTTGTTTTAGCCTGATCTTTAGGAGCTATCCTGATCTGATTATAACCAGAGAATCCATCCATTAAGGACATCATCCCACTCTCGGTAGTAAATTCAATGATTTGATCCATGTTTGGAAGAGGAAAATCATCTTTAGGGCATGCAGCGTTAATATCTCTAAAATCTGTGCAAACCCTAACTTTGGTGGCTTCTTTCTTGGTGACTGGAACTACATTTGAGATCCATTCAGCATAATCAATAGCTTGTATAAAAACAACATTTAGGAGTTTTTCTAACTCCCCTTTGACTAGCAAAGCCACTTTGGGATGCATTTTTGTAAGTTTTTGTTTAACAGGTTTAGCATCCGGATGGACCACTAGATGATGCATGACTACAGAAGGGTCTAGACCTGGCATATCTTCGTATGTCCAAGCGAAGACATCTTCATACTCTTTAAGGAATGCAATGTATTGCTCTTGTTTTTCTTGACTTAATTCTGATCCAATATTGATTATGTGAGGACTATCCTCAGTTCCAATATTAATTTTAATGACATTTTCTACCTCCATGTGTAGATCTCTTTCAAAGTTAGGTGGGGCGGGTGAAACGCCCAATTCTTGTAATTCTTGTAAGGTTAAGTTGGATAATTCACCTTGAGGATTAGCGGTCTCAAGTTGGGCTATAGTTGGTATAGAACCATCAAAATAAAATCCATTGTGTAACATCTCTTCAACGGAGATATCGTGGGAGATATTTCCTTCCAACTCCTCATCGGAGTCAGCAATCATTTCAGGGTAAGCTATGGATAGCATGTTACATGTAAATGGTTGATTTTTTAGAGGCAAATCATCATGCCTCTCCAAATAATCTTGATAACCTATGAGTTGATCATCATCTTCAAAAGGAAAGGGTTGACCCTTACTAGGAAATAGGCCCACACCATAGTGGGCAGGCCACGGTTCTACCTCGAAAGGTTCATTCATGCCATTTTGGAAAGGTCCCAAGCCTTTCCATTTATATCCCATTTTAAGCATTATGGGTTTAGCTTTAATATATTCATTGGTAAAATAACATCGAGTGTATCCTTCATGATGAGTTTTGATATTCCGAGGGATTCTTCCCCAGTCATATCCTTTATAAATGAAGGCACAACTCCCGACTTGGTAAGTACTTCCCATAGGTTGTGGGAGGCCCAAAGTACGAGGAGATGGTGACAAGTTATTTAAAATAATTGAATCTTGCATGAAAGCATTTGTTTTTTCTAATATTAATATTGTGGATAAATCTCGTAAAAGTTCATCAGAAAGAGCATAAGATGTAGAAGGATCATTCCCTATATATTTAGATGTGGAAGGTATGATAGATGTTGATAATGTGGAAATGTTAAGAGATGGGTCTATAGGTTTTGAAATTATAGGGATGGAACATGAAGGATTGGTTGTAGATTGAAAATCCTTTTGAGGTTCTAGAGTGGTTTGTTTAGAAGATTGTTGATCTATATATGAGGATGAAATTAATGGAGGGGAAATAGGTGAAGCTATGGGTGTGTGTTTCATAGTTTTAGATGAAAAATAAGAATTAGGATGTGTGGATGACGAAGCAGGGCAAAATTGCACTCCAATAGGTTACGCCAAAGCACACATATCAAAGGGTCTAGGATCACCGTGGATAGTGACCAACTGATTTTTAAATTTGAATTTAACACATTGGTGTAAATTTGATGGGACAGCCCGCATTGCATTGATCCAAGGACGACCCAAAAGTATATTGTACAATGCGGGGCAATGTACAATAAACATGGTCATATCTAAGGTTATAGGACCAACTTGCAATGGGATGGTAATAAATCCACACATTTCTTGTGTTTCATCATTGAAAGCATTGATAATTATGTCAGTTTTCTTCATTTTATCACTTCTAAAGCCAAATCATTGGTAGAAGTCAAAAGTGCAAATGTTTAGAGATGAACCATTATCAATCAGGACTCGTTTAATAGCTACATCTCCAATTAGAGCAGTAATATATAAGGGATTATCCTTATGTAAACTATGTTGTGGGATATCTTTATCCCGGAAGTCAATACAATCGACTTCTCTAGTGATGATAGTATTGGCCATGGCTTCAGGTTGAATGTTTTGAGGTACCATCATTTGGATTAATGTAAGCATCAACTCATCCCTATGGGTAGGAGAAGATCTTAATAAATCCAAAAGGGAAATTCTGGCTGTAGTATTGGATAATTGCTCATTAATATTGTAAGGGGGTTTAGGTTGAACATTGGAAGCATGATTCCCTTTATTGGGATTTTTCAAAACGAATGGAGTTGATCCATCATTCTGGTTTGGTTCTTGTTGAGAATTTTGAGCCTGTTGTCGGGTAACGACTCCAATGGTACCTACAATGTTATATTGAAGATGTTGAACTGGTCTCGGTCGAGCATTTATGGCTTGTTCATTTGGGAGGAAATGATTAGAATAAGGTCGAGTAGTAACTCTTATAGGAAATGGTTCTTCTGGAACCATAGCATATGTGATGGGTTGAATAGGATCTGATTCCTTTTTAGAACTATTCGATTGGTTTGAGGTGATGTCTATTTCACTTTCAGTATCTGATTCTATATCACTAGGATCTGGAGTTTGAGAATTATGTAGGGGCCTGGTTGTGACCAGGGATAAGGTTGTGTCAAATATTTGAGGATCCTAAATAGGTAATTGTCTACTAATAGTTCCTACATATCGGGTAGGAGGGGGAACATTATGATGCTCAATTTGATTGGCCACCTCTTTACCATGTCTTGGTAAAGGATGTTGAAATATGTCTAATGTTTGATTAGCATTTTGATTTTGATTTTGAGGAATGTTCTTTTGAGCGTTATTAGGAGCATTTTGTTTAGGTTGGAAGGCTTGCACCTCCATTTCATTATTATCAATCAGATCCTATATTTTATATTTCAACCTTTTACAAGCATTGGTAGAGTGTCCAGGCCCTCTATGGAAATCACAGTGTAAGTCAGCTCTGTATCCGGGTATAGTTGGATCAGGTTCCTGGATAGCTGGTAATTGGATCAAACCTCTTTCAAGTAATTGAGGTAAAATAGTTGATAATGGTTGATTCAATCTAGTAAATTCTCGAGGAGGCTTATTAGGCGGTTTCAATATAAATTTTTTTGTTGTTTTCGTTGCATTGATATTAGCAACATTTCTGTTGTCAGTGACTCTGTCACCTACAACTTGTTTGTTTTTATACTGATTTTTGGATGTTTTCTCATCATCCTTCTTCCTAAGTTGGCCCTCTCCTAATGAGGGCATCTTCTACTCTTCGAGCTAAATCTATAGCCTGATCGAAGGTAGTTAAAGTAGTAGTTGATAGCTCATAAGATATTTGTTCTTGTAAATTATTAATAAAAATGTCCAACATTTCCCTATAAGGTATCACAAAGTGCAGTTTTCCTGTCAACTACCTCCATCTAGCTAAGAAATCAGAAAAACATTCATCCTTGTCTTGTTTTAAGTTGTATAAATCTTTAATGGTTACATGCCTCTCGATGTAGGCACTAAATTGATGGACAAAAGATTCAGTTGTTTCTTCAAAGTTTCTCAAAGAATGAGTGGGCAATTGATAGTACCACTCTAATGCCATTCCACCTAAACTTTTTGGGAACATTTTTAGTAATAGCAAGTCATCATGTGATATATCATGACATGCTATCCTAAACATGCAAAGATGCTCTATGGGATCTTCGGTTCCTTTATATATAGGCAGGATGGGCATGGGAAAATGCTTAGGGTAAGGTTGTGCTACAACTATGGGATCCAAAGGTTGACTACATATCTCTCGATAATTGTACGAGGGACGGTAAGGATCTATCTGGTCCATACACGAAGCTAACTATTTCACCATGGCTTCCAGGTTACTAGTTTGTCCACCATATTGGTTTTGTAGGGCATTGATATGGGATTTGTGAGCATATGATGAAGTGACATGCATATTAGATGCTATGTTGCTATTGTGTAAATTGTTGGTAGGAAAGGTGTTATGAAGGAATTTTGAAGTTGTATTATGTTGTATTCTAGATTGTTGAAAATTGGTGTTTGGCTTCATTTTAGGTTTTTGTTTAATTGAAGCATATTGATCAATAGTTTGGCAAAGTAAAGTAGTGAAGGAAGTTTTCTTTTGTGTGGGAATGATTTCAGGCTCAATAACAGGTTCCTTAGGAGGTTGGGTAACTCTGTTGTTTTGGCATGTTTTGAATCATAGTGACCATATCTCTATTGGATGGTCCAGCCTTATCACTTTCTTGATCAATGAAAGACAAGGGATTAGTGTGCACATCAAACATATGTTCCATGGTTGCTTGAGTGTCACTAATTTGACCTTTATCAATACGAACTGCCATATTAAGAGCACCAATGTTATTATTGAAAAATTTCTAGAAATGATCTAAGTTTTCAAAAGCAATAGTTCCATCTGGAGCTAATCTAGGGGATGAGGATCCATCCTCTTTAACATTTTCTTCTTGTTCATTGTCTTCACCTAGGTCATATTCTGGTTGATCTAGAGTTTCTCCTTCTGAAATTGGATCTTCAAGAAGGTCATTTGGGTTTCTAGTTTTATCTTCTAACCAATCTTCTTCTTCTCCTTTAGTTTGTTTACCATTCCTAAGTTTAGGCATTGTGCTTAATTTAGATTTCAGCAAATATATATATATATATATGCAACAAGCTTAAGAGGTATATATTAATTATATACCTACTACAATATTTAAAATGAAAGGTTTTGGTTTTTGTTATGTTTTTTAGTTTTTCTTGTTTTTGTAATAATATTGTAAAGATAACAAACAACACAATAAATGCAAGAACTAATGCTGAAAGTAATGATCTAGTTTTCTATAAACAATTTATAAATATCATTAATGGGATCGAGTTCTTCAGAAGTCATGAAGTGTTCTTCTTCAAATTGAAAATTTTCTTTCAAAAATTTAATGAAAAGAGCTATAGTGATATTATCTGTCTCAGATTCTGGTTGATAGAAGTAAAGCTCATGGCAATACTCTCGATATAACATAGCTCGAGGAACTCTATTCCATATTTACCTATCCGTAAGAACAACCTCTTGGTCTTCTACATGACCTAGGAACTGGTGTATAATGGCTGCGTTCTTGAGGTATTCCTCGAAGGTGAACAATTCTAAAGACACAAGAGCTCTCCTATAAGCTAACCATCTATGGCAAGCTCTCTGAAGTTCATGATAAAAGATGAATTTATGAGGATCCAAAATTCTATCTAGGACAAGCCTCTTGATTTGTTTAACTTTTGTTGACCTAGATGAAATGACACTTAGTCTTCTATCAAGTTCGTCCCACAAAAGTTGATTTCTATCTGTTTCAGGCACACTAAGCACAGAATTGATTTCTAGGGCTGCTAATTGATTTTCAACATTTATAGTAACTGCTAATCTTTTCTTAGGAGCTACCATCTAAACATGATATGCAACTTATTAGTTTTAGATGATGTGAAATGCATCTATGTTTTAGTTGTTTTATTTTTTGTTTTCTGTTTTCAAAAGGTTTTAAATGCATTCACGTCGAGTTCACCAAAATGTATCGCTCCAAATTTTTCACACCCTTACCTTCAGGCTATAGGATCCATGCCTGGAATGGGGATGTGAAAAGGATGGCATGGTACCTTGGACTGAGAGGCCTTGCGAAGGTCCCGCCTCTCGGGGGAGGTGTATTATGGTGATTTTTTGATGGATGGTGGGTTCACCAAGAAACGTTTGAATGGCAGTTTCCACGTCTAGGTTGGGAATGTGTTTTATGTGTTCAGTTTTATCCTTAAACATTCAAGTCCTAGGTTTTGCCAAATGAATCTAAATTGCTCTATATGAAGATGCAGATTAAATGAATACAGAAGAACAAATTAGGATAGAAAACAGAGAAAGTAAGCAAGATTAAAAAGTCATACCTGATCCGGATGTCTGATGAAGATTCTGATTCTTGAAGCAGTTAGGATTGTCTTTGATTTGACAGGATCATCTGCTATCAGACAAGATCGTCTGAGATTCGATGAATTCGTTAGACAAATTCGTCAGAGACCTGCAATCAAAGAAGTAGACACAAAATGTAGAAAATGCAACTATTCTAATAGAGGGCAATGATGTAGAATAATAGGAATAACATTAAAATGATGATAATAAACAAAATACAAGTGTACTACAATGACTTAATGACAATTGGTGACTTAATTATGCATTTAAAGCTACATGGGTGAACTCCAAAATGCAGAATAGCAAAAAATAATAAATAAACTAGCTAATTGTAGAATAAAACAGCAGATTGAAAAGAGGAAAATGCAAACTCTAGGCACTGATTGCCCCCAATGATGATTGCAGTCGAAATCATCTCTGATTTGACAGGATCATCTCCGATTTGAACAAGATCGTCTGCGACGATGTAAGCTTGCTTTGACTGAAAAATGACAAGGTTCCTGCAAGAAAATTGGATGCAACAAATGTAGATGGTAATACAGATTATTCTAATGCGTGTGAAGGTTGATTTACAAGAAATTTTAGCTAGGGGAATGCTAAGGGGAGGGCCTAGGATTAAATAGTCTTAGGAGGGAGGTTATGAGGTTGGAGATCATCCCTATTTGGGAGATCTCCAACGGGGAGGATCTCTAACGGCGCAAACACGCTTCTACCTGGATTAGAGACACCGTTGGAACAGAAGCTAATTGTGAAAAATTAGTTTTGGGACAAAATCGTCTGGACGTCCTAGCCCAGACGAAATCGTTCGATGTGAGATGATATCGTCTGATCGGCGACGATATCGTCAAACGGTCAAAACAAACTCTAAAAATGGCATGGGAAATGAGGAAACGAATTAAGCGGTGGTTTGGGAGCGATTTTGGAGGTTAAAATTTGAATTTGAATTATTTACTAGAGTAATTGTAATTATTAAGGTTTTACTGCGCCAATTTTAGGGTGCTACACAAAGAAAAATTCCATCAAGAGTATAGTGGTATAGAATATCACCAATGATGACAACTACAAGATATTTGCTTGAAGTTGTTAGGCTCATTATAGTTCAAATATCAAGCAAGGTATAATAATTTAGGTAATCAAAGACATAATTATACCCAGGACTATAGGATGAGATCACTTGAAGAGAAAAAAACTCTAAGGACATTTGACTATATTCTAAATTTATAAGAACCCTAACTTATCTACTAACAATGGCAGCTTGTTCATCATCTACCTCTAGGGAAATCAACAGATAGTTGAATCCATATCATACATATGGTGGTTACTCGACCAAGGAATAACATTAATGGTAATTTTATTGAAAGCATTCATAAACGTATAAGTAATGTGTTTATATGGCTTTATTTTATCATATTTAGTTTGGTAAACACCATTGACTTGGTTAATAATCAGTTAGGATTCCTCAAAGATAGAAAATATTCTAACATTGAGTGTTATAATAGCATGTAGCTTTAAGATAAGGGCTTTCTATTATGTAGTGTTTTTTATACAAGAGAATATTAGTTTAAAGGATAAAGGGATCAATTGTTGTTGGATAATGACCAAAATAAATTCCACCCTACTCCTTTGACACATATTGCACCATAAAAGTATAAGGTATAAGAGTCTTCTTAATATCCTTCTAGATTGAGGTTGAAGACTAACTATTGGGAAAATTGACCACTAATGGTTGGATTTATTCTAAGGATATAACTACTAATTGATAAACAAGTACTCGACCTTTCATAGACTTTTGATTGAAAAATTCTAGATCAATTTTGTTAAGCACAATTACCCACTTAATTTTTCTTCTTTTGAATTGAGCTTTGGACATAAGACATCATCATGGGTCTACCTTTGTGATGATAAATGTTATACGTATAAGCATGTAATATCTAATATTTTGGAACACAAACACTATAGGTATATAGAGCTTATCTAAGAGTATGCATCTAAATTTCTAGTTAACCAAGGTTTAGCTAATATAGAAGATAGCACTTTCTTTATGTTGGTCATTGTATTGTGACAACATATTTCCAAAAGCATAATTAGTGATATCTATGTATAACTAGGGTCTATGAGGTTTATGTGGGATAAATGCTAGAGGCAACATAATATAGGATTTTATGGCATAAAATGTGGCTTAAAATCCAACATACCATTTGAAAACCATATCCTTTATCATGAACTTGGTAAATAGTCAATCCTTCCTAGCAAACTAGGAGATAAATCTCTTAATGGTTTGAATATTATGTTAAGTACTATGGATTTGGATAATCATTTAAGGGGTTGGAAAATAAAAAAACAACCAATATTTTATCAATATCTATGGGTTTTCCAAGTAAAAAAAGTCTATGGATGGTTGATCACTATCTAGATTTTGTAATATTGCTATATTGGCAATTTGGGAGAAGGATACTCCAATATAGAATTGGTTTTGGTTAAGTTAGTTTGAGTGAATATTTTGGGGAGAAGCATATTCTACATCATCCTAATCATAAAAGCTTTTGTCTACAAGATGTGATGATCCACAATCACCGTTGTAATTCCAATCAAACCTCTTTAAATAATGATACTTAGTAGAAAGACTCATTGATAATTATCATTATGACCAAGCTCCCTTTCATATTTTCAAGAAGAAGTGGGGTAAGACTCATTATAGCCAAGGATATAAGCTATCCCAAAACACCTCAACTAGGATTTAGTTTGGAAGGGTTATTCAATACCCTACTTATATAAACCTACTCCTTTAACTTGGTATCCCATATTAGCTAGCATTTGTATGGGAACAATATATTTAGAAGCATCATGTATATAGTGATTCAATCAGGTAAGATTTTTTTCCATTTATCTTCTCATTATTTGTAGTCCCAACACAAATGAAAGAGCAACTCCCTATTTGTACTATCTTTCTCCTAACACTAGAACTAAAAGGTAAGTCTAATTTTCATATAGAGGGAGGAAGTTTCGTTAGGTCCATGAAAGCTTGATTCTTTTTAAATTTGGGTTATTATTAATGGTAGTTGATTTATTACTATTTTTCATTAAATATCATTTAAATTTGTCATTTAAATAAAGATATATCAAGGCTTAAGTGATGAGAGGCTTAGAAGGTGAGGATTCAATGATGGATTTGAAAAATTAGTAAGATAAGGTCATAGACTATTTTTTTAATTTTTTATATTGATTACCTATAATATTTGAAAGGTTTAGGGTTAGTAAGTGTGCAACACCGAGGAGTGCGCACTGCAGCCCCGCTTGCAATGAAATAATTATTATATCAAATGGAACAAAAAGGCACAAAGAAATATGCGTAACTCAAAAATAAAAATAACAAAGAAAGATCCTCTTTTTATTAATTTCAACAATGAATCCGGTTACATATTTGTCCCTCTAAGGGATACCCAGTTTTTGATACAATCAGTTACAAGCGGGACACATGGTGGATAAATCCCCTTGCAAAGGGGTGGTGCACTTTTGTAGGCTTCCCAATTCTGCACATAAACTTGTTTGAGGGCTCACAGATGCCTCCTTCTCCTTCTCTCATCTAGGAGGGATCTCGTGCTTCGAATGTCTTAATCTGGTCCTATAAACCTGCAGATCTACATACACGAAAACAACAAAGCACACTTAGTATTTTGGGCTGCCTCCCTAGATGAGGTTGTTAGTATGAAACCTGATAAGCAAGATAGAAAAGCATAATATGACTAAAAGCAATAATACTAATGAAAAATGTAGGCATATCTTAGGGAACAATAATGTAAATGCATACAGTAAATCAGATCTATACTAGAGATAAATGTTGAAGTAAAAAGTAATTGAATCTAATGCTAAAACAAAGAAGCTAATGCTAAAACCCTGGGTTATGTCTTTGGGACACTGTCCAAGATAGCAGACGTGAAATAGATCTTCCTCCTCATGATCCAAGGACTGTAGCACTAGGTTCTTTGCTCAAATTGATGTTCAAAGGTCATAATATGTGTCAAATACATGGAATGGTAGTGAATAATAACATATGTGAATAGTGTATGCATAGTCTCCCCTCAATCGGATAGCACTTCATTGCTCCTCAAGGGTGCATAGAGTCACTCTCCAATTTGATAGGGCTTCACTGCATAAAACTCTAAAAATTGTGGATCCCTTGCTCTTTGTGGGAGAGTCCATATGTAGACTTCCCTCTCTTCCAGATCTAGAACTTGGCTTCCTGGAGAAGCTTCAATCCAAATCTCATGTGATTGACCATCCCGAGTGGAAAGCATCAATCACAAACTGGCATTGAAGGGGTAGTTAGGAGGAACTCAAGGAGTTCCTTACCAAAATATACCTACAAACAATGCAAATGTGCAGTCAGACTACAAGATCTGGGCCTGTATTCATGGCCAAACTATGCATGGTGCTAGCCACTATCAGGTTTAGTGGCTAGGTGTGGCCATTGTAGTCTTCAGTGGCTAGATGTGGTGGCCACTTTGCTTGAGAGTAGCCAAGCCTGGATGGGCTAGAATTGCCTTTTTGAGTGGTTAGGACCACTTCTTGCTCTTGGAGAGATCCAAGAGGATTCATATGGTCTACGAATGTGTCCATATGGGTAGTCTCCTAAACATGACACATTTTAGGTGTCTACAAATGCCCCTTTTTGGGATGCATTGTGGGAAAACATAGCATAGAGAAAAAATAGACCACCTAGGGTCACATTGTAGGTTGGATGATGATCATTGATCTGATCAACATTGGATGCCTCAATCATGCAAGAGGAGAGCATCCTAGAATCATTGCTTCCAATAGGGTGGAAGGCTTAAATTTGTGGAAGTTTGCACTCGTTCATCAAGTGATAGGGTAGCTTTAGTACTACTATAGGTTCAAAAGGAGGAGAGCTACAAACTTAACTATCATGTTTTCTTTTTGCCCTAGCAAAGGGTAAGCTTATGATAGTTTTTGGTAATGATTCATAGGACGAATGCAATTTGACATGATCGGTTGATCTTTTGTTGACTTTGATTATGATTTTTTGAAAATTTTGACTACCCCCTCAAGTGACGAGTCGATGAGGAAAGGACAATTAATAAAGTGATGAGTCACTTGACCAAAATGAAATATTTGGACCTCTTTAGAGGGTTGCTTTTGTTGTTGTAGGGTTGCTCCCATCCAGGCATGATTTCAACCATTTTTTGTAATTGCACATCCCCATCCCTTGGGGCGGTCCAGCCGCAATGGCCTTCTTAGGGAATTAAGATGTTAGCAATTCTATTTAACCCTGTGTTGAATCACTATTTGCTATAGGATAAATGAGATGGATCCTCACCCCTGTGGGGTGATCCGGTCATCATGGCCTTCTTCGGGTTTGAAGTGAAGCATCTCAATTCTACCTTAATTGTTTTACCCCAAGTGGCCTTATGGTAATTTGCTCATCTTGTCGAGTTACATGGAGCACTAGTCACTGCAATCGCCAAGTGTATAGAGAAAATAACTGATTATGAGGCTCAATTGGGATTTTGTTGTTATTTGATTTTTTTGTGTTAATTTGATTTTTATGATGTTTTTGGCTTTTGATATATGTAATTTTTTTTGGTTTTTGTGCATATTTTGGTTGTTTTGGACCACTAGGTATGCTTGAAGGCCTATTTTGAGGTGCTTTGTGATGAGAAATTGAGTAAATTTCTCCTTGCTTCTAGGTCATTATCAGGTCCAGGGACCCCCAATTGCTATTTCATGGCCGTTGTTAGGTCCAACGGCTAGGAAGTGCGGGCCACTGACATCGGTAGTGGCCACGGCCTGAGTGGAAAATATAAAAGTAAATTTTAGGGTTTTACCCTTCATTATTTCCAATTGGCAATTTTGCTTTTGGAGCTCTGAGGTGAGATAGTGCGATTATGATACAGAGTATTGCTGGATTTGCTTCTGAATTGGATGATATGGCTGAGCAAGGGGAGGCATCTTCAAGTGGAGGAGCTAGAGCTTCATGGGTATTCTACCAAACCCTGATCTTATTCTTTAATTTGATAAAATGAACCTAATTAATTAATCGACTAAATGAACCTCACTAAACCTATTGGAAATGAACTAAAACAATCAATATATATAGGCTAGGTTTAGTTTTAGTGGGTCCAAGCTAGTTTTAGGTATTTTTTAAATTTTTTATTCTTTTTGGCCCAAGGGGGCATGTCGTTGGTGTGTCACCTACTGGCCGCTACCGCCCAGAGTAGCTAGCCTAGCCTGAGGTTGGCTGCTGTCATCGTCAATGACTAGTTTAAAATCCAATGGTAAAATTTTTAACCATTGGAAACTGGCTACTACCAACTTCAGCGGCCGCTTCATGGCCACTCTAGGCATGAGCAACCAAGAGGCATTAGGTTGATTTTTTTATTTTTGTATTTTTGAAGCAATTTAATTGATTTTTTTTGTGATTTTGAAGTGTAATTCTTGATTTTTATGAATTTTTGGGTGCATTCCATCACTATTTTAATAGCTTTAGGCTCATCTTAGATTATCTTGCACCATTTTTGTTTTATGCATTTATTAGCTTGTTAGTGCATTTGATTTAGACATATTTTGCACTTCTATATTTTGTCTGCGTGGGCCCGGGACCCATGGTTGCTTGTGGACCTATTGCCTACCCTATATGACATGGACTAGAATTGGCTTGATGCTTGTGGCCTCCAGTATGTTACTAGGATTTCAATGATTATGTTGGATCAGGCCTATTTGACTACCCTGGCCCACCGATGGGATCCCAAGACTAATACCTTTCATCTCCCCACTAGCGAGATGACTATTACACCAGAGGACATCTACAAGATCTTTTGGATCCCCTTTTATGGAGTGCCTATCGTGTCTTCCCCCACTGACACCAGAGATGTAGTATTTTCTAGGGTTTTTGGGAGACATACCGCTACTAAATTTTGGGATACTTAGTCTAGAGGGGTATCAGTTGCTCATTGGTAACAAGAGGATGTATTCTCCCATAGACATGTTCTATTTCTGATGGTCATCTGTAGCATTCTTATTCCTAATTTCTTAGGAGTGAGGTTCCCATGGAATATCCTAGCCATGGTCCAGGACTTGGTGGACAATGAGGAGCCTATTATCTATGCTTGGGGGTATGCACTACTGGTGTAGTGCTATGATGAGTTGTACCGGATTCAGTACCACGGTCAAGCCAACATTGCTTGTAGCTTGCTCCTCTAGATCTAGGGATGGGAGCACATCAAGGTGGACCATCTAGGAGGTCTACCTATTGAGTTTACTAACATCACAGAGGAGGCTCAGAGCTATGGGGCTAGATGGCCTCGAGAGTGCAAGGAGCATAGGATTCAATGATGTGTGGGAGATCTCTCTCACTACATTGTATCTCTGATAGGTTTGTAGGCCTAGGATATCATCTGGAGGCCTTAATTTGATTGCCCTACTTGGAGGGATCCAATTAGTTTCACAGCTCAGACTCGGTGTGACCGATGGGTGATCATCTACAAGGATGGTATCAGGGAGTTCTTCTATTATTCTAGGGTGCTTCGATAGTTTAGCATTCAATAGGATGTCCCCTTGAGCCAGTTGTATACCATCAAATTATCATAGAGAAGAACCTTCCACCACCTCAAGTTACAGCAATTTTAGAGGAGGATGACCCTCCTGCAGTTGATCCAAGCGTGGCTGATGTCGGGGTTACAAAGGTGTATACCCGTTGGTGGGGTACATGATTGTGGTAGGGTGGTAGCCACCTGGGGTGGTCTATGGATGAGGTAGAGGCTGAGGATCTAGATGGATATCGAGTGTGGGCTCGGACAGAGGGTTGGGGGTAGGTAGAGCAACAGGTGGAGGAGAAGGTGGCAGAGGAGTAGGTTGCCCCTGATGAGGAGGAGTTAGCTCTTGAGTAGCAAGAGTCCCCTCTCCAAGCTTTACTACACCAGGTAGAGGCTAAGATCTAGTCATATCAAATCTAGGTATAGTAGTAGGATTCCACCATTGCTTTGCTACAGGTATAGGTTTCTCAGGTTACTACCAAGCGAGATGTCGCTCAGGACCAAATTGTGGTTGTTGCTTTCATAGTGCAAGCTCCTATAGGTGTGGATACAAGGGCAAAGGTGAGATGGCTATAGGGGATCATAGAGGAGAATGAGGGATAGATGGCATAATATACTACCTACATCATTACTTTATGATCTCAAGTTTGGATACTAGGTGCCACTCCTAGGGAGAGACCTATAGCAGGGGGGTCACAGCACAGTATGCAGATGACATCAGGGTAGTCTTAGGTCTGACCTAGCTAGAGGACTAGGACCCATACAAAGAGGACTACGGGGACTAGCTCCCATCATTCACATAGGGACAAAGCCAAGGGTATAGGCAAGGTAGGGGGCACAGGCCTAGGTTGATGATCTTATTGCATTGGTTTCATTTTTGAGTGTAAGGTCGGGTGACCTACATAGTTGTAGCCTTATGGTGATTTTGTACCTACATGTACTTATTTGACACACATTTATATGATATCTAGACTTTGAGACTCATTATGTGTATCTTTCATGATTATATTTTTATGTTTATGTGATGGAGTATCATGATATTATGTGATATGATGTGATGTGATGCTTTAGATGTTATGATGTAGATGTGTAGGTGGACTACTTTGTGATTTTATGCTATATGGTGTGGTTTATATGACTTATGCTTTATGATGCATGGATGATTAAATGGCATGACCTAGATGATGTTGATGAATGCATATATGGATGCAATGTTTATTGTTAAATGCATGTTTACTTTTGGTCTATTGTATGCATCTAACTTATGTTGTTATGATATGGTAAATGAAATATGTTATGCAATATGTTGATGATCTAATGTGAATGAACCTGTATGCTTTAATCACTTAAAACATATGGTATGATGTGACATGGATTTTGACAATCTAATGGATGACACCACATAATGTATAAAAATCATGAATAAATAATAACTCTTATAATAAGAATTAATCATTTAAACATCCAAATGTGATATGAGATGATGTGATATGTATGTACTTTCTTGATTAGCTTTTGTAAATTAAAATATATGCATAAAATAGTCAGTGGTCGTCTAAATATCATTGCTAACATTCATTCGGTATCTATCCTATTTCATGGACATCATTTTAACGAATAAAATTTCCTAAATAAAGTTGATGATGCGAGTGATGATATGAGTTGTTTCTATGAGGTGATTTTTGAGGTTTTCCATGAGACTCAAACACCCTAGTTGCTTCATCAAAAGTTGTATACTGATCATACAGAGCTTTTGAAGGATAATTTTTTTGTTATGAAGACCTAGATACTCATTATCCTTGTGTGTGCAAATGAATATATTAGATAGAACATAAGCATACCCCAGTGCCAAGTGGGATTCATTCAGCCCATTGCTATATTGGGGATCCTCAAATATTTATCCTGATCCTATGTTGGACTCAATTGGATTAAACCACTAGGAGGTACAAGACACCTAAAGCTAGCTCTTCCACATGCAAACATTGGTTTGTATAAAAGCAAGATGCTAATATGATAGACATATCATCGTGCGTAAGGATACCTTACATCTTATCCATGCTAAGAATTCCAGGGATTCAAGTTCAATACTCCCTTCTTTTCTTCATATTTATTTGGGATACTTGCTCATGCTTAGTGATGAAAATCACTGTTTATTTTGAATTTTTTTTTTCTTTTGAGCAAGGGATTTATGTAGTGATGATAATCACTTGTTTATTTTGTTTTTGAATTTTTACTTTGTTTGGGATTTTTGCTTGTTTTTATTAAAGCAAGGGATTTCTTTGGGTAGGGATGATCTTGTCCTTTTGCCAATTCTCAATATTTCCAAACCGGTCACACAGGGGGATGAGCAAGATATATTTTTCACCTTAGGATACCTAATACCACTTCATAGTGTTCATATTTCCCTTGTTCCAACTAGGATTTTAGTGTTTTGATTAGTGATAGGATTTTGAAATATACCAAGTGCTATCAAAATTAAACCTCACCTATTAGAAGCTAAGATGGCTTTCTACAAAGTTTGATAAAACCACTAGGTATGGCTGAGTGATCGAAAAACCCTAGTATATTCCTCATAGCAATAGGAGGGGTTGTGTTGAAAAATATAGTTACACACATGGGTTATGGATGATGATGGATTTTGAAGATGCATGATTGAGGTACAAATGTGGTGTCATTTGTGAGATTGTGAACACAACCTACTTAATGCAAATGCAATGGATGAACATACCTAATGCAACTATACGGATGCAAAGTGCAAATGCATAATGCAAATATTTTTGTATTTTTGATGCTTTCAATTATTTTTGAGTTTTGATTATTCTGAATGTTTTTGAACTTTTTGATTTTAAATTTTTTTGACCAAAGGGCTTTAAGATGCCTTTGGAGCCTTTTGTGATTTGACCAAAGGGCTTTAAGATGCCTTTGGATCTTTTTGTGAGTTGACCAAAGGGTATTGAGATGCCTTTGGAGCTTTTTGTGAGTTGACCAAAGGGCTTTAAGATGCCTTTGGAGCTTTTTGTATTTTCTTGTTTGTTTGGATTTTTATGATTTCTATTTTTAATTTTGAAATTTATTTGAATGTTTTTGATATTTTGTTAATTTATGTGTGGAATGCCTTTAAATGAATAATATTGAGAGGCTCTGGCTCCTCAACACCTTCTAGCATTGTTAGGTGATATGCCCCAGGACCAATATTCTTAGAGATGATATAGGGACCTATCCAATTGGTCGTAAATTTGTCTTGTAGATGCAATAATAGGTTTGAGTTTTGTTGGTTTTCTTTAAGCACAATATCCCTAACCTTAAAGTCTCTCAGGTGGAATTTATTGTTATAAGATCATGTTAGACGATCCTGGTAAATGTGAAGATGCTCAAGAGCATTGATGTGATGTTCATCCAAGAGGGTCAATTGATCCAAGTGAGCCTACCGTGCAGTGTCATCATTGATGAACTCTTTCAATACGATGTGCAATATTAGAATTTCCAACTCTAAGGGCATAATGGCCTCAGCACCATATACAAGTGAAAACGGTGTTGCCCTAGTGGGCATCCGCACACTAGTCTTATAAGCCCATAATGCATGGGGCAATTGCAGATGCTAATCTTTATGATTCTCTTTCACCATCTTCTTTAAGATGGCTACTATTGTCTTGTTAGAGGCCTCTGCTTGCCCATTAGCCTACGGATAGTATGGTGTTGCAAAACTATGTTGAATGTTGTATTTGGTTGTTAAAGCTCGCATATTTTTATTTTTGAATGATGGACCATTATTCAAGATTATCTTGAAGGGTACCCCAAAATGATAGATGATGTTGTGAAGTATGAACTCCACAATTCGAGGTCCAATTTTTGAGGTTAAGGGGACCACTTCCACCCATTTGGTGAAGTACTCAGTGGCCATTAAGATGAATGTGTGTTGTCTCGAATATGGGGGAGAAATATTTCCAATCATCTTGAAATACCACTAGGAAAATGGTCAAGCCTCAAAAATGGGTTGTAAGGCCTGAGATGGCAAGTGTGTCAAATTTACATGTTGACATTTAATGCATTTCCTAACATACTCATAGCAATCCTTCTCCATGGTGGACCAGTAATAACCCATTCAAAGGATGCACTTGACAATGGCCATGTCGCTAAAGTGGCCATCGCATGTACCATCGTGAGCTTACAAAATCACCCAAGCTGATTCTTGGGGCTCTAGGCAATGAAGGAGGACTCCATCATAACTTTGATGATACAATATGCCTCCTAGTAAGACATATCTTGTTAATTTTTTCTTGAATGCTCATATTTTAGCATGCAACAGTCCTTGTGGGAAAATTCCTAGCCTAAGGAACTCTTGTAATTGGGATAGCCAATCTTGGTAAGCTACAACCTCAATAGATAAGATGAATTGTTCCTCCTACAATTTGATTTGCACAAATGTAGATTGAGAAATAACCCTATGGTGAATGGTGGTACCATTCTCCATAGGACCCTACGAGATCAAGGACCCCCAAGGTGCCTTCTCTAAGAAGTCTTTAGCTTTACAGAACTAGTCATGGTCTAGCTCTATGTGAATCATGTTGACTAATTCCTTGTTATCAAAAGTCTCCCACTACATCATTGAGTGCGAGAGTATTTTCACATCAATAGTAGTAAAATTAGCAGATGGATTCTGAGGGATAAAGGATCCCAGAGATGCCATGGTGTCTATAAATCTATTTAATGAATGAGGTATTTCCTCGATGTCATACCATTCTATTTTAGCTATATATGTATCAACAAGCTCCTTGTAAGCTTTTAGGATTGGATCCTAGCATTGAAATAGTCCCTTAACTTGGTTGACTATGAGGAGGGAGTCATAGAAGATATTCAAACTCTTGATTCTCATGGTGATGGTTGTTTGGAGACCCAATATTAGGGCCTTGTATTCGGTGTTTTTATTAGTGCATGGGAATTCTAGCTTGAATGATAAGGGCATTAGAGCACCTTATGGTGTGAAAAATACAATCCCTACACCGCCTCCTTGCTCACACTTTGAACCATCAATGAACAGAGTCATGTCAACTTTATATTTCTTTAGGTTCAGGTGCTTTTGATAATTCAAAGACAACATCATCATAAATTTCTATGGTGAGGGGTCTATTGTTCTAAAGAGGCATCTCTTATAGCTCATTAGCTATGACTTATCCCTTGATGGAATTTTGGCTTATGAATTCTAGATCAAATTCTATCAATATCATAATCCACTTTGTAGTACGTGTGTTATGATATGTCTTGCTCATCATATACTACAAAGGATTTTATTTGGATATTACATATATTGTATGGCTCAGCATGTAGTGGCATAATTTCTTGGTTGCAAAGACCACTACTAAGCACAAATTTTCTATGTATGCATATCCTATTTTGTAGCTCACCAAGGTGTAGCTAATGTAATATATCACTTGTTCCTTATCCTTCACATTATTTTGAGCCAACATGGTATCCAAAGCGAAGTTCATAGCAGATATATATAGCAAGAATGATACATATGGTCTTTGTGGAGCTAGAACTAGTGGTATTGCTAGGTACTCCTTGATTTCAAAAAAGGCTTGTTGACACTCTTCATCCCATTAGAATGGGACTCCTTTGTTTATAATTCAATTCATGGGTTGATATTTATTTGATAGTTGTACGATGAATCACTTTATGGATGCTACTTTGCCATGCAGGCTCCTTAGTTCTTTTATGTTTGTAGATGAGACCATTTCTAGGATAGCCTTTACCTTTGTCGGGTCTACCTCGATGCCTCATTTAAAAATGATGAATCCCAAGAATTTTTTGAAAGTTACATCAAAAACGTATTTCTTGGGATTCAACTTGACATTGTGCTCAGTCAGGTGATCAAAGACCTTTCTTAGGGTATCAGCATGCTCTTCTTGTGGCAATGACTTGGCTAGAAAGTCATTGATGTAGTCTTCCAAGATCTTGTGCATGTAGTCATGGAAAATGTATGTCATAGCCTGTTGGTATGTGGCACCAACATTTTTAAGGCAAAATGGCATCACTTTGTAATAGAATTTCCCCCATGGAGTGGTGAATGCAATTTTATGTTGGTCTTCGGGTTTAATCCAAATTTTATTGTAACCAAAAAAACCATCCATTAGGGAGAGCATCTCATGACCTACAGTTGCATCTACAAGAGCATCTATGTTGGGTAACGAGAATGAATCCTTTGGGGTTGCCTTGTTGAGATACCTAAAATCTATGAAAATGTAGATTCTTCCATCAGGTTTTCCTATAGGCACCATGTTTGATACCCATTCTAGATAGTCGATGGGAACAATAAAGGCTACATCCAATATTTTTTACAACTTATTTTTAACCATTAAAGTGACGGTTGGATGCATATTTCTAAGCTTCTACTTGATCGGTTTCTTCATGGGGTCTAGCAAAAGGTTGTGGAAAACAAAATTTGGATCTATCCCTCGCATGTCTTTGTAGGTCCAAGAAAAGAGATTAGGTCTCTCTTGCAATAGAAGAATTATGATGGCCTGTTCCTCTGTAGATAAGCTTTCTCTAAACATGATTTTTTTTGGATTGGAAGGATCATCGCTAATTTCCACCTTGAAAGTCTCATCTATTTCCATATGTGAAGCACTGTGTGTTTAGATGCTTGTATTGGAAAGCACTGTGTATTTGAGGCACTGCTTGTCATGGGAAAACCACCTATTTTAAATGGAAAGCATCATGCATTTGAAGTGTTGCTTGTAGTGGAAAAACCACCTATTTTAAATGGAAAGCATTGTGTATTTGAAGCGCTGCTTGTAGTGGGGAAACCACCTATTTTAAATAGCAAGCACTATGTTTGAAAAGCACTGCTTGTAGTGGAAAAACCACTTGTGTTAAGTAGGAGTGTTGTGTTTGAAAAATACCACTTGTAGTGTAAAAGCCACCTTTGTTAAGTAGGAGTGTTGTGTTTGAGAAGTGTCGCTTGTAGTGGAAAAAAAACCTGTGTTAAGTAGGAGTGTTGTGTTTGGAAAGTGCTGCTTGTAATGGGAAACCACCCGCATCTATATGTGAGTTCTGTTGGTGCGTAAGCTTAATACCTTTGGGACAAGTAGTGGCAAAAAAAAAGAAATCCTAGCACCTGGTTTTACCTTGTTTGGACTCTAAGTTTGATAGTCCTTTGACCTTCTTGCAGAGGTTGTTTCACATCCACCATGAAGGCGTATTAGTCTAAGGTTGTGAATCTTTGATTAGTAAGGTTTACCTAAGAGATTTTAATTAAAGAGAAACCTTTGATTAATATGAATTATCTTAAGAGATTTTAATTAAAGAGAAACCTTTGATTAATATGAATTATCTTAAGAGATTTTAATTAAAGAGAAACCTTTGATTAATATGAATTATCTTAGGAGATTTTAATTACAGAGAAACCTTTCATTAATATGAATTATCTTAAGAGATTTTAATTAAAGAGAAACCTTTTATTAATATGAATTATCTTAAGATATTTTAATTAAAGAGAAACCTTTGATTAATATGAATTATCTTAAGAGATTTTAATTAAAGAGAAACCTTTGATTAATATGAATTATCTTAAGATATTTTAATTAAAGAGAAACCTTTGATTAATATGAATTATTGTTGGAGCCAAAATGACTCAACATCTGAAAACCACCAAATTTAATTTTTTTGTTTTCAATAAAGTTGACAGAAGATTGCTAGCCTTTGTTGCATTTTACATCTGAAGAGGTGACTTCCATGTGTTCAAAAATTTAAAATCAAACTTAGCCCTCTCTGATTTGGATTTGAGCTTATGACCATTGTATTATCATGTGAAAAGTGATTAAGGCTAAATTATTTGAGCACCGATACCATGGTGAAATCATAAAAATACCTGACTTCAAAGTAAGGGTCATGGCAATCACAATAATCGGACCTAAGCCTAATGAATAAACTCTTAAGTCATAAAGTATTAGAAAAATATAAATCAAGGCCTAATGATGAAACACCATGGTCTAAAGTCTAAAAACCTAAGGTTCGAACAAAGGTCTTAATAAAAAACTTAAGGGTATGCACCCCGTTGTGTTAAAAATTGAGCACCTTAAAATAGATCTGAGTGCAGTGTTTCATCAAAGAAAAATCCAATGGATGCACTTTCTTTGATTAAACAACTCTTTAAAATATTGTGGTCAAAGGAATTAAAGTCTAAAGTTTTGAAATAAAAATTAATCAAAACATTAAGGGTATGTGCCCCCTTTAATTAAGTAGTGATCTAATCAGGTAAATCTGACGATAGCACTTGATCAAGATTTGATCAGATGACAACACTCTCATGAAATGTGCATTAAAAAATGCTAAAGACCACAATATTAATTAAAATGGATAAATAAGATTAGCGATGGTCTAATGCATTGGATAATTACCCCCCTTTCATCTTAATCAAAGGTTAAAATCAAGTACCCCTTGGTGACTAACCCCGTAGGTTGAAAGAGATCAACGACCATACCAATCTCAACTGAGATCCGATGGCTGCACTCAAACCAAAATCCAAAAATTGAATGATAAGAGTATCAGGTAACATAAATTTGGGGCCATGATTAATCATACATTAATGAGGGTATAATACATTACTGATTACCCATTTGGGCTTAATATGAGATTAATGAAATACGATGATGCATCCCTTTTGGTTATCAATTGTGTAGATTACAGTGGATCTAAGGGTAGCATCTCATAAAGGATAAATCAGATGGATGCACTTGATCTGATAAACACCATGGTATAAAAATGCAAAAGCCTAAGTACAATGGTCGAGGAAGATCCAACGGCCATGCTTGATCAAGGATTGATCTGATGGATGCACTTGTGCCACAAAACAACAAGGTAAACCAAGGTATTTTTACAAGGTTATGATTAAACCATGCAAAAAATAAAAAATAAACGAATGCGCTATTTCACGAAACAATCGGATGGTAGCGCTCACTTCAAATAAACAAAGGTAAATCAGGTGGTAAGAAAATATATGATTAGTCAAGTTTAATCATGTTTAGTGAGGGACCTAACATGTTACTAATCATCCCAATTTCTCCCTAAAAATGATTATTAAAAATCAAAAGCGTACACCTTTTGATTACCTAACTTGTAGGTTACAAAATATCTAATGGTCGTGCTTGAGCAAAAAATAATTCAATGGTTGCGCTTAGTCATGAAACACCAAGGGTAAGTCTAAGAATATTAATTGTGCTCATGATTAAATATTGTACAAGTAGAAGGAATATCAATGGATGTGATTCCACCAGGAATGATCCAATGAAAATGCATATCACAAAGTGGTCAATCGATAAAAGGGTCCTATCAAAGTCAAAACCAAATGCACCCCATGTACAAGTAGATCCAATGGTTGCACTCGAGTGTAATTGATCTAAAAACCACACTTAAAAAGAGTTGCTCAAAGTTTAAAAGAGGGTTCATTAAAGTAATAATAAAAAATATCGATGGATGCGCTTGATCCTACCAAAATCCAATGGATGATATTTCACAAAGCCATTAAAGGTGGACAAGTCGAATGAAGACAAAAAGTCAATCCAATGATCACGTGCAATCGGGAAAATATCTAATGGTAGTGCTTTATCTAAAAAAATACCCATTAAAGGAATATGATTACATCACAATTCGACGAAAGTACTTTGCCAATCTAAATCTAACGACCATGATCTAATTAGATCCATACAAATAACAAGAGCATCCATCATTGATCGATCCAATGGTTGTGCTTGTACCAAGAAATATTCGATGGTAGCACTCCATCAAAGCTATCATACTTTAATAATGGTATTGAACAGTCACACCTATCCCAAATTTAATCCAATGGTTGCACTTTAATCAAGACCATCAGAGGAAATTAAGGACCAATAAAAAGAGAATGAATCTATCAAATCTGATGATCACAGTGCATCTCAACCAGATCCAATGGTCATGCTTGGAAAATATATCCAAACGATAAAATATAATTGAACAACTATGAAGGATCACATGATTAATCAAACGGTAACCCATTGATGAGGTAATATGACTATTAAAGGTCGTATATTAAAATTAAGGTTAGCCATGATTTGATTACTTTTTAAAGGAAGGGTAAAACCCTAATTAAATTTTGAATTTAAGATTAATATTTGCACTAGGATAAGAAACCATGATATAATGCTTATTATAAAATTGATTAACCAGTAAAATGCTAAGGTATCCTCTATACTGTGTGTGATCACCATTAACATGTACATTTGGTATTATAGGGCTAACACCTTTGCAGTTCCAAAGGTATCAAGGCATGATGAATGAAATGAATATCATCCAATGGCTATCATCATTTGAAGGATCCAATGGGCACACAATTTGAAGAACAAATATAAATACAGATTCCCAAAAATAATCACCACATTGATTAACAATTTAACTATTTTCAAGGCCAAATTTCTTCCAAGACCAACAGAGTGGAGCACTTACTCTCGAAAATCCACCATTGCCATGTTTATAATTCCATGTTAAAAATATGTCTAGTTTGACGACCAATAAGGAAGCAATTAATGATTGCAATTACATGAACCAAAGTCCTTCTGCGCGTGTAGGATGAGGAGAGCCACCTACCATTAACTATCCAACATTAGAAAGTGATATTCCAGCAAATCTTCATTGGTGAATTTGAAAAAGTAGTAGGTGACACAATATTAAATAATGAGGTATACGAGTATAGTGAACCCCACTCTACCATAAAGTATTTAAAAATACCATATCAAGTAATCTCACCACCCTGGTAATCCTGAGCAAAATACTGGTTTGAAATAGTAGAGAGTGAATAGAGAATTGAGAACTTTGTTTCAATAGATAAAAATAAACAGTTGCAGAGAACAGAATGGAGGCTTGGGGAACTGATTTCATGCTCAAAGATACAGAAGAGGTAGTGATATTTGTCACAGATCAGATACCGTACATTGAACTCCTTGGATTGACTGTGCTTGGGACTACTATGTATGAGTTTACCCAAAAATATGGTTTAGGAAAAAGCTCACTCTAGTGCAACAATATGAAATGGAAAATACCTGCATCAAAAGTTTCACTCACACAATGGAAAATGATGAGAAGTGCCCTTGGTTGATGGCATATTTATTCCATAAAGAAAAGATATTGCAACATAAGGGTTTCTCCAAGAGCACTAGATTGACTAACAACCTTGGAAAACTGATATGTCCAAAGGTGCACTACTCTCCTGACTTAGCGTACGATGAGAATAGAAGAACATTTTGAGAGAACAAATAGAGACCAATATTTAGTATCATTCCCAAGCACATCGATCATATTGTCAAACTGGCTCCTGCTAATACTCAACTGGTGAAAATGGTAATCGAACAACAATCTCAAATGTTAACTAAATTAGATATTTTTAAATCATTTTTTGAAGCACATGAGAAAGTGGTTGATAAGTTTCCAATAGTTAAAACTATTCTCAAACCATGGGTCCGAGACTTCTACGATATGATTAACATTGTATTAGGAGTACAAGACCTCAGTGTAGTAGGTAGGAGAGTGTTACTTTTAGTAGCACATAGTAATCGAGCAATAGGCACTCCAGTCTATGCATGGGAGCAAGTATTAGGCAATCAAATGCACTCACAAATGATAGATTTGAAAGAGGTAATCCTAAAATGAAAATAGGAGATGCTTGTTTTCTCCAATTACTCCTTCCTCATACACTTTTTGGTAGGACAATTACGAGAAGAAATCCAAAAAAGAGTTGGGGTCATTGAGAGTCCTTATGTCCAGACTAGCTTCTGGAAGATACATGAAGGCCATTCCCACTTAGGTTGGTTTTGTGATGTATTCATGGTGGAATTTCACTAGATTTTGACTAGTTTTCTCCTTGAGATACTATGGCCTGGGGTGAGAGCCTTCATAAGAGAAAAGGATATAGGAGACTATTTCTTCTATGGAGCTAAAATTCCCCCAACAATGTTGCCAATGTATTGTCCCTTATCCCTCGCTGCCCTAGAACTATGCAAATAGGTGGCTGAAGAGGCTAAAATGAGGTTGGTGAAGAAACACAATAGGGTTTCATGGATTAGCATTCCTTGCAGGTTTGGAAGTTACTTGTTCATGGGATACCCAGCCTTACTCAAGGGAATGTTTGATTTGGATACCATGGATTTTGAGGAAATAACTTGGAGGCCTTATGATCCATATGGAAAGTACAAAAATTCAATTAAAATCAAGAATACGCCTGGTTCAAGCATAGGAAATATAATTATGAAGAAGAACTATTATATTCTATAAAAACAGGGAAAAATTTACAAATTGTATGGAATAAGTATCCCTTCGAGAAAAGGGGTAATTCTCAAATACATAAAGCATATAAATACCCAATAGAATTGGTTTTTATTAGAGATATTTTAGTGGAATATGTAGCCCCTCTCTTACTAGAATCCACCTAGGCAATCGGGGAGGACCCTGTGTTAGAATTGATAGAGGATCAAGGCATCGACCAGTTGGAGGTCATCGTGAATCCTGCAGATATCATAGAATAATATATCAAAGTCCCTGATAAAGCCCCTATTATAGTGAAAGAGGCACCTAGAACTACCCAGAAGGTCCTCGAAAGCTCAAGTACAACAAAAGGAAAAGAGGTGGCTGCAACACCAACACAAGAGAAAATTCCTCCCTAGTAGGCTATAGTTCCCATCTCTAGCCAATTTTTAACAGTAACCAGTGTGATGAAGTCCCCAAAGCTATTCATAGATCTTTGAAGATAAAATATAGAGAAATAGTAATTCCATCAGTAATACAAATGAATATGAAAAGAGCAGGAGGATTTGGAGGTATCTTTAGAGACCTTGAGGTCAAAAATCCAGCAAGTATATCTGCTCCAAAAGCTAAGAGACCAAGGCTATCACTGCCCTCCACCAATTTTCTACTGTAAATATCTAAAGAACAAACAACTTTTAGTAATTCCTAGGAGTAAGAACTACAAATGGTAGTAGGCATGGGAAGCAGGGGAGATGATTCTGTGATATGGATGAAAATAGAAACTCCTAGATCGGGCATAACAGAGATAAAATTACTTGTTCTACAAGAACCTGTGGTTCTTAAAGTTGATGAGAGAATTGGAGGAACGTCAGTTCATGGAAAATAAAGTGACATGGTTGAAGTGGCCAAAGCAGTCCATGCACAAAATTTGGATTAGCTACATCAGAATAACACTGAATTAAGAAGCCAATTGAAGACCAGTGATAGAGAAGAGGTAGAGATGTAGGTCTTGATAAATAAACTATTGGAATAGTTGGCATAGAAATGCACCCCAATAACTCAGCCCCCCAAAGTGGTAAGGATACTTAATTATACATATTATTTGAATTCAACAAAGAGGGAAATGTCAAAGAAGATTCAGGACAGAATTGGGGGGATCACTAAAATTTTCAGGTAGATCAAGGTAATTTGAGTTACTTCTCAAGAGATGGAAATTTAATCAATCAAAAAGAAGAAGACCTCGAGATCATACAACCTACTCTTAAATTAATGCCAAAAAACTTTGAAGAGATGTAGAATCAAGAAGTACTGTTGAACAATGGGACTGAGGTAAAATACAAAATTGAATTTATGAAGGCAGCTATGTTTGTATTCAACATGGGGAGGTGGTACAACGATGTTGTAAAAATATTTAGTCTGTTAGATGATATAACAGATAAATTAACAGATGTATGGCTATCATTGGAAGAGTTTCTAGAAACTACCAGTGTAGAAAATCTTCTAAAAAATAAAATATAAGAGTTTGATTGTGAGCCCAATGATGAACTTGAGATGAATAGATAGACTTGTTGGCAATTTTGGGTACTTTGGGTACATTGCCTTTGCTCAAGTGTATAAGTTGTCATTGATGTCAAGAAGCTCTTGAAGGATTTTGGTTTGATGTCAAATAACTTGTTTTGATGAAGGTTTGGCATGACAATTTCAAAGGTCTTTTTTTAACCCCAAGTTGGCAGGTTTAAAGATTACAGGTGGATGCATTAATTTAATGCAATTGGGTCCAGGAGGAAATATTTATTTAAATAATTAAAACCTTGTTAAGGTTTCCTTTAATTATTTTTAAATAAATATTAATTTATGGTTTGCAATGGGTTCTCCTAATCCATGGCGCAAATGTCTAGGTGGGCACTATGTTTTAAACTCTGGACGCTAGCCCAAGACCTTCGTCGACGTGGTAAACTCCCCATCAACGTCAAAGAGCTCATGACAAGGATTCATATTAATACCCCTCGATGAAAACAAAGATTTATCCCATCCGATTTTTGAAGAGTTGCTCGCTGTAATTTCGACTGTGTCTTCGTCAGTTTTCATAATCCACTGATCATTTGTGTGTCGTCGCCGATTTTTGTAACTCGCTTCTCATTTCTGTGTCTTTGTCGTTTTTCATTATCCACTATTTGTTCGTTTGTCTCACCGTTTGTCGAATCCATTGTATAGCTTGTCGTCTGGGAGTTCGTGTTAGAAGAAAGGGAGGACTTTGTTTTATTTTTTCTTGACACAGAAAGGACAAGTGTAACTGCATGAGGTTTTAACCTCATCGGGTGCCTTTGGCGCACCGATAGCGGCTAGGCTGTTGGCGCGCTACCCGAATGGGAGGTTCCATGTTTGAATCACGTGGAAGGGTTTTTCGTCATGGACGTAGCAGGTGGTGTTATATTTAAGGCACAAATTTCTCCAAATCAATTTTTGATGTTGGCTAAGGTATTTTCGAAATTAGTCTTTTGCTAAGTGTATGTTGTAGATGGAGGAAGTTTGTTAAAAGAAAAACAGCTTAGGAGTTATATGTAGTTTTAAATCTTGTTGTTGTTTTGATAAAAGATTAGTTTGAAGGTGTTGTTGAAATGTCTTATTACATCCTTATAAGAGATAAACTTTATTTTTGATGAGACAATAAGGGAGAAATAAGGTGTATAATGGATAAATCTTTCTTGTAATGTTGAGAGTGCTTTTGGTTGATTATGGAAATGAAAGCATGATGTTTTAAGGTTAATTGCTTCTTGTGTGAAGTTCTGAAACCTTAAGTAGGCAGCTTTGAGATTGAAATTTGCTTTCATTAAATTGGTTATAATCAAGCTATTATTTACTTGGTTAAGGTGTTTGGCTTACTCCTTTGTTGATGAATTGAAAAGTTGTTTTATGCTATTGTGAGTTGAGTTGGTGGATGGTTTTTGTTCAAATAATGTTGGAGAGAAAAGGAGTTCTACTTGTTTCCTTTTCTGATGTTGATTGTTAAATGCTTCAAGGTTGTGTTTTGATTTGAATGGTGTTGATTGAACCTTGTTTGATGAGCATTGTTGTTGAAACCCTAATTGATGGTGAAAAGAACATGAGTATCATTGTTATATGATTCTTTGCATAGTTGGCAATTGTTGGGGTTTCATGTTCTTGAAAGAAAGCATTCTATCCTATCCATTTTAGATATTGAGTTGAGTTTTCAGATTTGAGATTGAGATTAAGCTGAGTTGATTTGAGTTGAGTTTTGAGATTGAGAGTTGAGTATAGAACATACTGAGTCTCTAACAATTCTCTTTATGCTTCTATGAGTTTGACAAATCACATTAGGTCTCTAAAAATTCACTTTGTGATTTCCTACTAAGAAAGTTTTTCTTGGTGAGCTTGCTGAGTTTTGGATAGGTTCTAGTGGGGACTTGTGAGTAGTTCTTGAACAGGTTCCAGTGGGGACTTGTGAGTAGTTTGTGGATAGGTTCTAGTGGGGACTTGTGAGTAGTTTTTTTGGACAGGTTCTGGTGGGGACTTGTGAGCAGATTTGGACAGGTCCTAGCAGAGGACTTGTGAGCTGAGTTTGATAGTTCTATCAGAGAAATTGAGGATAGAGATGCACCGGTTCTATGAGAAGAACCTAAGGATAGATTTGGCATGTCTTTGAGAAGGCTTGTATGCAAAGGATTGATTTGTTCAAGAGTTGGACAGATCTGACAGACAGAGGAAGACTTATACTAGATTGACTGAATGTGTTTGGTATAGGTTGTTGAGCTACTGTGGATGTGATCATAGAAGGTAGAGGTCTCTTAGGATAAGCATTGAGGATAGGAGGTCTTCGATGGAAAGGAGTTCCACATGCTGGCAAGAGGTAGAGGCAGTTGATCTTTTGAGGGATCATTTCCAGAGTAGAGGGGAAGGTATCTCCTTTGAGCAGAGGCTCATAAATTTAGACAGAGGGGAAGGTATCTCCTTTGAGCAGAGGCTCATAAATTCATATTGAGGGGAAGGTATCTCCTTTGAGTAGAGGCTCATAAATTCTGATTGGGGGAAGGTATCTCCTTTGGGCCGAGGCTCATAAACATTGTAATTGGGAAGGATTCCCAAAGAACTTTGAGATAAATTTTAGAGAAAAGTTTTGTGGACGTAGCCCAACTATTTAGGGTTAACCACGTTAAAATTGGTGTCACTTTGTGGATGATATTTTGCATTGCTTTGATATTATTTTGGGTATATTGCTTTACTATTTTGAAGTATAAAGGAAAAAGTAAAAAGAAGTCTTATACTGTTCACCCCCCCTCTCAGTATAAGCTTGTGTTCTTCAATTGGTATCAGAGCAGGTGCCTTCGAAAAGTTTAACAACTTGAAGGAAAAGCTAGTAAAGAACACAATGGATTATTCAAGTGGCAATACAACACCTATTCTTGATGGGTCATATTTTGTTCTTTGGAGTGCAAGGATGAAGGTTCATCTAATGGCACTTGGGAATGAGGATTGGGAAGTGATTGAAGATGAGTACACTATTCCTGAACATGGTCCTAATACTAAAGAAGAAAGCCTCCTACATCACAGCAATTCAAAAGCAATGAATGCAATCTTGAAAGGCTTATAGAAAGTAGATCTCACCAAAGTGATTCACTGCAAGACAACTAGTGAAATGTGGAAACAGTTGAAGGTGGATCATACAGGTGATACAAATGTCAGAAAGGCCAAGTTGGGACACTTCAAAGGTATGTTTGAACAACTCAAGATGAATTATGATGAAAATATTAGTGACTACATGCTTCGTATGGATGAGGTTGTTAACTCCATGAAAGACTTAGGTCTTGAGCTTGCTGAAAATGATGTTTGTGATAAGATTTTAAGAACTCTTCCTAATGTTAGGAAAATTCGGGGAACAAAGGAAAAAAGGCCCGGGGGACAGAGGGAGGAAGAAAGGCCGAAAGAAAACAAAAAAGGGAAGAGGGAAAAAAAAAAGAAGGAAAAAAAAAAAAAAAAAAAAAAAAAAAACAAAAAAAAAAAAAAAAAAAAAAGAGAAAAAAAAAAACAGAGAAAAAAAAAAAAAAAAAAAAAAAAAAGAGAAACACAAAAAAAAAAAAAAAAAAAAAAAAAAAAAAAAAAAAAAAAAAAAAATCTAGTATGTATGAGGATGCTTCAGAAAACTATAAGGAAGGTGCATGTATGGTTTTTGAAAAGGGTAGCACCTCTAGTGATAAGAAATCTGAAAAAGGCTTTGATGATTCAAAAAGCAAAAAAATAGAGGAAGATATAGTGGAAGGTGAAGTAGATCTTGAAGGTGAACTTATTAGTGCTCTTAGTGCTTTTAAAAAGGAAAGAAAGAAGAATGCTAGACTCAAGGATAAGTTAGATGAATGTTGTATGGAGAGATATGATCTTATAGAAAATCTTGACTTCTCTATAGCTAAGACACAAGAACTCAAGGATGAGTTAGAGTCTAAGGTTCTTGAGTATAGTGAGTTAGAATAGAAAATGGCTTCTTTGAAAGAGGAAACTAAAGAGTACAAGGATAAGCTTTACAGGTTTCAAGATAGCTCCAAAAAGGTTAAGTCACTCATCAAAGGTCAAATAAAGACAACAGATAAAACAGGCCTTGGTTTTGTTAAGCCACAAAAGGAACAAGTTGGAGAGTCTAGTAAGAGACTCCAAAAGGAAGAGAGTTCTTATGAGGAAAGTATTTCAGATCATGAGTCCTTGAATGATAGATGCACAGAAATAGAAAACAAAATTCAGAATGAGAAGAAAAAATTTTCAGAACCTAAGAGGTCAAATAAAGGAAAGTTTCAAGGCAGATGTTTTGCTTGTCACAGGTTTGGTCACATGGCTTCACATTACATGGCTCAAGTGAAGAAGGTAAATGACAATTTCAGAAGTGCTAGTTTCTTTCAAGGGTATTGCTACTCTTGTCAACAGTCTGGGCACAAGGCAGTCTATTGCAAGTTAAATAACAGGAACAAGTTTGATCAAAACAGGTTTGGTCAGAACAGGTTTGGTCAGAACAAGTTTTGTAAGAACAAGTTTGGTCAAAACAGGTTTGGTCAGAACAAGTTTGGTCAGAACAGGTGGATTCAAAGATCAGGTTTACCTTAGAGAAACAACATCGTCAAGTGTTTCAAGTGCAACAATGAAGGTCACATAATCAGACAGTGTAGAGCTAAAATTCCAGAATACAGGAACAAGAACAGTGGCATGATCAGGTCCAAGGATCAAGGCATGGACAAGAACAGGGATGAGAACAAGAACAAGAACAGGTGACAAGAATAGGAATATGGACAAATAGTTCAAGAGAAGGCCCAACAAGGAAGTTATAGATGCTGATGATGATCAGTGCCTAATGGGAGTTTTACTCCCACCCCGAATTAATCACCTCATCGGGGAGGTGGGGGAGGGACTAAGCTAAGAGGCTCATTCTTAGTCTCGAGCCCCAAAGGTGGCCCTTTGCCATTGATGACAAAGGGGGAGAGATATGAGTAAGGGGGAGAGCTTCAAAGTGAAGAGGAAAGCTTCAAGTCGGGGGGAGCAAAACTTCAAAGGAAGATTCTCAGTTGTGGGCATAGTTGGTCGAGTTGTTAGCACTGTTGGTTTTAGTTTTTGCTCTTGAGAAGTGTTTTCAGTAAAGGTTTGCCATCAATGACAAAGGGGGAGATTGTTGGCAATTTTGGGTACTTTGGGTACATTGCCTTTGCTCAAGTGTATAAGTTGTCATTGATGTCAAGAAGCTCTTGAAGGAATTTGATTTGATGTCAAATAATTTGTTTTGATGAAGGTTCGGCATGACAGTTTCAAAGGTCTTTTGTTAACCCCAAGTTGGCAGGTTTAAAGATTTTAGGTGGATGCATTAATTTAATGCAATTGGGTCCAGGAGGAAATATTTATTTAAATAATTAAAAACCTTGTTAAGGTTCCCTTTAATTATTTTTAAATAAATATTAATTTATGGTTTGCAATGGGTTCTCCTAATCCATGGCGCAAATGTCTAGGTGGGCACTATGTTTTAAACTCGGTGGGCGCTAGCCCAAGACCTCCGCTGACATGGTAAACTCCCCGTCGACATCAAAGAGCTCATGGCAAGGATTCATATTAATACCCCTTGGTGAAAACAAAGATGAATCCCATCCGATTTTTGAAGAGTTGCTCGTTGTAATTTTGACTGTGTCTTCGTCGGTTTTCGTAATCCGCTGATCGTTTGTGTGTCTTCACCGATTTTCGTAATCGCTAATCATTTATGTGTCTTTGCCATTTTTTGCTATCCACTGTTCATTCATTTTTCTTGCCATTTGTTGAATCTACTGTATAGCTTGTCATCTGGGAGTTCGCGTAAGAAGGAAGGGAGGACTGTGTTTTATTTTTCCTGACACAGAAGGGACAAGTGTAACAGCATGAGGTTTTAACCTCATCGGGTGCCTTTGGCGCACCGGTAGCGGCTAGGCTGTTGGCGCGCTACCCGAATGGGAGGTTTCGCATTCGAATCATGCAGAAGGGTTTTTCGTCGTGGACGTAGCGGGTGGTGTTAGATTTCGGGCGCAAATTTCTCCAAAGCAATTTTTGATGTTGGCTAAGGTATTTTCGAAATTAATCTTTTGCTAAGTGTATGTTGCGGATGGAGGAAGTTTGTTAGAGAAAGAAAAACAGCTTAGGAGTAATAAGGGTTTTAAAGCTTGTTGTTATTTTGATAAAATATTATTTTGAAGGTGTTGTTGAAATATCTTATTGCATTCTTATAAGAGATAAACTTTATTTTTGATGAGACAATAAGGGAGAAATAAGGTGTATAATGGATAAATCTTTCTTGTAATGTTGAGAGTGCTTTTGGTTGATTATGGAAATGAAAGCATGATGTTTTAAGGTTAATTGCTTCTTGTGTGAAGTTGTGAAACCTTAAGTGGGCAGCTTTGAGATTGACATTTGCTTTCATTAAATTGGTTATAATCAAGCTATTCTTTACTTGGTTAAAGTGTTGGGCTTACTCCTTTGTTGATGAATTGAAAAGTTGTTTTATGCTATTGTGAGTTGAGTTGGTGGATGGTTTTTGTTCAAACAATATTGGAGAGAAAAGGAGTTCTACTTGTTTCCTTTTCCGATGTTGATTGTGAAATGCTTCAAGGTTGTGTTTTGAGCTGAATGGTGTTGATTGAACCTTGTTTGATGAGCATTGTTGTTGAAGCCCTAATTGATGGTGAAAAGAACATGAGTATCATTGTTATGTGATTCTTTGCATAGTTGGCAATTGTTGGGGTTTCATGTTCTTGAAAGAAAGCATTCTATCCTATCCATTTCAGATATTGAGTTGAGTTTTTAGATTTGAGATTGAGTTTGAGCTGAGTTGATTTGAGTTGAGTTTTGAGATTGGGAGTTGAGTATAGAACATATTGAGTCTCTAACAATTCTCTTTATGCTTCTATGAGTTTGACAAATCACATTGGGTCTCTAACAATTCACCTTGTGATTTCCTACTAAGAAAGTTTTTCTTGGTGAGCTTGCTTGAGGTTTTGGATAGGTTCCGGTGGGGACTTGTGAGCAGTTTTGGACAGGTTCCGGTGGGGACTTGTGAGTAGTTTTGGATAGGTTTCGGTGGGGACTTGTGAGCAGTTTTGGACAGGTTTTGATGGGGACTTGTGAGCAGATTTGGATAGGTCCTAGCAGAGGACTTGTGAGCTGAGTTTGTTAGTTCTATCAGAGAACTTGAGGACAGAGGTGCACTGGTTCTTTGAGAAGAACCCGAGGACAGATTTGGCAAGTCTTTGAGAAGGCTGTGTGTAGAGGATTGATTTGTTCAAGTGTTGGACAGATCCGACAGACAGAGGAAGACTTGTACTAGACCGACTGACTATGTTTGGTACGAGTTGTTGAGCTACTGTGGACGTGATCATAGAAGGCGAAGGTCTCTTAGGCTAAGCATTGAGGACAGGAGGTCTTCGGTGGAAAGGAGTTCCACGTGCTGGCAAGAGGTAGAGGCGGTTGATCTTCTGAGGGATCATTTCCAGAGCAGAGGGGAAGGTATCTCCTTTGAGCAGAGGCTCATAAATTCAGATTGAGGGGAAGGTATCTCCTTTGAGCAGAGGCTCATAAATTCAGATTGAGGGGAAGGTATCTCCTTTGAGCAGAGGCTCATAAATTTTGATTGGGGGAAGGTATCTCCTTTGGGCCGAGGCTCATAAACATTGTAATTGGGAAGGATTCCCAAAGAACTTTGAGATAACTTTTAGAGAAAAGTTTTGTGGATGTAGCCCAACCATTCTGGGTGAACCACGTTAAAATTGGTGTCACTTTGTGGATGATATTGTGCATTGCTTTGATATTGCTTTGGGTATATTGCTTTACTATTTTGAAGTATAAAGGAAAAAGTAAAAAGAGGTCTTATACTTGTTCACCCCCCCTCTGAGTATAAGCTTGTGTTCTTCAATTGGTATCAGAGCGGGTGCCTTCGAAAAGTTTAACAACTTGAAGGAAAAGCTAGTAAAGAACACAATGGATCATTCAAGTGGCAATGCAACACCTATTCTTGATGGGTCAGATTTTGGTCTTTGGAGTGCAAGGATGAAGGTTCATCTAATGGCACTTGGTAATGAGGTATGGGAAGTGATTGAAGATGAGTACACTATTCATGTACATGGTCCTAATACTAAAGAAGAAAGGCTCCTACATCACAACAATTCAAAAGCAATGAATGCAATCTTGAAAGGCTTACAGAAAGCAGATCTCACCAAAGTGATTCACTGCAAGACAACTAGTGAAATGTGGAAACAAGTTGAAGGTGGTTCATACAGGTGATACAAATGTCAGAAAGGCCAAGTTGAGACACTTCAAAGGTATGTTTGAACAACTCAAGATGAATGATGATGAAAATATTAGTGACTACATGCTTCGTATGGATGAGGTTGTTAACTCCATGAAAGACTTAGGTCTTGAGCTTGCTGAAAATGATGTTTGTGATAAGATTTTAAGATCTCTTCCTAATAGATTTAGTGAAAATATTTCTGCTATTGAGGAAGCTAAATATTTGGATAAGTTGAAAAAGGATGAGCTCCATAGTATACTTGCAACATTTGAGTTGAGAACTCAAGTGAAGGTTGATGTCAAGAAAGAGGCAGCTTTCAAGGCTACCAAGGAATCCAAGGGTAAACAGCTTCAAGATAGTGATGAGTCTTCTAGTGATGAAGAGGCATATTATAGCAAGAAAGGCAAGTTCTCTAGAAAACACAAAAGTATGAAAAATATAAGATGTTTCAATTGTGGAAAGTTTGGTCATTATGCTACTAACTGTACTGTTCCCAAGAATGAAAGTGATGAAGATAAACAAGATTCTAAGAGCAAGGTTTCTGAAAAGCACAAGCATCACAGGAAGGAAAAATATGAGCACAACAATCAAGGAAAGAGGTATTCTCACAAGCACAAGAAGAGTTTCTACCTAGACAAAGCAAGTAAGTGTTCTAGTAGTGATAGTGAAAGTTCTTCAAGTGATAATGAAAATGAGATGTTGTTCATATCGAAAAAAGAGGAAGAACCGAAACATAGATTCATTATCATGAAATGTCTTAGATGTGGAAATTTTGGTCACCTTGAGGATGATTGCACAAATAATGATTTGGTTTCTAGTATGTATGAGGATGCTTCAAAAAACTATAAGGAAGATGCATGTATGGTTTTTGAAAAGGGTAGCACCTCTAGTGATAAGAAATCTGAAAAAGGCTTTGATGATTCAAAAAGCAAACAAATAAAGGATCTTGAAAGTGAACTTATTAGTGCTCTTAGTGCTTTGAAAAAGGAAAGAAAGAAGAATGCTAGACTCAAGGATAAGTTAGATGAATGTTGTATGGAGAGAGATGATCTTATAGAAAGTCTTGATTTCTCTATAGCTAAGACACAAGAACTCAAGGATGAGTTAGAGTCTAAGGTTCTTGAGTATAGTGAGTTAGAACAGAAAATGGCTTCTTTGAAAGAGGAAACTAAAGAGTACAAGGATAAGCTTTACGAGGTTTCAAGATAGCTCCAAAAAGGTTAAGTCACTCATCAAAGGTCAAAGAAAGACAACGAGATAAAACAGGCCTTGGTTTTGTTAAGCCACACAAGGAACAAGTTGGAGAGTCTAGTAAGAGACTCCAAAAGGAAGAGAGTTCTGATGAGGAAAGTATTTCAGATCATGAGTCCTTGAATGATAGATGCATAGAAACAGAAAATAGAATTCAGAATGAGAAGAAGTTTTCAAGACCTAAGAGGTCAAATAAAGGAAAGTTTCAAGGCGAGATGTTTTGCTTGTCACTAGGTTTGGTCACATGGCTTCACATTGCATGGCTCAAGTGAAGAAGGTAAATGACAATTTTAGAAGTGCTAGTTTCTTTCAAGGGTATTGCTACTCTTGTCAACGGTTTGGGCACAAGGCAATCTATTGCAAGGTAAATAACAGGAACAGGTTTGATCAAAACAGGTTTGGTCAGAACAGGTTTGGTCAGAAAAAGTTTTGTAAGAACAGGTTTGGTCAAAACAGGTTTGGCCAGAATAGGTTTGGTTAGAACAGGTGGATTCAAAGATCAGGTTTACCTCAGAGAAACAACATCATCAAGTGTTTCAAGTGCAACAATGAAGGTCACATAATCAGACAGTGTAGAGCTGAAATTCTAGAATACAGGAACAAGAACAGTGGCATGATCAGGTCCAAGGATCAAGGCATGGACAAGAATAGGGATGAGAACAAGAACAAGAACAGTGACAAGAATAGGAATATGGACAAAGAGTTCAAGAGAAGGCCCAAAAAGGAAGTTATAGATGCTGATGATGATCAGTGCCTAATGGGAGTTTTACTCCCACCCTAGAATTAATCACCTCATCAGGAGGTGGGGGAGGGACTAAGCTAAGAGGCTCATTCTTAGTCCCGAGCCCCAAAGGTGGCCCTTTGCCATTGATGACAAAGGGGGAGAGATATGAGTAAGGGGGAGAGCTTCAAAGTGAAGAGGAAAGCTTCAAGTCGGGGGAGCAAAACTTCAAAGGAAGATTCCCAGTTGTGGGCACGGTTGGTCGATTGTTAGCACGGTTGGTTTCAGTTTTGGCTCTTGAGAAGTGTTTTCGATAAAGGTTTGCCATCAATGACAAAGGGGGAGATTGTTGGCAATTTTGGGTACTTTGGGTACATTGCCTTTGCTCAAGTGTATAAGTTGTCATTGATGTCAAGAAGCTCTTGAAGGAATTTGATTTGATGTCAAATAATTTGTTTTGATGAAGGTTCGGCATGACAGTTTCAAAGGTCTTTTGTTAACCCCAAGTTGGAAGGTTTAAAGATTATAGGTGGATGCATTAGTTTAATGCAATTGGGTCCAGGAGGAAATATTTATTTAAATAATTAAAAACCTTGTTAAGGTTCCCTTTAATTATTTTTAAATAAATATTAATTTATGGTTTGCAATGGGTTCTCCTAATCCATGGCGCAAATGTCTAGGTGGGCACTATGTTTTAAACTTGGTGGGCGCTAGCCCAAGACCTCCGCCGACGTGGTAAACTCCCCGTCGACGTCAAAGAGCTCATGGCAAGGATTCATATTAATACCCCTCGATGAAAACAAAGATTTATCCCATCCAATTTTCAAAGAGTTGCTCACTGTAATTTTGACTGTGTCTTTGTCAGTTTTCGTAATCTGCTAATCGTTTGTGTGTCGTCACCAGTTTTCGTAACTCGCTAATCATTTCTGTGTCTTCAAAATTTTTCGTTATCCGTTGTTCGTTCGTTTGTCTCGTCGTTTATCGAATCCGTCATATAGCTTGTCGTCTAGGAGTTCGCATCAGAAGGAAGGGAGGACTGTGTTTTATTTTTCCTGACGCAGAAGGGACAAGTGTAACTGCATGAGGTTTTAACCTCATCGGGTGCCTTTGGCACATCGGTAGCGGCTAGGCTGTTGGCATGCTACCCGAATGGGAGGTTCCGCGTTCGAATCACGCAGAAGGGTTTTTTGTCGTGGACATAGCGGGTGGTGTTAGATTTCGGGTGCAAATTTCTCCAAAGCGATTTTTTGATGTTGGCTAAGGTATTTTTCGAAATTAATCTTTTGCTAAGTGTATGTTGCGGATGGAGGAAGTTTGTTAGAAGAAAAATAGCTTAGGAGTCATAAGGGTTTTAAAGCTTGTTGTTATTTTGATAAAATATTAGTTTGAAGGTGTTGTTGAAATATCTTATTGCATTCTTATAAGAGATAAACTTTATTTTTGATGAGACAATAAGGGAGAAATAAGGTGTATAATGGATAAATCTTTCTTGTAATGTTGAGAGTGCTTTTGGTTGATTATGGAAATGAAAGCATGATGTTTTAAGGTTAATTGCTTCTTGTGTGAAGTTGTGAAACCTTAAGTGGGCAGCTTTGAGATTGACATTTGCTTTCATTAAATTGGTTATAATCAAGCTATTCTTTACTTGGTTAAAGTGTTGGGCTTACTCCTTTGTTGATGAATTGAAAAGTTGTTTTATGCTATTGTGAGTTGAGTTGGTGGATGCTTTTTGTTCAAACAATATTGGAGAGAAAAGGAGTTCTACTTGTTTCCTTTTCCGATGTTGATTGTGAAATGCTTCAAGGTTGTGTTTTGAGCTGAATGGTGTTGATTGAACCTTGTTTGATGAGCATTGTTGTTGAAGCCCTAATTTGATGGTGAAAAGAACATGAGTATCATTGTTATGTGATTCTTTGCATAGTTGGCAATTGTTGGGGTTTCATGTTCTTGAAAGAAAGCATTCTATCCTATCCATTTCAGATATTGAGTTGAGTTTTCAGATTTGAGATTGAGTTTGAGCTGAGTTGATTTGAGTTGAGTTTTGAGATTGGGAGTTGAGTATAGAACATATTGAGTCTCTAACAATTCTCTTTATGCTTCTATGAGTTTGAAAAATCACATTGGGTCTCTAACAATTCACCTTGTGATTTCCTACTAAGAAAGTTTTTCTTGGTGAGCTTGCTTGAGGTTTTGGACGAGGTTCTAGTGGGGACTTGTGAGCAGTTCTTGGACAGGTTCCGGTGGGGACTTGTGAGTAGTTTGTGGATAGGTTCCGGTGGGGACTTGTGAGTAGGTTTTGGACAGGTTCCGGTGGGGACTTGTGAGCAGATTTGGACAGGTCCTAGTAGAGGACTTGTGAGCTGAGTTTGTTAGTTCTATCGAGAGAACTTGAGGACAGAGGTGCATTGGTTCTTTGAGAAGAACCCGAGGATAGATTTGGCAAGTCTTTGAGAAGGCTTGTGTGCAGAGGATTGATTTGTTCAAGTGTTGGACAGATCGACGAGATAGAGGAAGACTTGTACTAGACCGACTGACTGTGTTTGGTACAGGTTGCTTGAGCTACTGTGGACGTGATCATAGAAGGCAGAGGTCTCTTAGGCTAAGCATTGAGGACAGGAGGTCTTCGGTGGAAAGGAGTTCCATGTGTTGGCAAGAGGTAGAGGCAGTTGATCTTCTGAGGGATCATTTCTAGAGCAGAGGGGAAGGTATCTCCTTTGAGTAGAGGCTCATAAATTCAGATTGAGGGGAAGGTATCTCCTTTGAGCAGAGGCTCATAAATTTAGATTGAGGGGAAGGTATCTCCTTTGAGCAGAGGCTCATAAATTCTGATTGGGGGAAGGTATCTCCTTTGGGCCGAGGCTCATAAACATTGTAATTGGGAAGGATTCCCAAAGAACTTTGAGATAACTTTTAGAGAAAAGTTTTGTGGACGTAGCCCAACCATTGTGGGTGAACCACGTTAAATATTGGTGTCACTTTGTGGATGATATTGTGCATTGCTTTGATATTGCTTTGGGTATATTGCTTTACTATTTTGAAGTATAAAGGAAAAAGTAAAAAGAGGTCTTATATTGTTCACCCCCCCTCTCAGTATAAGCTTGTGTTCTTCAATTGGTATCAGAGCGGGTGCCTTCGAAAAGTTTAATAGCTTGAAGGAAAAGCTAGTAAAGAACACAATGGATCATTCAAGTGGCAATGCAGCACCTATTCTTGATGGGTCAGATTTTGGTCTTTGGAGTGCAAGGATGAAGGTTCATCTAATGGCACTTGGTAATGAGGTATGGGAAGTGATTGAAGATGAGTACACTATTCCTGTACATGGTCCTAATACTAAAGAAGAAAGGCTCCTACATCACAGCAATTCAAAAGCAATGAATGCAATCCTGAAAGGCTTACAGAAAGCAGATCTCACCAAAGTGATTCACTGCAAGACAACTAGTGAAATGTGGAAATAGTTGAAGGTGGTTCATACAGGTGATACAAATGTCAGAAAGGCCAAGTTGAGACACTTCAAAGGTATGTTTGAACAACTCAAGATGAATGATGATGAAAATATTAGTGACTACATGCTTCGTATGGATGAGGTTGTTAACTCCATGAAAGACTTAGGTCTTGAGCTTGCTGAAAATGATGTTTGTGATAAGATTTTAAGATCTCTTCCTAATAGATTTAGTGAAAATATTTCTGCTATTGAGGAAGCTAAAGATTTGGATAAGTTGAAAAAGGATGAGCTCCATAGTATACTTGCAGCATTTGAGTTGAGAACTCAAGTGAAGGTTGATGTCAAGAAAGAGGCGACTTTCAAGGCTACCAAGGAATCCAAGGGTAAACTTCAAGATAGTGATGAGTCTTCTAGTGATGAAGAGGCATATTACAGACAGAAAGGCAAGTTCTCTAGAAAACACAAAAGTATGAAAAATATAAGATGTTTCAATTGTGGAAAGTTTGGTCATTATGCTACTAACTGTATTGTTCCCAAGAATGAAAGTGATGAAGATAAACAAGATTCTAAGAGCAAGGATTCTGAAAAGCACAAGCATCACAGGAAAAACAAATATGAGCACAACAATCAAGGAAAGAGGTATTCTCACAAGCACAAGAAGAGTTTCTACCTAGACAAAGCAAGTAAGTGTTCTAGTAGTGATAGTGAAAGTTCTTCAAGTGATAATGAAAATGAGATGTTGTTCATATCAAAAAAAGAGGAAGAACCGAAACATAGATTCATTATCATGAAATGTCTTAGATGTGGAAATTTTGGTCACCTTGAGGATGATTGCACAAATAATGATTTGGTTTCTAGTATGTATGAGGATGCTTCAGAAAACTATAAGGAAGATGCATGTATGGTTTTTGAAAAGGGTAGCACCTCTAGTGATAAGAAATCTGAAAAAGGCTTTGATGATTCAAAAAGCAAACAAATAAAGGATCTTGAAAGTGAACTTATTAGTGCTCTTAGTGCTTTGAAAAAGGAAAGAAAGAAGAATGCTAGACTCAAGGATAAGTTAGATGAATGTTGTATGGAGAGAGATGATCTTATAGAAAGTCTTGACTTCTCTATAGCTAAGACACAAGAACTCAAGGATGAGTTAGAGTCTAAGGTTCTTGAGTATAGTGAGTTAGAACAGAAAATGGCTTCTTTGAAAGAGGAAACTAAAGAGTACAAGGATAAGCTTTACAAGTTTCAAGATAGCTCCAAAAAGGTTAAGTCACTCATCAAAGGTCAAAGAAAGACAATAGATAAAACAGGCCTTGGTTTTGTTAAGCCACACAAGGAACAAGTTGGAGAGTCTAGTAAGAGACTCCAAAAGGAAGAGAGTTCTTATGAGGAAAGTATTTCAGATCATGAGTCCTTGAATGATAGATGCACAGAAATAGAAAATAGAATTCAGAATGAGAAGAAGTTTTTAGGACCCAAGAGGTCAAATAAAGGAAAGTTTCAAGGCAGATGTTTTGCTTGTCATAGGTTTGGTCACATGGCTTCACATTGCATGGCTCAAGTGAAGAAGGTAAATGACAATTTTAGAAGTGCTAGTTTCTTTCAAGGGTATTGCTACTCTTGTCAATATTTTGGGCACAAGGCAGTCTATTGCAAGGTAAATAATAGGAACAGGTTTGGTCAGAATAGGTTTGGTCAGAACAGGTTTGGTCAGAACAAGTTTGGTCAGAACAGGTTTGGTCAAAATAGGTTTGGTCAGAACAAGTTTGGTCAGAACAGGTGGATTCAAAGATCAGGTTTACCTTAGAGAAACAACATCATCAAGTGTTTCAAGTGCAACAATGAAGGTCACATAATCAGACAGTGTAGAGCTGAAATTCCAGAATACAAGAACAAGAACAGTGGCATGATCAGGTCCAAGGATCAAGGCATGGACAAGAATAGGGATGAGAACAAGAACAAGAATAGTGACAAGAATAGGAATATGGACAAAGAGTTCAAGAGAAGGCCCGACAAGGAAGTTATAGACGCTGATGATGATCAGTGCCTAATGGGAGTTTTACTCCCACCCCAAAATTAATCACCTCATTAGGAGGTGGGGGAGGGACTAAGCTAAGAGGCTCATTCTTAGTCCCGAGCCCCAAAGGTGGCCCTTTGCCATTGATGACAAAGGGGGAGAGATATGAGTAAGGGGGAGAGCTTCAAAGTGAAGAGGAAAGCTTCAAGTCAGGGGGAGCAAAACTTCAAAGGAAGATTCTTAGTTGCGGGCACAGTTGATCAGTTGTCAGTTGTTAGCACGGTTGGTTTTAGTTTTGGCTCTTGAGAAGTGTTTTCAGTAAAGGTTTGCCATCAATGACAAAGGGGGAGATTGTTGGCAATTTTGGGTACTTTGGGTACATTGCCTTTGCTCAAGTGTATAAGTTGTCATTGATGTCAAGAAGCTCTTGAAGGAATTTGATTTGATGTCAAATAATTTGTTTTGATGAAGGTTCGACATGACAGTTTCAAAGGTCTTTTGTAAACCCCAAGTTGGCAAGTTTAAAGATTACAGGTGGATGCATTAGTTTAATGCAATTGGGTCCAGGAGGAAATATTTATTTAAATAATTAAAAACCTTGTTAAGGTTCCCTTTAATTATTTTTAAATAAATATTAATTTATGGTTTGCAATGGGTTCTCCTAATCCATGGCGCAAATGTCTTGGTGGGCACTATGTTCAACTTGGTGGGCACTAGCCCAAGACCTCTCCCGACGTGTTAAACTCCTCGCCGATGTCAAAGAGCTCATGGCAAGGATTCATATTAATACCCCTCAATGAAAACAAAGATTTATCCCATCAGATTTTTGAAGAGTTGCTCCTTGTAATTTTGATTATGTCTTCACCAATTTTTGTAATTTGTTGATCGTTTGTGTGTCATCATCGATTTTCGTAACTCTTGATCGTTTCTATGTCTTCATCGTTTTTCATTATCCGTTGTTCGTTCGTTTGTCTCACCATTTATCGAATCCGCCATATAGCTTGTCGTCTAGGAGTTCACGTCAGAAGGAAGGGAGGACTGTGTTTTATTTTTTCCTAACGCAGAAGGGACAAGTGTAATAGCATGAGGTTTTAACCTCACCGGGTGCCTTTGGTGCACCGGTAGCGGCTAGGCTGTTGGCGCGCTACCCGAATGGGAGGTTCCGCGTTCGAATCACGCAGAAGGGTTTTTCATCGTGGACGCAATGGGTGGTGTTAGATTTCGGGTGCAAATTTCTCCAAAGCGATTTTTTGATGTTGGCTAAGGTATTTTTGAAATTAATCTTTTGCTAAGTGTATGTTGCGGATGGAGGAAGTTTGTTAAAAGAAAAACAACTTAGGAGTTATAAGGAGTTTCAAAGCTTGTTGTTATTTTGATAAAATATTAGTTTTGAAGGTGTTGTTGAAATATCTTATTGCATTCTTATAAGAGATAAACTTTATTTTTGATGAGACAATAAGGGAGAAATAAGGTGTATAATGGATAAATCTTTCTTGTAATGTTGAGAGTGCTTTTGGTTGATTATGGAAATGAAAGCATGATGTTTTAAGGTTAATTGCTTCTTGTGTGAAGTTGTGAAACCTTAAGTGGGCAGCTTTGAGATTGACATTTGCTTTCATTAAATTGGTTATAATCAAGCTATTCTTTACTTGGTTAAAGTGTTGGGCTTACTCCTTTGTTGATGAATTGAAAAGTTGTTTTATGCTATTGTGAGTTGAGTTGGTGGATGCTTTTTGTTCAAACAATATTGGAGAGAAAAGGAGTTCTACTTGTTTCCTTTTTTGATGTTGATTGTGAAATGCTTCAAGGTTGTGTTTTGAGTTGAATGGTGTTGATTGAACCTTGTTTGATGAGCATTGTTGTTGAAGCCCTAATTGATGGTGAAAAGAACATGAGTATCATTGTTATGTGATTCTTTGCATAGTTGGCAATTGTTGGGGTTTCATGTTCTTGAAAGAAAGCATTCTATCCTATCCATTTCAGATTTTGAGTTGAGTTTTCAGATTTGAGATTGAGTTTGAGCTGAGTTGATTTGAGTTGAGTTTTGAGATTGGGAGTTGAGTATAGAACATATTGAGTCTCTAACAATTCTCTTTATGCTTCTATGAGTTTGAAAAATCACATTGGGTCTCTAACAATTCACCTTGTGATTTCCTACTAAGAAAGTTTTTCTTGGTGAGCTTGCTGAGGTTTTGGACAGGTTCCGGTGGGGACTTGTGAGCAGGTTTTGGATAGGTTCCAGTGGGGACTTGTGAGTAGGTTTTGGACAGGTTTCGGTGGGGACTTGTGAGCAGTTTTTGGACAAGTTCCGGTGGGGACTTGTGAGCAGATTTGGATAGGTCCTAGCAGAGGACTTGTGAGCTGAGTTTGTTAGTTCTATCAGAGAACTTGAGGATAGAGGTGCATTGGTTCTTTGAGAAGAACCTGAGGATAGATTTGGCAAGTCTTTGAGAAGGCTTGTGTGCAGAGGATTGATTTGTTCAAGTGTTGGACAGATCTAACAGACAGAGGAAGACTTGTACTAGACCGACTGACTATGTTTGGTAAAGGTTGTGAGCTCACTGTGGACATGATCATAGAAGGCAGAGGTCTCTTAGGCTAAGCATTGAGGACAGGAGGTCTTCGATGGAAAGGAGTTCCACGTGCTGGCAAGAGGTAGAGGCAGTTGATCTTCTAAGGGATCATTTCTAGAGCAGAGGGGAAGGTATCTCCTTTGAGCAGAGGCTCATAAATTTAGATTGAGGGGAAGGTATCTCCTTTGAGCAGAGGCTCATAAATTCAGATTGAGGGGAAGGTATCTCCTTTGAGCAGAGGCTCATAAATTTTGATTGGGGGAAGGTATCTCCTTTGGGCCGAGGCTCATAAACATTGTAATTGGGAAGGATTCCCAAAGAACTTTGAGATAACTTTTAGAGAAAAGTTTTGTGGACGTAGCCTGACCATTCTGGGTGAACCACGTTAAAATTGGTGTCACTTTGTGGATGATATTGTGCATTGCTTTGATATTGCTTTGGGTATATTGCTTTACTATTTTGAAGTATAAAGGAAAAAGTAAAAAGAGGTCTTATACTATTCACCCCCCTCTCAGTATAAGCTTGTGTTCTTCAAGACTACCTTCTTGGTAAACACCGTGGATATGTTGATCACCCATTATGAAAAAAGCAAAAATTACATTAGTATACAGAAGAACAGAATTCTACAAGAAATGAACATGTTGAGGTTTGTTGTGTCTTTTGACATTGATGCCTAGGGAAGGATTGATAAAAAGATAAGATGGTTGCGACAGAGCAAAAAAGGAAAAGAAATTAAAACTTGCAGCCTACAATTGGAAATGAGTTCCCCTCCTAGAGATGAAGAATAGATTGAAGAGAAAGGGGAAACATCCAAAGCAGAGGACCAACCAGATAATCAGCAGGAAATAGTAAGGGAAGAAGCCAAGGATGAAAAGGTAGAAGAGGGAAGTCCCCAGCATACCAGTATCACCGGTTGAACCTCTCAAGTAAAAAGAGACCAAAAGCAGGGTATAGTATGAATGAAAGAAGATAATGGGAACCAGTTGTACTATTTTTGGAAATCAAATCAGATAGCGACAGGTGTAAGGCCAGGATTGTACCAAAAATAATAGATTCAAGAACTAGAGGCTATAAAAGGAAGCAGCTACGATCAGAATCTGCATCAAGCATTTAGATAGCATTTTTTCTAAGAGGTATACTTGAGTGCCCTACTAGTTGTGCTGTTGTATCTCCTTTTTGTGTCTATTTTCTTTGTCATTCCTTATTCTTCCCTTTGTTGTGCAGGATTTTGATAGGAAAGTGCTCAAGAAGCTGAGATTATTTCCTATCCTATTGAGCTTGAGATTCAGAGACTCTACTATTACCAGATTGGAACAAGGAGAGTAGGAGAGACCTATTACATTATTTGAACAGGATTTTCTTCATTGTATTGATATATTTCTTGGAAAAATAGAGTTAAATGGCATTCTGCCAACTCTGCATGTAATTTGCTATTAAATCAATGCAATTCTGGGTTTCATTCTTATTAAATCTTTGTCTTGGTACTATGTGTTACTACGTAATGTGTTACATTATTTGAATGTATTACGTACATTTCTATCATTGGCCAACTGTTATATTTATTATGATATTCAAATGGATATGATAGTGCCAATTCTTTCTCAATCCCGTTCTTTCTTTCTCATGTTACAAACATTGTTAAATTGCTATAACAGCCCAATGAATCTAGGCACCGATCTACATAAGGCATAATAATTGGTTATTTTCATTGCTTGGTCATTTTAAATACATATAGTATAATTCTAAATCTGGAGCATGTAAACCGTGTAAAATCATAAGTTCACCGTTGGGGTTTCCTTACCCATTCTATAGTTTCTCCTGTAGCAATAGTTGTTTTTAATTAGAATGAAGAGGCAGGTTGACCAGAGCCTGTAATAGCTCGTTGGTTTCAAACGATTTCTTGTAGCGTGACAATCGAATCCTATGGATGCAAGAAATGGTTCCAATAGTTTTTTGGCATCGTTGTCGGGGAATGAACTTATATGTTAAATTCATATCTTTTTAATTTGTTTCCCAATGACATATTTTAATCAATAGGCGGCCAATTAAAATAAAGAACCTATGTTTTGATTTTATGTCTTTATCGTTCTTTATTTTCTTTTTGCCCATAGCTTTCAATTGAATTTTGAGTGTTTTTACATTTTCTTGATTTTCTTGAATTCTCCCAAGAACCACTCCTATGAGGCTAAGTGTTAAATATCAAGCAATCTTGATAAGCACATCTATTCTTTCTGCACTATCAGTGCTGGTGACTCTATCTGGATGAACCCAGAAAATAAAAATCAAGAAAGAAGGAGCAGAACGTGCTAGCGCACACCAGGAGAAGCGGTAAGGAGCTTTTTCCCGAATTCGAGAATCCAGAGGTATTTACCCATAATCAGAAAATCCCACTTCTTAAGAGTACCGTATATGAGAATAAATCATATTTTAGTAGCAAAAAGTATGTAAAGAAGAATAGAATTCAAGATACTATTGCTACTGATATTACTATAGATGAATTTTTAAATGTTACTATAGAAAACACATTAGAGTCATCTCAGTACCATAGTCCTATAGATTATAATATAGAATTAAATAATTCTTTAGATTATACCTAGGCATCCCAAACCCATATTCCTATAGGCATTGTTGCTGTAAATTTAAATCCTATAGTAACAATGGCTCAGGCAAATCAACAAAATCAAAATTAGGCTAATGTTCATTTATGGAGAACTAATAGATATAGGCATTTTGTGTTACCTACAAATTTAAATGCCTTGCCCAGTAAAGCTCACAAATACCTTCCAAAATTCCTAGGAAATAATGCAGTAACTAGAGAAGATCACATCAAAAGTTTTCTATATGCAATGGATAGTCTAGAGGTTGAACATGAAGATGTAGTCTTAAGACTATTTTTACAAACTTTAGAAAAAGATGCTAGAGAATGGTTCAATTCTCTTCCTAATGATGATATCCCAGACTTCACTAAAATGGAAGTTATTTTTATAAAGAAATATGGTGAAAGAAAAAATGAACAATCTCTGTTAACTGAATTGGCCACTATGAAGAAAAAAGAAAATGAGGTTGTTAGTGACTTCAACAGAAGATTCTCAAAAACCAGAAACAAAATCCTTGCCAACCTTAGGCCTAGTGATATTCAGTCTATTTGTTTCTATAAGAATGCTTTTCAAGGAGAGTTTAACTATGAGCTGAGGCAGGAACAAGCCACTACCATTGATAGTTGTATGGAAAAAGCAATGGACATAGAAAGAAACATGCTTGACAGTGGTAAGATGAAGCCTTACTCCCTAGAAGTCAATCTACTTGAAAGAAAGCCCAAAAGGGTAGCATTTGATATACAAAGAAGAACTGAAATAGATCCAATGGAGAAATTGACTAATCAAATGACTGAGATGTTCAATACCATGAATAATAGGTTAGCAAGAATTGAAAGAAATAATGGTAATAATGGTGAATCATCACAAATAGAGCGACCACATGTTGACAATCATCCTCCCTTTAAGAAAAAATTCAATAGGAATTGGGGAAACAATAATGGTTTTGAAGAGGGAAATAGGAATAGGAATAATGGGAACAATAACTAGAAAAATAGGGACTCTGACAGAGATCAGAATAATGTTCCTAACCCTATACCATCTGCTAACATAGCAGAAGGATTCCCCTATTTTTGTTCTACTTGTGATGCACCGCATAACCCTGATGCATGTGGAATTCACCTAAGTGACCAGTGCAATGTAGATTTACATGTTGATTCAGAAGAGGATATAAGAATCAATGCTTGTTGGTCTGTAGAAGATGAATCCAGAGAAAGGTTGTTTGAAGAGAATATGGATAAGTATGCTTCAAATCATCATCCTCAAATCTTAGTAGCTGAAGGTACTAAAATCTTGTAGAAACCACATGAGTCAAGATATGACAAAATGAAGCAAGGGAAATTAATCCCCACTACTCAAGAAGTTGAAGAATTAGAGGCTACCCATACTCTGAATTTAAGAAATAGGACTATCCCAGACCGGACAGAGAAAGCTTCTACAAGTGAAACAAGAAAACAAACTTTCACAAATAAGAATATCAATAAAGAGAAAACTGATAGAATCCTCAAAAAGATTACTCCTGAAGTAATAGAATTAGAGGAGGAGATTCCTAAAGAAGAAAGTAATAGACCACTGGATATAAGGAAGATAGAATTTGATGTTGGGTCAGAACTTAGTAAGCAAAAAGTTAACATCACATTTGGAGAACTTATGAAAGTTCAACAATACAGAGAACAAGTCTATAGAGCATTTGGACTAGTGGAACAAAAAGAAGACCCAACTTGTCATGCTGCTAGACAAAATCAACATGATGCAAGATCACCATCCTCTATCAGACCCTTCTATGTATCATTAAGGTATAATTCAGATGAAGGAGAAAGGTATGTGATTCATAATTGCATGTTAGACAATGGAGCCTCACACAATATCATGCCCAAATTAATAGTTGATCAAATGGGATTAATATGTACAAGAGATTCTGCCCCTATTTCAGTAATGGATAGCAGACAAATTCCTTGTGTAGGGGTGATAACTAGATTGTTAGTTTTCCTAGACCAACACCCCAAAAAGGGCATAGTCATGGATGTTGCAGTAGTTGATGTTGACCCATTCTTCTCACTATTACTCAGTAGACATTGGGCAGAACAACTAGGAGGTTCAATTCAACTAGATTGGTCCTATGCTACAATCCCAATAACAGATAAGGAAAACATAATCTTAAGAAGGGAACCATTTAACAAGCATTCTATAGAATTAATTCAAATAGATGAAACCATGATAAACTTAGTAAGCTCTATGGAAGAAAAAGGATTGGGAGTTTACTCCATATGGCACAACCCATTCCTAGTGGAAGTACCAGAAGCAAAGAACATGGATCCAGAAGTTATGAAAATGGTAGATGTTGAATCAGATAGAGTATTAACCCAAGAAATGTGGACCATGTCTTTTGATGGAGCTAAATCCCAATCTGGAGTAGGTGCAGGTGTTAATTTGACTGATATAAAGGGAAATTACCTTGGTATCCCTTACAGACTAGAATTTCCTTGCACAAACAATGTAGCTGAGTATGAAGCTTTATTGCTAGGGTTAAGGAAAGCAAAAGAATTAGGCATTAACTACTTGACTATAATAGGGGATGCAGAGCTTATTATACAACAAATCAAAGGTAAATATCAAACCAAGCATCCTAGGCTTAAGCAATATAAAAATGCGGTATTGGAAGAAATTGAAAAATTCTTAGCTTTCAATATCTCATTTATTCCAAGAGAACAAAATCATGTTGCAGATATCTTAGCTATGAATGCCTCAGGCCTAGATCACCCAGAGATAACTACAGAATATATGGATAGATTCCCAACTATTTCAGTCTATAAGCCTTCTATGCTAGATAACATAGTTTACCTACAGGTATTTCAGGATGATATAGATATTAAAGATTTTATGACTCTACAAAATCAATATGCAGATATAATCTATGATGAAAAGGATGAAGAAAAGCTAAAAGAACAAATAGGAGAACTAGTAGAAGTAATTCAGT